>ML685779.1:17323057-17402462 GCA_007922175.1 Pelusios castaneus
TGTCCACTAACGGCACACCCCCTAAAAAGGCCGCCGAGGAGGCCTGAGCTCTTGTCGAGTGTGCCTTGATCGGGGGCGGTGTAACCTTTGCCCGGTTATAGCATTCGCGGATGCACTCGACTATCCATCCGGAGAGCCTCTGTGATGAAATGGGCTCTCCCTTCATTCTGTCCGCTACTGCCACAAATAGTTGTGCGGATTTGCGAAAGGGTTTCGTCCTGTCTATGTAGAACGCCAGGGCTCTGCGCACGTCTAGCGTATGCAGCCTGCGTTCCCTGTCCGAAGCGTGTGGTTTGGGGTAAAACACCGGTAGACAAATGTCCTGACTGGTGTGGAAAAGGGATACCACCTTTGGACGGAAGGCCGGATGCGGGCGCAGCTGCACCTTGTCCTTATGGAAGACCGTGTAGGGTGGACCTGCTGTCAGGGCTTGAAGTTCTGACACCCTTCTGGCCGATGTAATGGCCACGAGGAAGGCCACCTTCCAGGACATGCACAGCAGAGAGCAGGAAGCTAGAGGCTCAAATGGCGGGCCCGTCAGCTGGGTCAGGACCAGATTTAAGTCCCATTGCGCCACCGGTGGACGGGTGGGGGGAAAGAGCTTATCGAGGCCTTTGACAAAACGTTTGACCATCGGGGCCGAAAAGACTGTGCCCCCTTCCGCTCCCGCATGGAAGGCCGAGATGGCTGCCAGGTGGACTTTGACCGAAGCGGATGCCAAGCCCGAAGACTTGAGATGCCATAGGTAGTCGAGGATATCCGGGAGCGGGGCTGACCTTGGAGCAATCCCTTTGTCTGCCATCCAGGTCGAGAACCGTTTCCACTTCGCCCCATACGCGGAGCGAGTAGAGGGCCTCCTGCTGTTGAGCAGAACCTCCTGGACCTCCTCCGAGCACAGTTGCTCGTTTGGGGTCAACCACTCAGGTACCACGCCTTGAGGTGGAGCGATTGGAGGTTCGGGTGCAGGAGTTTTCCGTCGTCCTGCGACAATAGGTCCGGCAACAGGGGTAGATCTATCGGGGCTCTGGACGAGAGGTTCCAGAGAGTTGTGTACCAGTGTTGCCTGGGCCATGCTGGGGCCACCAGAATCACTGTGGCCTTGTCGTGCTTGATCTTTAGAAGCACCTGGTTCACTAAGGGTGTCGGGGGAAAGGCATACAGAAGCTTCCCTGTCCACTGGATCGTGAACGCGTCCGCTATGGAGCCCGGGCTTTGTCCCCTGAACGAGCAGAAGCTCGCGCATTTGGTGTTGGAGCTTGAGGCGAAGAGGTCTAGACGGGGAGTTCCCCACCTCTGGAAGACCTCTCTCAGGACCTCCCATTTCATTGACCACTCGTGGGTCTGAAACTTCCTGCTGAGGTCGTCGGCCAGTGTGTTCTGCGACCCCGGTAGGTAAGATGCTATCGGCAGGATTGAGTGTACGATGCACAGCTCCCAGAGGGCGAGTGCTTCCTTGCAGAGATGGGAGGAGCGGGGACCGCCTTGCTTGTTGATGTAATACATGGCAGTTGTATTGTCTGTCTGTATGGAGACTACTTTCCCTTTTAAGTGCTCCTTGAATGCCTGACAGGCCAGACGCACTGCCCTGAGCTCCTTCACGTTTATGTGTAATGGGAGCTCCTCTATCCCCCAGCGGCCCTGTGTCCTCAGCTGGCCTAGGTGTGCCCCCCAGCCCAGGTCTGACGCGTCTGTTACCAACGAGATGGACGGGCTCGGGGCTTGGAAGGGTAGCCCTGCGCAGACTTGGTCCTCCTGGCACCACCAATCTAGGTCCTTCAGAGCCTGCGTGGAAGGGGCCACTATCATGTCGAGATCGTCTCGACTTGGGCGGTACACTGACGCTAGCCACCGCTGAAAGGGGCGGAGACGTAGTCGAGCATGCCTGACCACGTAGGTACAGGCCGCCATGTGCCCCAGTAGCCTTAGGCACATCCTTACTGAAGTTAGTGGATGTTTCTGCAACCCCCTTATGGTATCTCGGATTACTTGGAACCGAGAACGAGGAAGTGATGCGCTTGCTACTGTCGAGTCCAGGACTGCTCCTATGAACTCTATCCGTTGGGTCGGCACTAGGGAGGACTTGCGCTGGTTGACCAGTAGACCAAGACGACTGAACACGTCTTGTATGATCTGCAGGTGGAGAGACACCTCTGATGGCGAACGGCCTCGTACCAGCCAGTCGTCCAGGTAAGGGAAGACCTGAACCCTTCTCTTTCTGAGGAAGGCTGCCACTACTGCCAGGCACTTGGTGAATACCCTGGGTGCTGCAGCAAGTCCGAACGGGAGGACCGTAAATTGGAAGTGCCTGTCTCCCACTTTGAAACGCAAGAACCGCCTGTGACGCGGGGTTATTGCTATGTGGAAGTAGGCGTCCTGCAAATCGAGGGCGGCATACCAATCTCCCGGATCCAGGGATGGGATAATTGAGGCCAGTGAGACCATGCGGAAACGAATCTTGCGTAGGAAGCGATTCAGGAACCGCAGGTCCAGGATGGGACGGAGGCCCCCTTTTGATTTGGGAATGAGGAAGTATCTGGAGTACACCCCTTTCCCTTTCAGTTCTTGAGGAACCTCCTCTATCGCCCCTTTCTCCACGAGGGTCTGAACCTCTTGGGCCAGCAGTTGTTCGTGAGATGGGTCCCTGAAGAGGGACGGGGTAAGGGGGGGGCGGAGCGGGGGGGGCGAAGAGAACTGGAGTGAGTATCCATGCTGCACCGTGCGGAGTACCCATTGGTCCGAGGTAACTAGGGCCCAGGCACGGTGGAACCGGGATAATCTGTTGAGGAAAGGCAAGGGAGTTGGATCCGCAGCTATAATTGGTACGTCGTCCCCGATCGTACCCTCAAAAGGGCTTCTTAGGCCCGGAGGGATGGCGCTGCCCTCCCTGGTTCTGGTCCGGGGGGCGACGGCTTGCCCTGCGCCCATTACGGCCTCTCCTCCTGTCCCAGTCTTGGCGCCGTTGGTATGGGCGAGCCGATGCCTGCGGCTTAAAGGGCTTTCTTTGCGTCGCTGGGGCATGGAGGCCCAGTGATTTCACCATTGCCCTCGAGTCTTTGAGGGACTGAAGCCTGGAGTCTGTCTGAGACGCAAACAGCTCCGGCCCTTCAAAGGGCAGGTCCTGAATGGTGGACTGGACCTCGGCGGGCAGGCCCGAAGCTTGGAGCCACGAACTCCTCCGCATGGTGATGCCTGATGCCATCACCCTGGCTGCAGCGTCCGCTGCGTCCAGTGCCGACTGAAGGAGGGCTCGGGACACCACCTTCCCCTCCTTAGACATAGCTGCCAGCTCGGACCTCGAGTCCTGGTCCAGCTTGTCGGTCAGCTTATCGAGGGCCGCCCATGCATTAAAAGTGTATCTGCTGAGGATCGCTTGTTGGTTGGCGATCCTCAGCTGGAGACCCCCCGAGGAGTACACTTTACGGCCAAACAGGTCCAATTTTTTCGCGTCCCTCGACTTAGGCGTGGGACCTTGGTGACCTTGCCTTTCTTTCTCGTTGGCCGTCTCGACCACCAGCGAGTTCGGGACCGGGTGGGAGTAGAAATGCTCGTAGCCTTTAGCGGGGACAAAGTACTTTTTCTCCACCCGCTTGGCTGTTGGAGCGATAGAGGCCGGAGTTTGCCACAGGGTTTTGGTAGTGTTCTGCACTGTCTTAATCAGTGGCAGGGCCACCCTGGAGGGACCCTCTGGGAGGAGGATGTCCACCATTGGATCCGCTTCCTCCATGACCTCCTCTGCCTGGAGGCCCATAACCTTCGCCACTCTCCTAAGCAAGTCCTGATGCGACCTGCTGTCATCTGGGAGAGTGGCCGGTTTTGCTCCTGCCACCGCCTCATCCGGTGGAGATGAGGACGACTCTCCAGTTGGGTCCGCCGGGGGGTCCAGCGCTCCTGAGGGCTGTGGGTCCTCCCTCGTTGAGGGGTCGACCCGGGTCCTTCCTGCCCGGTCCCGGGCAGGGGCCCTCCCCAACTCTGGAGGAGCACTTGCTGTGCAAGACGGCTGGTGTCTTGACGACAGAGTGGAAGGAGGCCTGTCCGACAAAGGGCCCTGGGCCTGATGGTATGCCCACGGGGTCCAGAATGGCCACTGTTGGGGTGGTTGCCACTGGCGCCCGTCCCCATGGCCAGCCTCTCTCCTCCCGGAGCGGCTCCTGCTCCGTCTGGCGGAGCTCATACTGTCGCCCGACTCGGACGAAAATCTGCTCCGTGGGGACCAAGGTGGGGCTGTGCCGCGGACCGGAGAATAATGCCGCCCCGCCGTCTGGGTCAGTACTCGCGGTGCCGACGGGCGGCGGTGCCGCGAAGATTCACGGCTCAGGCGCTCAGGCGGGGACCGGTACCGTGGGGCCCCTGCTGCCGCCATCACCGCTGGTGGAATAGGTGATCGGTGCCGCTCCGGGGGCGAAATATATTGGGAACGCTCCCCGTGGGCCTGGCCTGTAGGTGAAGGCCGCGCCTGCTCCAACGGCGAACGGTGCCGTGGAGGGCTTCGGCGCAACAGCGCCGGTTTCCCCTTCGACGGCACCGATCTATGCGGTGCCGGAGGGTGGGTCTCTGGAGCACACGGTGCCGTGTGTGCAATGAGATCTCTAGCCGCTTCGAAAGTCTCTGGCGTCGAAGGCAGCTGGAGGTCCTCCTCCAGGATCGCCCTGGTGGGTGAGGCGTTGGACCCCGGACTCGACGAAGCCTTCTCGCGGCCCGGAGTCAACGGGGTCGGAGCTTGCAGCTCCTGGAGCTGACGGTCCGAACCCGGTACCGTTTGCGCTCCTTGCTTTGAGCGCTTGACAGGCGATCTGCCTCTGTCTGCGCGCCTCTTCTTTTTTGCCGGACCAGGAGAGAGAGAGCGGTGCCGTGGTGGCGGTGCCGAGTGTTTCGGTGCCGGCGGCGGTATTCGGTGCCGTGGTTCCTTCGCCGATTTGGCGGGCCTCGGTACCTCGCCAATGGTCTCTGGGGCGCTCCGCACCGACGGCGCCGCGCTGGACCCGGCTCCCCCGGTGCTTGCCGGCCGCAAAGCGTCCTCCATTAGGAGGAGTTTGAGTCTGTGCTCCCTCTCTTTTTGGGTCCTCGGGCGGAACCCCCGGCAAATCTTGCACCGTTCTCGGAGGTGGGACTCCCCCAAGCACCTCAAACACTCACGGTGCGGATCGTCCAGGGGCATGGGCTTACGACAGGCCCCGCAAGCCTTGAAGCCAGGCATGCCCCGGCCCCGAGACGGGGCTCTTCGATGGAAGAATCGACTCCAATGGAAGATATCTATTAACTAGGGTACTGCTAGTGAACTAGCCAATGTTCCAGCGACCGTCAGGGCGGAAAGAAGGAACTGAGGGGGTAGGGCCGGCTGTAGCTTATATAGAGGTGCCGCAACGGCGCCACTCCAGGGGGCGCTACAGCCGGCCCCTACGGGATCTCTAGGGGAAAAAATTCCGGCGTTCCGTGCACGAGGCGCGCACACACCTACTATGGAATGGACAGGAGCAATCACTCGAAGAAGAAGCATGAATTAGAATTAAAAACATTCGTGGCATGCTTGGTCAAAGTAATCCTGGAAGCGTTGTGCCCTTTCCCCCCAGTACTGCTGGCCTTAGGTTAAACACATAAATGCTTCTTCAAAGTATATTAATGATTTTCACCCAACATGATAATCTCCAAATGCTCGTGTCATTTGTGTTTTTAAAATGCCATTATCAGTGCAACACTGTTAAAAGGAAAGCTTTCCTTCTGGCCTAGTCAGTCTGTCTAAAAAACATTCCCTTCTCTATGCCAGTCTGTCCCTGTAGGCTTGATTCTACAGGTTGACATTCACATAGAATCTTAGTCAACTTTGATTGGATTCCACATTTACTTGTACAGCTGAGATTGCAGGATTGGGCCTTAAGGTCTTGGATCCTCCCACACTCACTGAAATGTATGCCTGGGCGGAATGGGCCTGGTACATCCATGGGATGCTGTCCCCTTTGCAGTGAAGCCTAACCACAGATTAAAATGAAGACAACTTCAGCTAGAATGTCATCAGCCCCCTGGCCCCAGAGTCAGTAAGACAACAGGAGAATTCCTGGCAGGCTTCTGAGCTGTCTTTGATAGAACATGTCTTATCTGAAGCGAGAGTAGGGACCTCAGGGACCACTAGCAGAAGGGACTAGTTTTTCTTGTACACAGCCCAGACTATGCAGAGGAGCAGACTCAGGCTAACCCTCTCTCAGAAGAGGTTGATCTAAAGACGCAGTCACTGGTATGCAGTAGTGCTGCAGCACCATCCGGTCTAAACACCTTCTTTGAAGAAACTAACATGCCATGGAAGAAGAAACATGAGACAAAGGCAGGCCTCCAAGCAGCTATGCTTTGAGAAGTGGAATTCCTGCCACAGTCACTGTAGGGAACCAAGAAGCAATAGCTAGGTTTGGCCCGAGCAGTATAGCAGCCAGGGCCCCAGCAAGCTCACAGGTGAGCAAGGCTTCCCTTTGACTAGCAGCCCACAGCATATGCCACAGTCCTTAGCAATAGCCATAGGGTCTGCTATGCAAAATGGTAGCTTAAGCTCTTTGTAGGCTGGTCCCTCCTCTCAATTATGAGGCACCCTCAGGAGAGAAGCTGGCTTCAGCCCATCTATTCACCTTGTGAGTGATCTTCAGTAGCCAAAGTGTTGGAATCATGTCCCTGTCATGTGGAATACAACACTAGATGTAGCAAAGTTTGATTATACAGCACACTAACCTTATGCTACAGTCAGGTGTGGAGCTGCCACAGCAAGGAGATAGATTGCTACAACTCAGCGATCGGTAGCCTTTCCCCAGAGCCGTGCAGAAAATGTCTCACTGGCCTGCTCTACTGTATGAAAATAGGATACATTGAGCAAGGGGAGGCACACCCTCTAACACACACTGATAGATGTTTGGTGAACTATCAATTTACTGCAGTTAATGTCTACAAAGCACGATAGTCTTGTAATTAAAGATGGATTTGTGTTCATGAATGTCAATGGCAGAAATCAAACTTCAGGGCATGTCTGTATAGAAGTTACAGCAGTTTATGGTTGTAAACCAAATTTTAAACGGATGCAAGTTTGTACAGTCAGTCAAATCACCCTAATTTAAAAAAGCACCCCTTCAATGTAACCCATACAACTTTCTTTACGAAGACCTGAACAAGTTCTTTACTGATGTTTTTGAGTAATTGTTCGTCTTTGTTAGTCTTTAAAAGTGCCACAAGACTCCTTGCTTGTTTTGCTGAACTAGACTATCAGGGCTACCCCTTTGGATCTTTGAAAATGTTACAGAAAACCCTGCTGAGACATGCGCCATTAAGCTACAGAAATATAAAATTTCACTTTTAAGAGACAGTGGGGGTATGCCACCAACGTAACTTTGTTCCTGCTCTTCAGACTTTTGCAAGGTTGCCCTTTTATAGGAAATCCACCTCCTACTATTCAGCTTCCCTTAACTGTTGCAGGATATCAACTTTTGCTTTCAGGAAAACAGCTGTTTTGAAGTGCTCTGATGAACATCTAAGTTTCACCAAAAAACTTCAGTAGCATGAGATATTGCACATCTGTAGTTTGTCAGTTTCTACAGCTACCTCTGTACAAAAGGTGACAAAAAACCTGAAGATGGCCTTGTAAAGCATAAGAATGTAGACCTTAAGTATCTATTTGTCATACAATTTTAGGAGTCTTAATTGTAACACAAAAGTGTAGGAAACTAGTAGTTTTTAACAGAGGTGAAAGGTTTTTTTTCCCCCTATTTGGCTTTCAGTAAAAAAAGTTATGTACATCACTATGTAGTAAACAACCATTTCTGCCAATGGATTGTGCAGTCAATCAACTTTGGCTGAAAGTTGTAAAACTCAGAATACATTTAAGAGTCTAACAATTTCTAGAAGAGGGGCTGAAAGCTTTACAACCTCAGTGGATGAGCTGGCAGTTTATGCTTCACATATTCAATAGACAAGACATCCAGTCAGTGTCTTACCAGACCTTAGCAAGACCAACACCTACAGGTTCTTTTTCGTAAGAGCAACTATTTCTAGGGCTGAGGATCCCTGTGGCAGCAGGTCAATGAGGCATTAAAATGATTAAGTATCTGTGAAGATCTGGGCTCAAGTTCTACAGCTCAGTCCCCACTCCACCCACATTTAACCACCCCCACACAAAACAGTTAATCGGTGTTGTTACTATCATGGAAATTTAAAGACCTTTGCAGAGCTCTTGAGATGCACTTCAATGTAGCTTTTTAGAATGGTCAATTAATTCACTCAAATCTACACTTCAGTAACCTCTTCTAGCTTGCATTAAAAAAAAATTTTACTATTCAGTGACACTGAAAATCAGATATAATCCAGAAAAATGCATTAATCACCTATGCTGACAGTTGGCATAACACATTTCATCTCCCATTTGTATCACCATAAAGCTTAGAGCAGTCATTTATTTATGGTTTATTACAAAATGCTAATCTCAGCCTTGCACGAGTGTCTTGAAAGCAGTTAAATCCACTGCTCATCCTTTACTACAGCTGTTATTTGACACAGAACGATCAGCAGTATTAACATGCACTCATGACAGTTGAATTCATGTACACCAGAGACTAGCCAGTTATTTCAATATACTTTATTTTAAAACAGGTAGGTCACAACACTACGTTCAGCCCATTCTGCCAATATACAAGCTATAAATGCTTGTTTGACAGCGAAGGGTCAATCTTTAGCAGAATACTTGAAAGTGAATAAAAATCCATATAAAATATTCAAATAGTTTCCATAGGAACACAGATAAATGTGACCCCCATCTCCTAGTCATCCATTTTGTTGCATTTATGCTGACCCTAGACTTTTTAAAAAAATGTTTACAAATTCTAGCAATAATTAAATTAATGGTCCCCAAAATGCCCTAGATTCAATTAATAAACTTGCAATTAATAATTAAACAATATCTATACATTAATGCTAGTTGAAGCACAAGTTGCCGGATGATGTTCAATTCCACTTTCCCAGGCACAAGACAGTGGCAAAGTACCAACATCCTGTTCATCCGCTTCAGCTCGGAAACCTTGCTCTTCAATCTGTTGCATTAGTTGCCTAAGAAAGGGGAAGTCAGTCAGTCAGGAGGCCATCTATATATTTTACTGCAATCTGTTAAATGAGGGTATCAAGTGCATCTTGCTCAGGGTCTAATTGTGATTTGACCCCACTCCCAGCAGGACCTGATAACAGGTTTGCTCAGAGCAGAATCTGACTCAGGAAATAACAGCTTGAAGTCAGGGCTGCATTCAACACCACTTTAGTGATGGGGCACTTCACCAAGAAGTATTTGGGCACGTGCCATTACTAAGTCTCCCCTCCACCCTGCCCAATTTTGCTGACAACAAAACCCCTAATGTAGATGTTGTTACACTGGGTGGCATGTGTCCCATTTCTAACTGACATAACTACACCAGCAGAATTTTTAAATACCCAGAGAAGGCCAAGAGGAACATTGTGCTACACTGGAACAAGCTGAACATTTTACTTTGTAGGTGTTTCCCTACACTATCTTGAAGACATCAGTCTACATTACTTTAACACAACATTAATATCTGGAAACTTTCTTCTTTTGCCAGCAGGAAGGCTAGACACTTAAAATACAAGTTTGCAATCTAAATCTGTTAAAGGGTCCAATGATTACCAGCAGGCTTGATGTTGGGAGACTAATAGTTAAGACCAGGCCTATACAAATTTCTGGCAGCGTAGTGCTCACAGCGAGGGGCATCAAGAGATGCAATCTCTGACCAATCCAACTATTACTATTTTGCTGGATTCAGAGTGGCTTCACAGTACTGGTAGAAAAATGAAACTCTGCTAGTATAGCTAAATCCACACTAGAGAGAGTATTCGTATACTAGTAAGACACCCCAATGTAGGAAAAGTTCTTGCAAGATCTCTCAGGTAGACTTTTCCATTTGCCAATTAGATGACCACAAGGGTAATCTACTTTAAATATCTGTAAAGCAACCTAAGTGATAGAATACATTTTAAGAGGATTGTTAAATTAGTATTAGATGCTTTTCCTGCTAGTTTGTGATTTTATGATCACTTCCCCAGTCCATTTTAAATTGCTGCCTTAAATGCTGTGTCCAAGACCCACACAAAGAAGTCTATATAGGAGAAATGGTTACTAGCCTAACACTGTACCTAAAGAATATAGTGAGTTTCCATCCTGAACAAAACTGATTAGTTAGTGAATTCTCAAAGTTAAGATAGCCACATGTCAGATCCCATTAAAAAGCCAATGGGGGGTGGGGTGGTATTTATTTCTTTGGGCCCCTCTAAAAAGACTGCACAGCTGCAACCTCTTACGTGACTATTAGGAGCAAACCTTTAAATCCTACTAGCAACAGGTAGGATGCGTCTACTAAAGTAACACTCACAGATCATTTTCTAATAAATGGACAAATAAGTAGTTACCAAGGAGTGAATTTGTTCACTAGAGACAGAACTATGGAGTGCTCCTGGGAGATTTAATAGGGTTCTCCTTCTAAAAAAAGGATAGAATTGTGATGAGTTACTAACCATGCTGGCCTTGACATCACGTAATTTATTGTTGGTCTCTGAAATCCATTGAAAGTAGAAGCAGCTGCAACTGTGTAGGCACCCATGTTTTCAAAGAGCATCCAATCACCAACCTGCAACTCAGGCATATCAAAGCGCTCAACAATACGATCTAGGCCATCACATGTTGGTCCCCATATGCTGCAGGAGTAATAGCGCTCATCTGGTTTAGATCTCTGGAGAGAAAAAAGTTACTTTTGAGTAGCCTTACATTTGTCTTACAGAGGACTAAAGCAGGACTCTTTCCAAATAGCTGCCATGGTCAAGATTAGAGGCACAAAGCTCCAGCTCTAAAGTGTGCAAGAAAGAGCTGCTGGCAGGGTCTCTGGAGTGACCTCAACTTTGAAATCTGCTCCACTGTATGGCCCAGAGCTCACATTTGCCAACCCGGACATTGGTGGGGGGAGAGGGGTGTGGAGTACGAAAGGATTGCACCGTGTGAATAAACTCAAGACCAATGAGCAGCTTCTGGAGGTTTACTGTACCTTTTGCAAGACTGGCTTAACATGCGCATGATCATATAGGATGCAATTGAATGATCCATACACTCCATCATTCACATAGTACATGAGAGTTTTGCCATTAGTATCCTCTTCATCTAGAAAAGATGAAAATACACACGTAAGAACCTTTAGAAAGTGAGTTTTAGATCTGGTTGCAAATGAGATTAGGAGATCTGGCTTTACATACCATCAGAACCAGACTGCTCCTTTAATACAACTTTTTTTGCAATTATGTTAACAGCTAGTGTGAAAGCTGATGCAACATAGTATCTGCCAGGCTCCGCAATAATTCTTATTCCAGAATCAGAAGGAAAGTATTTGTCCAGTGCTGGATTGATTACACTTGTGATCTAATAAGACAGAGACAAGACTCTTAGTTCTGTACTGTCACTACAATTATTAAAACTAGCTATTGTAAGGCCAGAAAGATGAGGATTTAAAATAATTCACCCAGTCACAAAATGCTACACACTACTTGGCATTAGCTGTAAGATTGGTCTAAATTAAGTGCTTGTTTCCCCATGTTGTTTAATTCCATGTTTAATATTTTACAGCTAAATGCAGGAAGGTATTAATCATTTCAACATGAAGTTTTATACTTGTATAACAAAAGCTTATGAAAGTGTCTCTGAAATTAACAGATTTTAAACTAAAAGGAGGTTCATATTCTGGATGGCTTCCCAAAAGTCATTTAGAACAAGAGACCTTTAAGTAGAAATTCAAACTTCCACATAATCAAAGTTCCGTTTTGTTTCTAGATCAGATGTTACACTCTCCTTGTCAAATTCCTCCTACGTTTTTGGCAGGCTAAGTGAATTAAAGACTCAAAATGTATGGTGTAAAAGCTTTAGAAATATATTCCTCTATCTGTTTGGTTATTTCTAAAAACAAGACAGATTAGACTGTGTATGTAGTAATAGAAGTGGAAAGATGAGTTCTCTTGTTTCTAAGTTAGGATTTAGAAAGACTTTAATATGGGCATTAAACTATATAAATAGTTCTCTGCAGCAGTGTATCTGACCTTATTAAAAAGCACCATTCCTACATTGTGTACCTAGCTCTATACTGGGCTGGCATCAACTATAAAAGGCAAGGAGGCAATATATTCAGATTAGAAATTGAAAACATGACTGCAAAAAGCCATATGTTAAGAATTCCCACAGCAATTGTTTCCTTGGCCACAACAGCATCTCAATTAAAACAGATGCCTCAATATTTTACTCCTGAACAGCCTAAAGACAAACCTTTACCATGTTTAGATTTACTAAGTCTGATAACTAAAGCCATCACCTATTTTATTCCACAGTTAACAGAAGACTAATTATGATTTCAGTTCAGAATCAAGGAGAATAAAGAGTCCCTTCAGACTTTACTAGTCAATGCCAATCAAAGGGAATCAAGATACAAGTTTACTCTTTCAAAACACTTTCACAACCTGATTAATATTCAGTTTATGAAACACACCTACCTCTTCAAATTTAAGCTTGACATCTTCAGAACCAGGGAAACCACCACCAATATCAAGCAGATGCATATGGAAACCTAACTCTGCCTGCAATGTGAAGATATTAAAAATGGGACAGTCAAGCAAAAGAAGTGATTCTCAAAGAGTTGAAAATTGTTTAAAAACCTCAGTCAGTTGAGACCTTAAAATGTAATCATCTGATTAAAAATTTGATCCTTCTGACAAAGACTATATTAGTACATTTTACTTTACTGGTTATCAAGCAGAAGTGCTTTGCAAGAACTGCAGGGAAGATCTTTATAAACCCCTTTAAAATAATTGGTCAGACTTGAATCTTTTTTCCACAAAACTTAAATATTGGGCCAGTTATCAGAGCATTACCCAAGGTTCAAAAACTGGCCATATCACTGACTACATAGCAAAAGGTTAGAAACCTTAAGTTCTTGGTTCCAAAGAAGTATTTCATTCAGACAAGCCAGCTGGGTGGTTTTTTTTTGGTTTTTTTTAAAACACTATGCTGACAAAAGAGTGGCCCAAAAGCAATGTTCTTAGGCAAGTAAATTCATACTTACTCCCATATCAAAGACACAACGGGCATCAGAAATAGCTTGAACAAATGTCTCTGGGTCAGTACAGCCACTTCCAACATGGAAACTAGAAAAGAGAAGCAAATCTCGGTTGTCTTTTTGAAGATTTAAGTTTTAAGCAACGATTTGGACAGAAGTAATATGTAGTAGCAGAAGATCCATTTTTCTAATCAAGCTCTTTATAAATTATGCATTTTTCTACATGGATGTTTTGACTGTTTATATATAAAGATCAAAATCATTACTAACCTGACTCCAATAATGTCAATGTCCAATTCCTTTGCCCGCTCCAAAAGAAGTCTGCTAGTTTTGAGGGTAGCTCCAAATTTAACACTTAGACGACATACCGCTTTGGAGTCATCAGTTGCAATGCGCAAGACCAGCCTAGAAACAGTGTCCAATTTAGTGCCAATTCTCTACATTGTCTGCTGCTCTAGAAAGTCTGGTTGAAATAGGTTTCAGGTATGTATTTTCCCTTAGGAGAATGGTTTTATAATATATAGTAAGCCAAAATTAAGATAACATTTTCCAGCAAAGGTGACCTGACAAAGCTGGATCTAAATTTAATATACAAGCAAATCTGTATTGTCCTTGTTCCTCATAAGCCAGTAAGCCATATTTTAAAACAGTACTTGACAAATATTGTTATCAAAGCACTATTTGGTCAGTAAAAATATTTGCCTTCTCTTCCAATTTTGTGGAAGTGTTAAAAGCTTAGATATAAAGCTGAATATGTTACTTAGGCCAATTTAAACATGTTTAACCCCATTAAAATATAAACACCCCCACCCTGCCCCAGATCCCTCCTTACTTTGCCTTTGGATGAGCTCTTGCAACTTTCATTAGCTCCACTTCACTATCAAAAGTCATCATTTGCACTCCATTGTTTGCGGCATGCTTAATTTGAGAAACTTGTTTGCAAGGATTTGCATATATTATTCGCTCAGGAGGTACACCAGTGCTCTGCACCAACTGGATTTCAGTCTGGAAAAAGAAGATTACATACTAACTAGAAATAAGAGGATCTTTTTTTTTTTTTTTTTTTTTTTAAAAAAGACTGATCATGCATTAGATTAGAAGATAGTGTGTGAAAATGCAGCACAGACACACAGGAAACACCCTTGGTTGATTCAACAACATCACCAAAAAACCTCCTCTTACCTTACTAGCACAATCAAACCCTGCACCAAGAGCAGCAAGTGTCTTCACTATAGCTTTACTGTCATTACACTTGACGGCATAAAAGGGTGTTACTCGAGGGAGTGCTTTGTACCATCGGACATGCTTCCTTAGAACATCCCCAAGATCAGCAACATAGAAAGCATCTTTATCATCCTAAAAGAAAAACCACCAAGTCAACTCATATATATGCACAGTAAGTTAGAGTTCTCAATTTATAAATTTCTGAGTTACAAATTTCTAAATTTTAGAGTACAGTTAGCAGTATATAAAATTGTATTTTTAGAAAATTGTACTCCTTTTGCTAGCATACTTACAGAGGCAGAAACTTCATTTATTTTTTGGTCTAGAACATCCTTGGCAGTAAAACCTTCATCAAGGAAGGTGAAGTCAAACTCCTCATTGCTGAAGCTGTTCATTGTTTTTAGGTGTTTTAAAGTGAGTTTCAGTGCAACAAACTGTGGATACAGAAAGAAAACTTTCAGTCATTAATTCAAATTAGCTAAGATATCTATAGAACACTAAATGATAGTCAAGATCCACAAACTTACATGGACAACCAAGAAATATCAGCCTTGTGCAAATTAGTTCAACTATGCACCCGAAGATGCACTTCAGAAAAGCAAAGTCTTGTTAGATCAAGGCAAGTTTTCTCTCCTCTGTGCAGCAGTTTATGATATTACCTTGAAACTGTTCAAAGGAAAAAAAAAAAAAAAAAAAGAGAGAGACCAAACTGATTAAGACAAATGCAGATAACCTTAGCATAAATCTGTTGTCGAAGTTAGAAGAAAAGTCTACAGTAAGTTATTCATATAACATACAAAAGAAGTATTTTTTAACGCCTTGCCCATTTACCACCATTCATCATTTCTCCTCTTTCAAGTCACCCTATGGGCAGTTATATTTAGTCAAATTACAAAGCTCTGAAAATTGCTACCTTCACATATTCTGAGGTTGGCAGCTAAATTCTCTGAAGAGGACTGTACTGAGCATGCTCCAGATCATGGACTGATTAGACCTTTCCAGGCAATTTGCTCTGCCTAGCTGGCACATAAGAGATGAAGATAAAACTGTCTCCTTTTCTAACAAGGTAATGCAGACCAGTCCAGAATTCTTAAGTCTTTATTTTTCTCAGCTGTCTAACAGCTGTAAAACCCACTAGAAAGTATGTATGTTTCATTCACTTCTACAGGCTGGTCCAAGAGGCTAGCAACCAAATATTTTATTAACTCAAGTGTTAGAGAAATCTGTGCTGTCAAGCTACAGATCCCAACCCTCCTAATGACTTGGGTGGAGCCTATGTAGCTGCACATGACTGAATGTTTTGGTTTTATGTAGTTTCATAGGTTTTTTTTTTTTTTAAAACCAAAGGGTAAAACACCAAAATGATTATGGCTGCAAAGTTTAGTACTGTTAGCAGATGCCCTAATGTAATCGCTTTCAAACTTTTTGTCGGGATCTAATTTTATAAAATCATTGATGCCTGTGACCCAACAATTACTTCTTTCAGCAATGCATTCTGGTCTTTCCGTGGTTGCAACAAGGGGGTATCCCAACCCAGTAGCTGAAGTTCTGCGACCCAGTACAGGGTCCCAACCCATAGTTTGAAAACCACTGCCCTAATGTGTATGAATTATGAAGTCTTTAATCATCATTACCCACTGCACTGAACCACCTCCTCTCCCCCCGCCCCTGAACATTCATTCAGAGCCCAGGAAATACACTGGGGTTGTACACTCAACAAGGGTACTGTCTGCAGGACTACTGCCTCATCTGAGAAGAAACTGGAAGGTGTTTAACAAATGAGGGAGGGACTGCTGGAAGACAAAGAATTAAAGCAGTTCAGTGGAACCCTGGAGAACTGGCAGACTATCTCCCTGTCTCTGCCAGAGTTTCTAAGCAAGTCTCTTAAATCAAACTTTTACAGGTGGTCAATTATGTTCTCATTTTCTGTGTGCCCAATTTGAGACAACTTAGACCTGATTTGCACTCACATGTGCAACCAAATTCCAAAGGGGTAGCCGTGTTAGTCTATTGTAGAAAGACAACAGAGTCTTGTGGCACTTTTAAAGACTAACAGATTTATTAATCGCATGAGCTTTCGTGGGAGAAAATCCCACTTCGTCAGACGCTTTGAAGATAGGAAAGTTACCCACGAAAGCTCATGCGATTAATAAATCTGTTAGTCTTTAAAAGTGCCACAAGACTCTGTTGTCTCTGTGCAACCAAAGTGTATGTTCAAAAGTACAGTTGCCATTAATTGCTATAAAATTAAGTAATTACAGTTAGTTGGCGCCATGTCAAGTGCCCTGAAAGAAGCAGGGCTCCTACAGGGGGAAAAATACAATTGTAATTGCAATGCATATGCACAAAAGGGCTGAATTTATGTTGTATGGGCAACCTTAAGTGTGATACGAGTCTTGATTTCATAACTTTCACATACTTTCAACAATTACTATAGGATTGAAATAATAGCTCTAATTCTTATGAAGCTGACCTACTGGCACTAAAGTTTAGGTCAGGCTTGAGTTCACACACTGAAATCCTGTAGCAGCACGTTACTGTCTATAGCAGCATGGAGCTTTCTGCAGACAAATTCCTCTGAATTAACACACAATATACATTCCCCAAGGAATCTTCTCACATGATTGACAAGGAGCACATTTACTAGTGCTACGCAGCTAGATGTTCAAGTGACTGTTCAGTACAGTGAGTAATTTAACAAACTAAAGCCGTCAGAGCCAAATTGAGAAACAGACCCAAGTGAAGCACCTCTGAGAAAGAACTTCCTGCTTTTTTCAAAACGCAGATGGTTTTCTGCATTGACGAGTTAAAAGAGCCAAAATAAACTACACAGGTGACCAGAAGTCTTTCACAGTCACATTAAGTGACCAAGTTCGTGTCATTAGCCACGATTTTGTTTTACGGTGACTATCTAACCACATCCTGGGTGCAATGTGAACCCCAAACTGTGGCCTGGGCACAGCAACGAGTCCTGAGGCCCCCTAAAGACTAGCAAAACCAGGGATACACTTCGCTGGGCTCCAGACTGCAGCTTTTGCCTGAAGGATTTTGCTAGTCTTTAGGGTGCGAGGGGCCCCTGGTGGTGTGGCTGCAGACTGCTGACACGGCTACCCTGGGGCTGCGCACACGGCCGGCCTGCGGGACCCGCCTGCTCACCAGACACGAGCATGCAGCTGGCATCTGGCCCCACTGCCTCCCCGCCCAAGCGCTCCGGAGCGGCCGAAAGCCGAGCCAGGCCTGTGCCTAGTTCGGTCGGCTGCGGAGGGCGCTGGTGTAGCCGGGCCCGCGGCGATGAGGCGGGCGGGGAAGGGGGCTGGCGGGGGCGCGACTCTCCCCCCGGCGGCGGCAGCGCAGTGCCGGGGAAGGCCGCGGCGCAGGAGCGACCGTTACGGGCCCCGCGCGCCCCAACGGCCGGATCGTCGCCGCGCGCTCCCGCCCCAGAGACACGTGGCCCCGGCCCGGCCGCTTCCCCTGGTCTCACCTCAGTCCGCGACCCGCATGGTTCCTGCAGCCCCGCGCCCGGCAGCCGGTCGGCCCCCTCGCCGCGTGCCTCCTCCTCAGAGCCTGGGCTCGCTGGCTGCCGGAGCCGGAGCGGACGCGCCACCCGAGGAGGAGCCGGGCTCGAGGAGCCGCCTCAGAAGCTGCCGGCCGGCCGGGGAGTGACTGACAAAAGCCGCAGCGCCAGCAAGGCACTTATTTATAGGCCGGAGCGCGTCGCTATGACAACGCACCAGCTCAAACCAGCCCCGATCGGCTGGGACCGGGCAGGAGCTGCCGTCGCCGGCTGCTATTGTGACGTCAAATTTTCGAACACGCGTGTGGAGCGCGCCACGCCTTCTCCTCCGCCCTCCCCTTAGGGGCCGCGTTCTAACTCAGGCCTTGGGTGCAACCTGGCCTTGCCCGGTTCCTGCTCCTCCTCCTGTTCCTCGCTGCTGCTCTGCTTCCACCGCTCCCCATCCTGCGCCTTCCTCGGTGCTGCTGCCACTCCTGTGCCCCCTCCTGCTCCTGCTATGTCCCCAGCTGCTGCCCTCCTCCTGCCCCCTCTTCCACCTGTTTCCTCTTTCCTTCCTGCTCCTTTTCTGGGAAGGATGTCATAACAGAGCTGGGGTGTCGAAACAGGTTCAAATCTGCCCCTTCCCCAGAGGTAGTTGAAGCAGGTTTGCAGTCCTGGGTGGGAATCTGGTTCCCCTTAACATTAACTTGGATTCAAATCTCAGCTGGGGCAGTTTAGGTTCAAATGCAGTAAGGGCCAACTGGGGTTTCTACCTTTTCTACATGCCATGAGCTCACTTGAAAGTTTAAAGGCAGGTTCTGGGTAAAACTTCCAAAAGCACCTTGTGATTCAGGGGCCAGCTCCTCATGGTATTTAGGCTTCCAGCACACTCGTGATTTCTGTGAGAAGTAAGAACTTTTGAGGATCTGAGCCTAGGGGCACCTAAGTCCCATTTTCCAGAGACTAAGGGCATTAGAGAGTTGTTGACAAAACTCAGCTTGACAAAACAGTAGAAGATTACATACGGAAATATTCTTCTCACCCACCAGTGTAACTCCCCTGCTCTGCTGACACCAGAAAACCACCTCAACAAGGGCTTACCTCAGTGATGTAGTGTGTCAGGGTAGACACTGTATTCCTTACATCAGCTGTCATTCTTATCAGAGCTGTGAAATTGACAAGAAAGCTGGGTAGTTACAGTCCAGCTGCCTCTTGTTCTCCTGGGCTATGTACACTTACAAAGCTAAGTCAACTCTATTGACTTAAACTCAACCTTGTTAAGTCGACTTAGAGAGTCTACACTAGATTCTTAAGTCAACTGGGTAGGTCGACGGAGAGCTGCGGCTCCTGGGGACAAGGGGAGCTTGGCTCCCTGAAAAGCAGAGCGCCATGGCTTCCCGGGACAAGGAGATGTCCCATGTCCTGGAGAGCTGCGGCTCCCTGCTTGCCGGGCAAGATGCAGGGCCATCCCTAGGGGGGGAGCGGAGCCCAGGGCCAACCGGCCTAGGTGGGGCTCCCACCCCCCATGCTGGTGGGGAGTGTGGGGGGGCAGCCTGCTCCATCCCCCCCAGAAACCCCGCCCCCCCCAGGAGTCCACCCCGGAAGCTGCGGAACCGCCGCTGCAGCCCCGAGGAGTCGAGGCCGAGGCGCGGCCCTGGCCCCGGGCAGAGGGGAGCCATGGCACCAGGCGGCGGGGAGCCGCGGCCCGGGGAGGCGAGGCTGTAGCCGCGGCCCTGAGTGGTGGGGAGCCATCCCCGGCCAAGGCTGCTGCCGCCCCAGTTGCAGCCAGGACCCCAGCTGGCCACGGCCGGCCCAGAGGTCGGGACCCAAGCACCAGCGCCGTCCCTGGGCCTGCCTGCTCCGCCCTGGGGGCGCGGAGCAGGGCCAGCCTAGGGAGCAGCCAGGGGAAGTTCTCCTGGCTAGCCCTGCTGTCAAAGGCAGTGGGAGCAGGGGGAAGTGAGGCTGTGGGGGGCCACGGTGTGGGCCCCACACTGCCCCGCTGGGAGCGGGACAGCGCAGGGCCCACGTTACCGTGAAGCCCAGGGCAATTGCCCCATTCGCCCCCCCCCCCCAAGACGGCCCTGGCAAGATGGGAGCCATGGCTCCCGGGGAGAAGGGAGCCACATACAGGTCCTTTCTTCCAGGGAGCCACGAGTGGCTTCCTTGTCCCCGGGGGAAGCCGCGGCCCCCTTCTGCCAAGGAGCCGCGGATTCCTTGTCTTCAGCCCTAGGTCGATTTAGGGGATTAAGTCAATTTAGGGTGTCCACATGGTTTTAGGTTGACTTAACGAATCAATTTAGGCATTAAATCGAGCTAAAAAGTGGTAGTTATTAAGTCAACTTAATGAAAGCCAGGTGTGGACGTGCTTTGTTTAGGTCAACTTAAGCATCCTTAAATTGACCTCAGTTGCCAGCGTAGACGCACCCCTGGAGAGCTGATGTGTGTGAGCTACAAGTAGGGCGAGAACTCCCAAGTGGCTGGACCCCTTTTCCATGTGGGAGCAAAGTGAGAAGCTTCCAGCAGGGAAGGGAAAAGAGAGAAGCCCTGGTCGGCTTCCCTCGGCTCCTGGAAGGCGGTTGAGGGGGCAAACCAATGGGCACCCTGGAGCCTGTGGAGCAGCCGGGATCTTGGCGGGGAGCTGCCAGCAAAGCTGAGAAACCAGATTCTCAGCTCTACACACTGCCCCTCTTAGGTTGGTGGAAGTGCTCCTGGATGCACACCACCGATCTAAGGAGGGTAGCATGAACATCAGCCACTGCAGTAATTAATTCAGTGGCTGTAAGTCGACCTAACATAGGTCGACTTATCTTTGTAGTGTAGACAAAGCCTAAAGATCCTGAGTGAAAATTTTACTTCTTGTCTCTGAGTGATCATCAAAGAGCCTTATAAGGAGAAGGGGTGTGTTCTGGTTTCCTGTGCCAAAATTTCCCATCCCAGCTGGTACAGTGTGTTCTACCCTCATTGATTGCAACTGTCCTCCCAACCAGTGGTTGCAATTTTGCAATACTGTATGCACCCCTTTAGGTTGAAAAGTGCTGTAGAAATACAATACAATTTTAATTGTCAAAAAGCTGCTGTATTGCAAATTAACAGTGTTATTGAACCAATAAGGTTTGGGGGAAAGAAATATTTTTCTGCTATTTAATTTTTCCCTCTAACAAGTAGGATTTGAACCTTGTAATTTTATTATTTAATCTTATGTCACTTAGACCTTTGGGATACAGTTCATATGTAAAACATACAAATTTGTGTGTGCATGTATGTGTGTTTTAAATGAGATCACATTTTAGGACATGAACCTGTATAGTGGGACTGTGCATATGTTAAACTCGTGTATTTGCAGAATCAGGGCCTAAATCTTTAACGGGAGCATTTAATACTTGAAAGGAAATGTCTTCCTGAACTTATGCTAAATTTAGTTCTGATATAAGCAGATCCTTCACCAACCCTGTTAACACTCTATCTGAATTTGACCCATTAATTTAAAAAGTGGGGGAGAGGAAGGTATGTGGTGCTTAAATGTATATAGTAATACAAATGCAGTTTTGAGGAGGTTTAAGGCTAAGCCAAACATTGTCTTTGACTTCACTGATAATTGCAGTTGCTCATCCCACCTCAGGATTTAGCTCACATGTTGTGAAACTAAATTTAACTCAGACAGTTTTTCCCCATTGATAGTTTAAATTTTCTTTTGCTTTGCCACTGTCAGTCTTCGCTTATATTACATACGATTGTAATGATAAAGTCAGCATGATCTAAGCAAGACATAGTATGAAATCAGTGGCAAAGTTCCATTAACTTTAAGAAGAGCAGAATCATTCACACAAATTCAAAATGAAGTGATACATCACATTTTTGGCACAGACCAAAGAAAGGAAATTCTGGGCCAAATTAATCTTTAGTGTCATTCCATTGAAGTTGATGGAGTTATACTTGGGATGAACGTCTCTGAATGTTATCCTGTTTACGTGTATGTTGCAACACACATGCTATGTATGTCAAAACTGTCACCTGTACACAGGGATGGCAACCATAGCCATAACAAGGCATATGAAAGGAAATGGCTAATGGTATCTAAAGGATGTTATGCAAGACACTTCTCAAAACTTTGACAACCTTTTCTCCTTCTTGTTGTCTTGACAGTAAAGTCTGTTCCTTAGTGAAATTATTTTGTCTCTTGGTGCACTGACTTTTTAATGTAGGGCTTGCTTTCATGGGATTGAATTACTGGCATTGATTTTTTGTGTTAATGGTGGACGAAAAATGAACAAATAAGGGGCAAAAGTCACAGATATACATAATTTCATGTATGATGCTCCTTTTAAAAGAAACCATTTTTTCCTCCTGAAGCAATTGACCTCACCATCATTCTGAAGGGCACTGTATTTGTACTGGGACTCCTTTTCCTTCACTCCTATTTTCAAAGTGTCCTAGATTAAACATTTTGCTATCTCAAATGAAATTAAGGAACCAATCCTGCTCCCATGGTGGCAGTGGGAGTGTTGCCATTTTTTTTAGTGGATACAAGATTGAGTCCAAAGTTAGTAACCACAGGGCAATTTAAAAAAAAAAAAAACATCTCTGCTTATTTCTAAGAAAAGCATGCAATCTACAAACAAGTGCAGTCATAAAAAGAACAATCAGGATGATCTGTGTTCAGGTGCTGAGCGTGTTTCAAATTCCCAAAGGGTCTGCTCCTGCTTTCATTAAAGTCAATAAGAATTTTGCCCACTGGCTTCAGCTGCAGTAAAATTTGCTCTCAATGTAAAAATGACAAGTAATGAGAATAAAGGAGAAGTTATACTTGGCCCAGATTTACACCTCCCTCTTAATTAGGTTTGGGTTCTTGCATGAGGTGCCACAAATTGTAAGGACAGCCCAAGCAAGCTGCCAGTGGCTGGGGCTACGACTGAAGAAGTGAGCCTGATTCGCTACTGCTTGTGCCTTGTAGCGTGATTACACCTGAGAAAACTGCTGCTTATTGGTGCAAGTGAGGGGGAATTGCTAACCAGATAGCATTTTGCATACAGTTCACACAGGTGGAACTGACTTACACAAAGTATGAGACGAGATGCAGGCACAGTCAGGAAGAAGAGTGTCTCATTGCTTCAGTCAAACAAACCAGGAGTCCTGTTGCACTTTTAAAGACTAACAAATTTATTCATCGCATGAGCTTTTGTCAGAGAAAATCCCACTTCGTTAGACGCTTTGAAGATGGGAACTTAGAGAATGGGAGGAAATTAAATGCAGGGAAATGTATGACACAGGATCAGGTCAGGCTGATCCAGCAAATCAGAATAGGTGTTGGGATTCAACCACTGTGGAACAGCATTGCTACAGTGACTCTCTGGAAGGCAGAAGGAGCTGCATTCAGTCTACCCCAAGCTGTCCTTGGGGGGGGGGGAGGGCGGTGAATGGGGCGCTAGAGAAAGCTGTGTTTTTCTCTCACTCATGCTCATAGATAAACAAAATCTCTGTTAAACAAAGGTGACACTCATATCTATGAAATTATGATGGGCCTGATTCTGTGAAGTGCAGAGGAGTATCTAACAGTGGGCTTGATCTTGCCCACACTGAAGTCAATGACAAAATTCCAACAGATGACAATGATAGGAAATTAGCCTCGCTAATTAAAATATCATCACTTTGAAATCGGAGGGTCAAGATAGAATATGGAAATAAAGCATTTGATTAAGGGGAAAGAGTATGGAATTGATGGATCATTTTATATATAGGAACAGAGGAACGATACATATATCAGGAGCAGAGGTAAAAAAATGCACACCTTAAAATTGTCAGCACATCACTGCTGTGCATGGACCAGTAACCAGAGGCAGCCTTAGACTACCTGGGGCCCTAGGCGAAGGCCCATTGTGGGGTCTCCTATAGGGACTAAACCCTGAGCTGGCCCCTGAGCCGGGCCACGCCGGCCCCCAGGCTGGGCCCTGCACCAGGCCCCGTGCTGGTCCGGGCCCCAAGCCAGGCCCCGAGCCGGGCCCTGATCAGGGCCAAGCCCCGATCCGGGTCGATCCGCACCACCAGTCGCTTTCACCCCTGCCCAATTCCCGACCCGAGGCTCACCGCACAGCACTTACCTTGCTGTGGAATTGGGGACTGGAACCTCCACTTTAGACGGGCAGAGTGGGGAAACGCGGCCAGCGAGAGGGAGCCTGGAGCTGCAGCATGCAGCTCTTGTGGCCCCAGGCTACATTGGGGGTGGGGCCAGAGGGGGGAGCCTGAGTCGAGCCGCGTGCCGCTCAGGATTGGCCTGCGTGCCAAGTTTGGCATGTGTGCCAGGGGTTGCCGACCCCTGAGTTCGGAGAAGCAGGCAACCGCCCTTGACGGGGCCCCTTACTGGTCGGGACCCTAGGTGGCCGCCTGCCTTGCCTACCCCAAAAGCCGCCTCTGCCAGTAGCCCATACTTTTTCTGGTAGTAGTCAATTGGGATTAGTGGCATCTGCTGTGCAATGCTTTAATTACACAGTAGTAATGGTCAGATTCTGAGTACACTCTATACGCATTGCTCCAAATGTTGTCTCAGTTATTCAAATAGTGTTTCTGTTTCACATAGAGTAAGCTTCACTATGCTGAGTAATTCCTATCAGAACCTGACCTGCATAACTATTGTGTGTCTCTGGGACCAGAGTCTGACATTCCTATTTACAATGACTACTACACATTCTGCAACTAGTCCCATTGGTCGCTCTAGGTCAGGACTGCGTGCAGAGTAAAATATTACTCAGTCTGAACAAGGGCTTCAGAATCTGGCATTAGATATTCTATGATTTTTGTAAATTCTTAATCTTACATTTGTTGATGAACATCTTATTGTGAGGGGTCAGGGAATCTACAACTTTGTGCCACAAGTTGGAAAGCAGACTCTGATTTTCTATCTGTAATGTTTTTTGTGTGTACATACTGATGTTTGCTCACAAGACCCTCACACTTTTATGTGCAAATCTACCTTTGCGTGTGAAATTCATGTTCAAGTTATTTAAGGGCAGAAAACTGCCTGTGCAAATTTAGAGGCTGGATTGAGGCCTATCTGAAAACAGGGTTCTACTACTGCTGATAGTCTGTAATAAAGATAGCAATGAGAAGAAAGACTAGTTCTTCATTTTTAACCACAATCTTGCCATTTTCCTTGGTTACTTTAATGCTACTGTCTTCAAGAACATGAGTGAAATGAAGTTGCCACATTGGGTAAAATAGTGTTCTCTTAAACTAGTGCAAATCAGTAGTTGCTCAGTTGAAGCCAATGAAGTTTTTCTGGATCCAGGATGATACATGTGCAGATTTCATTGATAACCTCACAGAAGAAAGGTAAACAGAAACATAGGGATCCCTATTCTCTCCTTCAATACCCAGCACCAGGCATTTCAAACTAAGTTACAGACTGGTTTATGCCAAGGAACATGAGGATTTATATCCCTTCTAAAACTCTTAGTTTTAAAAATCTTTGCTGCTGTAATTCTAGATGTTCTCATCATTATAGAAGCACAAACCTTTTTAGAAACTTGCTAACCTGTTGGCCTCCAAAATGTATTGTGGCAATGAATAACTGGATATTGCTTAAAAAAACATATTTTGTTTCTGTTTTCTGTAGCAATAAAATTGTGCATATCTTGTCTAACTTTGCATTGTATAGGTGAGGAGGGAAGAACACTGTATCCAGAGTAACTTTAGCTCTTCCTTTGCTGATGGGGAAGGCCTGCCTGCAGCAGAAATAGTGCAGTTCTGTTTTACAACAAATGGAGAAGGTTTTGGAGAGACCAGGGAGGTATTCTGTACATTTCCCTGCCCAGATCCTACACGTGCTGGAGCTCTCCTACTTCTCCTGCAGTAAAGGCCCGTGGAGCAAGGCAAAGCAGGGACAGACCAGAGAAGGCAACAAGGAGGAGTCTAACCTTTGTGGACTACCATAGCCATTCTACTCCTGAAGATTAGGCTGGAGTAACCTCTATGGAGCAGCTCTCTTCCCTCTCCACAGTCTGCCTCCCACTTCGAGGAGCTCACCAGTCCCAACAGAGTTATTGGGCAGCACATACGGGCAGAATTAGCCCCTTAAAAAGCAAGAAAATGAATCTAAAGGGGAATAACTAACTGAAAATTACCAAATGACACTTGCTCATAGATCATTTAAAGCATTTTCAAACAATGATGCATGTAAATTATGATTTTCTATAAGCAGCTTTAACTACACAATATCCATAGGCCTAATTCAATTCTTGTTTTACATTTATCCAATATCAGTGGCTGGAGATGGGCCTGAAATGAAATCTCAGAGCTGAATACTCCACACCTGGGGAGTGTCTGACAAAGTGGGATTTTCTCCCACGAAAGCTCATGCGATAAATACATTTGTCAGTCTTTAAAAGTGCTACAAGACTCCTTGTTTGTTTTCTTGAACTACGCTAATATGGCCACCCCTTTGTTCACCTTTTAAATCAGGATATGGATTCCAATTTTCCAAATAGCCCATGGGTGAAATTCTAGCTCAATTTAAGTAAGTTTTGTAACTGACTTAAATTAGGTTATGGTGTCACCCCATGTCTTTCTATTGCCATCAGAATGAAAACCCTGGATACCATTAGCTTAGTGATTGTCAAAATCCAGATCCAAATTTTTTGGCCTGATCTCATCTCCTTTATTAGTAAAACAGTTTAAATTATAAGCAACAGGAAAAGTGCCATGGAGAATAAAAGCTCCATGCCTTATTGTGATGCCAGTAGGCATACAATGGCCTTTTCATTTCACAAATTCAATGTCCAATCCTACAGCTGTCCCAAATGCAGAGCTGGCTGCAGTGAAAGGGAGTTTGGTGAGTGGAATGACTGCTCACAAGGTAAGTGTCAGGCCCTTGAGGTATAGTTTCATCATAATGTGCGGAGATTTACATATATAACTACTCATCTCAGGATGAGACTCTGCCTCTAAGGCAAAACATATGTGCTCATAAAGAATTTATAATTATAATATTTACATTTCTGTGGGACCTTTCATCATAGGACCTCGAAGTACTTAACAAACATGAATTAATTAATCCTCACATTACTCTTCACCATCTATTACAGAGACATTGCTAGCAGCTAACTTTCCATTGTAAGCCTCATTCTAAATGCCCTCTAAGTTTGCCAACACCAAACCAATACACACACACACAAAAAATCACATGCATGATCTTGTCTTAAAGTAGGCTCTTTCTAGAAATGTTGAGGTGAGTAGAGCAGAGTAGAGTGCCCTATATGCCTGAACACTAGGGCTATGTCTACGCTGGCAAGTTAGTTTGAATGAAGGAGGCTTAATTCGAACTAATTAGAGCCATGGCTACACTAGGCTTTAGTTAGTTCAAATTAAGGGCTTCCTTAATTCGAACTAATAAGTTTGAATAGGGTATTCAAACTAAAAGGTTAATTTGAACTAACTAGTTCGAATTAACCAATGTGGCCATGTTAATTCGAACTAATTTCTTAGCTCGAACTAACCGGTCATTGAAATGAATGGGGATCGCTAATTCGAACTAAGCAAGTGCCATGAATGGCACTCGTTTAGTTCGAACTAAGTTTTCCTAGGTCGAATTAAGCTAATTCGAACTAACTATTTCGAACTAATTTTAGCAAGTGTAGACATAGCCTAGGATATGTACCCTATCTACATGGATCTCTACACAGTCCTGGCTGCTGGAGCCGCTCCCTACTTCAGTAAAAGACTCCAGCAGCAAGGAAAGGCTCTGGCAAAAAGGAGACAACAGGAAAAGTATCACCTGACCACCACAGCTGGAGCCTTTCATTGCAGTGGGGAAAGCAATGTACTGACAGTGACAATACCAGTGGACAATGTGATTGGGAACTATAGAAACAGGAGAAATTTCAGAAACAGGAAAGGTGCATCTACACTTGTAAATTACGTCGACTTAAGCTTGCTTAAGTCGACTTAATTTACTCTGCATTTACACTACACTTTCCTTAAGTCGACTTAAGGAAAAATAAGTCGACTTTGTTAAACCTACTTTTAAGTTGACTTTCTGCTTACATTGATTTTAGAAAGTCAACTTAAGCCTGTGTAGACCTGGAATAGCCCTAAGTCGACTCTAAGTCGACTTAGGGCTCTCCAGGACTTCCCCACTGCCCTCCCTGCCAGGGCTGCTGACACAGGGAGAGCCTGGCATGCCCACCCTGCCCCTATGCCCTGCCAGGGTCCCTGTCCCCCTTTGTCCCATTGTACCCAGGTTGAGCCCCCTGGCACTTGGCAAGGGGTGCCCCCCTGCCACCGTGGACCAGTCCCAGGTCCACTTAGCCCCTACAAGTCGACCTAGGCGTCCAGTGTGGACACTCTAGGTCGACTTTGTAGGGTCCCTTGAAAGTCGGAGTGTGGACATGCTAAGTCGACTTAAATTAACAAGTGTAGACATAGCCGAAAAGACTATCCAATGTAACATACATAACTCTTTTTAGTTTACCTTAATACCAACCCTGTGCTGTTCCATCGTTCTTAATTCCCCCATTCTCTAAAAATGAATACAGATGTCTCTTGAATTTTTTTGTCCCTTCAGTAGCCTTTTCTACCAACCTGTTCCATAAATTTATTACCTTGAATTCTGTCTGATTTTCTTATTTATTCCAGAGCATCCTAATTTTTTAGCTTATGTCTCTAGCTTTTTAACCTCCTACCTAATTGAATGACTACGGAGTCTGAGCAGCATCCTGCAGTCCTTATCCAGGCAAAGCTCTCACGCAGGCCCAATATCATTTCTTTAATCATGAAAACTTCTATTAGGTCACTTCCATTAACTTGTCTTTTCCAGGGAGAGTAAGACAAATGCTGCCACTGTTTACTGACATTTTAGGACCCTGAGGAGTGACAATATGGTCAGTTATTCATTTAATGCCCTAGGCCTATGCGGTGGAGTTAGCCTGACTTCGAGATTTTTAATGGGGTTTTTCCTCCATAGTTTCTTTTTTTCCCCAAGAAACAATTGTCACATTTTGAAATCTTTAAAAGTGTCATAGGACTCTGTTTGTTTTTCTGCAATAGACTAACATGGCTACCCCTTTGGATTTTGAATACTGTGACTCACATGCACGAAACTTTTAAAAGGAGGTTTCTAAACAGAAAAATAACTCCATTACAATGCAGTTTAATTCAAGAGACAATGTATTCATGTTAATATATACTAATTAAAGAAAAATCCTGATGGGCTAGGTTGTGGCTTACACGAGACATACACACAAGAATCTCCTTTAAACTCCAATGTGGCTCACTAGACTTTGGGCTGGGTTGCATAGCAGTGATCAGGGATATTTGTCTAGAGCAGGGATTCTTGTCCAGACTCAGAGTAGACAGCCAGAAAATGGACTGAGAATGAGTCTTGACTGCAGCTTCCTACAGGTGGTCAGCACAGCTGAGTTGGTGCAGGGGATTTAATAAATAAGGATACAACCCAAAGCAAGGTCACAACAGGAGAGGAAGAGCAGTGTAGAAACATGTCTCTGAATTCCAGTGCCTCCTACAGCTTACTACTCCTGTGGTGAAGCAGTTTACACACTATCCTTTGCACAGCTATATCTATTCTAAAGTATTGATCTTTCCCTATGACTCTAGTAAGCTTATAGAAGTTGGTGCTTTTTTTTAAAAGTCCATACTTCTGAAAAATTATAAAAGGGAGAGTACCAAAACAGAATTTTATAGGTGCAGGAGTTATTAAAGATAAAGTGAAGGCTTTATCATATCACAGTAAGAAATCAAATAACATCCATTGAATCAATTTGAGGGATTTCACCCTCACACACAGAAGGAGTCTAGGAAATAATAGCAACTAGATGATTTTGCTGATATGGTTTAACAACACAAATGAAGCTGCTTATACAGAATAATCCTTTCCCACTGCTTACTTCAATAGGTTAGTTTGCATAGATCAAAACTCAAAGCATTTCTCCTACAATGTCAGCCCAAGTTTGGGACTGTATTCAAAACACTGCTAACAGAATAAATTACAACAAAGACTGCTGCCTAGGGGTTCTTTTCATAGTATTTGGGTCTGCAGAACAGCATAATGATGAATTGATGGATTAGTACAGAATATCTTTTGTGTTTCATTTATTACACTGTATGCCCCTTTTGGTACCATTTTTTTACCCTTTCATATAAAAGAGCATCTGAGTGTGAAAAGTTAAATGACTTTTGAAAGCCACGCTAGAACCACGTAGCGGCCAATTCTACCACCCTGACTCAGTCTGAACAATATTTATTAACCCTAATTAAATCAGTAGAACTGTTTGTGGAGTGATGTGAATCAGGCCCCGAAAGAATGCTCCAGTTGCCTAAAAAATACTGTAAAGACTTTCTGTGTGATTCTCATCTACCCACATAATAATGATCAAATTATGCTTTGTGAAAAAGTTATGAACCCTGGAGAGCCAGGGATTTACACTTGTGTATAATGGTCACCTTTTAAAAACTTGGCAATTGTCTTTGATAATTACACTGAATAACTTTCCCTCAACATTTGTAACGCTCAAAGAATTCTGTGTTCTAAGAATGGGGAAGTACAAGGGAAAGTTGAATATATTCAGGTAGCTTTATCTACTTAGCAAAGGCAAACTTGGCATGTTTTCAAGGGAGTGATCCTAATCAACCCTGGAAGGCAATGTATCTTATTTATATACTCTACTATCTAACATTGGATAATTTCATCACTTGCAAAACATGAAATAAACATTAACTAATTGATCCCTTTAATTTCCTCCCATTCTGTAAGTTCCCCATCTTCAAAGTGTCTGAAGAAGTGGGATTTTCTCCCACAAAAACTCAACCGATAAACAAATTTGTTAGTCTTTGAAAGTGCCACAGGACTCCTTGGCTATGTCTACACTAGAAAAGTTAAGTCGACTTTGTTAAGACTTAACAAAGTCAACTTAACTTTTTCTAGTATAGACACAGCCCAAATCGAGATTATTAAGTCGACGTAACCCTTTAAGTCGACTTAATAAGGTCGATTTAGGCGCTAATCCCCATCCACACTGGCTTTAAGTCGAGTTAAGGAGTCAATTTAAGGCTTAAGTCGACCTAAAACTAGGTGTTATTAAATCGACTTAATCGACTTTCCCCACATGTAAAAAAGGAGATAATGCTTTTTCTAATCCTTTGGCTGTCTCATGTATTTAGACTGCAAATTCTTTTTGCAGGGCCTTCTTTTAATGTGTGTATGTACAGTACCTACCACAATGAGGCCCTGATCTTATTTGGGACTCATCTTGGATGCTATCACGGTACCCGTTTTATTATTAATAATAAAACAGTCCTTTCTCGCCCTGCACTGCCAATATCTTTCCGTCCCATCTACATTCACTACATTGGATGAGAGTCTGAACAGCCCTGATGGCAGACAATCCACTCCCTGGCTCTCTATCTCTCCCAAATGTCTCTGCACCTGAAGTGGATAATCCACTTAAAGCAGCAGGCCCTTAAACTAACTCCTGCAACTCCCTTCTTGATGGATTCACTAGCAGAGATTCAATGTAATCACTGTTTTTACTAGTTTTAAAAGCATGCCCTGAACATAACATCCTTAAGCCTTGGTCCTAGAGGATCGCATAAGGAACTAAGGAGCAAGCACAGTAGACACCATGACATCAGCATGCAGAGCTGTCTTCATGTTTTCTAGCACTGGGATTTTAGTTACTTCTTAAGGGAGGAGGCCACCTAAAAGACATATAATACCACAAATTACAGCACTGAATCAAAATACTAGAAATGGCCTTTGTTGCAATTCATCTTAATGCGATCTTTATTTCATCTCCTGTTCAGGCTAGATCCCGATATTAGGCTCCACTCTGAGCAAAGGGTGATGCGTAAGCTGAATCAACCCAGGAATAGTCAGTCCCCGGAGGCACTGCGCCTCAGAGACACCGGCCTGAGTCACAGTTTCCACCCCGTGCTTCCTCCTTGCTCCTGAGGGGACTGGCAGGGGGTAGTAATTTACTGCTGGTATAGACCTGTACTAAGAAACCCCTACAGAACTGGCCAATGGGCAAGGCTCCACCCATTTCTCCCACCCACTCACTGCCCACCTTGCTCCAGGGAAGGAGTGAATAGGAAAGTAAGCCTGCTTTCCACTGCATACCTAGACCCAAGGTCTAGGTAGGCTACGTAGGGTTTGGGGGTTGGGGAGAGGGAGGGTTAATTATTTTTCTCCTCCCTTCTGCAGGCATATAGTCAGAATCTAGCCCCTTCACCTCTGGCAGCCTACAGAAGTCAATGGAAAGACTCCCATTGACTTCAACAAGTCTATTGTTCACTTCACCCAATTTTGGATGTTTCTGGCCCATCCAGCAGAACCCAGCTCTGGCAAATCTGCAGGCAAACAGAGTTCCCCCAAAACAAAAAGAGGAACTCTGCAACCTCCCCACTGTTTCCTCCCATATTTACATGACTAAGTGCTGCAATGCAAAGCGGGTTACACCGGTATATTCCCCTGTTCACAAAGCTCCTAGTATTCTCATCCTTTCTTCTTATTTAAAAAAGAAATAGGTACATTACTCACATTGCTCCCAGACCCAGAGAGCAGTTTAATGGAGTAAACATTTCCCTCCTGGGAGAACAGTTAAATGTGAAAGATGGCATTATCAGCCTGTTCTGTGCTAGACAGTGGCAATTCCAGAGTTAAATAATTTATTTGGGTGGTGATTCCCTAAGCTCTATGGATTTAAATGGCCCCCACGTGAAGTATCAAGATTGTGAATAGTTTAGCTCTTTAGAGCCCTTTTTCTTCTGCGTTTGTACAGCATCTAAAACGATGGACTCCTGTTACATGACTGAGGCTCCTGACCCTGCTACAGATATACAAATATGAATAATAAACTTGCAACCAAACCCAAATACAGTATTAATGTTTCATCAAAAGTAACAGAAAGGCATCGCTAGATTCCTTTGATAAAGATTACAGACAAATAGTAATAAGATTATATGACCTGCATCAGCCTCCTATATCAAAATTAACTGTAAGCATCTGTCCAAAAGAATTTCCACTTCTGCTAGCATAGTCCAGGCTAGCTAGAGAGGAGGCTGCTCTAAAAAAGGACAGCATGTCCCTGACTTACGAGGACAATATTGTTTCAAAAACACCAGAGTGAAAAACAGCACTTGCAGAGATGGTTTGGAGTGGGTTTGTGACATAATAACATTTCCTATGGCTGGGGTATTTCTTTGTTGAAGCATTTATCATACCTTACCCAACTGCATGGATGGTTTAGATACACTCCTAAAATTTGATAAAACTGATAAATGTCCAAATGGGGAATTCTTTTAAACATGAGATTTTATCAGGCTCTCCATTACCCTGCATATCAATTCACTTTATGTTATTGCTTTCAAGGCTCTGCCCTAGCCAGTATCTTTAACCTTGCCTTCTATCACGTTATTCTCCTTCCCCCACATTTTCCATGCTGCCAAGCATGCCAGCCTTGATAATCTCTTCATCCCCTTCTCCCATTCCTACTTCCAAGATTTCTTCCATGCCACTCCTACACCTCGAACCCTCCCCTCCCTTCACCAATCCCCACTTGCCTTATTTTAGCCCCAGTGTAGGAAAGCACTGAAGCACATTTTTACTTTTCTCTTTGAGTCCGATTGACTTCAAAGGTCCTAAGCATATGCTTAAATGCTTTCTTGAATTGGGCCTTAGGCTCTACTCCAAGACCTGTTGAAGTCCGTGGGAGTCTTTCTATTTCATTTTTAGGAGTGTATCTGAAAGAAATTTTTTTAACCAACTATGTTTCCTAGATACATATGACATCTAATTTAGCTTTCACTTCCAGGTTATTTTCCTTTAGTTTTTGACCATGTGCTATCAAACCCCTTCCCATTGCCCAAGGGCTGGAGGAGCGCTTATCCACCCACCGCAGTGGATGAGGCTGGAGTTGGGATCCAGGGACCACATTCACATAACCCAAGGTTTGTCATAATGAGGGTCTACTGTATTAGTCCTATTTTACCATTAACCTCACTGAAAATCACATGAATTGACAGATTGCTAACATACAAGTATTTTTCCATTGTCCTTGGTATAAAGGTTTTCTGATTTTTTTCCCTGTGATGTTCAGTGTATCACTTCTATCATAAATCCTATAAACCTTGCTTTTTTCACCACTAATATATCATTGCCTATTCTTTTCAGAATGTTTATCATATTCTTTATAGGGTGAGACTGTGTCTGCATTCCCTCTTTTCCTGGGCTGATTTTCCTTTCTTTCGCCACCTGATGTTTTGAATGTCTCCATACAGCAACATAAGATAGGTTATTAACAATTTTTGTCTTTTGTATCTATTTAGTTTGTCTTGCTGTTGCCACAGTGCGCCTTAGTTTTTTAGTTTTAGCAGTTTTTCAGCCTGTTCTTTGTTTTCACATTCAGCTAAAAGATCCCCATCTCACAATCTCCTGGGTCTTATTTTGTCACCTGTGCTTTTTTAATCCAATCAGCTATGTTCACAGGGTTAACTGTATTTCTTTGGCTAGTGATCTTACAATTATGACATTTTGATTTATTTCCTTCCTCAGCTTTGCTTTTTTGCCAACAACGTCTGCTTCTGTTCTGCTCTTTTCTTCTTTTCCATCCTACTTTGTATCCATTCTCCCTCTCTAATATACTTTTCCTTCAGAGCTTCCAGAATGACTTCATCTGGGGTCAGAAAGTCTTCTATTTCAACAACAGAGTCCTGTGGCACTTTTAAAGACTAACAGATTTATTGACAGTCTGTCAGTCTAGCCAGCCTCTCGCCATCAACTGAGCTGAGAGATTTTCCTCTTAAACTCCTCCCTCCACTCCTGACATTTTCCACAGTTATAACAGAGCAGAGCTACCTGAATCCCCATTAGCTTATTAACCACATGTTGGTCAATGAGTGTTTGTATGCCCCATCACATGGGTGAACGCTCCTTTGCGTTACAAGAAGCACGTGTGTACACACTATTAGAGACAGGACACTGGACTAGATGATAGTTGTGTCTGATCCAGTATGGTGATTTCTCTGTTCTTAACTCGAGGAAGTTTGGACTATATATGTGTATATAGACTCTCTTCAGAGCAGAGTAATCCTGTGCAGGGACATAGCCAGATGTGATTTTTTGGCATGCATGTGATTGACTCAGGTGGGCCTGGGCCACATCCTGCTTCCAGTCACATGACCAGAAGCAGGAAATTCAGGAAGTGACTGGGCAGAGAAACTAAGCTGCTGGATGCTCCAGTTACCTTGGCAACTGGAGCACTGGGCAGCTTAGTGAGTCTCAGCTGGTGGCTACCAGAACTTCCTGCTTCCGGTCATGTGGCCATAATCATGATGTTTGGGTAGCAACCTGCCGAAAGCTGCCTGATGCTCGAAGCGTAAGCAAAATCAGCATCAAAAGCAACATAGTGGGTGGGCCTGCTTTCAAAGTGGTGGGCCATGGCCCATGCAAGCCCACCCATAGCTACGCCCTCAATTCTTTGACCCATCGAAAATAACCTCAAGCATGCTACAAAGACCAGGACATCTTCATAAAGTCTTCGGGTTGCCTCACTGGCTCTTTACTCCTCTTGGCTCTCTTGTTCTATGCCAGCCAGGGCCAGATTAATAAAGGGGCTTTAGGGGCTTAAGCCCTGGCCAGAAGGGAGCCCCTAAAACCCCTATGATAATCCGGAAACCCCTGCCCCACTCAGTGCTGGCAGGACAGGAGCGCAGAGAGTGCTCCTGCCCCGCTGGTGCTGTGGAGCTGGGGGAGGTGGGAAGGGGGGCTGTGTACTCCCACCCCGCCCCTCCCCTTGACTGGCTGGTCTGCCCCAGGGGGCAGGGTGGGCCAGAACCTACATGCTCTGCCTGGGGCCAGGGGCCAGATGGCATGGCCTGTACTGAGTATGCTCCAGCCCAATGCGCAGCCCTCTGCTCAGGCCCTGGGGGGTTGCATTGGGGGCTGGCCGTCCCCCTGCAGACTGGTCAGAGTGGACCCTGTCAGGACACCTCCCACCTAATGTTCTGGGATCTACAGAGTGGAGGAAGGGAAATGGATCACATTGATTCCGAAAGGGTCAGGATTTAATTTATTTTAAAAGCTTTAATTTTCACAAAAAGGTTCTAGCCTGCGTGGTGGTGAAGGTACACTTCCAACTGTGAGCCCAAGGCAATGATGGCTGAGTCTGAGACATGCAGCCTGAAAAATTTGAGAGAATTATTATGCCGTGGAACTGTTAGGGGTCTATCTCTTCTGGGACTCCAACCGTGCCACTATCCCCAAATCCTGCATGAGGTTTGGGTGAGAATCACTCCCTTGCAGAGGGACAGCTCAAGAAATGGACACTACTTAAGTACCATGTGGGCCCTCTTTTGAGGGCTTGTTGTCGTAAGTGGTGTATGGGCTTTGGACTGGCTCCCTGCCTGGGGGAAGATCTCACTGTCAGAGCAGATGACAAGTAAGTCAGCTGGCATCTTCATGAATGTTTACATGGTCGCTGTGCAGAATGACTTGCTTTTTAAAACTCACCCTAATGTTTTGGGGGGCAGGAGGAGGGCAAAGGACTACACAAACTGACAATTTTAAAAGCCCTTAAATAGTTCAGCCCCAGAGGCTTGTGGGAGATGGGAGCAACGTTTTTAAACCTATGCTCTCTCACCTATCTTTGTTTATAAAACAATCATGTTGCTTGGGATCTCTGTCTCAGCATCTCTTTCCTTCCACTCTCTTGCTCTGGGTGCCTGATTCTGTACTCAGTTATGCTAATATAAATCAGGAGTAACCCTGTAACGAGGCTTGGCTTACTAGTAGCACCACCTCATGGTTAGATCACTGGGTCCCAACTTTCCTGTTTCCAGCATCCCTTGCCAGCACTCACTCTGACACTGTGATGGGCCCTCTTCCAGTACGCTGCAGTTTAACCCTTCAACCAGGTTATGAGTTGAGTACATCCCCTTCTGAGGTAACAGAGTACAACATCCCTACCAAAAAAAAGGTCTCTGACCCAACTTTGGGACCCTGAGGTTAGAACAGAGTTTTCTGAAGGCTTACAATGTCTCTCTCCCCATGTATCTCCAGGAGCGGGAGGAAGAGAAAGAGGTTTATGCCTCTTTCACAAGTGGGTGGTTAGTAGGGGGAACCAGGTCCTCCCTCTGCACCAGACTCTGAGGCCATGTGCACACAATCACTTTATTGCGCGATAAAGCTCCTTACTGCGCAATAAAGCTTGGAGCGTACACACGAGTGTTTTCCCTGTTGCGCAGCAACACCCTCTTGCCCCACAACAGTTAAACCACTCAAGTCGAGAGTGGTTAGGCTTACCACGGAAAAGTGCTCATGTCCACAGATTTTGCACATTAGACAGCCTCCGGAAATGTCCCAGAGTGCTAATCCAGGCCACACTGGGACATTGGAGCTGTCAAATATGTCAATTTCACTGCTCTAGCTGAGCAGTGAAATTGACTATTATTGGAGCTGCCACCCAAGTCCCGGGGCTGAGCTAAGGGGCTGACCCAAACTGGCTGCCCTCGCTGGTTCAGGCCAACCCCCGAGTCCAGCTGCAGAGATTTGGGTGGTGGCTGGGGCTGTGGCGCGTAAGCACAGCCCCCTAGCCCCGTGTACCACTGGGGCAGCCCACTGCCAGCCAAAAGCCTGGCTGTGGGCAGTGCATGGTGGGACAGGTGCCCACCATGCACTGCTCCTTGTATCGCAAAGGAGCGTTCACATGGGTGAATGCTCCTTTGCGTTACAAGAAGCACGTGTGTACACACAAAATGCTATATTTATTGCGCTTTCCTTGTCCCGGGGCAAGTTTGTCGTGTGTACATAGCCTGAGTCAGGGCCCTGTGAGAGGCAATGACAACAAACAGGGCTGCCTTGTGACGGGATGCACATCCGTGCACCCCTCGGGCATGATCTGTGTAACTTTTCTGTTCAGTTTTGCAAGGTAATTGTGTGATTTGATGCCAAATGCACTATACCAGGGTCCTTTGTGAATGCTCAGAACATATTCCACATGATTACCATGGCGCCATGTTTCCTACAGCAACATGTATGTACAGATGTGAAGCATGATACAGGGTTTAGACTTTCAGGACTATCTCTAGCACAGTGGCTGGAGATTTACGTGTCAAAGGGGAAGCTAATGCCCTCCCTGGCTCAGGTAGAAGTGAAGAGAATCACACAGCAGGACAGTGAGGGGAGGGGCTGTCAGCAGTTTGTAAAAACAAAGACAGAGAGATTGAAAAGAGAGAAGCTGCAGGCTTTTGGCCTGAGAAAACACCATCCTGCAACCAACTTCAAGCAAGGTCGGGGCCCTGCCTGAGAACAGGCAGAGAATGTCTGTAAAACACTGAACAGCCAAACACCTTGCGCATAATCTTGGACTTTGAGGTCAGTTTAGGGAGAGATGTTAGATAAGTATGCAGTTTATACCTCTTATTTGATAGTGGTCACTCCTGACTCATTTATAGTATGTTTCTGCCTTGATTGGCCATGTTCTCACTTGAAATCAGACTCTGATCAATAAACTAGTAGTTGTTTTATCTAAAGTCGTGTGATCTTTAGAGGGTGTGGATGTGGGAGGCTGGGTACAATCCACTTCTTTGTTAAGTGGACAGATTTGAGACTAAGGTGATAGGGAGTGGGTCCCAATCCCTGTAAGGCAGTGGCTCCCAGCGTAGTGTCTGGGGCTGGGTGTGCTTGCTTGGGGACCCATGCCTGTGTGGCTAGTGGATTTACACCCACTGCTTGGGACCAATTACATGCTGGTGGCTGGTGTGGACTGACTCAATAGTGAGTGGTCACCCAGCAGAGCGGGGTGAATTGGGGTTCAGGAGCAGAGTTCAAGTGGTCATAGCAGCACACCAGACTGGATTTGGGGAGCAGCCTGTCACATGCCTCTCTGGGCGGCTTCCTACCACCAACTCTCCCAGTCTAGGGCGTGGCCAAAAGCCTTGCAGGTGATCCACCAGAAGCTAGAAGGAAGGGCTACCAAGTCCTAGAGAAAGCCTAGTCACACCTCTAGGAACTACTATTGTACCCTTTACTTAGGAGTTCCCAAAATAGCTCTCTCCTTCCATCTTGTCTGCCCCCTTTCCATCTTTTCTTTTCCTGTCATTTTATGGCAAAGCAAGCCTCAGCAGGTGAGGCTATGACCACCACATACCAGAGTTTTTGCATGATCAAAATCTATATCTGCTCCCCCAGGCCTGTATCCCCCCCAGAAGTGCAGTAATGCTAGGGTAATGCTACTCTATTTTCCCAGTACCCTTACCAATCCTTTCCTTGAGGTGGTTTCAGTTCTTCATAAAGAATCTTTCTTTCTGCATAATTCTCTGTGCGTTGTCATAGCAGATGTTCAGCAGTTCCTTTAAACTTTGCATGCTGTGCCCTGCTAGTCTGTGTGTGCATTTAGTAGATAGAAATTACCATCCAGGCCACAGCTTCCTGTTGGCATGCTGCATATGGTTACTTCGCTGTTTCTGTCATAGCTCTGAAGCATAGTATTATCCTCAAGCTTAGGAGATATTTCATAGACCGTTTGTCCATTTTTCTCTCTGATCCGTGTTTCTTGCCATTCCTTCTTAAGCATTCTCTTTACCGAAGTTTTTGAAGTCTTGTTTACCCAGAAGGATCTTTCCATTAACCTCCTCATTTTAAAGACATTTTCCCACTTTTTTATCTGCCATTTCATTTCCAACTGCCTGGAACCATGCCAGAATCCATGCTATTGCAATAAGTATATCTACTTGTACGATCGCCATGGTTAAGAATAATATTTCACTGAGTAAGCCATTCATGATTTTTGAGGTTCCCTTTCTGATTGCCAGTATACCCCATAAAAAGTCAGGTAGGATAGCAGCTGCAGCTAAGGCATCCATTCCTTATTCAGGTGAGTGCCAGCAGCATGATTGCCAATTCAGCAGTCATGGTGGCTACAAAATTGGATAGTTTCATAGACCTTAATTACCCCCTTTCTGAGCAGCCTGGCTCCGTTTTACTTTCCTCCTCAATCTGGAGCAGGCTCTGCAAGATGGGACCACCTGGAGCCAGAACTGCTCCGGTCTCCCTTCCATCTCTGTATAGGGTTTATACACCCCTCCTGGCTCCCCATTTAAGTCAGTGGAATCGCACAGGTATAAAACAGATCAGAATCAGTCATGAGCCATGCAGCTGACACATCATTAGAAGTACAGAGCTGGAGTTTGGTCACACTTGCATCCTTCTCTTCCAGTTTAACTCTATAGACATCAGTTACCCCCCATTTAGGCCCTGATCCTGCAGACATGTATGTTTGTGCTTGACACATGTGCTTGAAGTTCAGTATGTATCAAAGCTAGCCCAGGATCAGGGCCCTGCACATGTAAGGAAGATTAGAATCAGGGCCTGTGTGTAGTTTCTTCTGGATGCCTGCGGAGAACTCCTGTCAGTAGCATTAGGAGTGATACACTCCCACAGAGGAAATATATAGCTTTGAATGATGATATGCTACAGTGGTTACGTTCTGCATCTGGCAGCAGCTGCATTGTAGCCTCTTGTGTTTTCACACGTATGAATTACCCTTTGGCATTTTTAAGGTACATGCAAAATTTATTTAAACCTTTTAAGCTTTTCCTTCATCTTCCCACATTTTCTTCACTGGTGTGACTCAAGAGAAGAATTCTGTACACACTGTCAACCCCATAAAATAGTAGCTATATTGGTCATGGTCAATATAAAGCTGATCTTGTATTTCAGTAGGTCCTTTCTGTGGTTTTATTGTCATTGTTCATATGTAATACATTTGGTTGATCAATATCTTATGCATGTTTCTTATTAGAATAGCTTGAGTAATATATATGTATTATCTACACAATGACAATTATACATAAAGGCAAATAAAATCAGTAAACTGAAAGTCTAGGTTCTACTTGCTGTGTGATATTGGACAAATCACTTAACTTCTGTGTGCCACAGTGTCCATCCTCTATAAAATGGGAATAATACCTCTCTACTTCATGGGTTATTATGAAGCTTAATGCTGCCAAACTATTTTTTAAAGGTCCTTTGCTGAAAGCATTCGATATAGTAAGTGGACCTCAAATTTGCTTTGCCTAAAGTAATATTTAAAAACTAGTCAACAAAACTTAACACGAAAAGAAATTAGTTTTCAGAATTAGTCTGAAAGAATTGTTCAATGAAAACATGTTTCTTTAACTTCAATATCTCTTAGCAGTATTTGCAATTCAAACATTGCCACAAAACGCTAGTGCAAGGCACACAAAATCAACTAGAAATATACCTGTTCCAAAGGGGTAGTCGTGTTAGTCTAGTTCAGCAAAACAAACAAGCAGTCTGTGGCACTTTTAAAGACTAACAAATTTATTTATCACATGAGCTTTCATGGGAGAAAAATCCCAGTTCTCCCATGAAAGCTCATGCAATAAATAAATTAGTTAGTCTTTAAAAGTGCCACAGGACTCCTTAGAAATATACCAGTGTAATTTCACTACCCATTGAAGTGAAATGCAAGAACTAAGCAGACACTAGAACTGATGAAACAAGAGGTAGATTCTAAAAGTTATTTCCATTTTAATACTCTAATAAGGCAGCAGTTTCCAAACCAGGATCATTCATTACAGGATCATACTACCCCAGGCCTACACCAATGCCCTACCTGCTGGGGGGGGAGGGGGGCACAGAGGGAGCCTGACATGCCCCCCCCCCAAAGGGCAGGGCAGGGCAGAGCCCTGTGTGATGCTGTCCGGATTTAGGGATACTAATAGAAAATATCATAAATAGTTCCCTAAATCCAGACAGCGTCACACCCTGCCCACATGCCCTGCCAGGGTCCCTGTCCCCCTTTGCCCCATTGTACACAAGGGGTGCCCCCCTGCCACCATGGACCTGCCCAAGGTCCCCCTAGCCCCTAGAAGTTGACCTAGGCGTTCAGTGTGGACGCTCTTGGTCGACTTTGTAAGTTCCCCTTTAAGTCGACTTTAATTTTAAGTGTAGACGCACTAAGTCGACTTAGTTAAAGTCGACTTAAAATTACAAGTGTAGATATAGCCATTGTGAAGGGCCTCTAAATATATCAGAGATAACTAAGATGACTTATCATAATTGACATTGATAATGCAAATAAAGCTTTTTGCAAGATATATGTTTTATTTAGTTGTTTTCTATTGCATCTTTGCCTATATATATTTGAAAATATAACTATCATTTATTTTTTCACTACCCTTTCTATTTGTAGAAAGTGGAGTTTAGTTAGGGGTTTATTAAGGGCATTTGCAATAGTTTTTAAGCATAGAGTTAAAACAGATTAGGCCCAAGTAAGGAACCAATTTTCAAAGGTTTCTGCATTTTTTGCCCAGCAACAAACAACTTGCACCTATATTTGAACCTATGCCAAGAACTCAGGCCGTCACAATACCAAAAACTACTTTGCCGTCTCTATACCAAGAATTTGGCTGCCCGCAGACAAAAACTAGGACGCAAAGCGCCCGTCTGCAAAAGGTGTAAAAACGTCAGCAAAAAAAGGTGTTAAGACAAAAGTGGGGGCAAGAGGGATTAAAACCCTATAAATATAGCCCCGCATCCCCAAAAGGGGGGTTAGCGATAAAGCTCTGTGGTCTCATGATGCCCCGATCTTTGGGCTTGCCCCTGAGTCGATAGCCAGTGGGGACCATGGTAGCTAGGGCAGAGGCGTTAGCAACCCTGATCCAGACAGGTGACGGGACTGGCGTGAAGGAGCGGACTTAAAAGGTCAATCCAGATCCTAGGTGTGACGGACCTGACACGTTGGCGTTGAGCTTGGTAAGTAACTAGTTACAAGCACACAAAGACCTTGGTGATTTTTGGTTCATGGTAGCTACAAATTAATAAAACAGTAACGGGAAGATTTTAGCACCCCTGAGTCCTAGGGCAAGGACTAAAAGTAGTTTAAAAACCTTAAAACCTGAGAGGACAGGTTGGTTAGGGATAAGGTTAGGGACCAAGTAGTTAGCACCCCTAGAACCTGGGAGGACAGGTTGGTTAGACTGCAGTCCCCTTTAAAGGTAGGGGCAACGGCAGTGTAATAAGAGTAGCTTTAGCATTTAACTTGGGCATTAAGTCCCACATATAATCTTTGCCTTTAAGATTTGCTGCAGCCTAAGAAACAAAGAAACCGCATCACAGCATAAGAAACATAAAAAGGCATAGACACCACACACAGACTTCTGCTTTTTGAAACTGCCTCACTACTGTCTGTCACTGTTATCTGTAACTCTTTGAAAGCTCTCTCTAATAAGAAACTTGTAACCATGGTAAATGAAAATAAACCTCTTTTGTTCATAACCGTCATGATCCTTTTAATGTTTCTCTTGTTCCTATTAATTTCCTTTGCACCCCTTGCATTCCCCCTTCTCCCAGCATATGAGCAATACTCGGTCCCCCTGATGCTGGTCTGGGTTACCGGCTGGCTTGGCTCCATCTTCTATTGTTCATACCTCCTAATCTCCTGTGTTATAGCAAAGGCCTCCAATCAGTCACCAGACAAAGGTAGAGCTATAAACTCTACGGCCAAAAGGACCCTGGTCTGCACGCAGCCCCCGATAAATACCATCCCGGGGGTAGACCTTAAATATCGGAGCGGCGTCGACTATTGTAATGTAATACACTTTTTTCTCTTTATTTTTTATGGTGTGGGGCCTCTGAATCTTGACATAGCTTAGGGCTTCAACGTGTCTTAATCCAGCCCTGACATGGACAAAACAAAAGTGCACTAGAAACAGCAGCTGGATCCTGATATCTTACTCCGCTTCAGTGCCTACAACCTATGGTCCCTCTAAGCTGCGCACGGCTGCGCACACCTGCACAGGCATCAGGGACCACCGCGCAGCCTGGCAGCCCCTTCCCCCCTCCAAGCCCGGGGGCTGCGCTCTGGAGCTGCCGCTTTGCCACAGCAGCCCCCGACACCCCCAATCCCGGTGGCTGTGCTCCGGGACTGTCTTGTGGCTTTCCTTCCTTTCTCTGCTTTCTTTCTTTCTTTCTTTCTTTCTTTCTTTCTTTCTTTCTAAAAAGCTTTAAAAAATAAATTTTAAATTAAAGCCTTTCTAAAAATTAAATTTCAATTCAAAATTCATTCAAATTCAATTAATTAAACCCAATTAATTAATTCTATTTACAATCACTTTAACTTCAATTAATTATTTTTAATTTAATTTTAATTAAATAAACTGGTGGCCCTGTTGTATAAAAAGGTTTCAGTGATATGGCCCTCGGCCCAATATCCTAGTCCTCATGTGGCCCTCTTGGTGATTTGAGTTTGAGACCCCTGCCTTAGAGTAATGGCCAGAAACACACAGCTCTGCTACTGACCAGCTATTAAGGGAACTGAAACAAAGTGGGTCATTTGAAATTGTTCTTTTCTTCCACGCTGGTGAAATGCTATTGTTTATTTCCTAATTCATTCTGTGATGTTGCTAGTCCTTGTTGCACAACATTTGTGATATTGAGGAATATTGCATTCTGGGATACTTTCTGCTAACTTGGAAGGATTCTTTTTACTAAAATGGGTTGACATTTTATGAAATTTGATTTTTTTTGTTGTTGTTCCATGAAATTTTATATGCTGGACGGTGAAATGTGGATGCTCTGATGATGTGGCTTTGTAATCTGTTGTGGGACACATTTCATTTGCAGGACTGTATTGTGAGGTTTGAAAGGAAAGGGATTATGAACACTAAAGAATAAGGATGATTGGATGGCAGCTTCAATGAAAGATGACTTGGGTATGTGTGTTCTGGAAATGTGACAAAGACAGGTGACAAAATCACTTTAACTTCAATTCATTCATTTTAATTAAATAAACTGGTGGCCCTGTTGTATAAAAAGGTTTCAGTGATATGGCCCTCGGCCCAATATCCTAGTCCTCATGTGGCCCTCACATTTGTTTACTAAATTAATAAAACTACAGTATTTCAGTTTAACATTTTTATTAGTTTGAACGAGAAGACAACATCTATGCATTTCTTTTGAATTAAGATACTTAGGCTTGCTGATGCTTCCGGCACCAAAAAACTGTTGCCTATGCGGCGCCATGCCTCACAAATTGCCGCTCAGGAAGTAGCATAACTTGCTCAGCTGCATCATCAGCTTAGAGGAACATTGCCTACAACAAGTCAAGATCCTATGATTACAACTGACCACTGGAAACCGGCAAAGACCCAGTTCAACTGACCTAAGCTAGTTAGCTTCAGATCTGTTCCCAGGAAACAGCTTTCTTTGAGATAAGTCTAGATTTCATCACTTGCAAGGCATAATGACCTCAGTCGGCCTGAGGGGGTGAAAGGATGTGCCTCATCAGCAACAGGACAGTCCAGTACGTGTACATGCCAGCCCTGAATGTACACCACCTCACTGTTTGTGCCTCAACTGGCTGCATAAAACACAAGCGTTTCTTCCTGAACTTATGAAATCATTTAATGGAGTGAGGGGAAGCCATTCAAGCCTTATATATTAACGACAGACTAATCCACCCAGGAGAACAGTCGTAAAGTAAAATGTCATATCAAATAAAATATCGCATTAAATACAAATGAAGTATTAAATAATAAAGATCAAAATGCGGCAGAAAGTTCGGTCCTGTGCAGAAGGCCAGCACATGGTTAAATTCTTTCTCCAAAGCCCTGTTCGGAGACCTGGCCCTAATACTAGTGGTGCATAGTGCATAAAGGGTGTCAGCCCTTTAAGATGACTTTAGAGTGAGAACCACAAAGTCTAATCACAAAGGAATAATTTGATAGTCTGAGACACATTGAAATGCTGCTCATGGGCTCGGCTAATGAAGGCAGATCCCCAGGCAGAACAAATTGTCATAGCTCCATTTTATATCAGTGGGAGTAGGGGCGAATCTACCTTCCACTGTTTAAATCTCTGCTATTTAAAAGCCCTGTCTCTCACTTTCTCTGCTACTCACTCTTCGGCAGCTCTGATGTAAACCGCCTTTTCCGGGGAATGGGTCAGTATAACTGTGTTCTTCCGGGGCGTGGCTTTTTTACACCCCTGAGCAACGTAGTTATACCAACGTTACTTTGTTGTGTACACCTGTCTAAACAGGTGAGGCCTGTCTCCCAACAAGGCAGCTGATTGGGAAGCAGCTGCCTAAGCAATGCTGAAAAAGGGAAGGCACAGCCGTGGCTCCGACAATGAGTAAGATAAACCATTCTTCTGGAGCCCTGGTGAGTTAGGAACAGGAGAGTCTCACAATAAGGGTTTCAGTACATATTTTTAATTATAAAGGTCTGGGTTTTTTACTGAGGCTTGCTTGACAAAGCACATTTGGATGGGTTGTGTTGAACTTCCTGGTAGTTCCCACTTTCACATTTATTGGGTAGTAATCGCATGGCTGAAAGCCTCCTGAGACCATCAGCTTACATTTTACAGCCAAAACCATCCCATAGTGGAATGAATAAATCAAGCATACAGTGTTTGGAACAATGGAGCTATAATAATATAGCTTTTATTTGATGTTCCCAAAGCATTTTTCAAATGTTAAACAAACCTCAGAACCCCCTGGGAGGTAGCTGAGAGTGGCAGCCAGGGGAAGGTAGTTGCCTTTTTCCTTTGTGTGTTTTTTCCATTGGTTTGCTCCCCTACACCCTTCTTGGGTGAGTGCTGAAGAGAAACAGAGGGCATGAGATCCTGAAGCTTCAGCTTTAAAGTGCAGTTCTGCTCTGAACAGCAACTGTTAAAATGGCACTTTCAGAGTCCATGCTTTTGCTCCCTGGTTGAAGTCCGTCCCCCACTGAAGTCACAGAGAGTTTTGCCATTAACTTAAGTAGGACTCTCCCTCCACCCCCCACTGTGTGTATTTAGAAACTTCTCTGCTGATTTCACTGACAAATAAGCTGTTGCTATTTTATATTCCTGAGAGCACAGCAGAGGCATTGGGAAAGTGAGAGTCTCTTTTAGTTCATTCATCATTAACTTAATTTTTAACTAACTTCCAATTACAGGGCTGACCCTCCCCTATATGCACCGTGCAACCCCGCTGAAGACACTGGAGTTGCACAAGTTTAAGAAAGAGTGGAATTTGGCCCACAGAGTTTTTATTACTAGTAATGATAATGAGCCAGAAAGAATTCAACTTGATTCTCCAAAATCTGGGCTCAGAGTAACAAAAATGTACTTTTGATTGGTACACCTAGCAAATTTGCTGGGGAAATCACTTAAACGGCATCATCCTGGAGTCCCACAATGCTGTTTGGAGAATCATGTTTCAGAGAAGAGCTTCACTTTAATTTTACACAGTTAAGCATGCTAGGTTTTCCTTATAGACGCGTTATTTGCTCTTCCGCTACTTTTTTCCCAATCTTGTATCTTTAGGCAACTGGGCAGCAGAACAAAAAAGAAATGCCTTGGAAAAAGAAAATATATTTGTCTGTTTTATTTCTTTTGATCTTCAAACAAGCCTATCCCAGGCTCTAGGTGCCCTGGCAAGTGTTAACAATACAAGGTGAGATTTCTAAATGCACTCAGCACTGGCTTAACTCTGCTCTCATTGAAGTTCTTGGGTGTGGCTGGATTAAGGCAGGGGCTCTAGGGGCTGCATCCCAGGACCCCGGGCTGGGTGGGGGGCAGCCCCCTGTCCTGCAGCAGTAGCAGCACCTTTGACAGGAGTGCCACCAACCAGTCCATGCTGTGCCTCAGCGCTGACCTCACCCCAGGGTTGACCAGTCTGCCCCAGGTCTGCCCAAGTGCTCCCAGAACATCACTGCACCAGACGGGCCCGCCATACCGAGGTTGGGGGCAGCAAGGCCCCTGGCTGTGGAGAAGCCACCCTGGCATCCTCTGTCCCGGCCACAAAGAAGGAGCCACGGGGAGCAGAGACCACCACAGGCCCTCTCCCTCCACTACCCCCAACAGTGGGGAGAGCAGGACACGGGCCTGCAGACTCCCTGCCCCCACGCGGGCGTTGACACCAACAGGAGGTTGTGGGTGTCCATGTAATTATGGCTTCTGGGCACTGCTGCCCTACCCCCAGGGTCCCCACAAAATCCAACAGGGGCGTTAATCCAGATCTGTTCCTGGGTGTTTTGCCATTAACTTTAGCAGGAACAGAGTTAGGCCATCTGCAAGTGCTTTTCAAACTCCCTTCCACAATCCAGAACAATGAATAAAAACAAAAACAGAACAGTGGCAATCCCACCTGACAGTATGCAGCCATTTTACAAGGAAAGGTAACACATAACCCAGCTTTCAGCTCTCAACACCCCAGCCATCCCCAAAGGCCCATTATAAAAGATGGGCATTAAAGGCCAATAAACATGGGTTACTTTGTTTGAATAAACAAGGAGTCCTGTGGCACTTTTAAAGACTAACAAATGCATTTGTTTGAACAGGAGAGTGAATTTTTTAAGGCGAGGGTTCAGATACACACACTGCTTGCCAGCAATGGCCTCTACAGCCGAGGGCACTGTGGTAAAATAGAGTGAGATAAGTTTAACCTTTGCCTTTTAAGATAGCCAGTGTATTTGGATAATTGATTGACCGTCATTTCACATGCTCTGCTTACAGAAGGGAAAAACAAAGCAAAATGTAAATTATGAATCAACAGGCAGGAGTATATATTTGGGTGAATCTGAATAAGGGCGGATCATGGTGAGTCACTGCAAGACTTACTTTGAAAATCCTTTTAATCGATCTCCTTTTCTCCAGGAGCTTCACAATGACTCACCATTTACTGACACATGTTACGTAACTCCTTATTAGATTGTACCCAGCAGCCTTTCTGCCAGAGTTCAATCTATCTGGATTAGATGGGTGCCAGCAGAATTTTAGAAATGCCACAGCTGCTGGCCACTTGAGGACTTTGAAAAACTGAATGAATTATTCCAGCGCTGCAACAGACATCTGCTTCCAGACACTAGGAAAATATTTCAAAATATCTATTGTAAGTCTGTGTCTATAAGGAGTTCAGTAATTTAATCCATGATCTAATACTGTTTACTTTCACTGATGTTACCTTCTTCAAATATTATCAGCTATTTATTCAACCAGTTTATACACTTAGCCAGGGCTTTTTTTGTGATGGTACTCAGGGGTACTGAGTACCAGCACCTTTTTTTTCACAACGATGTGGCCCTGGCTACAGCCACCGCTGCTGCCAGCAGCCCCAGGTCCCTGGCCGAGTACCGGCACCTTTTCTTTTACAAAAAAGCACTGCATTTAGCTGTATATTAATATAGCCCTCCAGCCATGGGGAACTGCAAAAAAATATTTCATTAATTTTTTCACCAAATAAAAAAGCTAAATGTCTGGATCTCTGTTTTTATATCTGTCATTTACCAGGAAGTTTTATTAGGGCGTGTCCCTTCAAATCAGGGTTTAAGTATCCATAGCTGTGAAAGATGGAAGACACCTGCCAGCAATCATCCTAACATCTAAGGATCATGTTGTACTGTTGCCCCTTTGAGCCAAACAGTTAGCCTAGCCAATATTCAGGGGCCTTGCTTGATTGTGTCTGTAGGGAGGAGAATCTGATTATAAAAATCAGGTGTTTCTTCAGTGCAATCCTTCTTATTTACAAAGAATATACAAAAATCTTAAACCTTAATCCTTAAATGAAGCAGAAGCAAACAAGAGGTAGTTTCCTTATTCAGCAATCCAAGTGTCTCACCGGCAAGTGGTCTGCCTCAAGGAGCATTATCTCTTGTTCCTTTTCAAGGCCATGCTATCCACTGCTTCTCTCGCTCTCCACTGGCTTTCTGCCACTCTCGCATGACACACACAACTACAATCAATTCTCTAGCTGCTCGGTTAAACCCTTACTAGGTAAACTCTTCAATCCACATGCTTAACTTCTACTCAGGCTTTGCAGTTCTGGCCAGAGTTCTATTGTTTCCCCGCTATCACTACATAGATCAGTGGTTCCCAACCTTTTCAGTAACACGGCACACTTTAATGAGACAAACAATTCCATGGCACACCCACTTTTTTCAGCTGAATTGATTGCTCATAAATGTCACATTTACTTATATTTACTAGTGCATACAACAAGCTAAAAAGAAGGATCAAATGCATTAATGTTTCAAATCCACCGAATACAAGTATACGTCATCTCACTTTTGCCCTTTGGCCACCTGTGTTTATAATGTTCACATTTTAGAATCGAAAGACTGGTACCTCACTTTTCATTTGGTGATTAATTTTCAAGTTTTATGAGTTGTAATTTTGGGTGGATAGAATATTGTTTAAGCTGAAACAATATTTGTTTTACACTGATTTTCATTACCTTTGTGCAAAATTTCACGGCACGCTTGGACAGTTCTCAAGGCACGCCTGTGTGCCATGACACACCGGTTGAAAACCACTGACATAGAGAGGCATTTAATTGCTCTTTCCAGGTAGCCTAAGAACAAATATCCACTTTTCCAGACTTGTGATTGATTGCAGTCATTGTCATCTTCCAGCAAACCAGAACATTTACTACTGCTCTGTTTAGTCTAGTGAGTCTCAAACTTTTTGTATTAATGACCCCTTTCATACAGCAAGCCTCTGACTGTGACCCTCCCTTTATACATTAAAAATCACTGTATTTAACACTATTTTAAATGCTAAATTTATAACCCTATTGTTTAAAATGAATGTACCTTTTCTCACTGCTTTTACATTAAGACTAAAATATGTTTTATTGAATTGTTAGAAGCAGAAAAGTTTTTTAAAATAGTTACTGGTTAATACTGGAAGGAGGGGGTTGAAAAACTTTGTCATTATCATTTTTCACAGCAGACTTAGTGCCCCACTGGCAGAGTTACTTTTGCACTGCTGCCTTCAGAGTGGGGTGGCTGGCCTGCAACCCTTACGTAATTGCAGCCCCCAGTTTGAGAACCTCTAGTCCGATCTAATCTTTAATGTCCCAATGTTTTTATCATTTCCCTATGAAGCCTGTTCCATAATTAACAGATTTTAAGGTTAGGGAATATTTCCATGCTGTTATGCTTAAATTTTGCCTGTCAGGTTCATTCCATCACTGCTTCCACACCTCCAGTGAGTACCCTGATACAGGTTCCTCCTCCAACACCCCCAGGTATCCGTGCCAGTACAAACATCCCTCCAGCACCTTCCTCCCCTCCAGTATTCTCTTTTTGGGAACCTATGACTTACTTCACTGACCAAACTAAATATTTTTTACTCGGGGCAGCATGGCAAAGCCAACACTTGCATATATCCCTTTGACTTCCCTTCGCCCAGCACCTCCACTGTGCTGAGTCGAAGAGAGGGGCCTCCTGTTGACTCAGCACCACTCCAGTTCCAGGGGTGCTCTTCAGCAATCAACTGAGCAGGTCTTCACAGACCCAATTAGTCAATTGGGAAGATTGATTTGCCTGCAGCAAATTTGCCACCATTAGTGAAGAGGAGCCCATATAGAAAGTGGTCATGACCTCCCTGCTCTGTGATGCAGTGCTGACCAGAAATGATTGGGCCTTTTTTGTTCCGTATCTTACAGCAAATTCTAATTTGCTCTTCACTTTTGTCCCAAAGCTTCTGTCAGCATTATTGAGCCCCAAGTTCTCTGCTCCCTTTGAATATCTTTTTTTTTTAAATTATTTTTCCCCAGGTTCACTGATTTAAGCTGTTCCAAATTGAATCTCATTTTGTTATTTTCTGCTAATTTGTCTGTAGTTCACTTGTATTTCTTTGTCCTCATGGGTATTTGCAATTCCTCACAATTTAGCACCATCTGCAAATGTCATTAATGAGCTCTTTATTCCTTCTTCTAGCATGTTGATGCAGATGTTAAATAAGACTTAACCAAGGACTGATCTCAGCACTACCTCACAATGTATCTTCCTCCAACCCAGCAAACTGTCATCTATTACTGTCCTGCATATATGACCTTCCAGCCAGTTTCCAGTCCATTTACCAGAGTTCATATCTCACAATTTACATTTTTACTGGAATCCAGATAAGTTTTTTCTACTGCTTTCCTTTTATTCAAGAGCTTTATAATTGTTTTGGGGGAAAAACAAATATCACATTCTCCTAACCAGCTGTTCGTTCTAAATCCATGTTGTAAAGTCCATTAACCTGGCACAAAGCATTCCTATTATTCTCACTCAGTTGCTCTCAATTAACAAGAAATATACTCAGATTGTTTCTCATTATTTAATAATAAATAATAATTTTAAATATCATGGTAGTGCCTAAGACTGCCAAATAAAAATTGGGGCCACATTGTGCTAGGAACTGTGGAGTCACATTAAAAAAAAAAAAAGATGGGCTCTGATACAGAGTCTACAATCTAAATGTCAAACAGGATACCACAGGTGGATGAAACAGACAATCAGGGTAGAAGGTGGTTTGGAAGGATAAGGTAACAATAAAACTCACAAAGAGAGAGAGCAGAAATCACAGTTCTCTACTTACTTAACCACTGTCTTCAATTAGTGACATAACTGTCCTCTTTTTGGGACATAAATTTGTCTTTTATATAATTTGGAGGTCATCTACAAATGAGAGTTAATTTGAAAGAAGATAAGGTGTGAATTCAAAGCAGATGAATTCTTCTTGATTTATTCTAGAATATGAGCACCCAGACATGAGTTAATCAGGACTAGTTAGTCAGGAACAAGTATTCTAGAATAATCCTGTGTGTAGACAAGCCATAAGGAACCATGCTGATGGACTGCAATTCTTCCTATCTTTGAACTTGGAAGCTCTTGCTGCCCAAGAAAGTTCTCAGAGCAAGGACATGGATGGGAATCATATGGATTGGGAAGAACATTATTCTGTGTCAAAGAACACAATCCCTTCAGTTATACAGCATTATCTATGGAGGACTGAGTATGCACATCCTTTATAGCCCAAAAGAGATGAAATCCCTGCCCAAACAAGCTAAAAGTCTAAGAGGCAGTCCTGCAAGGTTGCCACATGCTGCGTTCCCAATGACTTGGATAAGTTCTTTATTCAGACCTGGTTTACATTTAAAATTTAAATTGACATAGATACAACAGTGAAAAACCCACACCGCTGAGCGCTGTAACTACACCACTTAATCCCTGGTATTGATGTGGCTAGGTTGATGGAACAATTGACCTGGTGACTGTCGCTCAGGGTGATGGATTACCGACAGTGATGGAAACATCCCTTCCATACCTGTAGGAAGCATCTACACTACAACACTACTGAGGCTTAGCTATAGCACCATAGCTGTGCCACTGTGGTGCCCATAGTGTAGACAAGCCCATAGACCAACAATGCACAACAGACATCTGTCTGACCCAGAGAGGGTAAAGAGATATTGTAGACACGGAGCTCAATATTGAAAAGCATTCTGGAAAAAGTAGTTTTAATGAAGAGAATTTTAGTTTGGAGTGAGAGGGCACTTGCCACGCAAGAAGTGGGCGGCTGTCCCAACCAAAAAGCGTGGCTTGAAAGAAGGTGCAAAAGCTAAGAGTGGGAAAAGGAAACAAAAGGGAGTGGTTGCAAGGGAGGATTAAAAAATAAGATTCAGAGGGAAAGGGTGAGTGGGAGGAAATGGGAGCAGAAAGATAGGTGAGGCAAAGTTGTGTATTCGTGTTACTCAGTTTTGGCAAGTAACTCAAAAGGACATTGTCATCCGAATTCCCACAGAATGTGGGGCCTTAACGGGCTGTTTAACATCTGAGCTTTCAAAACCAGAAAAAATGAATTGGATGCTGAAACATTGGGTTTCATAATCTGTTGAATGGACCCTGACTATTCATTATGCACTCAAGAGCTGAAGGACATTCCTCAAATACGAGGAACTCAGGAATTCAAGAAAACTCAGTAGACACTGAGTTCCCCAGTGTTTAAATCCTAACACCTATTTTGATTTGCTGTTACAGCCTGACCTGATCCTATGTCATACACTCCCCTGCATTTAATTTCCTCCCATTCTGTAAATTTCCCATCTTCAAAGCATCTGACGAAGTGGGATTTTCTCCCACGAAAGCTCATGCGATAAATAAATCTGTTAGTCTTTAAAAGTGCCATAGGACTCTGTTGTCAGTAGACACTGCGGAGGCTCAGCACTGAAAATCAGTTCACTTTTACTTAGGAGCCTAAACAAGGAATTGAGGGCCTGGCTTTCTAAGGATGCACATAGGAACTTAGTGCGATTTTCAAAAGCACCACAGCACCTAAGTACTGTTAATAGCAGAAGCTAAGTGCCTAATCTGTTAGGTGCCTTTGAAAACTCTAGGCACCTACACTTCATCTTTAGGCACCCAGGCCAGAAGGCACAAAACAAATTAGTGGCTGTGATGCTGAGTGTCACAGTACCTAACTTTTAGGCATCTAGAAAATCACTGCAATTCACAAATCTTCTGTTAGACATTGAAGCTTCTATTCATAGAACAGATGAAGACAGGGATAGGAAGATGGGGAGAGAAAGGTACCAGAGAGATCCACAAAGGCAGCATGATAGGCATGGAGTAGGGATGTAAAATATCGTTTAACTAAACAAACATTCAAACGATAAAATTATATAGTCTAAATGTTTACATGATAGAGTTTTACATTCCTAGATCCAATATGTGGTTAGTGGTGCTGGTACAGAGTGGAGAGGGAGATGCAGGACTGCGTTCTGTTGAGCAAAATCTGCGGCAACCGGGGGAGGGAATGCAAGGTCCCCAGACTGCATATCTGCAGTTTCTCCACTGTGGAGCTCTCCCCCATGGGGAACCGGCTGTGCTGGGGAGCGTGGGGGTGTCACTGTTTGGACAGCACAGCAAGACGCACATCTGGGAGGGGGAGAGGCAGTCTCTGCAATGACTGCAACACACTCTGTTGACAGGGACATGTTTTGTCAGGTGAGGCAGGTCCAGAGGGCAGTGGGGGACGGTGTAGTGACTACATCATCTAGAGTAGGGAGGTGCCTCCACCCTGGCTTTCCAGTCATACTTTGCCCAACTTCACCTCGCGTGTGTGGAGCCTGCTGTCACCCAACCTACAGGAGGGGGCAAGAAGGCACTTTCATGCCTTGTCTATCCCCCAAGCCCACCCACCCCATGTCGCACTGTTGGCCCTGCCCCAGAACACCCCCCACGCCTGCTGTTCACCACAGCTGCTGCCTGTCAGGCCAGCTCCTTGCTGCTCAAGCTGGCAGTGCCACCAGTGCCAAATCTCTGAGCTCCCAGGGCTTTCCCCGCCTGTGAGCAGATCCCAGCACTCCAACACCCATTATTCCTCTCCGCCACACCCTGTCACCTCTCCCCCCCCTCACACGCACAACCCCGCCCCCATGCAGTGAATGGTTAAACGGTTAATGCAATTTGTAAAGGGTAAAATACTGGTTAACCGTTTGCTATTTTACATCCTTAGCAGGGAGATGCCAATGTTAAAAGAGCCCTGGAGGGAATTGCCCAAGTCCAGCCTGCGGGGAGGTCCTATTCTCAGCTGCAAACCCTTTCTTGGCTAGAGGGGCCTGTGCCTTTAGCAAGAAGCTCTAGGGGAAGGAAAAGAACTTCCTTTGTAACTTTTAGCCCCATGGATAGGGTACTCACCTGGGATATGGTAGACTGCCCAGTTCAAGCCACCCTCTATCTGAAGGGGCAAAGGTGTTTGAACAGGAACCATGAATGAGTGCTCTAACCATTGGGCGATGGGATATTCTGGTATTGGGCCCCCTGAGTCTCCCCTGTTGAAGCTGTTGCACTCTGGGTAAATAATTAAAGAGTCACTGGAGTAGAGGACTGGATCTCGTATCTCCCACCCAGGTGAATGCTGTAACTACTAAGCTGGAGAGAGAGGCGGGTGGTTATTATGTGCTGTGTGCACTAGCTGTGTTTTTGTGAGTGGGTCTTAGTTATTGTTTTGATATTTGCTGTTTTCCTTGTTTTAGGGATGTTATTGGTGCCCCCCTTTTTCTTTGGGAAGTGGGGGGTTTCCTTCTTGGGGTCCACTTCAAACGGGTTTAGTGGTTTGACCCCCAATATGGAGTCCAATGTGTGCCTGCTGTCTCCTGGAAGGTATTCAGTTTCTGTAATCTGCCGAAAATCAATATCCTGAAGGCACCTCAGATAGGAAATGGGTCATTGACTCAGACTTCTGGCTTGATAATAATACTTAGCAGTTTTATAGTTCTTTACGCATATTAAATAATAAATCGATCCTCGCTGTACTCCTGTAAAATAGTTTAACATCACTGTTTTCCAGCTGGAGAAAATGAACCAGATGTGCTAAGTGACTTGTCCAGGTGAACTGGTAGTAGAGCTAGGATTAAAACTCTTGATTCCTGGCGTAGCCCATGCGTCACACTGCCTGGAGTGGCTCATGACTGAGTGCCAACCTCAAGGCACACTGTCAAAAAAGAAGGAAGAAATCCCCCACTGGTTGTACGTTCTATAATTAGACTTCACCAACCCAGCCACAAGTGTCAGCTCAACTCCTGAAGTACTGTAACAGTCTTAAGTCACAGAGACTCTGGCCCACCAGTGGCCATGGCAATGAAATGACCTAGATAACACACCACGAAATTGGCAGGGCAAATAACAGAAACAAAGAAAAAGTTAGAAAAAGCAACTGAGCACTGGAAACAACTGTAGAGAATTTGCAAAAAAAGGGAAGTTCCATCTCCCGTATAACTCTCGTTGGGCAACAACTGGCTTCAGATACTTTACATAGTGCCTAAATGTTGGGGGCAGAAATGGAAAAAGGTGGACCTAGCAAAATTAAAAGATGGAATTTGGGATAATTAAAATAGGGGCATGGGGAATGACCCAAACCAAGAGCCACCAAGCAGTCATTAGGCAGGGGTCACCGCATGATGAGAACAGGTTTCAGTAAAACCTTAGCCAAGACCTAGGCTGGTGTCTGTTAAAAAGGGAGATGTAAGTGCCCAGGAAGGAGAAAAAGCAAGTAGTACTTCCACTAAATTGATAAATCAAATAAACGAAAAATGAAACAGTTAACAGAGAATGATAGGGGAGATCAGGAACACCGAAGACCAGGCTGCCATTTTGGAACCCTAAGAAAGAGAAACTAAAGGATGAAGTAAAGAGATTAAAAGCTCACCAGAAGGGCCAGCCCAGGGAGCAGCCTCATGTGATGAACACCCATAAAGGGCTCTTAGGGCACCACAGTTGTCTTTTGTAGCACCTCTTTCACAGGATGATAGGGGATGCCCCAGGGTAAGAACCACTATAGAAGGAGAGTAAAGGAAATGTTATTAGATGCAGGGCAGCAATAACTATAATAGGGCACTTGTCAGAAGGAATAAAGCAAGGGAAAATTCAGGGAGTTACCAGAGTAACTCACCTGGTTCAGATTAAGGGGAAAAATTAAAAACCACCTGCAAGAAGACCCTGAAAAGGAGAGTGTGTCAGGCAAACAAGACAGATGTACAGAAGACCAATAGGTGGTTCCATGCTAAAAGAAACCTAACTGAGCATCAAGTGGGATATAAAGTCATGATTCTGAAGTAGGGCAATGCAGGTGAGGCCTGATATGATGTGAGTAATTAATGTATGGAGGGAGGCCTCATTTGCTGGAAGGTAGGGTTCAGGAAGAAAATAAATTATTAGGTTGAAAACAGAATGTCCATGTTAAATAAGAAAAGTAAATAGGTCAGTAGGCTAAGAAGACAGAAGTCTAAGCCAGCTAAGATAAGAGGAAAAAAACACCCAGGGAACTATTTACTATGAATTAGATAACAAGGGATGAAATCAGAATGTAGAGATGAGGTAAAGAGGAAGCTGAACCATAGTTAGTGCTTGTTCAGCACATACTGCAAAGTAAACAAACGAATCCAAAAAAGTGTGATGCAAGGAATAGTAAATGCAAAGAGATGTGCAATATCTATATAAAGGGAGAAGGTTTCTGTGCAACTTTGGAGCTGTGATGTACCGTGTTCTTCCCTCTATTTGAGTCTAATCAACTCAGCGTAGCATTCCTGTACGTAATTTGCCATTTGTCTAGATAATTTTTTGTCAGTACCAGTCATAATTTGGGATCAGATACACTCCATCCCAATGAAAGCACACATTATTCCAAACAGTCTTGTTCAGTGTCAGATTACCAGTGCTGAATTGTGAAAGCAACACTTGATAAATTGGTTACTATCCATTCAGTAGATTATCTGGAAAACAGCATCTACAAGAAACAACTGGATCTACATCAGCTGCTAGTGTATTTCAGAACAATGTGAACCTAAAGAGCACTGCACTGTGCTATGCCAGGAAAGCTGACAAGTTCCAAAGGGGTAGCTGTGTTAGTTTAGTCATGCATCTGACGAAGTGGGTTATAGTCCACGAAAGCTTATGCCGAAGAAAATCTGTTAGTCTATAAGGTGCCAATGGACTCTCGCTTTTTGCTGTGTTAGTTTAGTTCAGCGAAACAAACAGCATCTGAGGAAGTGGGATATTCTCCCACGTCTTCCCCATAAATGTCTTCCCCATAAAAGGACAAAATCTAGGGGAATGTAATAGAGAGAGAGAGGGCCTGGAGCAGTAGGCCTATTGCAGAACCTGAGGCCTGAACCAGAGACTGTGAACCAAAGTCAGATGCTTACACGTTCACCATCCGTTACATGAATTTGACAAAGATGCTGCTAGTGTTGCTAAAACATAGGCATTCCCAAGAAGCAGGTACTAGATATTTACCTAAATGTATTCGAGAAGGCTAGTACAGGTGCACCCCAATCCAGTACAAGATAAGCTGGTTTGACAGAACAATAAAGAGGGATGTTGTGTCCAAGATATCAGGAACAAGAGAAGGTAACAAATGCTGTCATTAAACACATAAAGGTGGTCCATGTTTGTCACAATTATTTGCCTCAGTCTATAAATATCGGGATACCTAGCCTTAACCCTTTGTTAGGTTGAGGAGACAGCAGAGACTCTCTGACTGAGTCGCTCCTTACCAAGGTTGTGCAAGTCGTTAGGGCTATGCCTTGAGGACAATAAACTTGGCTTACTGTCTTTGTCATTGAATTGCGCCTGTGGTTTCTCTCTGAGTGTAACATTGAGGTCTAATGAATGATCAGGCTGAGCTCTCTGCTAATGCCTGTAACATGGGAGCTTCATGGACGGAAGCACTGAACAGCTATACGGGCTTAGCAGCCTTAACAGCATTGCAGCAACCACATCCCACCCTTCTACAGAAAGCTCGCCTCTCTCAGCACCAGAAGCTGGTCCAATAACAGATATTACCTCACCCACCTTGTCTCTCTAATATCCTGGGACTGAATAGCTACAACTACACCACATACATAGAGTTACAGACACTCCCCTCAGGCATTCCAGTCTATCTCGCCACCCAGGCAAGCTGGACTGTGTGATAGATGGTCACATTACACCAGAAATCACAACAACATTCAGATTACTCCTAGTCCAGTCAATCACTTACCCAGGCTAAGAGAAGAAATGCAGTTATTTACAAGGTTAAAACAGGACACACACACACACAAATAAGTTACATTTTTCAGTCTAAGACCGTAATATAAATTTCTATAATAAGTAGCCCCATGTGTCTTTTCGGGCTTGACCCATAGCATGCAGCATGGAATCTCTTGCTTACATTTAGGAATCTCTGCCGCTTAGAATCCAGACAGCCTAAAGAGACCAACAACAGAGTCCCGTGGCACTTTAAAAGACTAACAGATTTATTTATCGCATGAGCTTTCGTGGGAGAAAATCCCACTTCGTCAGACGAAGCGTTTGACAAAGTGGGATTTTCTCCCACGAAAGCTCATGCGATAAGTAAATCTGTTAGTCTTTAAAAGTGCCACAGGACTCTGTTGTTTTTCTGCAATAGACTAATGCGGCTACCCCCTTTGGGACTTGATTACTAAAGAGACCAAGTTTCTCCTTGTCATGGATTTTTTTTTTTTTTAAATCTACTTCACCTCAGATTCCAAGCTAATCTGATGAGTTGATGAGCTTGTTTTCCCTTCTTGGAGCAAGTGAGGAATGCAGTCAACAACATCTGTGTCCTTTGACGCTACATGTCTCATTTGCCTTCAACAGACAGCTTGCGTGCAGGATGAGCACCTTACCTTAATTAAGGCTGCTTTTCCTGTTTGGTGAGTTATACAATGACAGAGGTTTCCAATGTAAACACTCAATATAACTTTACACCATGGGATGCAGATGTTATAAACAGGATTAATACATGTAGCATTCTACAAACATTCCATAAAGACTGAGCACATTCTTATAACACTATCATCTATTTTAACTGTACTACCCCACAGGTAAACCAAGCTGGATTCTAACTATGTCAGTGTTCAGTGAGGCCCTGGACCTTGGCAAGAGCTGTCACCTGGTCTGACAGTGTCACACCATGCTCATTCACCAAGTCTGCTGAATTGTGGAAGTTACCTAGAGAGGTGTCAAAATACTAATTAGTTTTCACATGTGTTTCTATCCAGAGAAGTCTCATTCAGTAATAAAAGTTAGCACTTACACTACATTTTTCACTTTTAAAATCCTTTACAGTTTAATAAACTTGCTTACCACTGAGGATTAGGTGCCCCCATTTTACAGATGGGGAAGCAAAGGCAAAGACCTTAAATGACTTGCATAGGGGCCCCAGAGGGAGTCAGTGTCCGAGGTAAAATAACCTTTAGATGCTCAGACCACAATTCTTTCTTCTGACAACCAAATTCATGAACAGATTCTGCCTAAACAGAAGACACCCAGTGCTGCCTTCTTTGAGCTATCCTTGAAATTGAAATTCCTTGAAGCAATTTATCTCAATTTTATATCTTGGTGACTTACATAAGAAATAACCTCCTTTACATGACAACATAGTTATGACAGACTCATTGTACCAGGGCCAACCCCCTCCTGGGAACATCCTCCAGAGCCAGCCTTCTTGTTTCTGGGCTTGGCTTCCCCGGCCAGCCTGGTTCTTCTCTTTGCCCAAGAGGTTCTGCACAAGCTTTCCTGCAACTTGTCTTGGTTCCCCAGTTCCTGGCCAGTCCCCACTAACAACTTTTTCCAGCGTCTGTTCCTTCCAGCAACTCTCTGTAACAAGTTCCAAAGGGTTAGTTTAATTCAACAAAACAAACAAGGACTCCTCTGACACTTTTAAAGACTGTCTCCCAAGTCTCCTGTTGCTCAGTCCCAATAACTCTTGCCAGCTTTCTGCTGCTGTTGATACTTTCTCGCTCCTTCCTTCCTCTTGTGCCGCCATCAGTTCGAACTTCCAGTCAAGACGCACTCAATCGATCTGGAGTTCAACTTAGTAACTCCAGCCCAGCAATGAGAGTAGCGCTAAGTCGAACTTAGCGCTCTGTGTACAGCGGAGTTACTGTGTCGCACGGAGATACACAAGGTATTTCACGCACCTTGCGTATCTCCCTTCGACTGCCGCCAAAAACCGGCGGCAGCATAGACGAGGCCTAAAGTGGCATGAACTGTGTCTTAGGGAGCAGCCTGCTTTGCCTCTGTTGCGTGGTTTTTTCGTTAGAATTCTGAATTCTAAAAAAATAGTGTTGCGTTGCAGCCTTCCAGCAGGAGCGTTTTATATTTGTATCTTATTTCTATGTATGTTGTGAAACATAATACACGTGTGCGTGTGTTGAATTTGCATGTCTACCTCACCTCTTTTTCTTGTATCTGTCAAAACGTAGGGGCTGTTATTAAATCCACTAAGCTACTTCTCTGATTTTTTTCTGGAAGTAAATTCTACCAACTAATTCTATGTTTAGTAAGGAAATATTCCATTTAATTATATATAAAATTTGGTACAACAACAAGACATTTTCCATTCTTACAAGAAATGTTAAAGAAAAAGGATTAACTTATAGTTTACTACTACAGTGGATCCAAATAGTATTAAAAATTCTAAAGAGAAATATTATTAGACTTGTAAGAGAGCATCAATCAATGCATAAACAGCTTTATGCCTATTTCCCTCTACTTTGTGCTGTGAAAATGTATATAAATGATGTCATAGAAATGAAGGGTTGGATGAGGCCTCAAGAAGTCATCAAGTCCATTCCCCTGCATCGAGGCTGGATCAAGTATACCTATACCATCCCTGACAGGGGCTTGTCTAGCCTATTTTTAAAAAACTTCCCATGATGGGTATTCCACTACTTCCCTAAGTAACTTGTTTTAGTGCCATAAAAGAAACTGTGTTAATCTGGATATAGCAAAAACAATGAAAGTCCTGCAGCACCTTAACCCCCCCGCCTTTATAAAGATAGGTGCTTGGTGTACCTTTCTTCAGTCCTCTGGGACCTCATCTCTCCACCATTTTGGAAGATAATTGCTAGCTGTTTAGACTGGGAATCTTCTGCCATAGACTCCCATGATAGCACAGTCTCAGACCTTGTCACTGTCTGCCACTTTCTGCTTCAGCCTTTTCCTTTAGTACCCTAAGGTGAATTTCATCATCAGACCCTGCTGACTTGAGTACATCTATCTTATCTAACTATTCTTTAATCTGTTCTTTCCCTGTTCTAGCCTGAGATCCTTCCACCTTGTTAACGTTCATTGCGTGAAATATTTGGTCACAAGTCTCCCTCCGAAGTGAAAACTGAAGCAAAAAAGAATTAAACACCTCAGCCTTCTCTGCGTCATCCATTATTTGCTCTTCTTCCTCTTAATATTTTTATCTGCTTCTACCATCTTGCTTACGACATCTTGCTTTGCTCGCAAGATGGTAGAAGTAGATAAGAAAGATAAAATAAGTTTGATAGCTAGAATTGCGCAGAACTGTGGCAACTTCAATTTTGAATTTCCTGATTAGCTGGCCATTAAAATCTCAACCTTAATATTGCAATGATATAGAATTACATGGCTATAGTAAAATTATCCAGTAGTTTTAATATATTTAATTCCCTCACCCATAAATTGCACAGGACTAGACCAAGCATTACTTCCTCTCTTTTTATCAAGCACAATCTGTTCCAAGATGCAATCATCTGTTGCTTCCAAAAATTCCCTCTCTCATTTATTTCCTAGTACTCTATGAATACCAATAAGACTTTTATTATGCTTCAGGGTATAAACTGATCACATGCAAGACAGAATATTTTCCCTAATTTACACGATTTCATAACAAGGGAGGTACAGAAAGGTCTAGAAAGTTTTCATCTTCTGTATCAAAAGCTGTCCCTATCTTGTACCAGAGATTCTGTCCTTCACCTTGGAGGTAACAGAAGGAGTTGCCTAGTGGCTACAGCCTCAAGGAGAAATTCTTACTAAAATAGATCCTTGGAACCAGATCCCCCACAGCAGCCTCAGCACTCATCCTCCCTTATCGACACACAACCAGATGTGCTGCTTGGTGTGGCAGCCATGGCCTTACACCCTCATGCATGCCTGCTTTATCGGTCAGCTACTGCCCACTGCGATGCTAGCAGGAAGCAGGCACTGCACATCCTCACAGGATTCTTGATGCAGTTTGACATAGGCTGCGTCTACACTTAGAAATTAAGTCGACTTAAGCTTGCTTAAGTCGACTTAATTTAATCTGCGCCTACACTACACTTTCCTTAAGTCGATTTAAGCAAGCTGCTTAAGTCTACTTAAGGAAAATTAAGTCGACTTTATTAAACCACTTTTTAATTTGATTTTAGGCTTAAGTCGACTTCCTAAAGTCGACTTAAGCCCATGTAGACCTGGAGTAGCCCTAAGTCGACTTAAAGTCGACTTAGGGCTCTCCAGGACTCTCCCACTGCCCTCCCTGCTGGGGAGGCACAGGGGAGCCTGGCATGCCCCCCCCAGGGGGCAGGGGAGAGCCCTGCCCACCCTGCCCCTATGCCCTGCCAGGGTCCCTGTCCCTCTTTGCCCCATTGTACCCAGGTATAATGGGGCAAAGGCTGAGCCCCCTGGCACTGGGCAAGGGGTACCCCCCCACCCCCGCCACCGTGGACCTGCCCAAGGTCCCCTAGCCCTTACAAGTTGACCTAGGCATCCAGTGTGGACGCTCTAGGTCGACTTTGTAAGTTCTCCCCTAAGTCAACTTTAAATTTAAGTGTGGACACGCTAAGTCGACTTAGCTAAAGTTGACTTAAATTTACAAGTGTAGACATAGCCATAGTTATTAAGCCCTGCACTGGCAGCAAAAGGTTGCTGAAGTTAGCAGCACTCTTGGCTTCTGACAAACTCCTAATACTTCTGCTTCATAACTGTCCTGCTTTCAGGATTCTTTCTGTCCCGTAAGCATTGATGCTGTTCCTCTTTCTGGCTCTGATGTGGTGATGTATGCTAGTCTGTCAGTAGGCACCTGGGCCATACACAGCAGCCAAGAGAAGTAACTAGTATGCAGGGCCAGGACTAGATTAAGGGACCCAGCCTGCTCATTTTTGTGGGGCCTTCTCTTCTGAGCTTAGAGCCGAGCACCTCCCCAACACAGCGGCGAGTGAGGGGGCAGGGTGGGGCGGCACTCAAGCATGTTGGCCTCGGGATCACCCAGCAGACCTGCCTGCTGTGTGGGGCCAGGGCTTGGTGCTAGAGGAGGCGCAACTGGCTGGCTCTGGGTGGATCGGGGGAAGAGGCGGGCTGGCATGCAGCAGAGCTCCCAGGGGTGGGGTGGGTTGGGCCTCCTGTGGTGGGCTTTCAGGGCCTGGAGCACTGGTGGCCACCACTCTCAGGCTCCCAGGGGCCTGGCAGAAGAGACCTGCCAGGCCAGCCTAAGCCAGGAGGGCCTAGCCAGAGCTTTGCCAGCCTGAGCAGGCCCAGATTTTGGGGGGCTGTGAGGCCCCCCTTTAGGCCAGATTCCAGTTGTGCAGCCCCTAAAATCCCTGCCTTAATCTGGCCCTACTTGTGTGCCAGACTCCTAAACCACCATTTAGCAAATCCTCCTGCCTTCACTGCCTCGGTGTGCAAGAGCAAAATGGGACAGCTTTGCCTTTGTTCAGAAGCAGAAAGGAAGCACTAGGATCCCATAGGCATTTTGTCCTGCACCAGCTCATGAACTGTCTTTTCATCTACACCCCCACTCACTGCACCTTCAATGTGTCCGGACAGAATTTTACCCTTATTTTTGTTTTGTTCTTTTCAAGTCTGTTTAATCTAAAGCTCCCGAGACCACATTTTCCAGCATCAATTCTAAGTTGTCTTTTCCTAAATGCATATGGTTGACTAAGCCACACTTATTAAACAGAAGATGAAAAGGCAGTAGGCCAATGAGGGAGTGAAATTTGACACACACAATGGGGAACAGGGCTTAAAGGGAGCCAGTTCACAACAGGTCACTAATCTGGGTAATACCGGTATAAGAAGCAAGTAGGGGTGGGGACCCCTGTGACTGGCTGCTTTCCCCATTTGTTCACCTTGTAGGGGTGAGAAGCCAATCAGGGCTGGGGTAGGAAGCAGGCAGAGTTATCCGTCTCCCTCTTTCCCTCAGAAGCCAACAACATTCACACAAGAGGGGGAAGAGAAAGAGCCCAGGAGCCTAGGATGGCTCTGTTCCCTCATGACCCCTCCGTCCTGTGAGAACGAAGTATCCTCCCTCTCCCTTCCCGCAACACAGTCTCGGAACGAGGAGCAGGGATCCCATTGTAGTCCCACCCAACCCCAGTAGAGATGGTAGTGTTGCATGGCTCCCTTTCCTCAGCTGGTCCTGCCAGGACATCTTTCAGGACCAGAAAAAAAAAGCTCAACAGAGTGAGGATGAATCTCTGCAGTGGTGATGCTGGTTGAAGTGGTAAGGAAGATGCTGAGCAAGGCCACTGCTCTACATCCTGCAGCCTTTCTCAGAAATGTCCTAAAGAGCTGGCAGTCCTGTTCCATCAACATTGCCTGGTCAAAAAAAATTCCATGCATTTCTGTGTAGACCATGTGCCCACATCAACAATTCTGAAGGCTCACCCTAATCAATGGAGGTCTGGAAATCCCAAATCAGTAGTTCCTTTACTCCTGGTAAACTTGGATCACATCCTGTTTTGACTCCATTTAATTATTTTTTTTTCAACAGCACTTTTTAATAGCATGTTAAAATTATCTTCCTACCACCTGTCACCCACTTTGTACATTTCATGGATTCACCCCGGCAGAGTTTAACGCAGAAGAATAGAGACAATAGGGGTGTTTGGGAGTCTCTTTCTCTCCCCCTCCAACTATTACGTGCACCTCCTTAACCCCAGTCCTCTTTCCTCCTCCTCCCGCAGCACACTATTTCAGAACTTTCCAACCTTTCATAACCCCCCTTGTGATAGCTGTTCTAGATTTTCATTTTGGAATCCGATAATCTGTGCAAGAGAGATGCAGTGCGTAGAAGAAAGTGGGCAATGGGAGAGTTGTTTGTGTCTTTGGAATCTCCATTGCCACACCTTATTTTTAGCACCAAGCACTGCTGGCATTCACTTATCATTCACGCTAATTGGCTTGTGAGAGTTTGGACTTTAAGCTAATTCATCCTCTTGGCTGATGAAACACAGTATCACACTAGATCAGAAGTGAAAGCCTGATGTACAAGCCATAAGAGGAACACTTTCTTCTAGTTTCATTGTTTACTTATGTTGGTGGCATTCTATAGTGAATACACTGGAAACAGTTTGGTTAGTCCTTCTATCACTGAGATGCTCTGTCCTTTAAGATGTCAGCTGTTGTGTCATAGTCATCTTTCCTCCTGCTGTCAGTTTTCTTTAGCATATGACCTAGTTCTTTACGATTCATTTGATTCCTGCTGCTCATCATTACCCTAGGATGATCATGGTGGTTATGCCTATCTTGATATGTTTGCTTGTTACTATGCCGTATCAAGAGCTTGCATCTGCGTTCAATTTCTTTATTTCATTTTTTCCAAGTGCCTCTTCTGCAACTATGTGGACTGTGTTTTTCTGCTTGACATTAAAATTGCTCTTTTTCTCATTGGGTGCGTCTACACTTGTAAATTAAGTTGACTTAAGCTTGCTTTAGTCAACTTAATTTACTCTGCATTTACACTACACTTTCCTTAAGTCGACTTAAGCAGCTGCTTTAGTTGACTTAAGAAAAATTTAAGTCGACTTTACTAAACCTCATTTTAAGTCGACTTTCTGCTTAAGTCGACTTTATAAAGTCGACTTAAGCCCCTGTAGATGTGGAGTACCCCTAAGTTGACTTTAAGTCGATTTAGGGGACTCCAGGGCTTCCCCACTGCCCTCCCTGCCAGGGGGGCTGGCACAGGGAGAGCCTGGCATGCCCCCCCAAAGGGCAGGGCAGAGCCCTGCCCACCCTGCCCCTATGCCCTGCCAGGGTCCCTGTCCCCCTTTGCCCCATTGTACCCAGGTACAAATGGGCAAAGGCTGAGCCCCCTGGCACTTGGCAAGGAGTGCCCCCCCCGCCACCGTGGACCTGTCCCAGGTCCACCTAGCCCCTAGAAGTCGACCTAGGTGTCCAGTGTGGACGCTCTAGGTCGACTTTGTAGGGTCCTTCCTAAATCGACTTAAAATTTAGGTGTGGACATGCTAAGTCGACCTAAATTAAGAAGTGTAGACATAGCCAGTGACACTATATTACATTTCCTGCCTTTCTGGTGAGCAGCTCTATGCTTAAGAATCAGGAATTTACTTCCTTATCCTTTTGTTCCCACACTTGCTTTTTCTCCATCTCTTTAACAACATCTTACCTAAAATATTTATGGAACATTTCATTTGTTTCCTTTCGATTTAGAATACATACAGAGCACTCCTCCACAGGCTCCCATACAGTGCCCTGCATTATTTAATACTACAAAATTAATCTGCAATAGTTAGCTCATCTCTTCTACCCCACAGGAGCACATAACTAAATACTAATATCCCCTTATGTTGTCTTGAACCTCATTCCTTCTACCTTTCTTCAAAGGCTGGGTGAAGCTAATGGGGCTTTACAGTGTGCCTGAAAAATCAACAAAGCCGAACTATTTTGGGTCTGGGACAGACTTTTAAGAGCCCCAAGGCTCTTATAGAGAATATGCTACCAGCTGACCCCTCTCTTTTATACCAAGGGACATCTAGTATTAGTGCTTCTACTGATTGCCATTGTGACAGGGAGGGATGCTCTCTCCCACTTGCACTGGTCTCAGGCTCACGGTGAGGAGTAAGCATACATGCTTCTTAGGTGCACCTGTTAGGAAACAATAGACATGCTGACCATGATCTCTGCAACGGTCCATTTTACCAATGTTCCAGAGTTCTGTTTTTATGTATACACCTGTGTGTAGCCATGGAGCGGAGACTGTTTCTGGCTACATATAACCCTCCTGTAATGGACTCCATTGTGTAACTTGTATGAGAGGTACTGAACAATTACCCCTGCAGCAACCAATGCCCATCCATTCTGCTCCATTCTTTCCAAAGATTTATAGCAATATCTTTTCAGCCAGAGCCAGATCTATTTCAGTATTAGGCCAGACTGAAGTCAATGGTTATTTGATGGCTGAATCTGGCCCATTATATTAAAGACCTGAGAACAAGGCTCTGTATCTAATGAGGCACATAGGACTTAACTTACATGTCATCCTACATATATGCAGCTCTACCCGCACCTGTTTTCCTGTTTGCTTCAGCCTGAGTTTCTTTCCCCTCTTCAAAGCATCTGACGAAGTGGGATTTTCTCCCACAAAAGCTCATGCAATAAATAAATCAGTTAAGTCTTTAAAAGTGCTACAGGACTCTGTTGTTTACCAACCTCCTAGGGGATTATAGAGGGATCGCAGGGAGCTCTACTCCTGCACTCCTTAATGGTGGGAGACAGACTATAGCTACCTACAAACTCTGAGCCCCCTGTGGATGCCCTGTCACCTCCCCACATGGCAAATTCAGGCAAGTTCCAAAAAGAAAAGAAAAGAAAAGAAAAATCATTAACATAATCCATACAGTATTTCTTGTCTGACTTGTTTTTCATATTAGATTCCATCTAACACAGACCGCGGTGGTGGACATGGAGCTGCTCTGCGATGATTTATAAGAATGATATGTTGACCTGGTTTATGGCATGAATATTTTGGATTAGTTTAAAAGCAGGCCATGAGGAAAAACAAGCAGGAAGGGTAGAAGGATACCTCAAGATAAGCCACCGCACAAGCAAACAAATAAAGAAACACCAAAGGCGGCTGTCTGGTCACTGTATATGCTCCCCATCAGAGTCCCAATGGGAAGAACTGCCAGTGCCAAACATTATGCGTACCCAGCAGGTCTGACTGATGACACACAAGGTACCAATGGCCCAAGATTTGGTCTAAGAACAGAGTAGTGTAATTCCATTCTGGGATATGTGAAGGCATGAAACCTGACACATGAGGGGGCTCAAAGAGGGCAGAGAAAAGACAGAGGTTCACTTAGCTCTGCAAGAGGGACAACTGTTTCTAATGAAAATGTAAACCAGCACTGTCGGGGTCAATGGAGGGGAAGCTGGAGGTTTTGGCAGCTGTGTAATAGGCACCTAGGAAGGTGTATGAGTTGGACTGGTATTGGCTTGTTGGTAAGATGGAATGTATTTCCTCTATCTCTCTTTCCTCCTTTTGGACAGAGGTTGCGGTGACTTTTAAGTCTATCCATCACTCCAGCAACTAGCTTCTGTACTGACCCTCTCCCAGAATCTGCCACTGCAGACTTGATGGCTAAGCACATTATTCTGCTGTTTCGGCTAAAAGAGATCATCAGAGAAAGAGCTAGCAAGGCTGGCAATTAAATTAAATAGTTATTGTTATACCAACTCCTGCCATTCAACAGGCAAGCCTGATGTTGTGATTGAAAGTCAATGGAACGATTCACATACTAAAGAACCAGGGGAAATTGGGGCCTCAGTCTGCAAAGTAAAATGGACAGGGACAAAGTTGAGGTCTATCAAAAGATCTGTCTTGATGCCACAGGCACACCACCTGTAGTAGCGTATGCATAGCAAGTAATAGCTCCCAGGCACATTAACTGACAGAAATTAAGTTGTGCTATTTGCATGATTTTTGAAAATAGAAGATGAACATTCATAGCTCATTTTAGGCATTTCCACTCCTACTGTTGAAGTGTCATTTCCCCCCCTCCCCTTTCCCATAATAAAATAATTATAATGCTTGGCACTAAACGAGCATCTTCCGTCCAAGTATCTTAAAATGCTTCCCAAAAATCAGTTGGTTAAGTGCTGAAAACACCCCTGTGGGGTAGGTGTGGTAAGAATTATTAGACTTATTTTTGGTGGGGAAACTGAATCACAGGCAGATTGGCCTAAAATAGCACAATAAATCTGAGTTTAAACTGGAATTGGAATTATGGTTTCCTAACTCTTAACTCTGTCATGTAGCCACTGGACATTGCTGCTTTTACCTTGGATGTGCATCTTTCCTCTCCAACACCTAATATTTGTGAAAGGGAGAAGTATTACATGTAGCTTGCACGATAGCCATGTTGTCTAAGTTGTGTAGACCACACAAGCACATTGGTAACAAGATTCAGTGGCTGGAAGTTAAATTTTATCAAATTCAGATTGAAGTCAGTGTACAAATGTTTAACAGCAAAGATATGTCTTTACTGAAGTCAGATGTGTGATGACAGCATATGTAGACATACCCAAACAAACACCAAAGGCTGTGCATGCTGTAGTTTCTGATTGCAGTGTAGATATACCTGAGAGGTAGTTAGCCTTTGGAAGGGCTCATCCAGGCATCAGTGGACTCTCCAGCACTTGGACTCTTTCAATCTAGAAAGAAGATCTTTTGAAAAGATCTGATCTACCTCAGCCACAAGGATCCTGATGTGGGTATTACTGTATGAAATTCTAAGAGCTGTGACAGACAGAGGGCCAGACTAGATAACAATGATGTGATGATCCCTTCTGACTTCAAAATCTATGGCTATGTCTACACTTGTAAAGTTAAGTCGACTTAACAAGGTCAACTTTAAGTCGACTTAAGTCAACCTTGTTAAGTCGACTTAACAGCAGACATAGCCATCCACACTGGCTTTAAGTCGACTTAATAAGGTCAACTTAGCGCTATTCCCCATCCACAGTGGCTTTAAATTGACTTAAAAGTCGACTTAAGGCTTATTATTATTAAGTCGACTTAAGCTATTAATAAGTCGACTTAAGAAAGCAGTTAAGTTGACTTAATAAAAGCCCAGTGTGGATGCGGCTTTGTGTAGGTCGACTTAAACGTCCTTAAGTCAACCTAAGTTGCCAGTGTTGATGCACCCCATGAATCTAAATAATTCACTATGAAGTAACGTGGAGCAAAGCTGTATTTGTTCCTATGTCAGGCATGTTAGTAGAATTCTTTTGAAAAGAGGCTTAGTGGAGCCAGGGATGAATGTAGCAAATTTCACTTCTAGAGATTTTGACTTTGATCATGAGGGAAATGCAGTTTGGTAGCATCAAGCAATAGCCAATGGGCATTTGTCCACATCACAAAAACTCACACAATTTGGCATGAGCAGCCGTCTCTGCTCAGGAGATACCTAGATGCAGGGGTTAAAATAAGCCAGAATGCCCCGCCCACAAATTTGGCGGGCCAGCGTTCCGGGGCCCAGAAACCCAGAAAACTCCGGCGGAACACAGGTTCTGCTCTGCCCTGTGGGCAGGCTGCTGCTCAGCTGGGAGCAGCGGCCACCAGCCGGGCTGGGGAGTTTTCAAATCTCCCACCCTGAGCATGCTCCGAAAGAGCATGTGCAGGGTGGGAGCGACTTCCTGGCCAGCGTGGCTCTGGACGCCCATGCAGCTCTCTGGCGGCCGGGTAAGCTGGGGGGCCGGGCGGGTGAGTGCTAAGGAGCTGAGACTGGGAAGGCTGGGCAGTCTGGGGAGCTGATGGGGGCCTGGCAGGGCAGGGAGCCGATGGGAAACTGGGGGGTTGGGGAACGGGGGCCAGGCAGGCCGGGGAGCCGATGGGAAACTGGGGGGTTGGGGGCCGGGAAGAAGATGGGGAGCTGGGGGGTTGGGGAATGGGGACCGAGCGGGCCTGGAAGCAGATGGAGAATTGGGGGGTCGGGGAACTGGGGCTGGGAACAGGAAGGGCCGGGCGGGCCAGGAAGCCAATAGGGAACTGGGGGGTCAGGGAACGGGAGCTGGTGGAGACCGAGAGGGTTGAGGGGTTGCAGCTGGTGAGCCAGAGGCAGGGAGCTGCCGGGAAACTGGGGGCCTGGGAAATGCCTGGGCCAGACAGGACTTGGGTTCGGGATCTCTAAAGGGGACTGGGGGTGTGGGGTGGGTTCCGCTGGGGGGCCCGGCCAGCCCACCTCCTGCCCGGTCCCGGCGTGCAGCTGGGAGCCGGGCTATGGCTGCTGCCTCCCCACATGGCTTGGGGATGCAAGCAGCCCTTTCTTTCTCTTCTTTCTTTCCTTTTCTTCTTCTTCCTTTTTTTCTTTCCTTTTTTAAAAAAAACACCTTTAAAATTAATTTTAATTAAAAATCTATTTAAAAGCGGTTTTAAAAACACCTTTCTAAAATTAAATTTCAATTAAAAGTAATTCAAATTCAATTAATTAAAATTAAACCCAATCACTTTTAATTACAATCATTTTAATTCAATTAATTGATTTATAATTTATTTTAAATTAAATGTAAATCACATGTGGCCCTCGTGGAGATTTGAGTTTGAGACCCCTGTCCTAGACAGTGTTATTAGGTTAGCATGCGTTTTACATCTTTTATTTGGGTGGTGGTCATTCACCATCCAGACCTCATTACTTTACAGCAGTTAAATGGTGTTGATACGGGTCAAGTTTTGCAAACCAATGTTGTTTGTGCTCACACAATAGACCATATACCTGTGGAGATGAAACATAGTTTGTGTTCTAGTGGCATTTCTCAGCAATGTCAAATTTCTGTTTTAATTGGTGAGAGTACGGGTTTAAGTAAACTTTTTTGCCCTGTAATTTACTTGCACGTAACTTTTGATGCAAACATTGGTCCTGTGACATTTTTTCTTGATCTGATTGAACTAGGCAGCAATGATGCTGATGGCTTGGTATTAGCTTTGCTGCAGTGTTTGACAGTACATGGGTTCATGGAGGAATGTCTCCAAGATAATTGGATTGGTTTAGATATAGATGGAGCCTCTGTCATGTTAGGCAGTAAGGCTGGTGTTGCCGCAAAACTAAAAACACGATTTCCACTTTTGATAAATTGGCATTGTTTTAATCACTGGTTGGAATTGGCTGTGGTTGATATTATCAAATGCTGCAGTGAAGTTAATCACTTTAAATCATTTGTGGATTCATAGTATGCTCTGTACAGTCAGTTGCGGAAGTACTTGAGAGAGTTGACTGACTGTGCGAGTGATCTGGAAGTCCAGCTTAATAAGATTGGATGTGTACTTGATGTATGTTGGGTTGCCTCTAGCTGCCACACTGTACGAGTTGTTTGGCAATCATATGCAGCCCTCCATAGCCACTTTTTGAAAAAAAAATCAACTGATTTCTCACTAGAAGGGAAAGATAAAGCAAAGTTTGCTGGCATGGCAAAAAACCTGGAGAATCCAGTTTTTGTTAAAAACTTGGGTCTCATGGTTGATGCTCTGGAGGAACTTGCAGACCTGTCCTTGGTGTTGCAAAAATCTGATATAACATTATGTACAGCAAGTAAGTTGATAAGTCAACCAGTTCAGGTGTTTATAGCTCACAGAGAGTGAGATTCAGAGTTCTAACAAGAGGCTTGTGAGGCGATTGCTGAGGTTGCTTTAAAGGTGTATGTGTAAACACGTTTGTGAATGCTCGCAAGCAAATTGAAATTTCTCAGTGTCAGTTTTACCAGGCCTTAGTGGACTCTATGAATGCTAAATTGTTGCCAAACTCGGAGAAACATCTAAGCAGTGCTGTTGAAGCACTTGACCCATCACGTTTCACTATAGAGCTGTCACCGGAATTTGGTGAAAGTGACATGAAATTTTTGTGTTCCAAGTTTGGCATTGCGTTTAATGAAGTGAAATGTGCATATCAGGACTATAAAGATCACAATACTTATTGTGTTATGCAGTGTTTGCCAGTTTGTGACAATAATTGATATAGACATAAATGCCATATAAAATTATAAATATGGTTATGGAGTGATAACCGAGGCATATGGCACTAAGAAGTGGTTGCATATGCCTACTTGGGCTGGGACCCACACATGCATGTAGGGGGCCTGGACAACATGGGAAAGGGGCTCAGAGATTAGGAGGGTTCCATGGCCTGGCAAAATTATACTTTAACCACTGCCTAGATGTGCTGCAGGGAAGGGCTGATGAATATTGGCAAACCTATGTGAGGAAGCTTACATAGCATCTGACTGCACTGTGCTTGGCTCTGGCCAGAGCTCTCCATCTCTTGCTTCCACAAGCACTAAAAACCACACACACCAGATCCACAGCAAAGAAAACAAGAAATTAAAATTGAAGGGGGGAGGGAGGAAAAAGAGATACTTATTTGGGTTCCCAAAATGAGCTAATGCTGAGGTTTGGCTGAACTCCTCACTGTGTCTGCTTTGATGCATTATTAGAATTGTAATAACTTTCACTGTTTCAAGGAAAAAGATTTTTTCCAGGCACAAGATCAAAGCAAAAGCTAAAGAATATTGGGATACAGTGCAAAGAACTTTCAAACAGATAGTCTTGATTGTTTATGTATCTAGAAATGTTGTGATAGGAAAAGCCCTTTTTATGAGTTGCAGTAACAACAGCGTAAATCAAGCATTAACCAGAAGTAGACAGCAAATTATCTAGTTTTTTAAAAAGACCTCTACTGGAGCTGATATTTTAGGGAAGGAAAAAAGTAGTTCTGTTTTCAATAGCATAAAAGTAGTCAGACAGGAGGCGCCACTATATCTTTGTCCCAAAGCATAACAATGTTAAATATAAAACAACAGCTCCAAAATAGCTGATTAAACCACTTACAGACATGTTCTAACACAGAGCCAATAGGACACAACTCAAACTCCCTTATTTGATCAGTTCCTACTTTCCTTGTACAAGGAAGTATTCATGCTAAAAAAATGTTATTAGTCTGTATAAACGAGGAGGTGGTTTGGATTTCTCTGCAAAGCATGGCAGAGAGCAAAATTATGTTCTGTTATACCGGACATTTGATTTTAGCATTCCCTTAGGGGATAGAAGTGATGACCCTAGCAGCTTGAAGTTGATCATGGAACAGCAAAACCTGAGAGGTTCACAGTGAACCATTAGACATTATGAATGCAATTCTCAATGTGACATGGCAGTTTAAATAAAGAAATCCAGAAGTCCTCTGGATGTGGAAGAACGAAGAAGACTAGACAGTGTGATATAAGACTAGGCATGCAGCTTTATACCCTTCTTCATCACCAGGATTCCTGTTAGGCTGCCATACATAGAGAACTTGGATTGTACGCTTCGTGGGGCAGTAACGGTCTTTTCATTAGATGTGTACACAGCATCTGGCACAATGGGCACTTTATCCTTCTTAGGACCTCCTGGTGCTACCGTAATACATGTGATGACAACAAGAAGAGGAGTTTGGCCTGATACGATAGATGCTGTGCCAGAGTAGTGTAAATCTGGAGGAATGCCATTGAAGTCAGCACTTGCTCACTCCAGATTGACATCCATGTGAGAGTGATAAAACCCTCTATGTTTAGAATGATTTAATCCAGGAAAGGGAATTTATAAAAGGAGAAAAGTATAACTAAATCAACAAACTCTCAAATTCTCACTCTTTATAGTATGATGTCTGTTAGAAGTAACAATCCTATGTTATCCATGGAAGTAACATAGCCTTCATATGCTTCAGTGGGTTTTTTCCATAATTTACTCCAGAGATTTTCTTTAAACAATAAATAGGAAATATTTTCACATACAGCTGTGCAGGATATCTGTCTACAAACCTTTTTTCCAGGGTGGGAGTTTGTCCTTTGGGCATTGCAGTCATGGAAAGGAAACCAACTATTATGATCCAGGAAGCAATAATCCTACAATTCTAATTTAGCATCCATTCCACACCAGAGTATCACAAGACTGATAGTCTTATCCCTATTAAACCACTTGTATGAAACCTAGAGAAGTCCCTGCCACCACGATCCAACAAAAATGCTATCAACCCCTCCATTAAATTCTCCTCAGTTCTTGTAAAGAGAGGGATCATGTCCAATGGGATTTTTCCAAAAGCCCACGCAGACTCAAAGGGTGCATCTACACTTACAAGTTAGGTTGATTTAAGGAGTCTTAAGTCGACCTAAACTACTCCGCGTCCACACTGGGATTTCCTTAAGTAGACTTAAGGAAAAGTTAAGTCGACTTAATAATACCTCGTTTTAGGTTGACTTAAAGCTTAAGCCAACCTTATTGGGTCAATTTAAGCCAGTGCGGATGGGGATTAGCGCCTAAATAGACCTTATTAAGTCAATTTAAAGTGTTAAGTCAACTTAATAAGGTCGAAAAGGGGCTATGTCTACACTAATGTAGGCATAGCCAAAGAGCTGAATCCTTAGGCTGTTAATAAAAGAGGAAGCTCTCTCTCTCTCCTGGCAAACATGACTCCTGTATCACACAGAAAAATGGTATCAGTTTAAGCAACAGTTTGAAATTTTCCTCATCACCCCAGACACTGTATAAAAGGTAGCAATAAGGATTTACCTCCATGTGGTAAAGCCAGTAGTGCTGTAAATATAGGGCAATTTTACATGTGAAGCCGGAAAAGACAGAAAATTTGGCATACATCATGAATGTCATTGGCCTGAACTATTGTAAAAGTAATAGAAAGACTTGGAAAGTCAAAAGTTTGCTTTACAGAAATTAACTATTGACCATAAATTGAACAAAATTGCTAATTCAGAAAGAATATTATTATTAGTGTAGCACGGGGGTTCTCAAACCAAGGACTGCAAGTACACCCACAAAACAGAGAGCAATTGCTACAAAATATATCATTCGAATCTAGCGTTTTAGAAAATTACACATACCTTTCAGTCGCAATGCCGTGTATCTACTTCAAAAAGCATTGTAAATGCGTAATGCAGCAATCATTGCTCCTAAACAAAATATCTGTTAGTTTTTATCCCCACTTTAAGAAAATTGAACTCTGAGGATTGTAGGATCGTGCCTGTATGTTTGTCACCTTGAGTTTAAAAGGTGGGGCTGAGACAACATCAGAGGGCTGGATTGTTCAGAAGCTGAAGAAATAAATTAAACTGCAAACCAATCAGAACACTGATATTGGCAAAAATAAGTCATTTATAATTTAACAGTCAGATGCAAAGATGGGATGGCGCTGGAGGAGCTTACAGAGGCTAATATTATCCCAACATTTGTCTTAGCCTCTCCCTCCATAGCCACCTCCCTCCCAGAACATAGGACAAACATGACAGACGTAAAAATGGCACGGTATAACATTGCCACTCTTACTTCTGCAGTTCTGTGCCTGCTGCTGCCCCCAATGGTGCTGTCTTCAGGACTGTGTGACTAGGCAACAGCTGCCATTCTCCTGCTACCAGCTCTGAAGGCAACAGCGATTCCAGGGGTGGTGCAGAAGGTTGGCCAGGGAGCACTAAGTTTGACATTAAAAGTTTCTTTGCGCCTCTCCTCCAATTTTAAACAGGAACTGTTTTCAAATATCTCTCCTCTGCTTATAACAATAATTTGCTACAAATGTGTTTTAGTTTTAATTTAAGAGAGGGGTGACAAAAGGCAAGTTCATTTTTAACAACAGGGTTATAAATATTGCATGTAAAATAGTTTTAAACATAAAAGATTTACTGGAATTTATGGACTGAAAGGGGTCACCGATACAAAAAGTTTGAGAATCACTAAGTGGTGCCTGAGAGCCCTAGCCATGGACCAGGACTCCAGGCACTGTGAAAACAAGGAACAAAAAGATAGTCTCTGGCCCAAAGAGCTTACAATCTGCACAAACCACAGAATGATTGTCATGATTCGACATCTGTTTGATAGGCCATATTTGAGAAGTGATATTGCCTGGCTTTGGAAAGGCAAACAAAAATGGGCTTTTGAACAGTTAAAAATACCAATCAAACCACCGGTTATAAAATCCTGTGAGGGAATGGTAAATTGGCCATTGTCATTAGATATCCTATTCAAAGGATTGGGCACATGCCTAATGTAGAAAGAGCAGTCGGTTGCATTCACATTGAGTTCCCCAGACAAAATGAGAAAGGAACGCTACACTCTGGAGAAGAACTGCTGGCAATTGTGGTTCCTATCTTAAATTCCACCCACTAATGAAGAGTGCAGAAAAAGATATATGTAGAGACTGTGCACAAACAACAAGAAAATGTGTTTACAACATTGGCTCCAGTTCTGAACTGTAGTTAAGCAAAGCTCTGTACAGACCATGAGGGAGGGAGGAAATGTCATTTTGGTTCCTCCCTAAATCTGGAGGTCAGTTTGGACTGGAGCAGTTCCTGGCATAATCTAGAGCAGCCCCAGGGATTGGTCTAATTTTATACCACCTGCATCAGCTCCATCAGCCCATCATATATAGAATGCAGTGGCTTGGACCAAGCTTCCTCCCTTCACTGAACTGTCTCTACCATCCTTCTACGGGCTCAGGCCAAGAGAGGGACCAGTCTATTCTGCAGAGTCCTATGTCACTGGGGAAGAGAATCCCCCTTACACAATCTAAAATTAAGAGTTTTATATGGATGGCCTAAAGATAGAGCTGAGTTAGATTCCACACTGGCCATTCAAGGAAGAAATTTACCAATGTCTCACTCAAAGGAGAAAGACGGGCAATACCTTAAAATATTTCTCATCAGGACCTCACTGCAGTCAAATGGCCAGGACTGAGTTACAGCTCAGGGTTAATAATAGCTCTCCCTAGTGTTGTCCCGGTAGAAAAGAGCCTGCAACTTCCCAAACTGCTTTGGGGAGTTGCGACAATGAGAACTCTGGTGGGTAAGTACTTTCAACTGGAGAAAAAGAGACTAGTAACAAACACTGACTTTAGCTTTATGCATCAGTTGATTGCAAAGAATTTATACTGGGGAAAATAGTTCAAGTGGGATTCTACTCTGAAAAGTGACTCTGTAAAGTTGGATTATAGGCTCATTGTTTCCCTCATTGACCCCAGATCAAATGAGCCCCGTTTGCAAAACTAAAATAAATAAATAAATGAAAATTGTTTTGCCTCCATTTGTGTACTCCAGCTGAGATCTGAGAGTCAAGCTGGGTTCTTTTCTTCTACATTACCACTATCTCTATAGATCATGACATCTGTGCAGCTCCAATTTTTTGCACAGGAAAAACTGATTGAAATTTAGTAAACAATTATTTTAATGATGCACAGAAGGATTTGTATCAATTAACTCTCTCTCAGCTCACAGCTGACTGTCCAGAGCTCAATGTAAAACATCAGTATATTTAATCATTTTGAATATGAATATAGTAGTTAGTAGATAGGACTCTGAACATACACAGGACTCAGCCTCAGAGGAAAAAGAAGCTGTCATTTTCACAGGCACAGTGGAGCCACATTTTAAGCAAACTATATTAATTTAGGAAAATTGTCTTCAGGTTTAGATGTGTCTTTTTCTATGGGATCCACTAATTTGTTTATGTAGGAGGTGCGGGGTGGTGAGAGACAGAGAGAGATGAGTCCAACTGTACAGTATGGAAATTTGAGTTTGAAAACTTGTAGCTAGACAAATATTTTCTCCGTAAAGTGTTCCCAAATACATCATTATTATTTTGCTCAAGTTCTTCAGATTTATCCCATTGTAGTCTAATGACGTACTCATTATTCAAAGTGATTGTATCAATTCTTTTAAAACAAATGCTCATCCTTTTATT
>ML685779.1:17402472-17503193 GCA_007922175.1 Pelusios castaneus
ACAAAGGATTGAGGCCCACCCTGGTGCTGGGTGTTTACCAGAGGAACAAGCCTGCAAACTCCAGAGGAACAAGCCTGCAAACTGCTTTTCATGAACTTTAAATCATTTGTATGTATGTGATTCACTTTGACCCTTTAATATCTCTCATATTTTGCTTCTTTTCTTCTTATATTAAACCTTTAGTTGTAGTTGCTAAAGGATTGGCTACCAGTGTGGTATTTTGGGTAAGATCCAAACCTATATTGTTCTGTGTGCTGTGGCTGGCCCTTTGGGGTCAGAAGAACCTATATCTTTAAGGGACCGTGAGGCTAGGTGGGAGCCGGAGGAGCTGGAGCGCAATAAAGGGAGCTGTTTCTATTTTGGGCAGATTTCTTGGTACCCAGTGTGGGGAACCAGAAGCCTGGCTGTGACTGATAGGGAGACTGGTTTAAGTACCACCCATCAGTGTTTGGGGAGTTTGGCTCCCAGTTTTGTAGCTTGCCCTGATTTTTGCACGTCCAGGAGGGTATCCCAGGAGGTCCTGGTCACAGTGACCATAAAAGAAGAGAAGCTAAACCACTGACACCATTCTGGCATTAATTCCTGGCAACCGCAGCGGCCTTATATACCATGTCTTTTCTTTTTTTTCCCCCCTCTCTACACAATCAGCTCCAAAGCTGAAATCACATCATGTTAGAGAGATAAACTAGATCCCCTGTTGTTACTCTTTCTTCAAACTGTCACGGCACCCTATTAAATCAAATCAAATTAAAATAAATCAAATCAATTGGGAATTAGATCCTTTGTCTTTGCCCAATTTCAGGGAAATAGATGTGCCTGAATTATTTCCTATGGGGTAATCAAGGATTCATTCAGTTCATACAAGTGTTTGTGAACCTTGGATTCAAATGATCCATAAGCTGATATCTTAGTAAGCACTGTAACGTTTTAATTCATTTGTGAAATTTTACACACACACAAAACTAGTGACATCAGTCTGACACAAAAGTCTGTGACTTTCAACCAAACTAACCCTACACACAAATAAGGGCAGGTCTACACTGCATGCCCTTTTCGGCGGCAGTCGAACGTAGTTAGAACAAGTTATTTCAGGGAACTTGCGTATCTACGTTCAGCTTCTCTACTCCCTGCGTGCACCCACTGCGCTGGTTCGAAGGGAGGGGTCACCCTTCAAACCACTGTTACCCAGTTTCCTGGGTGGTGTTGCAGGGTGGAACTTCCTGATTGGCTGAGCAGGTCTTCACAGACATGAGCCCTAAGAAGAGTATTTTGTTTCAAGTATAGGGAAAAAATAACTGTGTGTGTGTGAGTAAGAGTGAGAGAGAGATTGAAACTGACCTTGCAAAATGACAAATACCACTGTGATATATCAACCACCCCATCAGTCAGAGCTGCAAATATTCAGCACCATACACAAGTACCTTAGCATCTGGTCAGGATCAGGGCAATTGAGGATAGGCTCATCTGCACTACAGATAAAGTAAAGACAAAGTAACAGTTTCTGTTCAGAGCTGATGGACAGTTATGGTCAAACGGGCAGTACTAACCTCTTTTCTTTTAAACTGCAATTTTTACATTGCAAAATGAGCAACAGAAGCAGAATGACAATACCATCACGGTGTAAGCAGCACAGAAGACTGCATGGTTGCAAATTAAAGGATGACGTGTGAGATTTTGAAATGGACTGTCTCATCTCCTTAAGCAGAATTTAAGAGGATAAATCACTAATTCAAAAGCCTAAAACACAAACCTAAATCCCTAATCATCTTGATGTACTGCATATTTACAGCTATGATCGACGTCTGTGTCGGTGTGAGAAAACAGCAATGATTTCTCAGATTGGACCATGTCAGTCCAGAGATCTGAGAAGAAGCACCCAACTTCCTGACAACATTTATCCTCATAATCTGGGACAACGTTAGTACACATGGGAGTGAAGAGCATCACAGCACTAGATACAGCCACTTAGAGTGCAAGCAGATGCAATGAAAATGTCTCTGTGCAGATTAGCCAACGTGTGTGTAGCCAAGGTTCACATATGGCCCCAATTGCTGTAATCTCTGAGCACTTCATGGTTGCAAAATTGCCTCTTTCTTTCCCAGGCTGTCTCCATTCCTTTGCAAGGTCTCCTTATTGTGAGTGCCATTAATAGTGCGGATTAGTTTCTTATTGAGCCACAACAAAGCATAATGTTACCTCTGATTCCTCACCTGCACAGGATTTGGTGTTCTACTTATAAAGGGACCCAATTCAGCTATATATTGAGTGCCCCCACCTCATTGAGCTAGATCTGATCTGATGTACACGTATGTCACTTCACTCACTTCTGTTTGGAATAACGCCCGATTGACACCACTGTGACATTAGAATCAGGTTTGCTGCCTTTAATGGGAGTTGAAAGCACATGGCTTCAACCAGAATGCACTTAACTCCATGCAGGATTGAACCCCAAGAGCTCTTCATGTGAAACAAGACCCTGTGAAAAAGTGAATGGTTTGTATTTGGTTGGGACACAATATATACTTGGCCAATTTTTTGCTTTTACTCTCTGTCTCTCTGTAGCAACTTCCTCAACATGCTCCACTGACAGCCAACTATTTCAGCTGTCCTTTAAGAAAACAGGATTTGCTCTATACTCAGGTAAATTTACTTGTGTGCTTAACAAATGGTGCAACAGGAAAGCGCCAGAAGGGATATTCCGTGAAGCACATCTGCAGGATGTGCAAATCAGGGTAGAATCAAGGTATTTGGCAACTCTGTCGGAAATGATGACCGTGACTTTTTTTAATCTCATGCAATTTACCCATCCAGCATGGACACTGTTTCCTATTTCAAGACATTTCCACACTGCACATCTCCAGGGAATGTAAACACATTTCAGGATTTAGTTACAGCTCCTTAAAACAAGACACCATAAACAAGGGATCTCTAACACACCACAGTTAGTTTCAGTTAAATAGGAATGGGATTAACCATCCCTACACATGATATAGTACACATGCTGGAAACACAGCCAACTAAAATTAACTGGAGGATTCTCATAGACTCATAGGGTGCGTCTGCACTAGTAAATTAAGTCGACGTAACCAGGCTCCTTTCTGGCTGGGACCGCTCTCCAGCTGATAGGGAATCCCCAGAGATCCCTATCAGCTGGTGTGTGGTCCCAGCCAGAAAGGAGCCCCGCGCTCCCTTCTGGCCGGGACCACTCGGGTCCTGGAGAGAAGGGAGCCCTGCACTCCCTTCTGGCAGGGACAGCTTTGGTCCCGGGCAGAAAGGAGCCCCATACTCCCTTGTGGCCGGGACTGCTTGGGTTCTGGAGAGAAGGGAGCTGAGTGGTCCGGGCCAGAAGGGAGCTCCCCTAGCCTGGGGATCCGAGGCTCCAAAGGAGCCTCGCCACCCCCTGGACCTAACCAGTCAACTTAGAGTCTAGTGTAGACTCTCTAAGTCAACTTAGTTAGGCCAGTTTTAAGTCGACTTACGAGTCCTGTGTGGACTCTCTAAGTCGATTTAGTAAAGTTGACTTGGTAAAGTCGACCTAAATTTCTAAGTGTAGGCATAGCCATAGACTCTAAGGTCAGTACTATCATCTAGTCTGACCTGCAAAATGCAGGCCTCAAGACCTCACCCACCCACTCCAGCAATAGGCCACTAACCTATGACTGAGTTATTTACCTCCTTAAATCATGATTTAAGGACTTTAAGATACAGAGAATTCACCGGAAGGTGAGCCATGCCCTGGGCTACAGAGGAAGGTGAAAAACCCCCAGAGCCCAAGCCATTCTGCCCTGAGGGAAAATTCCTTCCTGATCCCAAATATGGCAATCAGTTAAACCCTGAGCATGTGGGCAAGTCTCAACAGCCAGTTACCCAAGTAACAATTCTCCGTAATAACTCCATTGCTCTCAGCCATGTCCTGAATTTGATCTGAATCTAAAGAACTGGGAGCAATAAAGATTTCTGTATTTAGTTGCTAATTGCCTAACCCACCACAGGGCAAGCCCCCCAATAATCAGTAGGAGTAGAGAACTCCTCCAGCCCTCAGCAAGTTCCCCTGGCCTGCAAGGCCGTGGTGGGGAAAATGAGCTACTCTGGCCCATGGGATAGTGAGCTCCTCTAGCCCCAGCATCAGGCAGGGGTACAGAATGAGCCTATCCAAAAACCATCACGTTTTTATTCCTGTGTATGCTCCCATGCTATGTAAGTATAGGCTTGAAAAACGCTCTTGGAACTTTCGGAGAGGCAAGCAAGAGGTGCAGATGGTTCATAACAGTATCCAAGTACGTTTACATTGGTGGTGTAAGGAACGCTTATGATGCAGTTCCCACATGCAATGGCAGGTGGTGATGCTCAGGCCTAAAGCACTCCCCTGCCATTCATACGATGGATTAGTTCAGTGGAAATCCATGGAGTGATATTATAGCGGAGACTGGGAGCTGAAGGCACATAGTTGGATGGAAGAGCAGTCGAGACTTCAGAGACAAAGGACCATTTCAAATAGTACTGTCAATGCACACTAGGGAACTTTCACTGCACACAATCAATGTCCTCTGGACAGTCAGAGCATGGCACACACTGGTGCACACAGGATTTCCACCCCAGCTAATATGCACTAACTCACCACGTAGACAAACCCTCAGATTTCCCCAGATTTTGTGTAGAGCAGAAATGAGGTCACACAGCTTAAGACAGATCTGAAATTCCCAGTTTTCCCTCATCTTAACTTCAAACAATGCTAATAGTGGTTTATTGGATTCTGCTTTGTATTTGATAAAAAAACTAAGGTGTAAATGAAAGAGCAAGATACAGGCAAAGCAGGTCGGTTTTGTCCAATGCTACAAACCCGTTTTAAATGGCTGCACTCATTTTGAAACGGTGGCTGTAAATAATAGCGGAAGTTAAAAAAACAGAGGAGACAGGCTTTAGATACAAAATCCTGCTGGCTTCCATTAATTACAAACCCAAGAATAAAGAATTGTGAACAGTTGTGATCAATAAAAGCAGCAGGAAACAACAGACTTTGCTGACCTACAACTGGTTCATTGGGATAGGCACTAGCTATGCAGCAGCAATAATGGGATGTCAGATTGATTTAGTGTACATTTTCATGACTGTTACTAAATGCCTCATTAATGTACGCTGTGTGATTCATAATCTCAGTCTGTGTGTCTTTAAGCAGCACTTCATTTTTAGGTGAAACTCACAAATTTCCTCAATGTTTTTCAGATTTTATCACTTTTTGGACAGTAGGGAAATAGAAAGAAGTCTTGTTGCTGTGAAATCACAAAGTTCAACATTTTACCCCATGTGTGATGGGGGAAGGGACAGAATGGAAGGATTGTGCAGCACCCCTAGAAAGGATTACAGCCAAGATTTTCAAGAGTGACTCATCATATTATAAGCCTCAATTTTTAGGTCTCCATCTTGAGATGCCTAAAAGAACCTGCTTTTCAGAAAGGACTGAAAACCCTCCTGATGAAAGTTAGGCTCCTTTAAAATATTCAAAGTTGAGCACTTCTGAAAAATCTTGGCCAAATCCACTAAAGTTAGAGGTAATGAAGATATCACAGTACAAGAAAACAAAGGACTGCAGGTTTCTGGTAACTTCTTTCTACATGCATACAAGGTTTTAAAGCAATTAAATTATTTCAGAGGCACGATCTTAACTACTGTGTCATGGTCAAATACTGTGCAAGTGAACAAGTATGGCTCACATCTTCTAAAGGAAGCTACAGGGACAGTTTCTCATAATTTGTGTCTTTTATGTTACTTTAATATTTATCACAACTGTACAGAAATCATCAGTATTTGAGCAGATCAACAAGCAACAGCAAATTAAAAAATTGAGAGTTTACCTGATACCACTGTGATTCTTGGGCCTATTAGCAGCACACAGCTTGTCTAGCGGAGGAGTCATTTCAGTTAGGCGAGTGAAAGGTCATTTTCAACATTCATTCTTGAACAGTGTTTGTTTTTATTGCTGGTGAGGGCCGAGAATCCATTTTCACAGAGGTAAGATGTGGCAAAGGGAAGGAGGACTCTCAGAGTGTTGTTAGTCACTTTGGGAAATTCACCAGACATGTGCAAACAGGTCATCTGGTGTCTTCCTCATGATGAGTTTCTCCCTGTGAAGCATGCAATGCATTACTTTTCCAAATGATACAACACCTGTAATTTTTTTTGCAACCTAATTATGCATCCCCCTTATTGCAGCAGCACCATCTGTGTAGAGTCCTTAACACTACCCCCAAGCTACATTGTTGCTCGTCATGATATTATCCAGACACTTAAAAATTTTATCACTTGTTGTTTTTATTGGTAGCGATGAACAAAACAGCAGTTTCTCTTCTATTTTCCCCATCACAGATGTATCATGTATAAACCAAGAGCTGAACCTCACCTAACACATCCAAAGATTCGTCCAGGTGTAAGCTGTATTTTCCCCTTGAATCCTGTGTAACATCTGGTCTTTCATGTTAGCTGATACATCTGTAATTTGCCTTTTAATGGTGGTGTTTGATGCTGGTACTGTGACACTGAGCCAGGAAGGGTTAAGCTACTAACCCAAATGCAACCTTTGAAGACATTTGGAAGGAAATACAAATAGTAATTATGGCCAATCCTTGAAAATGGGTATCTAAGCCACATCATGTAGGCTTGAGATTTGAAATGTAAACTTATATTGTTAGACCATATTTACATACATCTCGATAGATAAACTGCTTTTCCCATCTGTCATAGAATCATAGAATCATAGGGTTGGAAGGGACCTCATGAGGTCATCTAGTCCAACCCCCTGCTAAAAAGCAGGATCACTCCCCCTAACTCACCCCAGCCAGGGTTTTGTCTAACCAAGCCTTAAAAATCTCCAAAGATGGAGATTCTACCACCTCCCTAGATAGCCCATTCCAATGCTTCACCACCCTCCTAGTGAGAGAGGTTTTCCTAATATCCAACCTTGACCTCCCCAGCTGTAATTTGAAACCATTGCTCCTTGTTCTGTCCTCTGTTACCCTCGAGAACAGCCTAGCTCCCTCCTCTTTGGAGCAACCCTTCAAGTAGTTGAAGGTTGCTATCAAATCCCCCCTCAGTCTTCTCTTCTCTAGACTAAATAAGCCTAGTTCCTTCAGTCTCTCCTCATAGGTCATGTGCCCCAGCCCCCTAATCATTTTTGTTGCCCTCCGCTGGACTCTTTCCAATTTGTCCACATCCTTTCTGTAGTGGGGAGCCCAAAACTGGACACAGTATTCCAGATGCGGCCTGACCAGTGTCGAATAGAGGGGAATTATCACATCCCTCGATCTGCTGGCAATACTCCTACTGATGCAGCCTAATATGCCACTGGCCTTTTTCGCAACAAGGGCACACTGTTGGCTCATATTCATCTTCCCGTCCACCATAACCCCCAGGTCCTTTTCTACAGTGCTGCTACTTAGCTGATCGGTCCCCAGCCTGTAGCAGTACATGGGATTTTTCCGTCCTAAGTGCAGGACTTTGCACTTGTCTTTGTTGAACCTCATGAGGTTTCTTTCGGCCCAGTGTTCCAATTTGTCCAAGTCTCCCTGGATCCTGTCCCTGCCCTCCAGAGTATCTACCATTCCCCCCAACTTGGTGTCATCCGCAAACTTACTAAGCACGCAGTCTATTCCATCATCAAGACCATTAATGAAGATGTTGAATAGAACCAGCCCTGTCACTATATTGTGTTAATTTGGAAATCAAAAGATGATATTAACATCGAAATGGAACATGAAGGTAATAATTTTATTGTTTTTATGTCTCTTCTAAGTCTGTAATAAACTATCTTTGAATGAGTAGTTATCTTATGCTAATCAAACCAACTAATTACAAGTACTTCAAAGCCACAAGTAATTACCTATTCTTTGTCCAAGAAATGCTTGCTGTGTTGTCTGCTGTCAAGTGGCTATCTTAGGGTATGTCTACACTGCTGGGCTGCACAGATTGATGTAGTGGGATCAATTAAGCAGACAGTGGAAACCCGCACAACCGATCCCAGAAGTGATCCCCGGTTGACACAGTAAATCCACCCTCCCCCAAAAAACCCCAACAAGAGTAAGGCTTGTGTATCTCCCGTCAAGAGCCAGCAGCAGCATAGACCAGGCCATAGCCTGCTCGAGAACTATAAATAAAGCTCGAGACCTATTTAAGTTAGGCCTGTTTAAGCCTTGCCAAGGGAGGTATGAATTATAAGGCTAAGATATTCAGCTCCAGCTGAATTGCCCTGCTAATTCTCATGGGAGAATTGAAACACTCTACATATGACAACAGAGTCTTAAAGTGCCGCAAGACTCTGTTGTCTTTCTACAATAGACTAACACGGCTACCCCTTTGGAATACTCTACATATGGATTGTCTATTGGACTATACTCTGTAAAACTCATCCTGAAAGAACTTTTGCAATTCAGTTTACCATCTCTACTATGAAACTGACCTATGGACTTTATTGTCATCTGTAGGGTTAAATCTTTTAACCATTGCTTTCTTTCTCTTTTTAAAAAAAATAATATTAGTTTTAGTTAATAAGAATTGGCTGTGTACATGCATTTGGGTAAGATCTGAAATACACATTGAGCTGGTGTGTAATGTTGGAAAAAATCCCCATCACATTTGATGTGTCTGTCTGCATGGAAGCCAGACGGTCGGATGGCTTTAAGGGAACTGCGGTTTTGGCTTCTGAATAACCAGTGAGATAATTAGAAGCAGTTTGTTGTGGACTTGGTAAATCTAAGTTTTAGAAATACCCCCAGATTGGGAATTGCCTGTCCCATTTTTTGCAGTTTTGTTTTAGTTAAGCTGTCTCAATGTGACTCCCATAGAAGCCAACGTCACAGGCACATTCTTCAATTTATTAACAGCTTAGTCCCCTAACATTTCACGGTATGTGTCAATTGCAGCTAGCATCAGTAAAGTTTGAGCAGTTGTAGACGGCTTTTTGTTTTAGCGATTCTAACTGCAACCCTGTAGGATGCTTTGAGATCCTTCTCTTGTACAGTTGAAATGGTCAGTAGAGTTTTTCTTCCCATGCTGAAGTCCATGTCAAACTGATGTCTAACACAACTGGCATAAACCAGACAGGGGATTGGCACATGATAAATTAATTTTTAAGAAAATGGAGAACCTCAGCTTTTACTTCAGTAATTTAAACCCAGGCTTGTATCCCTGTGCATCATTCTCAGACAAATTATTTTCACTTATTTGAAGGTGTTTTCAGTGATGCTAGGGCAAAACCGCTGAGGGATATCCAGACAGTGCCAAGTTGCTATCGACTTGGGATCTGAACTGAAAGCATCAGGCTCTGGGGTGTTCTTATTATGTAGTTGCTGGCACATTCACAGTCCCCTTTGATTATACTGGTGGATCCCTAGGTGTCCATGGACCATAGGTTGATAGCCAACATACTAGCAAATTCTTTGACTCCAGCTCCTGTTCTAAACCATGGTGCCAACTATCAAACTAGAAAAGGAAACGGAGTCACAAAGCACAGGCCAGACCCCGTAGTGGGAATATTATAATTAATGTCACGCCTGAGGAAAGACCCAGACAGAGAGGCACTTTGTCTGAAATATGAGGAAATGTCAGAAAGGTATTTCCTCAAATCATCATACAAAGTCTTTTAATCAAAAAGTAATGATGAAAATCTGCACCTCTTCCTGAGGGAAAGGAGAGAGGCAGCAGAGATGCCATCATGTTATGGGCCACGGGATTGTTTGAGAACAGACAACAGTAACAAAAGGGACACAGAGTGTAAACTAGTGGCTGCTTTCACCAGCTTGGAAAGTCAGCAGAGTCCATTTCACACCCTTGCTTCGGGGCTCTTCTCATTATTCAAAACCACAAACTAAGGAGTAATTCAAAACCAAAGCCCTTCCCCTGACCTATGCAAGCTGCAGTCCTCAGCCAAGAGGCGGCCTTAGGCTACCTGGGGCCCTAGGCAATGGCCCATTATGGGGCCCCCTATAGGATCCCCGCTGCTGGCCTTGGGGCCCCAGCACCCCACCAGGGCCACCAAGCCCCTCCACCACGGCCAGCCCCAGGGCCACAAGGCTGCCCCCTCACCCCCATGGCTCAGGCACACCACTCAGGGCTCCAACCCCCCATGGGGGCTCCAGGTCCTGGCTCTCTACCATGTGTCTTGCAGGGTGAGAGGCAGACGTGGCTTTTGGGGTAGTGATGGGGCCCCTTACTGCCAGCGCCTGCTTCACCAACCCCAAAAGCCGCCTCTGCCCCCAGGTTTCCTCTTACCCCTCTGCTGGGACCCCTTTTCCTTAAATCTCCTGTTGAATCATGTGGCAGGCAAATAGCCCTTAACCCTTTCTTTGCTCTTTTATCCTAACACAAAGAGGTGCATTGTTTCTAGTAGTAAAGCGATTTTCGGTCAGTAGTGTCCCTTTAAAGATGGATTTGTTCTGGTGGTCCCAGAATGTTACCAGAGCCCAGAGGGAACTTGCCTTATTCGTGACTTCCTCACACTGCACTTGAGAACTCTGAAGTACACCACATAAGCAAAGCATTTTTTTTTTTCCTCAACACTGTATCCGAACTTGCTTTTGCTTCACAGAGAAAACTGGGGGGTTACTTTTTTTTTTTTTTTTTAAACCTTTCAATTGCTTATGGCCAACAATGAACACTGCTAACATCAAAAGCCGTGTAGATGACCGCATAACTGTGTGAACTCGCAGAGACACACAAAGCAATAAAACGCTTCGTAATGAAACAGTGTTTAAAGAGCAGAAGAAAATGGACTGATTTAGAGGCCTCTAAACAGTCCTGTCGTGGTTTTATTAGAAAGCAATTTCCCGAAAATGAGCATTTTCCTCTCTAATTTGCACTCCTTTGCAGGGGGATTAGCACCGCCTTGCTGCAATTTACTCTGTTTGCCCGAGTGATGGATGGCCTGGTTACATCCTTCACAATATCGAGGTTAGTGGCCAGCCATAACAGAGGTGGAAAATAGAAGCCACCAGTTTGCCGATAAAATGCAAGCTCCATGCTGGCTGGCGCGTGGAATGCTGCAAGCTACCTCCACTGCTCCAAAGGCACTCAACAGCAGGTAAACGGGCTGCCTTGGGAAAACGTCTTCCACGGGACCTAAAAGAATATGACGTCATTGTAGGCAATCACACAATGCTGGTTCTAGGCAGAGGTGCCACTAACTTGCAGTGTTTGTTTAATAGTCTAGCAAAGGGTCTAATCCAAAACCCACTGAACCCATCGACTTCCATGGGCTTTGGATCAGGCCCCATAGGGGTTATCTATACATTGCTGCAATTAGCTCTATGGGACTAGAAGTCAGGACTTCTCAGCTCTGCCGTTGAATCTCTGTGACCATGAGCAGAACACTTGGATCCCCATCTCCAGAAATGGCCTCTAATTTTGCATCTCCACCCTGGGATGGTGAGCACTTGATTTTCAGAAGTGCTAACTGCCTACACCTATCATTGATTTCACATAGTGTGGTGGGTGCTCAGACCTTTCAGAAAACCAAGGTGGTTCCAGTGAAGAACCCTAAATCAGAAACCATTTTTGCAGTAGGGAGAGCAAACTTGGTCTGCACTCACCTAGCAGTGGTGATTCCTGTCCCCACAGGCCTGGGTCCAACTCCTCCCTGCAGGCTCCATAATCTAGTGTTCAAGGTCACAGCATCATTCAAGTTTGGCCTGGCTGTTCCTCCAGCACAGTGGAGAGACAGGTGGACTAAATTTCAGTGACTTGCACTGTGACATGGCACACAAGGTCCCAGCACCCCATGACCAGATACACCACGATGCAATGCCTAGAGCACAGTGCCACGCCCAGCCTGTGGGTTAGGAGTCGCTGCTGACAGGTGAACCAGTGAAAATTCATGTTGTACACATCCTTTTGTCAGCAGCATAGCAGGCTCAAAAAGGCACCATACGGACATCTAAAGTCTGCCGGTGGGGCAGTCGCGTTTCCCATTGGCTCTACCCCTGCATTTTTGAAAAGTTGGACCAAAGTGTCTAAAGTTGGGCAGCCTAAAATGGAAGAACTTGAAATGAGGCGACTTTTGAGAAGGTGAGCATTAGCTTCTGTCTGCCTCTCTATAGTTGCAGAAAATTGGGGTAGAGGCAATTAACCCTTCATGTTTGTACTTGTCTTACTTTCCAGGGCTAAGTGATGCTTTAGGGCTTTTCATAAAAAGTGAGAGTCTTTTTCAACCTAATATGCCCACTGAGAAAAACTATTCCACTGAAGATTACCTTTTATAATGCTCTGCTATTTTGTAGGCCAGTGATTCTCAACCACTGTGTCAGGACTCAGAAGTGTGTGGTGAAGAGCTGAGAGGTGTGTCACGGAAAATTGGCAGCTCAACTTGGAGCCAGGTTGGAGCTCCTGCTGCCTGCTGCTCTCTGCTGGACAACACAGGCAGCAGCCAGGGCCAAAGGAGTAAAGGGACTTAGGGGTTGCAACCCAGAGATCCTGGGCAGCGGGTGGGGGGGACACCACCTGTACCACAAAAATAAACCCGGCCCCATTGAGCCAGGCCACCAGGGCACCAGCCTGCGCTGGCTTGACTCTGCCCCCACCCAGATCCCGTAGTGCTGCATTCTCCAGAGTGCTACAGCCTCCCAAGCGCTCCCAGCCTAAGCGCCTCCACCACCGGCAGACTGTAGTGTGTCACCCAGGGGAACATCATCTGTCAGGTGTGTCATGAGGGAAAAAAGGTCGAGAACCATTGTTCTAAGGGTCTAATCTATTGATGGCAGCTAAGTAACACTTTTCTAATTAAATAATTACGGGTAAGATTTTCCAGCGCACCCATGGGATTTGAGAGCACAAGTGTCCCCCCTGACTTTCCCAGGTTGGAGATCCAAAATTAGAGGCCCTTTCTGGAGACTTGGATCTAAATGTTCTGCTCAAGATCACAGAGGTTCAAAGACAGAGCTGGGAATATAACCCAGGAGTCCTGACTTCTAGTTCCTTGCTCTAAGGGCTTGTCTACATAATGTGGCAATGTGCTCTATCGGGCTGTGATTTCCAAAGCCCATTGAAGTAGTGTCCCCTAACTGGTCCATGTAGAGCAGACCGTACTGGCGCACACTCAAAGCTCCTTAGTGTTCTTTAAGGTAGTGCTGTTTGGAACGTCACCATCTTAAAGCATGAGAAACAACTTCTAGTGCACACCCACAGAGAGTACAACAGTCCAATTAGTATGCAACACATTAGTGCATTTTAGAAATCCTGCCCCATGGTGTAAATTATTGCACTGCGTACATAAATCCTATTGCTCTCTTTGCTGATCCAAGGCCCATGAAAGTCAATGGAAAGATTCCCCCGGACTTCAGTGGGGTTTGGATAAGACCCTTTGCTAGAATATTAAACAAACACTGAAAGTTCCTGGCATCTCTGTCTAGAATCAGCATTTTTTTTTAAAAAAAGAATTAAACACTAACATTATTTCACTCTTTCATCTTTTGGTGCAATTAATCCCTTTTTGCACTTTCCTATTTCTTTCCACAAGAAACAATCAGCCTTAATAATAATACTAACCTACCTCATGGGGATGATACACAAGCTCTTCATATGCTCTTTACAAGAAGGTTTGTGGTTTTAAAGATAGGCTTTATCCAAATAACAACAATGGAAAAAAACAACATTTACGTTTATTCTGTTTCTGAACCAGGAAATGCACAAACACACAAGCAGCTATGCAAGAACCAGCATTTCTGTCTTACGGAAAATTTCCCATTCCCAAAAGAGAATTGCTTTCTGAATTGGAATTTTTAAAAAAATCAGAAATTCAGATTTTTGAAAAATAGAATGATGTAAAATTTCAGGCACCTGGCTAGCTGGCTCCCCAACTTCCTAGCCAGTTGCTGGAAGAGACCAAGGAGTTGGGGAACCTATCTGCCAGACAGCCAGTCCAGGGAACTGGGGAGCACATCAGGTAGGCTGCCAAGGAGTCAGGGAAACAGGAAAATTTTGACAGAATCAACATTCTCACAGAACATTTCAATTCCATCAAATCAGCTCTAGAGCTAACACAAACAGCCCCTCCCCAGAGAGTTTACCATCTAGGACATGCCTTTACTAATCAGAATATTTTTGGGCTATATAGCATTCCTGAAGACCACACACTATGTTTGCACAATGAGAAAAGAAAAACCTAGAAGTGTAACATTCTTCACAACCACAGTATTGACTGAGTTTGATCTATAACCGAGATAAAACAAAAAGTAGGTGCCCTGGATAATACAGATATAAACAGTAGAGTTTACAAGTCCATTGATTTCAGCTAAATGTCAAACCAGCCACAGACAGGCAAAACAAAACAAAAAAACCAAACAACTCCTTCCCCCCCAAACAATGGAAAATCCACCTCTTCTTCCCAGCATTCAGCATCGCAGTGTTCTCCCTCCTCCCTAAAAGCCAAAAGCTTCTAGTTTAAACTCCAGCCAGCAACTAATAGGCATCAGTAATGGTGTGTGTCTGTGTTAGGCATGTTTAAAGGAGATAGATGTCTTCTTTTCATTTCAAAGGGGTAGCCGTGTTAGTCTATTGTAGAAAGACAACAGAGTCCTGTGGCACTTTTAAAGACTAAATCTGTTAGTCTTTAAAAGTGCCACAGGACTCTGTTGTCTTTCTTTTCATTTGTTTTTCAGTAGCATCAAGAGATCCCAACCATAACCAAGGCCCAAATGAGCTAGGCCGCATTAAGACAAATAGTAAAGATGATCCTTCTCAAAGAGTTCACAATCTGAATAGAAAAGGTCAAGGAAATGGAGAAAGGATGTGACTTTTGCTTGAGGCTCACAGAAGGTGGAGATGAGAATAGAACCCAGGTCTTGAAAAATTCTGTACCTTATCCATTATTCCACACCCCAATCCACTGGACCACACTGGCCTTGCAGAACCAAAAATTGTACCTAAAGAGTAAAAAGGGGTGGGTTGGGTCATTTTTTTGTCCAATACTTGGAAGCAGGTGTGTATTTGTTTCTTTACTAGACACCTTTCCTCCCTTCCCTCAGCAAAGAAAATAATTTTCTACCAAGATCACCCTAGTTGGATTGTGCTGTTCATCTTTATTCCACAGGCCCCTTTCTAACTCAGGTCTTGCACACAGTGCTTGGCATACGTAACATATGGCCAGAATGGTCTGAGCTTGGATCGCTCAGATCTAGTCTTGGACAGCACAGGATAGAAAGGGGAGCAGAATGTTCCCTCAACAAACAGAATGGCCCTCTACATTCTTGAGTTACTCCAGTTCACCGCTAATAAACTGTACTTTAGGAAGATTGTTCTTGAAGCAACACACTTTTATAATTGTTCCCTGGATTCCTTTAAAAATGGGAAGACTTGAAATTCCACAGTCAGGGTGCAATGCTCAAGTATTACGGTAGGCATGCCACCAAACACATCAACAGATTAGTTGTTAAATATAATTGGAAAGCACTGGCCCAGTTGTTTGTGTCAAAGCTGCACAAATCTGCAGACTGTAGTAGACAGCCCGCCTTTAGCATGCAGAACAAAGATGAGCTATTGGAATGTGAAGGTATATTACTGACCATCCAAACTTGATTCCTGGAAGCCCAACCATATAAAATACATCTTGGTTTGCATGTGGCCAAGAATAATGTAGTGTTATACAACATCTGGGGTTAAATTGTTAATGTCTCAGTAGCATAACACTTGCCTTTCTGTGCATGTCTTAGATTAAAGTGTGCTTTTCATTAATTGTTTTAGTTCAATGTATCCTTTGAAATTTAAATTTCCACTATTTTGGACTTTGAGGCCTCTCTTTGTTCAATTCAGATATGGTTTTAACTGGTTTGACCACCAAAGAACCTGCTGTATGAACCAATTAATTAGGATAGCGAAAGAATATTAGTAGTTAGGATATTGTTCTAGCAAAATTTCATTCTGCTTGCACAAAGACCTCACAAAAGGTATAGGTGGGATGCACATATTGGGGGGGGCATCTGAGTGCCTGTATAGTTCTAGCCAATAACCTCTCCACCATAAATAGCCTAAGATCCTCACTGTATCAAGGAGCTCTGTATGGGTGACACAGTGGTTTGTAAGTGGGCCATGCTAACACGGGTCACTAAGCTGGAGAACCGCCTTATGTGGAGCCTGTCACAACACACAGTAAGGCAGAACTCTTTTTCTGGGTTACAAAATGTCTGTGTCATCAAATGGTGACCTGAGTTAAAGGAGGACAGCAAGGGACAGTACACACCAAGGAAACAATCTGAGAGGTGACCCAGGTGTTAGAAACGGTAACAAGTGACAAATCCATAGAAATTCTCAAATCATTACTGTCTTCCGCCTGCCCCGCTTGAAGGCAAATTTGCTGAAAATGATTCAGCAAGAAATGAATGAAAAGTCTTTAGCGTGTTGATCTAAGTCCACATCATCAACACCAGGAACAACAGAAATCAACACCAATGGATGAGAACAATGTAAATGCTAGAGAAAGTTTGTGGGTGGTCTGAATATTGCCAGATCATCACATAGGTTTATTCATTTTTATATTTACTCTACAACAAGAACCATTGTATAGCTGAAGCCAGTGCTGGGCCTCACTCTTTAGGGTAATGTTGGTCCTCAATACGCTGGACAAACGTTGGGAAAAATTCCTATATCCCATGCCAAGGGAGACCTATATGTAGGTTTGAGAAGATCGAGTCCTCTGGGCTGAATCTGTGCTTTACTGGCAAATGGATCTACATTACTCCCTGGGCCTGCCCTTAGCATCCCTAAGAGACCTTAGCCAAGCAGTCATGTGTGTGTTTGGCTGTAATATCTGAAGGTGCATCTACACTTACAAATTAAGTTGACTTAAGCTTGCTTAAGTCGACTTAAGCTTACTCTGCGTCTACATTACACTTTCCTTAAGTCAACTTAAGCAGCTGCTTAAGTCGACTGAAGGAAAAATTAAGTTGACTTTGCTGGCTAAGTCGACTTTAGAAAGTCGACTTAGGGCTACTCCACGTCCACACTGGCTAAGTCGACTTTAAGTCGACTTAGGGGGCTCCAGGGCTTCCCCAATGCCCTCCCTGCCAGGGTGGCTGGCACAGCCACAGCCTGGTGTGCCCCCCCAAAGGGCAGGGCAGAGCCCTGCTCACCCTGCCCCTATGCCCTGCCAGGGTCCCTGTCCCCCTTTGCCCCATTGTACCCAGGTACAATAGAGCAAAGGCTGAGCCCCCTGGCACTTGGCAAGGGGTGCCCCCCCTGCCACCGTTGACCTGTCCCAGGTCCACCTAGCCCCTAGAAGTTGACCTAGGCGTCCAGTGTGGATGCTCTAGGTCGATTTTGTAGGGTCCCCTCTAAGTCGACTTAAAATTTAAGTGTGGACATGCTAAGTCGACTTAACAAAGTTAGCTAAGTCGACTTAAATTAACAAGTGTAGACATAGCCTGAGGGCAATCTTGCAATGGACTTTAAAACCCAGAGACACTATGTGAATGGCAAAGCCTCATTCATCACACATTCCAGATGGGTTCAGTAAAGTAGTGAGATCTTCAATAGCTTGGCTGGGAGACAATGTAATGTGACACCAACTGACCTGACGTCCATTTATCATGGTGTGGTTTGTGTGGTGGTGATGAGGTGTTAAAGCACTTATGATAAACATTCAGAGTGAAGGTAAAGTGTGCAGTGTATGCATGGGATTAAGATACAGCAGTAGTACCAAAGAATTCTTAAAAAAAAACAAAAAAAAACCCCACTAGGAAACATTTAATCAACTGAGAGGAGCCTTCTGAAGAAATAATACAAAGAAATATTAATACTTTGTGGGTCCTTCCATCCAACAGTTAAAAAGTGCTCTACAAATAACAATGAACAGTCTCTCAATAGCCATGTTTGTAACGTATTTCACCTATTTTAAAGAGGGGAAATTGACAGCATTATTTGGCCAAGGTCACACAGCAAGTAAACAACTCAGACCTTCCAGCGCTTAGTCATATGTCTAAACCACAAGATCAAAGGCATAGAGAACACACAGAGGAGAAATAATCAAATGAAGTTACTTGTGACTACAACCCAGGAAAAGGAAATAATTGATTATCAGAGCGGGCCGTCTCATGATCATCTCCATGAAAATGATGGAAATTCCGTGTAACCTCTGGCAGTCAAGCAAGCAAAGGTTTGGTAAGATACCTGAAGGATGTGACAGTCAACGGCTTCACAAAAATCTATTAACAGTAGAGATTGAATTCAGTAATAAAAGCTAATCAAAATGCTCGCCGCTACTGTTTAACGTCCACCCCTGGGGTGTTATTCATCGGGGGTTGCGAGCGGACGAGGGTCCTTTTGGCCGTAGGGATTATAGCCCTACCTTTGTCCGGTGACTGATTGGAGGCCTTTGATATTACACAAGAAGTCAGGAGGTATGAACAACAGAGGGTTAAACCGAGCCAGCCGATAACCCAGACAAGTATTATGGGAACTGGGTATTGCTCCCATGATGGGAGAAAAGAGAATGAGAGGGGAACGAAGGAGGTTAATAGTGACAGGAAAAATATCAGAGGAATCATGAGAGTTATGAACAAAAGAGATTTATTTTCGATTACCATGATAACAAGTTCGAGGCTTCTTGTTTCCTGTTCAAAAACCTTTGAAAAGTGACAGGCAAGAGTGACGGACAACAGTGACGCAGTTTCAGAAGCAGAAAGTCTGTGTGTGTCTATGTCTTTCTATTCATATGTTGCAGCAGACCTTAAAGGCAATGAGTATAACTGGGACTTAATGGCCCATTTAAATGCTAAAGCTATTCTTATTATTCTGTGCTTGACCCTCCTCTTACTTACAAGGGGAGGCACAGCCTAACCAACCTGTTCTCCCAGGCTCGGGGTGCTAACTATCGGTCCCTAACCTTATCCCTAAGCCGACCTGTTCTCCAAGGCAGGGGTTCTAAACTACTTTAGTCCTTACTCCTGGACTTCGGGGTGCTAAAGTCTTCCCGTTACTGTTTCCCCAATCTGTAGCTACTATTTCTGAACCAGCCTTCACCCGAGGTCTGTGTGTGCACTTGTAACTAGTTACTCACCAACGCTCCCCGCCAACGTGTCAGGTCCGTCTCACCTAGGATCGGGGTCGACCTTTCTTGTCCGTTCCTTCATGCCAGTCCCGTCACCTGTCCGGATCAGGGATGCTGACGCTTCTACCCTAGCTACAGCAGCCCCCACTTGAAAGCTGCTGAGCCTCTGTTCCCCCTTTACGGGGATCCGGGGCTGACTTTTATAGGGATTTATTCCCTCATGCCCCCACCTTTGTTTTCACACCTTTTGCAGATGACTTCCTTGCAACTTTTAGTTTGCAGAGCTCTTGCAGACGGCCGAGTTCTTGGCAGATGTCTGCCCAGCAACATCTCCCCTGGACAAGACCCTTTCAGGTTAGCTTGGGCTTGTTGTTAGGCAGAATAGACCTTTGAAGGTTGGTTCAGCTGGGATCTATGCTACCATTGGCTAAACTTACTTATACCTAAAACTAATGCTAAAACCCCCATATCTAAAACCACTTTCTACACAAAAGTCAAACTTCTGCACAGTGGCTCTCATTATTATTTATCATTTGTTCTACTGTAACATCTAGAAGTCGCACCCAGGAACTCCTGTTCTAGATGGTGGATAAATACATAATAAACAGTCCCCCAGAAGAGCTTTCAATTGACATAGACAAGACTGACAAAGGACAGGACGGAAAATAAAAGTACGGGGCAGTGAAGTGGCTTGCTGAACGTCACACAGGTCAGTGGCAAAAGCAGGAAGACAATCCGGGCTTCCTGACTCTTTGTCTGTTGCCTTCTCTGTCTGAGCACACCGCCTCTCTTTGGAGTTGCTCAGGGCATGTCTACTCAGCTGGCAGACGTGAGCTTCCCAGCTTGGGTCGACAGACTCAGGCTAGCAGGGTTCACATTAATGCTCTAAAAATAGCTGTATAGATAGAGGCTCAGGCTGGTGATCTGGCTCGGAAGCCTGGGGCTGTAACTTCAAAGCCCTGACTATGTAGCTGTTTTTAGATTGCAAGCATGAGGCCTGTTCACCTGAGACTGTTGACCAAGCTGCAAAGCTCAGTTCAGCGGGCTTTGTAGACATACCCAAATGCTCTATGGTGCAATCCAGACCGGTGAGGGGTTGGTCACCATCTGCCCTGCAACTTGGGGTGCATCACAAAGCTTTACTGTTGTAACTTCCAACCTGGGCCATGCACAAAGCCAAACAGAGGGCAGGCCACACCTTGAGTGCCTGTGTATAGCTGCAGCCCTAGCCAATAGCTCGGATACCAGCAGCCAGTCAGCAACAGATGAGTAGAGCCCTGCACAAATGTAAATATGTGGATCTGCATCCAATCTTCATCTGCAAGAAATGGTCTGTGGATATCCGTGTTGTATCCATGGATGCGGATATAATGCAGATATCTGCAGATTTGCAGAGCTCTAGCCCTGCACAGATACAAATATGTGGATCTATAGCCGATCTTCATCTGCAAGAAATTGTCTGCAGATATCTGCATTGTATCCACAGATGTGGATATCCATGGATATAATATGGATATCCATGGATTTGCAGGGCTCTACAGATGACTTTTACATACAACCCAAATATCTTCTGCCAATTTATACCCAGTCTCCTTAATTTCCAAGTCCTTGTTTGATTTCCTGACTTCTGCCAGTGTTAATGGTTTTAATGTATCAGACATAATAGCCAAGAGACTCGAGCCACTGGCAAAATAATTAGAAATGACTGCTTTACATAACCTGTGCAAAATTTCAATAGTATTAATAACAAGTTAAAAAAAAATTGAAACAGATTTTCTGTGGGATAATATAGTGCTGCCAGTTTTTCTGATCATAAATTCCACCCCCTCCCCTCCATTTCCCTCTGTTTTGGTCCTGAACTGGAGTTCATAGAGCTCATCACATCTTGTACCAGCCATGGATGTGATCAAACGATCAGATAAAGAGAACTTCTTGCCAGCATGGCATGTGATTCATGCCCCTGTAAGTTAAATAGGTTCTTATTAATATGGGCAATTGTAAAACAATAATGTGCCATTTGTGCCATATATGATGAGATTAATAAATGAGATATGTAGGTGGCACATCTAATAACATCTATGACATTAAAAGCAAAGACAGTTAATATCAGATGTGCACATTGTACATGTTGTTTAAGCAGAGAGATTGCTGTGCAGTGCAATTTACTGGAGTTTCAAAGATACAGTACTAAATTATGCTTAAGGCTTGCTGGCAATCCTGTTATTCATTTTTACAAGTTATCCTTAGGTTTTACCTACAACAAATAGCATATGTATGCTTGCAGCATTTTATCAGCTCCAGTAAACCCAGTTAAGCACATAAAGCCATCTAACCCTAGCACCAGCCACAACGCAAGAGAAATCAACAGTTGCAAAGAGCCTTAAAAATTGTTCTCAAATTAGAGATCATGGCCTTGCAAAGCAAATGCTAAGAAGAATAAATAATGTTGGAAGCCATGCTGACCTGTTAAATTTTCCTGTAGTTAGATTATCCAGGGTCAACAGACTAAACTGATTATCTCTTTATAGTAGATTTATCCGAGATTGTCTGTGAATACACAAATGCATCTTCACAGCAACTGGCTAAAAGGAAAAAACCCTACATGGTGCTAGATTTATTATACAAGAGTAAAATGTTTCTGATGGAGCAGTAACAAATCTCTTACAACTCAGAGGATACCTAAAACCAGATGCTTTTAAATCTAGACTGGGCAAGATTTCGTCCCACAAGACAGAGCCAGATCTTCAGCTGGTATAAATCAGCCAGGCTCCAATGACTTCAGTGGAGCTAGGTAAATTTACCCCTTCTGATAATCTGGCCCCTAGAGTCAGTCTCTTTATTCAAAATCTGTTCCTTTCTTTTGGTCCTAAAAGAAATCAGGTAAAAAGTTAGCAAATTGGAAAAGTGACAGAGTTGAGCTAGTGACCCTATAATGGGAAAATGCCACTTGAAATGTATTTTGGGTTTCCTGGTCTTTGACAAATTAACATATATTAAAGTTCACGTTAGCCTCCCTGAGTCTATGGACATTCCATTTAGGAACATCAGCTACTCACTATAATGACATATTTGTGATAGATGCAAATATTATGGCAATGTTTCACATTGAGCATTGATATCTATGATGTTACCATGGTGAAGCAGAGGGGAGACTCTGGTCCTACATTTTTACAGCAACATTAATTCTTTTTTCATTGTATTTCAGCTACTAAAACTCCAGCTCAGAGAGTGAAAGGATGTTTGAAGCCTAAAGGCTCAAACATGGGTCCCAACTGTTTGTGTCATACTATGGCTCTGACAATCTTCTCCTGCAATAAAAGCCATAGAAGAGGGCTCTGGAAGAAGTTCACTCCATTCCTTCCCACCACTACCAGAAAATGCTGCAAGTCCCATCCCGAACCTTGCTGGTCCCAGGGGATCTCTGAGAAGTTAGAGCAAAGATTACCTTAGATTCATATTCCAAAGGGGTAGCCGTGTTAGTCTATTGTAGAAAGACAACAGAGTCCTGTGGCACTTTTAAAGACTAACAGATTTATTTATCGCATGAGCTTTCGTGGGAGAAAATCCCACTTCGTCAGACGCTTTGAAGATGGGAAAGTTACAGAATGGGAGGAAATTAAATGCAGGGGAGTGTATGACATAGGATCAGGTCACACTTTGCTTCCCTACAGAAGAAAAAAGACAACAAACTGTCTAAGCTCCAATACACCACAAGGGATAACAACAGCACCTTTAACCCACCCAACAACATTGTTAATCTTTCATGCTACAGACTTACTCCAGCAGAGGAATCTGTGCTGTCTTGGGGACTTTCTTTTTGCCTCACTACCACCACACATAAGATACAATTCTGCAGTGACCTGGAGAACTACTTTCGCCGTCTCAGACTCCAGGAGTATTTCGCCACCACCAATGTAGAATGCAATGACCTTCAGATACCTTCTTCCCAACATTGCAAGAAAAAGTATTCAACGTGGATTCCTCCTGACGGTCAGAACAACAGACTAGACTTCTATATAGATTGTTTCCGCAACCGGGCAAAGGCTGAAATTGTGGACAAACAACATCACTTACACCATAACCTCAGCCATGCAGAGCGTAATGCCCTCCAGAGCCTCAGAAACAACTCTGACATTATTATTAAAGAGGCTGACAAGGGAGGTGCCGTCGTCATCATGAATAAATCGGATTACGATCAGGAGGCTTATAAACAGCTGTCCAATAGAACGTTCTACAAACCACTCCTCTCTGACCCCACTGAGGAATACCAAAAGGAACTACAACACTTACTCAAGAAACTCCCCAAAGCAGCACAAGAACAAATCAAGACAGACACACCGCCAGAACCCCGTCCAGGGATAGTCTATCTACTACCAAAAATACATAAAAGAGGAAACCCTGGACGCCCCATCATCTCAGGCATTGGCATGCTTACAGCAGGATTATCTGGCTATGTGGACTCTCTCCTAAAACCCTATGCTATCAACACACCTAGCTATCTGAGAGACACTACAGATTTCCTGAGAAAAATCCAATCCATTGACGGTCTTCCAGAAAATACCAGCCTGGCCACTATGGACGTAGAGGCTCTTTACACTAACATCCCACACAAGGATGGATTACAAGCTATTAGAAGAACTATCCAAGATGATGACACAGCTAAACTTGTGGCTGACCTCTGTGACTTTGTACTCACCCATAACCATTTCAGATTTGAAGATAATTTATACCTTCAAGTCAGTGGCACTGCTATGGGTACCCACATGGCCCCACAATATGCCAACATCTTTATGGCCGATTTAGAACAACGTTTCCTCACGTCTCATCCCAAAGCACCCCTACTTTACCTACGCTATATTGATGACATCTTCATCATCTGGACCCATGGTAAAGATGCCCTTGAAGATTTCCATAGAGATTTCAACAATTTCCACAACACAATCAAACTTAGCCTGGAACACTCCACACAAGAGATCCACTTTCTGGACACTACAGTGCAAATTAGCGATGGGCACATAAAGACCTCTCTATACCGCAAACCTACTGATCGGTATAGTTACCTACATCCCTCAAGCTTTCATCCTCGACACACCACACGATCCATTGTGTACAGTCAAGCCCTAAGATATAACTGCATTTGCTCTGACCCTTTAGACAGAGACAGACATCTTCAGGATCTCTACCAGGCATCCTTAAAACTACAGTACCCACCCGCAGAAGTGAAGAAACAAATTGACAGAGCCAGACGGGTACCCAGAAGTCAACTACTGCAGGAGAAGCCCATGAAAAACAACAACAGAACGCCACTGGTTGCCACCTACAACCCCCAAGTCAGACCTCTTCAACACATCATCAAAGATCTACAGCCTATTTTACAAGATGATCCCTCACTCTCTCAAGCCTTAAGAGACAAACCTCTCCTTGCTTTCAGACAGCCCCCTAACCTTAAAAGGAAACTTACCAGCAACTACAGATCATACAACAGAAACACTAAAGCAGGAACCTATCCCTGCAACAGACCATGCTGCCAACTTTGCCCTCATATCAACACTGATGACACCATCACAGGGCCTAATCAAGCCACCTACTCCATCAAGGGCTCGTTCACCTGCTCATCCATCAATGTGATTCATGCCATCATGTGCCGGAAATGCCCCTCTGCCTTATATATTGGACAAACAGGACAGTCACTGCGCCAAAGAATAAATGGACACAAATCTGACATCAGAAATTGCAACACTACAAAACCAATAGGGGAACACTTCAATCTCCCTGCTCACTCCCTTGACGACTTGTTAATAGCTGTGTTGAAACAGATGAATAACAAATCACAGCTTCAAAGAGAAACTGCAGAACTCGAACTTATATGCAAATTTGACTCAGTTGTCTTGGGGTTAAACAGGGACTATGGATTTTTCTCGCATTACAACAAGTGATTTGACCTCCCCCTCCTCTATGTGCTGTTCCCCAGTGTTTGAATCCTAACACCTATTTTGATTTGCTGTTACAGCCTGACCTGATCCTATGTCATACACTCCCCTGCATTTAATTTCCTCCCATTTTGTAACTTTCCCATCTTCAAAGCGTCTGACGAAGTGGGATTTTCTCCCACGAAAGCTCATGCGATAAATAAATCTGTTAGTCTTTAAAAGTGCCACAGGACTCTGTTGTCTTAGATTCATAGACTGTAAGGCCAGAAGGGACCATCATGATCGTTCTAGTCTGACCTCCTGCACATAGCAGGCCATAGAACCTCACCCACCCACCCACCCCTACAGTGGACCTATATTGTCTCTGACTGAGCTACTGGTTAGAGATTTCAGGGTACAAAATCTACCATTTACACTAGTGTAAACCTGCAAGTGACCCAGGCATACTGCAGAGGAAGATAACCCGCCCACCATCCCTCAAGTCTCAGCTAATCTGACCGAGTAGAAAATTCACTCCCAATCCCAAATATGGCTGTCAGTTGGACACTGAGCATTTTGGCAAGACCCAATAGCTGGTCACCAAGAAAATTCTCTGTAGGAACTCAAAGCCCTCCTCATCCAATGCCTCATCCCCAACAACTGGGGATATTTGCTCCTAACAGCTGCAGATCAGCTATATACTATTATGGACAGTCTCATCATATCATCCCCATCACAAATTTATCAAGCTCAGTTATGAAGCCAGTTAGGTTTTTTGCTCTCCGGCTCCCTTTGGAAGACTGTTCTAGAACTTCACTCCTCTGATGGTTAGAAACCTGCATCTAATTACAAGCCTAAACTTGTTGATGACCAGTTTATATCCATTTGTTCTTCTGTCAATACTGGTGTTTAATTTAAATAACTCCTCTCCCACTCTGGTACTTATTCCTCTGACATATTTATAAAGAGCAATCATATCTACCCTCAGCCTTTGTTTGGTTAGGCTAAACCAGCCAAGCGCTTTGAGGCTCCTCTCAGAAGGTAGGTTTTCTATGCCTCTGATCATCCTAATAGCACTTCTCTGAACCCGTTGCAGTTAGAATTAATCTTTCCTAAACATGGCAAACTAGAATTGCACACAGTATTTCAGATGAGGTCTCACCAGTCCCTTGTATAATGACACTAACACTTCCCTATCTCTATAGGAAATACCTTTCCTGATTCATCCTAGGATCACATTGGCAGCTCACAGTCATCTTGTGATCAACCAATACCTCCAGGTCTTTCTCCTCCTCTATCTCTTCCAACTGATAGATTGCCAGTTTATAGCAAAAATTCTTGTTGTCAGTTCCTGGCACTTAGCACTCTTAAATTTCAGCCCATTTCTATTACTCCAGGTTTCAAAGTCATCCAGATCTTCTTGTATGATATTACAGTACTTCTACACATTGGCAATACCATCCAACTTTGTGTCATCTACAATTTTTATTAGTATATTCTTCCTTTTTGTGCCAAGGTCATTAAGAAAAAGGTTAGATAAGATTGGTCCCAAGTTCAAGACACAAGGAACTCCACTAATAACTTCCCTCCAGCCTAACAATTCACCTTTGAGTATGACCCATTGTAACTCCCCTTTAACCACATCTTCATCCACTTCTCAATTCCCATATTAATCCATACCTTCTCCAATTCAACTAATATTTTCCCATGTGGAAGAGTAACAAATGCCTTGCTGAAATCCAGGTACTGCATTTCCTTTGTCTAAAAACCCAGTTAGGTTCTCAGAGAAAGAGAGAAGATTAGTCTGTCACAATCTACTTCTTGTAAAACTGTGTTGTATTTTATCCCAATTACCTTTAACTTCTATATCTTTAACTACTTTCTCTTTCAAAATTTGCTCTAAGACCTTGCATACAATTGAGGTTAAACCAAAATGGCCTGTAGTTTCATTGATCATTTCCCCACTTCTTTCTTAAAAATAGGTAATATATTAACTATCTTTTAGACATAGGGTATGACTCCTGAGTTTGAAGATTCATAAAAATCTTTTCTATTGGGCTCACAATTTCATGTGCCAATTCCTTTAACATTTTGGGATGGAAATTATCCGGGCCCCCTGATTTAGTGCCATTAAGCAGTTTGAGTTTTACTTCCACCTTGGATTCATTCCGATTAGCCACTTTGCCACTGCCCCAACCTCCTCATTACTCCTATTAAAATAAAATTGAGGCAAAGTATTTCTTTAGGTGCTGGGCTATAAAACCTTTTACTATTGATTTTAATTTCCATGGTAAGGTCTATCTGTGCTTGGCTTTGGGCAATTCTCACTTTTCCCCTACACTTTCTGACCTACAAGAGGTAACTTTCCTTACTGATCCCTCCCATCTTCCATTCCTTCTGGGCTTTCTACTTTCTCTTAATCACCTGTTTGAGATGCTTACTCAACCAGCTTGGCCTGCAACCCTTCCATATGAATATTTCCTCCTTGCCTGGGATGCAGGCTTCAGACAGTTTCTGCAACTTTGACTTAAAATAATTCCAAGCCTCCTCCACATTCTGATCCTTGAATTTTCCAGTCCAGTCCTCTCATTCCCTTAAATTATTAAAGTTTTCTCTTTTAAAATCAAGGGGTCTAGTTGCAGATCTATTTTTGTTTATTTTTCCATTTAGTTTCATGAATTAGCTCATGATCACTTGAGCCAAGGTTGTTCCCTACAACCAGTACTCCTCACTACTCACCACTATCAAATCTAAAATGAAGACTGTGGGACCACATCCTGCTAGAGTGTCCTGAAAAGTCAGATGCTGTAAGGGAATGAGAGAGCCAGAAAGACACCAGCTCAAAAGCATGAGTGAAGCCCTGTAACCTCCCTAGTGCTGCTCTGAGACCAGCCACCCAAACAGCTGTTATTAGCACCAGCCCATGGACATTTCTGGCAGCCCCTAACTCCAAGAAAAGGTGCTGAGTCCTGTGTGGTAACTTCAGTCAGTTCTGTGAAGGCTTTCCCAGTTGAATCCTGAGGCAAAGACCTGCATGAGTTGTGCACGGCCCCAGACTAAGGTAGCCTCACCTCAGAGGAGGCAAGAGAGTCCGATGCTAAGAAGAGTATAGGGTCTTTTTTCTTTCTCTCCTTTTCATCTTATCCTTGACCATGGGGTGCATGTGTATGTGAGCTGAACACTCCCCCATCCCCCAGTAACTATTCACTGGGTGTATTCACCTGCTTGACAGGTGGGTCTTCAATTCCCTCGAGCCTACTAGGGAACATCAAGTGACCTTTCAAACTAGGATCTCTGTTGTAGGGGGAGATTTGGGGCTTGGACAAAATGAGGGGAAAAGTGGGGTCTTGATGCTGCTTTGATGGTTTGTGTGTAATCTGAGTAACACCATATCCTTGTGGGTGAGGCATTATCCTCACCACATACACCTTCCGGAACAATCAGAGCCTGAAGAGCAACTTTTCACCACCCTCACTGTTACTGTGTAAAGTGGGGGTTTTGTACATACACATATGGAGCAAGTAGCTTAGTGTATTCTGAAACCTGCTAACCAGGTTTCTCCCAAAATCTGTCTGTTGGCCCTTTTTCACAGTCTAGATCAAAGTAAAGCTACTATCCTCATAGGAGTACATTAAATATGGGGAAATCAATGAAGTAAGCTGAGGAGGGGAGCACTCCACTTTACAGACTGATCTGATATGGGCAAAAGGAGCAATACGAGAAGAGACACCATCACAAGAGGGCATGGTGATTGGGAATTTTTTTCTCTTTAGTCTCCAGCATTCAGGTTCAGTCCCAGGATTTCATGAGCCGCTGTGCCATGATGTCCCTCAAGAGAGGGTAATTGGGTTGTAGCTTTAAATCCAATCCCAGAATGATCTGAGGAGCCCCTTAGGCAAGGCCCTGCTCATGTAGCCTCACTAAGGGAGAAGGAAGGAAGTCCCCTGTAGTTATTAGCATCCCATCCCCACTTTCCACAGACAGGGAACCATGCCCAGTCTTTTCCTTGGGGTATTGCCAGGGCAGTGAAAGAGAGGTTACTTCTTGTCTCACTGAGAACTTAGGACATTTTACAGTATCCCTGCCCCAACTCTGTTATGCTCTTGTTTACAGTGGTTCAGAATGAATCAGCAGCTTACCTCATGTCATGTGACAATAACAAAGACTTACAGAAGAATCTTCTTCTTCCACCATTGACTAAAGAACTTGATTAAAATAAAGAAAGCAGAATTAACCCTAAGACTAGTCTCTGTCGCTCTCTGTGTTTCACTGTAGAGCTTCATCCTAGACATACATCCAGCATCCTCCTGCTATAATTTTAAAAAAGAATACACATTCTTTCATCCATGATAAAGTCTAAATGGAAGGGAAAATACCTTAGCATTGAATGAAAAGGTCACAGTTTACAATAACAAAAATTTGCCTGGTGTTGGTTCAATTTTTAAGCTTTATAAAATTGCATGTTTGCTAATTTTTTGAGGTTTGTCTTTTGATTCCAAGAACGTGTGTGTGACGATTTAGACAAATGACTGACTAATCATCTCACAATCCAACTGCAACAGTAGCCATTTCAAGAATCTTAAATAGTCCTTTAAGCAAACCCCAGCAGGCTGCAATTTTATCTTCTGATTTCACTAGTGCTGCGAACTGCAACAGAAGTACAACTCTGATAAGATGGTAATATTTCACTGCCATGTTGTAACCATGATGCAATGATCTAGACTCAAAACCAAATATTTAGATACAATTCCTCTCCAACAGAACAAGATAAAAGCATGCTATTATTAGGCTGGCTTACTTATAGAGCTAGGCAGGAAACAATTTTCCTATTCAGTCAAAAATTTCATGGTTTCAAAAAATTGCTAAATTCTCTGAATCATAAAGGCCTGGGACTTGAACCCAAGTCTCTGATACCCCAACAGAGTATCCTGAGTACAGGGCTACAGATTTGTCTTGTTCCTCTTCTGTATATCATAAATATTTAATGTACCATGAATATTTCATTGTCACATGGAGGTGAACAATTTCAACAGGAGAGCCGGCGAGAACTGCACTTCAAGGGTGTGTCTACACTAATAAATTAAGTCGACTTAAGCATGCTCAAGTCAACTTAATTTACTCTATGTCCACACTGGCATTTCCTTAAGTCAACCTAAGCTGCTCAGGTCCTGGCAAGAAGGAAGCCCCATGGTCCTGGCAAGAAGGAAGCCATGCGCTTACTTCTCCCTGGGACCTTGGAGCGCGGTCCCGGGGAGAAGGAAGTCCCGCGCTCCAGCTGCTCAGCAGCCGGCAGGTGGAGTGCGGGTCTCCTGCTCTTCCTCCTAGTCGGGAGCACTCGGGTCCCGGGGAAGTTTTCCCTGGGACTTGAGTGGTCCTGACTAGAAGGGTTCCCTTCTGCCCAGGACCTGAGAAGTCCCGAGCAGAAGGGAGCCAGTGGTCCGGGGCAGAAGGGAGCTCCACGCTCCCTTCTCCCCCGGACTGCTCAGGGGCTTGCTGGCTCTCCCTGGACCGAACTATTCGACTTAGAGAGTCTAGTATAGACTCTCTAAGTCGAGTTAGTAAGGTCCACTTTAAGTCGACTTAGGAGTCCTGTGTGGACTCTCTAAGTCGACTTAATAAGGTCGACTTAAAGTCGACTTATTTAAGTCGACCTAAATTCCCCAGTGTAGACATAGCCTAAGTGTTAAGGCACTCACTTGCAATGCAGAAGACCTAGATTCAAGTACTTTCTTTCTCCCTCTCCTGGGCCTGAGAAATCTTCCTCAGCAGAAGTTTTGGTACACTCCCATTAAAAGTTTTGATTTGACAAATCATCTTTTTCAGCCAAAAACCTTTTCCTCAGAAAACTCCCAGCCAGCTTTATTTGAACAGCAAAGGCATGTTATGCCAATGTTATGCTCCATTTTCCAGAATTTGCAGGAACAGTCATTAATAACAGTACCAGGAGGATTAACATTATTCCAACTAGGTTTTGTTTCATAATCACGACCTTTCACTGCCCAGTGTTCCTCTGCTAGGTCTGCTGCATAGGTGCAATACTAAAATCTTCTTGCTACTTGCTTCAGAGGTTGGGATCATTTGGGGATATTTTCACATGAAGGGTGCTGTGAATAAGTTCCACTGTACTCCACTGTATTGCCCACCAATAGGGAAAGGCTTTATCCAATAGGGAAAGATAAATCAAGATTTCACAGAGCATGGGCAGAATTAATGGCTTCAGAGTAGCTGCTGGCAATCACTATAGGAACACAATTTATATCTGTGGAATTGCACTGAAGTGGTTTATTTGTAGTTCAAAGTCTGGATGTTATTAATATTTTATATGTGGTGAGCTCTGAGATAGACTTGGCAGGAGCCACAGAATGCGTAGTTGGCTCATAACATGCAATGAAGCAAGCGTGAAGTGCATCTTCTGGGTTTTGAACTGGTATAGCCAGTCTGGATCTGGAGTTTTACTGTGCCTGGAGGTAGGTTGTCCAGTGTAGAGAGTCGGTGGTCAAATACGGCGTTGAGAGTAAGTGGATATTCATGTTCATATATTAAGGGCTGATTAGCTGGATCTAAGATTGAAATCTTCAGTTACCCTAGCTTGGCAAGATAAGAGACAAGCACTGCTTGTCCAGTAAAATACGTGGTAGCTGAAACCACAGCCTTTTTCTGCTGGAGTTCATCCAGGCTCTTTTTGGATAGGACTTTAATTAGGGAAATATGTGCACATTCACAGATGTTGTCTACTCTTCCTACATTTTGCAATTTTTAATGTTTCTTATTATGTTTATGCCAATTACTTTAAAGTTTGATTCATCTTTATAAATGTAAATACACAGTTCTCAGTTTTGTTAGACTTTTTCCTCAGGTTGTACATTGTTCAGGGCAGGGCCTTTGCCTTTGGAAAATGTCTGTTGGTTATACATTTTGGATGCGACTGCAGTCTAAACAATAAAATCCAGGACAAAAAGAAAAACAGCACTGAAAGAAAATTAAAGGTGTGAGGTGAAGACCTGCTAGAAATAAGGTGGCACACGTCACTTAACAACACTGTCCACGAACTGCTTCACATTCAACCGCAGAAAGCTTGTGTGTCAGACGTGTTTTGAAACTGCTGAATCTGCACCTCTACCTATCCCAACAGGAACATGCAATATCACCATGGCTATGTCTTAAGTCGACTTAATTTACAAGTGTAGACGCACCCCATATGAACAGCAGTATTGGTTATTATATTGTAATTCTTTTCTCACAGGGCTCCGAGCAAGCCAGTTCTATTCCTTGCATGCTTCAGACAGGCAGCTATCATATTCTTTCCCCTGTAACATCCAGCGGGTCTTCTCTAACAAAATCATAGAGCCACAGGATTAGAAGGAACTACAGGGGTTTAGTCTAACCTTCTGCCGCAATGCAGGATTTGTTGTGTCTAAAACATCCAAGACAAATGGCTACCCAGCCTCATTTTGAAAGTCTACAGTGAAGGAACTTACACAACCTCACTAGGCAGTCTGTTCCATTGCCCTACTGTTCTTAGTTTTACGAATTTTATGCTGAGATTTAGTTTAAATCTGCTGAGATGTAGCTTGGCCCTATTGATTTTCATCCAACTCTCTGTGGCAAAAGAGAGCAACTTTTCTCCCAAGTTTTTATGGCAGCCTTTCAAAATATTTGAAGACTGCTATCATGTCCCCCCCTTAATCTCCTCTTTTCAAACTAAACACACCCAGTTCCTTCAGCCTTTGCTCATACGGCTTGTATTTCATCCCTTTGATCATCTTTGTCATTCACCTCTGGATCCTTTCCAGTTTCTTTACATCCTGTGTATGTACACATTAATGACCAAAATGGGACAGCTGAGGCCTAACCAGTGTCAAACAGAGCAGTATTATCAACTCCCATGATTTGCATGCTATGCCACTGTTAATACAACCTAAAATTGGATTTGGAAGTTTGGTTTTTTGTTTTTGTTTTCCTCAACAGCATCACATTGCTGACTCATGTTGAGATGATGATCCACCACAGTTCCCAAATCTTTCTAAGCCGTGCTAATCCCCTTCCCCGTGCTAGAGGCTAGAGAAGGGAGAACACTAGTTCTTGAAAAGTGATTCTCCTCCCTCTCATCTCTGGCCAGAGGGCAAAAGCAATGAGAGAGAATGTGCCTAAACAGAAAATGAATCACCTTCAGCACTGTAGTAGGCCTGATGAGACTTATACCACACCTAATACTTTGAAAATCCCCACGCACATTGCTGCTTTGTCCATGAAAAAGAGTGTAGAATATCTGCAAAATATGATACAGTCCCAAAGGAACAGCCCTCTGGGAAATGGCACTTCCCCAGCAGGCCACAGAGGTCACCGCACATCCATCCACCACTCATCAAAACAAAACAAATGTCACTAAAGCACTTTAAAGGGCCATCAGAAACTCAACATTTAGCGAATTTCCAAGAGGGAACTGAAAACTATTACAAAGCTAAGCCTGCCCTGGACTGCCCTGCTGTTTTTCAATAAGGCAGTCCCATTAGCTTTTTTTCCGCCCCCGTTGCCATATGAAAGACCCACACCATCAACCAGGGAAATGGAACCCAGGGGCATAGCCAGCCCCATTTTCCGGCCAGGCCCCTGACTCCCCAGGGTGGGCCCAGCCAGTCCTGCTTCCAATCATATGACCAGAAGCCTCTGGACGATGCTTCAGTTGCCTAGCAACTGGAGGGACGGGGAGAGGTAGCCCAGCCTCAATAGAACAGTATCTCCTACTCCCATCTTCACCCTGCACGAAAGAAAGATAATAGAAAAATCAGAAAGAGATTTGCCTCGCAACAGACACTGCATACATACACACTGGACCCAATCCTGACAACACCCTTTGACGTCAATGGGAGTTTTGTCTGCGTCAGGATTGCAGGATCGAGCCCGTTTCTGGAGAAAATAGAGGTGGACAGGAAGAGATCTGCAGGTGCGATGAAAGCCTGAAAAAAATCCTGCAAAGTTATTCAGTAACAGTTCAAAGCCCTGCACGTAGGATGAAAGCCTTCCTGTGCCCAATAAAGCTAAGAAGTGATTCAGTAATAGTTCAGACTTTGCAAGTAGGAACCCTGTAATTAATGCAACCAACGTCCGTAAGAACCAATATAATTTAAAGTACTGGTCGCTTAAATTATTTCTGTGCCTTTGGGCAGCCTTAATTATGCACCCAACAAATATGTATTTTTAATCTCAAGAAAAGCATGTCTAACTAGTACAGTTAAAACAAGCTAGCCAATCCATGATGCAGATCAGCTACTGAGGTAGCCCTGGTGCATGGATTTGATTATAATACAGTTCTCACAGTAGCTTTCTTCTGTTAGGAAGTTATGGAAGCTGTAGCCAATTCTTCTTTTTGGAGTGATAAAAATGACTATAGACCAGCCTTTTGCCTGGATAAAGTTATATCTCTTTCTGAATCTGAACAGCCATAGTGGTCTAGGAAATTTATACCACTATAAACTGTGCGCACACTGCGGTGTTGTAGCACTTTAACTATATCATTGTAGTTAATGTCATGCAACTTGTGTATGTAGACAAGGACTAAAAAGAAAGGTATTGGAACCGACAAAGGAATTTTCTGGAGTGGTCTGTGGAGGCACAACACAATATTGGCTTCTGATCCATTTAAAAACGATGACTGGTCAAATAGAACAGGATAAAGCAAATGGAGAAATGTTATTTTAAGGCTTTTAAAAGGAATTATGCTAGATTTGTAGGGGTACTGGACAGTGTTCTTTTATTTCCATTAATAATAGAAATGGGACTGTGCTCTGGATTCAAAACTCCTTTGGGGAATTTTGGGATCCCATTTTGTATTTTGTGGATAGGCTTGAGGCTCCCTTCTAATAAACAATAGATAAGCATTTAGAGCTGTTGAGACTGCGCAGCTTAAATAGGGTGGAAGCTTGTTGATTGCATAAGCATGTTACATGATGCTGGTTTCACTAAATCTTTCTTTTTCTGGTTTATAACTTAGTCCACTAGTCAAGATGCCCTGAAATGCATTGTTTACTGAATTTAGTAAATACAGATTTGTCCCTGTCAGAAGGCAAATGGGACTTGAATAATGCTTAGCAAGCTGGAGGTAAAAATCCTGTCACAAGTAGTCAAGAGGTGCCACAACTTCCCATGATTAAGAATGAAATCTTCCCCTTTTCCAGTGGATCAGGCCTAGCTGACACCACATCCTGCCTAGGCTAGCAAAAAACCCCTTCAATGCTGATAGCGATTGTCGCCAACTTGTACCCTCGACATCCCACTCAGCTAAGACAAAGCAGTTACAGACTGCATGAAATACAGAAGCATTTCCTATCAAACCTGCTGTATTTGCTTTGAACTACTCTGCTTATTAGCACAGTTTGCAATGAGCTGAGGGCAGATGGGGGACAGAGAATTTTCTGACAGCCACTATCAACAACAGATGATTGTCCTAATGCAGACAGTGCCAGAGGGTGGGTACATAAACCCAGCAGAAAATAGATATGAAGACAATTCTAGGAGCTTGAGGAAGGTCGGTGGTACTCAATGGCCCACTGGTTTATATGGACACTGACTGACGCGAGTCTTGTGATTTCATAGAGCAGAGCTCAACAAATCCGGGTGCCAGGTTGCCATGGGGCCCAGGATTTTGCCCCTGGTACCTAGCTGTGTCTTGATAGCCAGGGAGGTGAACGCCCACTGGCACCTAAAAAAGAGCCGATGGTGCTGACAGAAAGTGTCAGTGGTTGCAGAGGTTTTTTGGGGGGTGGGGGGGCGGAAGAGGGGGGTGAGGGAGTTCAGGGAGGGGCCTTCAGTGCCACACAACTAAGCACCTCAGTTTTGGGGCTGGTCCCTAGGTGTGTGGCACATTTGTCAAGGCCTGACGGCGCTGGATGGAAAATTCCCAATGACTCCAAATTTCAATGCCCACACACAAGTTTCATCCTAATCAGAGATGGCTATAAATCCTAAAGCATGAGGTTTAACATCCTTTAGAAAAATTGTTAGTTATGACCACTCGGGATAGTCTTGATATCCATATCACTAGCATCTGTTTAACTTTTGTTAAAGTTTTGGCTTCAGTGATTTCAACAGCCTACACTCAGATCACTTATCTTTAACTGGAAGTTCTTTGAGATTTGTGGTCCCTATCTGTATTTCATACTTGGGTACACATGTGCGGCATGTGCTTGACATTGGAAATTTCTAGGAAGTAATGTCCATTGGCTTACCTCTGCACGGTTGCTCTCTTTGTGCTCCAAAGTGGGGTTATAAGAGGCAGTGCAGACTGACATCTTTCCAGTCCCACGCTACCCACAAATGATGTGAAACACAGGGAAAAGCGGGTGGGTAATAGAAGGCAGAGAGGAACCATACATCTGAAAGACCCTCCAATTACAGGCAATGCACAGTCAACTTGTGGAACTCCTTACCTGAGGAGGTTGTGAAGGCTGGGACTATAACAATATTTAAAAGGGAACTGGATAAGTTCATGGTAGCTAAGTCCATAAATGGCTATTAGCCAGAAAGGGGTTAAGAATGGTATCCCTAGCCTCTGTTTATCAGAGGATGGAGACGGATGGCAGGAGAGTGATCACTTCATCATTGCCTGTTAGGTTCACTCCCTCTGGGGCACCTGGCACTGGCCACTGTCGGTAGACAGATACTGGGCTGGATGGACTTCTGGTCTGACCCAGTACGGCCTTTCTTATGTTCTTATGTTCTTAAGTAGCCTCTCCAGTTCGTCTTTGAGTGCTGCTCTCTGTGTCCACACTGCAATGTAATCCCAGGGTTAGAGGGTCTTGAGTCAGCGGACTTGCCTTTGAGAACCCAGGTCTTGAGCACACTGATTGGCAACCTAGGTTAAGGATATTTGAACACGGGTCTGAACTCAGGGCTCTGGCATCTATACTGCAGTATGCAAACCCGAGCCCAACCAACTGTATCCTAGAATCCCGAAATGTGGCTGCTCGAGTCTTTCGTTCATGGTCAGTGTTGGAAAATTTGACGTTCCATCCTGCATGTTACAGGAAGTTTGAACAGCCTGTCAACACATCCTGCTAAACTGCTGTTTTGGTCTGAGCACTCCCAGCAACACGGAAGCAGACAGAACTTCCACGAGACACTGGTGGGCAGCTTGGTGGTGTTTCCTGACCTACCAAAGGCACTTGACAGATTTAATGATGGAGAAGGAAGTTGACATGGAGATGGACAACTTGTTCTGGCTGATGCTGCTTGGTAGAGTCACTGTTCTGTATGTAGAGCAGTGTTTCTGGGGCAAGGTCACAAGCATGGAGTGGTGGGAACACAGTCATGCAGACCTGGGATGACAAGCAATGGGTCCAGAATTTTGCGTGAAGAAAGCCAATGTTTCTGGAACACCCTGAGCCTCTTGCCTCACCCCACAAGAATAAAGATGCACATGAGACAGCCGTGCTGGTCCACAAATGGGTTGCTATAACCACTTCAAAGCTAGCTATCTCAGACTGCTACAGGTCTGTTACTAACAGGTTGGTGTTGGAAAATTGACCACGTGAAAAGTGGTGGCGGTGGTTTTCTGAGGCATGTGGTTTACCCCAAAGTGTCAGGCATAAAAAATATTACTGAAGTAACCACTGGCTTTGGGAGAATTGGGCTTCCAAACTGCGTCAGGAACATTTAGAGGACTCTTGTGCTCATAGTTGCCCTCCTCAAGGAGTACATAACCTACAAAGGGTACTACTCCAGAGTTATGCAGGCTCTGGTGGTCCACAGAGGTTGATTTATGAATGTTGGTATTGGCTGCACTGGAAAGTTCAAGATGCTGGTGTTCTCTGACATTTGGGAGTCCACATCTGGTACAGACTGAGACTTGATTCCTTCTACACATTGTTAAACAATTACTGTCCTCAGTGTTACTCTGTGGGATGCCCTGTACCTCCTTCTGCCTTGACTTCTGAAACCATACCCGGATCTCCAAGGCCCTGACCAAAGGTTTAATTACACTCTCAGCAGATGTAGAATGGTGGTGGATTGTGAGTTTGGTGGATTGAAATCCCATTGGCAATGTCTACAGACCTATCTGGACCCCAGTGTCCACAGTGCTCTCTGCCCAATTTTTGTGAAGCCAGAGGCGAGTAATTTCCCCCTGAATGGGCCTATGACAGTGAGGGGCAGCTGAACCAGTCCGCAGCCCGAAAGTGCACCTACCACAACTGGAGTTGGGGCACCCCAGCAACAGAAATCAGGGATGGCTGGTGCTCCCACCTTATGGTCTTGCATAGGCCAGGAGACGAGGGGGGCATTGATTTCTTGTGTGGAAGGGAGGTTGATTGCCATGCATTGCATGATATGTCTTAATGACAGGTCTCCTTATGAAATGGAGGCAGAGAGGAATTGCTATGGATTGCTGTATATAACTGCCCTGAGGCATGGGGTTTGAATACAGTCTCTGAATTCTCCCTGATCATGTGTTTATTACTTGAAAACTACATTATCTGCTGCATTACAGTGTGGGAAATGAAATGCCCTCATAATTTTGTCTCACATATAATGGGAAAGTCACTATTAAACCACTGTCTGGAAGGCCACCTGCCATTACCCCAAAACACCAGCAACACAAAAAGCTTTAGAAGTAACCCAAGCACAAAGTGCATAAACAAGTACAAACAATAAAACTGGGCAAGACACCTGCCTCCTTACTATTGAATGTCCCCCTGGCCTCCCATTCTCTTTTCCCTTCCTTCCATCTTTGTCACACACTTGGGGTTGGGGCAAGTAGCCACTGGGAGGGACTCAGCACCAAGGACTGCTTGGGGTCCAATTGCCCTGTCCCCCACTCACAAACCCCAATTGCATGGCCCACCCAGCCAGCAATTGTCCAAGATGTTCCTGGAACCCAGCATCATCTACTTCAAATAGTTCTTTCTGTTGCAATCTATCTTTCTCTCTCAACTTCCATTCCTGCTCCAGGAATTGTGAAGCAAATGCCTTTTCCTGTTCTGCTGCTCTGTCTCAAGTTCCAAAGCTGGCCTCTGAGCTTTTCACTTGCCTCTCTCTCACCACGTCTTTCCTCTTACTCCACGTCCCTTTGCCTTTGGTACTGAACCTGCTTGTTGGCCCAGGCCAGAACGTCAACCTAAGTTCACAAGAACGCTTCCTCTTATAACGCTTCAAGAAGCTCCAGAGAGCCAGGCCTCTGCAGTGTGGGTGAGCTTTCGTATCACAGCTTATAGAGAGGGCTGAGTGCCTGGAACAGGACAAGACACAGAGTTATTGTATCAAGTAGCCCTGTCCGGAGCACAGAAAAACAAAAGTAATTTTGGAATGTCAAGGACAGAAAATGTTACATTCTGAAAATCAACTTCAGTACATTGGCAGAGGGCTGGTCCAGACCACAGAAACTCCCTGGGCATAGCTGGTTTGACCACAGTGAAAGAAGTGCTGAGAGAATAGTTAGTTAAAAATCACAACTTCTGTTCTCTTTGTTTTAAAAAAATAAAAATTAAAAAATGGAGTTCTGGGGATCTTTACCATGCCACATAAGCTTTCTTTCTCATTTCAGTTCTTCTGATACCCAATTGGCAAAGAGAGGTGTTATTATTCCAAGCAGCTGGTGGCAAACCAGGTGTGTGTGTGCCATCAGAGAAGTCAAATGTGATGACTGAACAGCACATCTATATGGAGAGCTAACAAGGTGGCCCTGAAGAATACACTCTGGCCAGAAAAATACTTCCTGGAATTCCTGTTACAGGAACAGTTTGCAGCTATCAGCACCCAGGATTGAGTCATAATTCATGAAAGAATCAACACGATGCTGTTAGCTTAGTGCCTCCCCATAGTTTCCAATACAGCCTGCTAGGATTGCATGCAAACACACAGAACTCCACCTGTCTCCCCCACACATCACTTCTGGCAAATTTCTGGATTGAATACCCTCCCCCCCCAGTCCTATGTGAGGCTAATGTTTCATTACCCATGGACTACATTTAACAGAAAAGGGAATGTATTTGAACCTCTTTTCCCGCTCCAACGCTCCAGCATTGTTCAGCCTTTTCAGGCAGATCATTACACCATTGGATTCACACCAAGCAGCACAGATGCAGGGAAGGGAACATGGTTCTTATTTTACCAAACCAGAATGTATCAGCAAAAATATGCACCTTCCCAGTAAAATTTCATGCTGACATCTTTGTTTTACTGTTTGCATTTCCTGGACTCCACGTGATGATGGTGGCACAGGAGAATGCCAAAATGCTGACATGCAATTTGCCATTAGCAGATACACACTGCTACTCAGGGCTTAATATCTTTTGCATTGGTTCATAGAGTGGGAATCCCTAATATTCCTATATTAAACTATATTTATATATAAAATATATTCTTATATAAACCAAAAAATGAAATTAAAAAAACTTACCAGGCTCCAAGGCAGCTTCTCTCTGTTCCATTCCTGATGCTAGTTCCGCAGCAGAGGCACCAAAAAGCTCTTCCATGTTTGGCCCCAAGATGTGCGGCAGCCGCTACTGTGGCAAAGCCTCTCCTAGAACGAGTTTCATCAGAGTCACTCTTTTTGTCTCATTCAGCCCATACTGCTGGTTCCCACAAATACCTATGATGGCTTCGGGGCCAGCAGGTGTCCAGCCCAGTTGATCAGGTCATCAGGCATCACCGTGTCTCAGTGCAGTGCCCTGTATTTGATCAAACTCATCATAAAACAAGCATGGTGTTGATGAGTTACCAGAAGTGTGGTTGTGGGCTCTGGTGTTCTGTTACTTGGTTTTGATGTACTTAATCTGTTCCCTTCAATGGTCACCAGTCCGCTAAGTTTCCCATGCCGCCAGCTTCTTTGTTATTTGCTGTTATGCAGGGCCATGCCTGATACTTTTGCTAAACTCAATTGTTTTGTTATCCTCACACCAGAGATTAACCGACCTATGTTTCTGAGGCCAAACTACATCGTGCTTTGTGAAGAGCTTCTTTTGATTAGTATCCAGTACAAATGCGGAAGGTTCTCCTACAGTGTATTTGCAGCTCAGAGATCAGGGTGATTAAACACTGGAATAAGTTGCCTTGGCAGGTTGTGGAATCTCCTACATTGGAGGTTTTTAAGAGCAGGTTAAACAAACACCTGTCAGGGATGGTTTAATGGGGGTACTTGGTCCTGCCATGAGTGCAGGGAACTGGACTTGATGACCTGTCAAGGTCCCTTCCAGTTTCTATGATTCTATGACCGTGTTTATTTGGGATGCAAACAGCTACCAGGATGGTATTCCTCATCATATGCAGATCTCGTTCAGGATGGGGTGTGCGTCTCCCTCTAATGGTGCAGAGAGCAGTGCCTGCTGATATTGCTAGATAATTCTGTAGACTTGATAGGTACATTGAGCGCATTGTGGAATTTCTGCTGCAAGAGTTCCAAATGTTAATTGCTTCTAAACAGATAGGAAGAGATTTTGTTCCATCTTGTTTACATATGTAAAAATACAGTTGTCACGTTCTCTGGCGTTATTTCAACTTGATGGGACTGAACAAGTGGAAAGAATGTATTTCAAGCTAGATTGACTACTCTCAGGTCTAATAAGCTGACATGCATATTGAAGGAGTCCAAATGCTGCAATGTGACTGTCCCCATGGGCTCCCTATCTCATAAAAAATAATGCTCACATTGGCTGGGGGTGTAAGGAAAGGGACTCTCGCAAGCACTTGTTCTGGGTTCATCCACCAAACAAGAGAAGCCATTACCTTGGCAGGAACTGTTACCTTGGTATTCATGTTGTCTCTGTTGAGTGAATAAATGGGTTGGAGTCAAGCCAGGAGGGAACTGAGGTGGAGGTAGGCAAACAGTATTACATAGGTATTGCCGTGGGATGCTACAGCCTAGACCTCTCGGTGGCTGCTTGTACCACTACACAGTTGGGTGCTGGGTGTGCTAAACAACCACCGCTCCTTGGGCTGTACAGAATAATGCCCTTCTGCTCATTTGGGATGGGGTGCAGGAATAAGAGTATGCCAAACTATGCTGGCTGGATACATCATAACTTTGTTCCCTGGAAGGTCCAATCAGCTTGGACCAGAAGGCTGCAAAGTGTCCAGAACTTTATCATGTGCATCCTAAACCTCCTTCTTGAGTTGAAACTGGAGCTCAGGCACAACCCTGTGCAGGCACTCTTGATACTGCCTGTGGTCAGGGATGGGGAAGACGGTGCAATTGCCTCCCCTGAAGTGGAGGATACACCTGTCAAAACCAGCAGATTCCAGCTTGATTTCTTCTCCTTCATACTCCATTGGAGCCAGTTGCTATCAGCTAGGAGAGGGTAGGTGGGACTCGTGCACAGATCTGGGATATTTAGCACAGGGATCCCATGGTCCCCAGTAAGGCCAATAAGAGGGGTCATCCAGTTAGAAGGGGAACCCCATGGCACCACTGGTGCCCTGGGTGGTCATAGGTGCGTGAAAGATGGATCCCAGTCCTTCAAGAGAGACTGTCTGGACTAGCTTCACTACTTGGACATCATGCTTGGCCTAGTGCCTCTGACTTGGCTGATGACGATTCCAGTTCAACCAGGAGCTACTGGTACTAGTGGACAAATGCTCTGGCTTGTGGATGAGTATTCCTGTGGTTTCCTCCTCCTGTGCTGAGATGTCCCTGACACTGAGACCCACTGATAGCCCACTACTGTGTCAGCAACTCATCAGGCCTGACACACTCACTACACCAAACATGCAAGTTGCCATGAGATATACTCAAAAGGTGGCATGTAAGATATCATTGCAAAAACTAATAACTCACTGATTATTAATATTCTTGCATGATGTATTTAAAGGGTGTGCATGAGAATTATGTTCTTAAAAAGTTTTGGTGTGTACAAATATTCTTGCATGATGTGTTTATAGGATATGCATTAGAATTATTTTCTTAAAAAGTGTTTGGCAAAGTAATGCATAAGCATAGGCTGCCTTAACAAAGGAAGGCATATTTGTCTGACCAGCTGATCCTCCAGCAGAGAAAATGAAGGTACATTTACATAAAAGTCATCTACCTAACAAGTGGGGGAGTTAGCCTTTTGCCGGGATCTGAATCTGGAATAAGCAATTGAATCAACTGACTGTATAAAATATTACTTTATTATAAGGAGTGTAAAGTAATGTCTTATAAAAGCTTATGACACACTGGTGATTAATATTATTGTGAAATGTGTATTAACACTAAGAGGAACTGACTAATATTGCTTTCTAAAGTCTGTAACCAAAACACAGTGAGAAACAGGTTTTCACTCAGATAGAAAGGTAGGGAACTGTGTTTTTACCTCCCATGAAATTAAACAAGGTGTGACCAAAAACCAAAGGAAGTCTCATTTACAGATAAGTTGGCAGGGGATGGGAAGTAAATGGAAAGCACAAAACAGCATGAGGTCATCTGGGGGAAAAAGAGAATTTCAAAAGATTCAAGAGAAAAGTCACCTTGGCATTCAGTAGTGGACAGACACAAGAAGCCAGAGCTCTTATAAGCTCAGAAAGATGGGTCCTGCAGACACAGGGGTTGACATCTCTAGGAACTGAACATGTGTGAGAAACCTGCTTAGGAAAGAGCTTTCACACAAGACAAGAGGCACCAGTCACCTGTACTTTTGCAGAAGGTCCTGACTGAGAGAAAGTCAATTATGGCTGTAAAGAAAAAAGATTGGTGAGAAATCTAGCCTGATCCTTGTGGAGTTAGGTCTTAGCTATTTGAAAGTGCATTTTACATTTATTTGCTTGCAACCATTTGGGTCTTTATCCCTGATGCTTGAACTCACTTAAAATCTCCCTGTGCCTGAACAAAACTTTTTACTTGAATCCAAACCAACCCAGTGCTGTGTTTGAATTGAAGTGATTGCGAACTCCTGCCAAAGTAATGACCTGTGCTTTTGTCTCTTTAAAGGAGCAACAAACCTTAATACTTCTCTGCGGGTTCCGGGAAAGCAGGGGGCTTGGGGGGAAATTTGGGATCAGAGGTATTTTGAGGTCACACTGCAAGTAGGGATGAAGGCTGGTGGAGACCCTGGGTGGGCTATTGGGGTTGAAGCAGGGCTGCACAGCACAGACACTGTGAGAGGTTGTCTCACCACCTGCCCTGTAATATCGGGTGTCTGACACGCCTGTCTGCTGGCCATTAGTGCCTACACTCTGAGCCACAGAAGCAAGGCATATCAGGCACCTGAGGTTACAGGGCAGGTGGTGACAATCTCTCACTAGTTTGAATTGCACCCCAAAATGTAACAGGTGCAAAAGGAGAAAACTATGGATAAAGCAGGGTAAATATATCCTCCACGACAGAGTGAGTTTCAGTCTGTCCCAGAACGCAGGGTACTCCAGGGGCCAGGACCAACGAAACTGGCACATCCCTAGTTATGGTGGATGGCAGACCCTTGCAGGGCCAGGTTAGTACTGGAGCAGACTGGAGTTTGGAACTCTTAGATAGATTTGGTAGGTGCCAACCCTTTGGTGTATGCACCAGAGCCGAAGTCAGTACTGATGAATCTTCACTCTGTTGAGCCATTCATTCATGTTCAGGATATTTGAGTGGAGTGAAGTCCTTCGGACTGAGGCACGAGGAATTACCTGGCTTGGACAGAGGCGGAGAGGAATGTTTTAATCTAGGAGCAGATTCGGAAGATATGTCTGTGTTTGTAAGTGTGCCCCATTGTCTGGTGAGGATGAGGAGAAATGAGCTTGAGGAGTGTCTTACTCCTCCGCCCTAACTATCTTCCCTTGGCTGCTCAGGGGGTTCCAAAGTCTTTGAAGTTGCAGCTGAAAGAAGGTTTCTTCTTGCTTGTTGATATGGCTCGCCTCCAACAGTCCCAAAGAGTTGGGGGCTCGTACCACAGTTGGCCAGGCCACGGAAACTAAGGCTCAGGTGGGCAATACACCGTGTGCCCATAGTGAAATTGGGTCACATATGGTGGGTAAGAAGAGTGGTGGGAACCCAAGTCCCCTCATTCACTCTTCAACTCCAATGATGAGAAAGGTAGTGTGTGGCAGGGAGATGTTGGAGAGTCCAGTGCGGTGGGAGAACTTGGTGCTGGGACATTGGTACTGAATAGGGGAAAGTCCAGGGCATTGCATCCTGAGAGATCCAGAAATCCGGCGGTGCAGAGCGCGTTGGCACCAGCGGTTACTGTGTACACCAAGAGGGTTGCACTAATGGAATCAGGGATGCAGACCTGACTATATGGTCTGTCAGGGCCACATACATCAGTCAGTGTTGATGTCCATGGTGACAGCCTTCCTCGGAGTGTGTCCTCTATGCCCCCATGGTACTGGTACTTCTTTGTCTGTGCCCAACAGGTCGCTGGGCAGACCAACGTGGTCTGTTGGCTTGGTTCCATGCATATCCTGGGTTTTGGCATTGATGATACTAATGGAGCTGGAGACTGTTTCCAGCTCACTCGGGGTTCCCTGCCGAGGTGCACAGCCCATTTCTCAGCAGCCTTAAGTGAGTGGCTCAGCTCTTTGGGATCACTTGTCTTCAAAGTTGATGGTTGCGCTGAGAGTTCTTGGCAGGACTCTGGGGGCTGAAAGCCAACACCATGAGCAGGAGTTTGAGCCTTATCTTTCTGTCTTCCCTGGACCTGAGTTTTACATGCTGGCACCATTCAGACCTTTGTGGAGTGTGCTTTTCTCCCAGGCAGCGCACACACTGCGAGTGTCTGTCAGTCACTGGGATAGATTATTTGCAAGTGAAGTACTTTTGAAACCTGGAGAGCCAGGTTCATCCCCACCAGGGTTGGCAGGAGGCAAATCCTTTTCTTTTTGGCACAGCCAACAAAAAACAAATGAGGTAACAAAGGAAAAGCCAAAATTAACAAAAACAAAGGGAATGAATGGTCCATGAATGGGTAGAGCTGAGCTCCATTTCTAGAAGGAACTGAAGAGGGAATGCCTGGATGTGGTGGCTAGCCTCATGGCAGGTGGCAAGCAGCACATGCATAGGTGAGATGGATTGCTATCAAAGTTCTCCAATCAGCAGTTCGGGGGGACAGTGGATCACTCCTAGGGACACTATTCAAAGAAGAAATGTTATCTCCCATACGGATGCATGCTACCTTTATGGCAGAAAAGCAGTAGGTGATTTTTTTTTTTAAAAGATATGCTGGGCTCGGGCCATGAGAGACTAGACGATAAGGAGGAGACCCTAATCTTGAAGATAAGAAGCAAGATCTTGAAGCCACTGTGGTGAGTGAGGAAGGAAGAGGTCTGATGCGTCCGCAGTAGCTCTTGTTGCTGAGAAGATGTGCTGCAGTGTTTTATCCTAGTTGGAGTTTTCTAAGGACTGATTGCCACTGTAGTATAGGTGAAAGGTAAGGTCATCCATTATCTGCCAGGATGGGACAGTCGCATGTCAACCAGAAATGACAGAAACATTACTGGTCGATGCTGTGATCGGAAACCATAGCATCAAAGAGGAATCCAGTGGCACTCCTTAACTACAGATTAAAGTGACCACGTGTGGGTATATAGTTTCTTTCCACCAGAGGAAAATGCACCATGGCTAAAAACTCTTCCAAGTATTTCCTCTGCCTGCCAGCATCATCGCTGTTTTGTGCTAAAAGATGACTCCTCACCTAAACAAGTGAGGGCATTATTATGTGGCTAATGTGGAGACAGAGGAGGGGACAGCTATATGACAGCAGTGGAACTCCAAAGATTCCAGCAAGAAGAGCAGCAAAAACGTAGAAAATTAACGTCAGAAGACACAGATCTAGGCAGAAGAGCAGCAGAGGGACGATTAATAACTCCCACAATAGACACAATCCTCAAGGCTCTTAAAGGGATAGAATTCCATGTTCTGACATGGAAAGGCCTTAAGATGGCAAAACTTAAAAGGATATAAAGGCCTACCTGACCACTCTTGAAAAGGTATCTTTTGGGGTTGGCCACAAGAGCTGTAGCCCTCCAGGCTTGTTCTGTATTTCACTGGAAAAACTCAAAAGAACCATAATGGAACAGACGGTCAAGGACTACATCAGACTAAACACAATGCTTCTGAAAAAGTATAAATTCCTGAGACCTGCTGCCAGCATTTCAGACATTCTACAATTAAGATACAATGGCCTGAGAAATGTGTAGCTGTTTAAACATAAGCAAGAGACCAATTCGGGGGGCAAAGAGGGAGAAATCACAAAAAGGTATTGCAAGCAGCAGAGATCATTTTATAAAAATTCCTGCCTGCATAAGAGCTCTAGATGTACAATAATTTAGAGCTTGCACAAAAGGGCAGCTGCTACCAATTGAGCTCTAATGTTTATACACTGAACTTTGGAATCAGATCAAAAGGCTTAGATGAGATCGGTGTTACGATGGGTACTGGAGTTTATACATTTATATGAACATGCTGGCAAAAAATAGGCTCAAGGAGTTCAATTACTTCTCTATCTCATGCATCTCCTCTATAAATTTGTTGCACAAAGTTAGCTATGATCAAATTTCTGCAAACACTAAAAACAGAAAAAGCAAACACATACAGAGACAGAACCCTCTTCCAAAGTGATCTGAGACAACTGTGTACAGAGGGCAGTAGGCAACGAAGGGGAGATTTGGTACTAATATGTGTAGAGTCCTTTCCTGAGGGAACTAGCACAAGCATAGAGTGTAAAATATTAAGATATAACCAAGTAGCTGCAACTATTACATTGAGGTAAGTTTATTCTTATATTGTGTCCTGAAAAAGCAGTGTCTGAGAAGGATTTAGAGGAGTAAGCTGCCACTACAATGCGCTGGCAAGATGGGCTAAAAAGATCCTCAGGTTTCCAACTGAGCATAATGAGTAGGAATAGGGAGATGTTTTTACTTCTCTATGTACAGCTGTAGTAAGATCAATATGAGAATACTATACACAGTTCTAGTGTCCACATTTTAAAAGGGATATTAAAAAACTGGTGAGGATGCAGATGGGAACCACAAAAATGATTTGAGAGCTGGAGAAAATGCAATGCAGGGAGAGACTGAAAGATCCAATTAAAAAGAAGACAAAGATTATTTGATTAGTATATAAAATATCGGGTATTAAAAGGCTCTTTAATGTTTGCAAAAAAGGCATTAAAAGAACTAACAGCTGGAAGTTAAAGACAAAATTAAATTAGAAACATACATTTTTGCATAAAAAGCATATATTTTAATGAAAGGTGATTAAACTTTAGAAACAAGTATCCAGGGAAATAGTGATTTCTCCATTTCTTGATGTCTTCAGGATAATGTTTTTCTTGATTAAGTCACTGGGCTCAATGCAGGGATAACTGGGTGAAGTTATATGATCTGTGTTACATAGAAAGACTACTAGATGATCTAACTTTTCCATGTTTTGTGATCACTGCTCAGTGTTTTGAATTAAAGAGCTTCTGAAAACTGGTTCTATCTGGTAAGCTCGTAATTTATTTGGACTAGCTAAAAGGTAAACAGATTTTAAAAAGAACAAATCCTCTTAAGAGCCAAATCACCTAAGGCAGAATTCACTCTCTTGCTTGGGGTCTTGCATTTCCCTCTCTCTCTGGGAATTAATTTCACCTCCTTTGGAAAGTGTACGATTTAAAGTTACAACTTTAACGCATTTGCTAGACATCCAAGTTACAGTATGTTCCTCGACGTGATTCCAATCCTTTGACTTTTGAAGTCAATGGTACTAACATGTGGGGAAGGATTGCTTGCATAAGCGAAGGGTTTGCATGATCAGGACCCATGCTCCTACAGCACTAACCAGCGTGATCACTTCCTAACTTAAGTCTCAGTTCATCAAGGTACTAATCGAGTGCTTAGCTTTGCACATACAAGTAGCCTCACTGATTTCAATGTGCTGACATTTAGGCACTTGCTTAACTAATCTGCTGAATCATGGCCTTACTTATCACTACATACCAAAGCCAATACCATGCTGAAGGCTCTCTGTGTTGCTCTGGTAGCAAATGATGAGACTGGCAGGTAAGGTGTGGTGATTTGTAATGTCAGCTATTACAGGACCAAGTGACGTAACTTTTTAAGTAAGGTCTAAGCAGCCCAAAACTTTTCAATACATATTTAAGCAGTGAACATTTCATGATGCTTAAAAACCCCACTGTGTCCCAAATTAAAAAGACAGAGAAGGTACTGTTTGCAGAGACAGGACTTTCATACAAATCCAACTCAGGGTTATATAATAACCAGACAGTGCTGCTTCACGTACAAGTCAAAACCAAGACCGAGTTTGTAAAGCCATCCTCTGGTCTGTCCTCCAAACGCTAAGTATTTTGTGAACTTCTCATTAGCTCACACAGTGTGTAACATGTTCTAGTTTTCTTGTGTCCATCTTTTAGATGCAAAAAGCAGTTCGCTTGTGCTGTAAAGTCCCACTTTCCAGGTGACAAGCGAAAGTAAGACAGCTTCCTTAGGAAGGAATTAAAATGGTCCTCTTCTACCACGTTTACTCTTGAGGTGGCCAGCTGAACGCCTGAGTTTTTTCCTCTCCTGATGATGTTGCTTCTCAGCTTCTTGCTGTTTCTTATGTTGCTCTGACTGGAATAGTTACAAAACAGGCCTGAATTAGAATTCCAAGTTTCCCACAAAAATGGTACAAAATTAAAGCCCAAACAGTCCCTGAGCCGCGTGTAGTAAAAACCGCACCATTCTAGACATGAAACATAAAGGAACAAAATAATCTATGTGCATTATTTACAGTTTACAAAAACTTCGCCATTAAAAGGTCAAGCACTCAGTTACCACGGAAATTAAGTTTATTTTATCTATACTACTCCAGGGCCAGATTATTGCAGGGGTTTTAGGGGCTGCAGCCCTGGGCTACTTGGGGGCCCTGTCACCCTGCTAAAATCTGGCCCCAGCCTGAGTGCTTCCTTGCTTCAGCTGAATGACCCGTGCTCCCTGGCCAGTCTGCCTCGGCCGGTCCCAGACAAGAGCGGCAGCCTTTCACCTGAACAGGTGCTTCACACGGGCCCCAGGGTCAAGCACCGCCTGGACCCTCCCACCCCCAACAGCACTGGGTGGGCCCCACTAGTGCTGAGTGCCGGCCTGCTCATGGCTGGTCTGCAGGCCCCAGACTCCACCCCCCAAAGCATCAGCCCACCTGTGGCTGGTCTACAAGCCCTGTCCCCCCCATGCACTGAGCAGGGGTGTCGTGCCACCTCAGTGGAAGAGGGCCACAAAAGTGAGCAGCCTCAGGCCCCCAGGACCTTTAATCTGGCTTTGTTCTACTCAGGTTCTTATATATGCATCCATCATGTCATTTGAGCACCTGTCCATAAACTCGTTTCCCATCAGAGAACGCGGATAATAAAAGTCACGTTATAGCAGTTTGCTCAGGATGGCACCTTTTTAGGTTCTAGCACTGCAGCTTTAAAACGTGGTGTAATTTAGAGGCACACTGTTTAAAGTAATGGTTAAAAGATAATCTTTCATCTTTTTGTTCTCCAAGTTTTTCATCTCTCACTCCAACAGCCTGAACCTAAAATTATCCACATTCTAAACATACGTAAGATTTTGGCCTTGAGCTTTTCTGAAAATATCACTACTCCAGAATGGAGAGACACTGTTCACGGTTCATTGTAGGCTTCCATGTGGCCTATTCCAACTACTCACAATGTTCAAGCCCAGAAGAGTTTGTTCCTATGTTGGCTGAAGATGGCTATCACATTTAGGCTTTATAGAAAGGTATTTTAAAAGACAGAGAAGAGAGAAACCCCAAGATATTGGTTTTGTATTTTCAAATCTGTATCATGATACACACTAGCTCTGCTGCTGATCACATTACGAGGCCTATTTTCCACATGAAAACAGATTACATTTCTGGAGCAACATGGTATGCTTCTGTGCTTTGTTGATATTGTTATTCCTCCTAGTCAACTGCCACTGACTACAGAACACGAGCTCAACAAAACCTTAAAAGCACACTGTACATATCAGGACAAACTGGAAGAGGAAAGTTATGTAGTTACCCAGTGCAAAATTAAACGGCCTCTCTATTAATTAGCTCTGTACCTTCTGGAAAAGCAAAATATTTATTACTTTAAAAAAAGACAAGAAACTACAGTAGAGCGTCACTAGTCAACGCTCCCGTGGGGCCAGCCTAAGAACTGACTGGCAAAATATGGATTGGGCTGTAGAGACGAAGAACCCACCAGGCACATTCTCCATGGGCCAGTGAAGGAGCAATGAATAATCCTATGCCCCAAAGATTCTCTAAAACCACAACAAGGATGACTTCTACGGTGGTGATCATTTCTCTTCGAGTCACACTGGAAGGAGGCCGAGGCACCAGCCCAACCTCATCAGTTTTATATTTTAGCAATAAACTGCAGTCTTGGAAATTCACTACAGTGTGGATTCATAGTTTACTGTTAAATGAAGTGCTTTCCCTTTAAAGTATAAAATACACAACACCACCAATAAGTCATGGAAATATACAAAAAGGTGTGTGTGTGCACGCGCACGCAAGAGAAATCACTTAAAAAGGGAAATAAAACCAAAGTAGACCTAATATTTATGGATACAGAATACTTACATCCTGCTACTTCAATCTGATTAATAAGAGTGGACACGTATGATCCACCTGAGAGGATGAATCTACCTATTGGACTCAGACTGTAAAATCAGGGCCTTTGACTGGAAACTCTTCAAAGTACTGAAGTATCTTTTCTGTATTATGTAAAGTGACTAGTATATTTCAGATGCTGTAAGATCATTTATGTCTGTCAAACTGTAAACTCTTGAAAACTCTTTAAAAAATAAACAAACAAACAAAAACGAGTTATAGAATCATAGACAATTAGGGATGGAAGGGACCTCAGGAGGTCATCTAGTCCAACCCCCTGCTAAAAGCAGGACCATTCTCAACTAAATCATCCCAGCCAACGCTTTGTTAAGCCGCATCTTAGAAACCATTAACGATGGAGTTTCCACCACCTCCCTAGGTAACCCTTTTCAGCACTTTACCACCCTCCTAGTGAAAAAGGTTTTCCTAAAATACAACCTTGACCTCCCTCACTGCAACTTGAGACCACTGCTCCTTGTTCTGTCATCTGCTACCACTGAGAACAGCCTAGCTCCATCCTCTCTGGAACTCCCGTTCAGGTAGTTGAAGGCCACTATCAAATCCCCCTCATTCTTCTGAAGGGCAGGGACAGGATCCAGGGAGACAGACAAATTGGAAAACTGGGCCAAAAGAAACCTCATGAGATTCAACAAGGACAAGTGCAAAGTCCTGCACTTAGGACGGAAAAATCCCATGCACCGCTACAGGCTGGGGACCAATCAGCTAAGTAGCAGCACTGTAGAAAAGGACCTGGGGGTTATGATGGACGGGAAGCTGGATATGAGCCAACAGTGTGCCCTTGTTGCCAAAAAGGCCAATGGCATATTGGGCTACATCAGTAGGAGTGTTGCCAGCAGATTGAGGGATGTGATAATTCCCCTCTATTTGGCACTGGTGAGGCCACATCTGGAATACTGTGTCCAGTTTTGGGCTCTCCACTACAGAAAGGATGTGGACAAATTAGAAAGAGTCCAGCAGAGGGCAACAAAAATGATTAGGGGGCTGGGGTACATGACTTACGAGGAGAGACTGAAGGAACTAAGTTTATTTAGTCTGCAGAAGAGAAGACAGATTTGATAGTAACCTTAACTACTTGAAGGGGTGCTCCAAAGAGGAGGGAGGTAGGCTGTTCTCGATGGTAACAGAGGACAGAACAAGGAGCAATGGTTTCAAATTACAGCTGGGGAGGTCAAGGTTGGATATTAGGAAAACCTCTCTCACTAGGAGGGTGGTGAAGCATTGGAATGGGTTACCTAGGGAGGTGGTGGAATCTCCATCTTTGGAGATATTTAAGGTTCAGTTAGACAAAACCCTGGCTGGGGTGATTTAGTGGAAGTGGTTCTGCTTTTAGCAGGGGGTTGGACTAGATGACCTCATGAGGTCCCTTCCAACCCTATGATTCTTTTCTGCAGACTAAACAAGCCTAGTTCCCTCAGCCTCTATTCATAAGTCCTGTGCTACACCCTCCTAATCATTTTTATTGTCCCCTGGTGGACTCTCTCCACATACTTCCTGTAGCACAGGGCCCAAAACTGGACACAACACTTCAAACGTGGCCTCATCGGTGCTGAATAGAGATAAATAATTAATTCCTTCGATCTGCAAGCAATGCTTCTATTAAAGCAGTCCAATATGCCATTAGTCTTCTTGGCAAAAAAGGCACACTGTTGACTCGTATCCAAATTCTTGTCCATTGTAACTGCCAGGTCTTTTTCTGCAGAGCTGCTACCTAGCCAGTAGGTCCCCAATCTGTAGTAGTGCCCGGGTTTCTTCTGTGCTAAGTGCAGGAATCTGCACTTGTCTTTGTTGAACCTTATCATATTTCTTTGGGCCTAATTGTCCAATTTGTCAAGATCACACTGTATCCTATCCCTACCCTCCAGCATATGCTCCCCTCCCCCCAGCCTAGTATCACTTTCAAACTTGATGAGGGTGAAATCTACACCATCCTCCAGATCATTAATGAAGATGTGAATAAAACTGCCCCCCTGACTGACTCCTGGGGCACTCCACTTGTTACCAACTGCCAGCTAGACTTTGAGACTTTTGATCAATGGTTTAAGATGGCACTTGGTCCTGCCATGAGTGCAGGGGACTGGACTCGATGAACTCTCATAGTCCCTTCCAGTTTCTATGATTCTACCACTACCCACTGAGCCCTATTATCTAGCCAGCTTTCTAGCCACCTTAAATAGTCCACTCATGCTATTTTAACTTGCTGGCAAGAATACTGTGGAAGACCATATCAAAAGCTTTGCTAAAGTCAAGATATATCACATCCACCATTTTCCTCACATCCACAGAGCCTGCCATCTCATAATAGAAGGCAATCAGGTTCATCAAGTATGACTTGACCTTGGTAAATCCATGGGCACTGTTGATGATCACCTTCCTCTCTTCCAAGTGTCTCAAAATGGATTCCCTGAGGACCTGCTCTATGATTTTTACAAGGACTGAGGTGAGGCTGACTGGTGTGTAGTTCCCCAGAACTTCCTCTTTCCTTTTTCTGAAGATCAGCACTATATTTGCCTTTTTCCAATAGTCCAGGACCGCCCCTAATTACCACAATTTTTCAAAGATAATGGCCAATGCCTCTATGATCACATCCGCTAACTCCCTCAGCACCCTAGGGTGCACTGCATCCAGTCCCATACACTTGTGTATGTCTAACTTTTCTAAATAATCCTGAACCTGTTCTTTTGCCACTGAGGACTGCTCATCTTCTCCCCATTTTGTGCAATAGTCTGGGAGCTGACCTTGTCTGTGAAGACAAAGGCAAAAAAAAAAATCATTGAGGACTCCAGCTTTTTCCACATCATCTGTCACTAGTTTATTTTTATTCAGATCCAGTCAGGAATGCATATACAACACAGAAGTGACACTGTACCAACTATAACATTAATGTTATTGTATTAATCATCAAAACCCATTTCATACTCATATTCATAGTTCAGAAGGGACCGCAATGTGATCATTTAGTCTGACTGCCTGTATAGTACAGGCCACAGGACTTATCTGAAATAATTCCTATTCAAACAAAAGCATATCTTTTAGAATCTTTTAAAATCATCAGTAAGGGAGAATCCACCACAACACTTGATAAGTGGTTCCAATGGCTAATTACCATCACTTAAAAATGGGCACCCTATTTCTAGTCTGAATTTGTCTAGCTTTGGCTTCCAACCCCTTCATTTTTGTCTGCTGCAGTGAAAATCCCGTTACTGGAGAGGCAGAAAACTAGTTTTTATATTCCATTCAATCAATACATATGAGGGGAAATTAAAATGACTGGGACTGTTCAGCTTGGAAAAGAGACAACTAAGTGGGGATTTGATAAAGGTCTCTAAAGTCATAAATGGTGCAGAGAAAGTGAATGAGGTAGTGTTATTTACTCCCTCACAACACAAGAACCAAGGGTCAACCAATAAAATTAATAGTTAGAAGACTTGCAACAAAAGGAAGTACTACTTCATACAACACTTAGTCAACCTGTGGAACTGGTTGCCAGGAACATCATGAAGGCCAAAAGTATAACAGGGTTTCAAAAAGATTTAGGTAAGTTCATGGAAGATGGGTCCATCAGTGTCTGTTAGCCAAGAGAGTCAGGGATGCAACTCTGAGCTCTTGGTGCCTGAAGCCTCTAACTGCCAGAAGCTGGGAGCAGACAGCAGGGGATGGATTACTCAATAGTTGCCCAGTTTTGTTCATTCCCTCTGAAGCATCTGGCATTGGCCACTGTCGGGAGATAGGACCTAGGACTAGATGGACCACAGATCTGACCCCAGTATAGGTGCTCTTATATAAGGCTATGCATTATTCTCCTGCCCTCTTCCAAAAAGACCTCACCTAACCCTTCAAGATGGGACAAAAAAGCAGGAGCTGATGATCCTAGCATGTTAATGATCCCCCTAGGCTTGCCAACTGCACTCTCCATCTTTTGAAAAGAGCATATCATGAGATACGGCTCCTTTCCAGCCCTACGTTCTTCTGCTCCCATGGACTACAAAGTGTGCACTGAAGGAGACTGGCTCAGGTAAGGTGGGGGGAATTTTCCATCCCATTTTGCTTTTCTTCATCTCCCTTCTCCCCACATTAACTTTACTATTTGCCATATTTACTTTTACCAAAGCCTTTTTACTATTATAAATTGTAAACATCTGTATATTCGATAAAGCAAGAATAGCTGCAACCAGAGATGAACTCTTAAACAAGTCAGTCACAACAGAATTATAATAAAAAGTAATGTACAGATTCTGCTGGGATCAAAGCCAAAACGGCATTTCGAACTATTCCCAAATCCTCCCTTCCCCCAAAATCTTTATGGAAGCTGATATTTCCTTTGTTCCCTATCATCAACTGTAAGAAGCATTCTGTCTCAACATTGTCTATTTTAAAACTTCTATAAAAAGAGTGTGCTTTGAAAACCCCACCAAGTTCATTTAATTAGCTGTAAGTTGCTACTGTATCAGTTACAGCTGCTGGTAATGCTCTTTAAATAGTGATCCGTTGCAGAACTTCACTGGAATCTGACTTTTTCCACTGTCCACACACTTCACATTCCAAAGCAAACCAGTGTCGACAAGAAAGGCTTGTAAAAGACTAGTAATAGGAGATACAATAAGACGTTCCAGTTACTTTGGTTTACTTAACCTTTTTTGTCCCAATTACCCGAAGTGGCACATTCTAATAACTAACAAGGAGTCCTGTGGCACTTTGAAAAACTAACACATTTATTTATCGCATGAGCTTTCATCGGAGAAAATCCCACTTCGTCAAATGCTTTGAAGATAGGGAACTTACAGAATGGGAAGAAATTAAAACTTTAATGAAATTAAAATTTAAAATTCTAATAACTACTTCAGACATTTTCACCAGTGTTGTAGTTTTACTTCCACATTGAAAGTTGACCAATAGGTGCTGAATAGAAATGTACTCTGTACGATGAACAACTTGTTCAGAGGAAGACCAGTTTTAGCTGAAACAGGTTTCACCAACTGAAGAATCAACTAATACGGATCTTTATCTTTCATCAACTCCTGCTATGTTTTGTGTGTGTAACATTTTTCCATCCAGAGACCCTAAAGTGGTTCACAAAATACGTACACACATATACAAAATCCATTTCCCTACTTACTTCCTCCCACAAAGCGCAATCACCTGGAGATTGAGACAGCTTTTCAGACACTACACAACTGTTTCTAACAGAAATTAAGAAAACAACATCCAGTTGAAATTGCTTGGGAAAGTTAGGTGGACAAAACGCAATTGTTCTCTCTAAGTGGAATTTGGCAAGTACAGTTGAAGTACATCTCTTATTCTTGTCAATAGTGCCACGGGACTTCATTGATCGAAGTGGTCAGGAGTTCTGCTTTACCAAGATGCAGCACTCCCGTCACTTAACGACTCAGAGGGAAGACTGCCACATACAGAACATAATTATCGCTTCTTTCAATATCCTGGGCCGTTTTTGCCCATGAATCCACTAGTGATCAACCCCAATACTGTGCATCCTTATTTACAGAAGATTTAAAAAAAAAAAAAAACCACACCTTACCTTTTTCAATTTGAATGTCACCTGTTTGCTGCCTATTGTGGTATCAGATACACTGAGTGTGCCAAGCTTCTCTTCAAGCTTCAAGCGATCTCCAAGAGTTTTCCTGCAAAAAACAATTGCAGAAAATTCAGTTTCTATTCTTGTCTCCATCATATTGCTATCATTAAGCCTGATAATACAAATCTTATAATTTCCAAAAAAATTGCAGCCTGGTTACACTTTTGTCCTGCTACACCCAATTATTAAGCAACACATGCCGCCAACACAAATGAAAAGCAAGTTTCATTATTCCCTTCAAGTATTGTGCATTGTTCAGCGATTTTTCTCCTTTTGCCAGGTTCTTTCTTGGTTCCCCCCAACCCCCATCTTTCTTTCTTTTAAATTTAGGCCCTAGTTAAAAGACAAACCAGACCCAATTAGTCCACAACATCCTCATTAAACCGACATGTGCTTTGACAGCTGTTTTCTGTGGAATAGCTGGAAGGGCCAGTTACACTGAAGTTGTGGTAGCTAGTTTTAAACAACATACTAGTTTTAAATAAAATGTAAAACAGGCATTTTAAAGCAAAATGTACCAGTTTGCTTAGCAACCTTAGTTTCTAAGGTCAGAAACATTTTTCTTTCACGAAAGACTAAAATTTTGAAAATTTTCCCCTATTATAATTGACATTTATGATTCCCTTATTAGCAGCAGTTGCCTAAGCTGATTAAAATAACATTTTTTGACACTGGCCGTACGGGAGCTCTGTGTAAGGAATTTTAAAAAGCAGTTTAATCCTACTTCAATAACAGGAGAAAATATTCAACCTATTACATACGTTTAGTTTTAAAAACAGAGTTAATCTCATGATTCTAAAAGAATTCATCGAAGATCTTTGCAAATGACTAAATTAGCAAGACAGACCCTGATTCCATAAGGAGCTCAGTGTGGACAGACACCTTTGTCCCCTGTAGTCCATTCACACTTACAGTCCACGTTCTGTGTCTTAGGTGTTTGTACATTCCCTCGCACAATGAGGCCTTGACCTCTGATTGCGGCCCTATGAAGTATGGTAATGTAACTTGAACTGCAAGCAGGACAAGGCTTAAATGTACAATCAATGAGGAGCACTGAACTTTGTTATTTAACATACATCAATTAGTGTGACAAATGTAGTTTACTTAATTAGATACAACTGTGCTAACATAACTTTAATGAAGTCTTAGCAATCCAAGATCTCGTTATTAGATCTTTATTGAGATGCAGAGAGAGAGTGCCTTTTCTGTACAAATTGTTAGCAAGGTATTGATCTCTAGATATTTCACATATTCCAAAGGTGTAGCAGTGTTAGTCTAGTTCAGTAAAACAAGCAAGGAATCCTGTGGCACTAACGACTAACACATTTATTTATTGCATGAGCTTTCATGGGATTGGATGCTAGAAATGGGAGGAAACCTCCACTGCTGCCCCATTTTCTAGCATCTGATGAAGTGGGACTTCACCCATGAAAGCTTTAAGAGGGCCACAGGGCTCCATTCACCTATTTCACAGAGTACTTTTACGAAGGGAAACAACAAGTAATCGAACACAGTTCTGTGGAAAAGCAGTCACAGGAGTCAAGAGAAGTTCTGATGTAGCAGAAAGCCGGCGCCCCAGTACGGAGCCAGGAGAGTGTGCAGGATCTTGGTTAAAAGTAGTTTATATATAGGAAAGGCTTTTTCATATGAACTATGCAAAATTACTGTTAAGAATTCCTTTTTTCTCCCATGATTAGGCATTTTGACTCTGGTTTTCCTCCAATACACTTTTCAGCAAGAACTTGTAAAAACTTGCTCCATCTGTGCTATTTGAGAAGACATGCTAAGCCTCAGAGCTAACTATGGCAGGAGATCAATCACTGACAGTATAGTGGGATGTCTACTTTAAACTGAAGTTCACTTTTCTACCCTTTGAAAGTGAATGAGAGAAATGTGGTTACTTTCCAGCAATTCTTTAGCATGACTGGTTGGATGGTGCCTTTAATCAGAGGAAAATGAATAGGGGGAAGATAGTAGGAAAACACTATGGGATCAAAGCTTTCGTCTATAAATACAGAGTTGTATATATGTATCCGAGTGTTATGCTACCTCAAAAATGTCACAAACTTCTATGTCGTGACATACAAAAACTTCATACATAAAGTGGAAGGAAACATACTTTTTATCGCCTCGAAAAACATGGTCCAATAAGCACACTAGAAGTGCTGTTAAATTATCATGTTTTATTTGTATGTCCATAGCACCCAGGATCCCATCATGCTAATGCTTTATACAGAAGATAGAAAAAGACGACTCCTTTTGCCCCAAAAGAGATTACAACCCAAGTATAAGACAAGAGACAAACGTTGGAGTGCGGATGAGGAGTATCCTCTGATGGAACTGGTAGGATATAAAACAAGACACAACAGATGGATAGAGACAAAAAGACAGACAGAGACAGGGGAGCACGAGGAAACAGTAAGATGATACTGGCCATCTGGTGTGCTGAGATCAGCCTAATTGTTTGTAGACATTACTGCAGAGGAGTTTTAAAGAGGTGCTGCATGGGAGAAAACAAAAGTGTTTATTTGAAACTTTGACCAGTGGATGATGGAGACTGCCACTGACACATCAACATCTTGACAGCGAATGAAAGATGGGTGGGATTAGGTTGAGAAGGGTTTGAAGTGAAGACAAGCAGCTTATGTTTGATGCAAAAAGAAGGGGGGATATTATCAAAGCACTGTGGTAAGAAAAGGATCTTGGCAGCAACATTCTCAAGGGATACGAGCGCGACAAGATTGCATTTGTCAAGCCTAGAGAAAAAGATGATGCAGTAATCAAGACATGATATGATGAGAGACTGGATGGGAGTTTTAGCTGTGTGGGCTTGATAGGAATCTTCAAGATTACACAGAAAAAAATCTGCAAGGTTTGGATACACTTCTATGTCCTCAGATCCAGAGTGACAGGTAGGATGTTCACATTGCCCAGCATGCTCAATAAAGGTGGCAGTGGGGACGGTACTGGTTGTTCTTGGAGGAAAAGGGCAGGGGGAGATTAAGAGCTCTGATTTAGTCACGTTGAACTTGAACTGACGGCTAGATATCTATGAGACATGTCAGAGAGACAGGGTAAGACTAATTTGGATAGAAGGAGACACATCTGGATTTGTGAAGTTGTCAGCACCGGAATGATAGTTGAATTTGTGTTTGTGAATAAGATACCCAAAGATAAAACAGAGGGAGAAGAAAAGGCAACCATGGACAGAGTCCTGTGTAAATCTCACAAAAAAATGGAATGGAATAAGGAGAATCCTCTGACATAGCAGTGAGTAGTAGGATGTGAACCAAGAGAAGACAGTCATGGAAGCAGGGAAGAATTTCAAGAAGAACATGTTCAACAATGCCAAAGATGGCTAACAAGTCAAAGGAGGATGAGGATAGAATATTGGTCCTGAGCTATGGCTATGTAGAAGTCAATAGAGGCTACTCTGACGGACTTTGCTGCATTTAATGGTATGCTTCAGAATGTGCCTGTCCTGAGAATCCTTGAATTTATGAAAAAGTTTACAGTGTACACCAATTCTTCAGAAGTTGGGCTTGGAGCAACGCTGAGTCAGGAACTTGACAAAGGAACACCCAGTTTTATAAGTCATAAACTGTTTCCCCAGGAACATTATACAACTATAGAAAAAAGAATGTCTAGCCATTAAGTGGGAAGTGGAGACATTTAGGCACTTAATTATGTTGGTCACAGACCATCATTCTTTAAATTGGCTAAATCAAATCAAAGTCAAGCATGCCAGAATCACCAGATAGTACATGCCACTGCAATATTTCCACTTTTCAGTACATTGCTCAAGGAGTTAGCATAAAAATGCTGCGCATTTATCATAGTATATGGCCAGTAGACAACTTCTCTTTAGGCTAGTCTTCTTTACAAAATCCTACCATGTTCAAACCTGGTTCTAAAAAAATAAAGCTATATGACACTATGATGACTATGCCTTTATGATAAGCACAGACCAGAACAATCATGCTCTGCATCAGGTCAGCTCTATGGGATTGTAAGATGATAATTAAAGGTTTTGGAAGAGTTTGGGGAGTGCAGTCTGAATGCTGCCTGACAGTGTAATAGGGATCATTTTTCCCAAAAAACTATAATTTAAATAGTCTCCCCTCCTCCAATGGAGAAACAATTTTGCATAGCAAGCCAGCAGCATAATCATTGGAAAAGGGTGCAATGGTCTCTAGTGCACTTGTTTAATTATCCTATTTCTTCTTCATTTCATCTGCACTCCTGTTGCTATTTGTTGTGTGTGTTTTGCCTAAGACCCTCATGATAAAATGATGTCATTTTGCCCATTGGTAGTACTGAATGGTTAGAAAAAGAGATACTTTTTCCATAAGACAGCATTTTTAAAGTCTATTCAGTTTGTTATAACATGGATGCTGAATAAAGGTATGAACAAATATTGCCATGTGTAAAGTTTTCTAATAAAAAGTGAGCAGGGGAAATGAAAGCAGCACCTGCAGAAGTGCTGAAGGTTAATGTACCAATTTCAATTAGGATTTACAATACGGTGCCCAAGATGTGCGTGGAACTTTACAGACAGAATATGTTGATTGTGAGCCTCTTACCAAGGGTCTTTAACCTGGCCTCCATATGCACAGATTTTTGAACACTAGCCCTTTCACACGTGCTGGTGATTTACAAGCAAAGAAGCTCCATATGCATATTAACTGTAGAGCTTTTGTGACACTGTGTTTTAGATAGCACTCCATGAAGAAATTTGTTTCTTGTATCATTTTCAGTTTTCTATCTTAGGGATTGTTCTAATGCGACTAAAAGAACCCAAAGACTGATATTACTTAGAGAACTAATAATATATATATATTAAAAAACAGGTTCTAAAACGCATTGGGTCATTGTTTCCGTTCAATACCCATCACCTGTGTTACTTAACTATTTCTAAAATGCCCATCAACATGTACCTCAATGACAAAGTAGTACCTCACCATATCAGCCACATCTGAAACGCAGCAAAAGGACCATCAGACACCAGCACAGATGTATTTTGTTCACGATTTCTGTTTTGGCACGACTCATCTCCCTCTCTTTATACCGTTCATTCTAGTTAGAGCTATGCTGAGCACTTGGCATGCTGTGACATATCTATCTTGGCAGCTGCTGTCCTTCACGGCTTTTTATTAGTTTCGGCACAGCTCTCCAATTAAAAAAATTGTAATAAAAGCCTGATTTTCTGAAATGCTGCGCACGTCTAAGTGAAATCAATGAGAATGTTCAGCATTAAGCATCTGGAAATCAGGACACTTCCTGGCCTCTCTAAAAGTTAGAAGCGCTCTAGATACAGCACTCTGCTGCTTTAGCTATTGGCTGAGTTAGAGGGTACAAACAAAATTGTATTTAAAACCTCTATTGCCATGGTGCAGGGAGGGAGTAAAAATGCTAGGAGCAGCACAGGGGGTTATGGATTACTGCACTAATAAATTCAGTCTCTCTGTTCAGTCCATGATTTTTAGCATTTAGCAAAAGTTATGAATTTTAGTTCCCAGGCTCATTGTTGGAAGGTGTTATGCAGGTTTCCTTTGCAGATGAGAATTGACAGGTCCAATACAGAGTTATCAGTTTGTGAAAAGTGTCCACCCACACACAGATGATATGGTGTTTTTCTCTTACCATTTTTCTGTGAAAGTTCATTCAAGAGCATAGCAACTGTCTCATTTCACCTACAACAATCTACGACTCACTAAATCCCTGCCCCGGCTTTTTCGCCTCTCCTTTCACCTCTAGGGTCCTGTCTACACTTCTTATTATGTCAACAAAACTTTTATCACTCTGGGGTGTGGGGAAAAAAAATGAAACTAGGCACACATCTCGGAGCAATATAAATTTTGCCGGCATAAGCACAAGTGTGGATTGTACTATGCTGGCAGCGAGCGTCATCGGGCAACACAATGGCCACAACCCATTTAGGTGGTTTTATTATGTCAGTGGGAGAGCTCTTTCCCTCTGACTTAATGAAACTACATTTGCCCTTATGCAACAAAAGTTATATCACTCAGTGTACACATTCTGAGCGACAAAATTTTGCTGGAATAACTATGTGTAGACAAGGCCTATGACTGGAAAGGTGTCAACTGGCCACTTCAACTTGAATGGTCCTTTGACATGTGTGCTAACCATTTAAGCTGAACAATCTGTTCCACCTTGTTTAGTGGTGACATTGAGTGCCTTTCCCAGACCTGAGGAAGAGCCCTGAGGAAGCACAGAAGCTTGTCTCTCACCAGCAAAAGTTGGTCCAATATAAAAGATATTACCTCTCTCACCTGGTATCTCTAATATCCTGGAACCAACCAGACTACAACACCGTAAACAAACAAAATATGAAACTCAGACAAAATACTTAACCGTGGCTTTTAGCACTGCAAGAGAAAGCCTGGAGACTAGAACTCTGACAAATGAGGTAGCAGGTTGGTTTATATAGCATCCAGACATTTTGTTCTTTCACTGTGCCCTCCCAGCAAAGAGGTTTATTTTGTAAGCACTGGGAAATCAGGAGGTATTTGTGGTTTTCTAATGAGGAGAGATCACACAGGGTGAGATTTTAAACCCCTTTACTCTCACTGGTGAACTGATACATGGAGTAGTCACACTGACATCAATGGAACTAGTCATATGAATAAGTGCTCACCAGTGTGATGTAAAGGCCTTCAATATGATTCAAAGGATCAAACCTTTATAATTTTCCCTTAAGTAAGGCTCAGGGATGACCCGTACATAACAGGGGAAGAACACATTAAATGAAAGTCACTGCAACTTATGTCCCCTACTCATCATGTCGGGCTGCAGAAATAACTGCTTCAGGATCACTGTGCCTGCTAAATAAAATAAATGGGCCTATATTATAGAAAAATAGTTGATAAACCAACCAACTTTATTAAACTGAAATGTTTTAGTCTTACTTCATTAACTTTTGCTTTTTGGCAGAGTCCTTGAAGCTTCTGAATTCCTCCCCTGCTTTAATCTCAAAGAATTGGGGTTTCAGTGTTGTTTGCTGATCCTCCGTGAACCTTTCCTGCCGTTTTACTTTTTCCTCTTGGCGTAGAAGTTTGCGCTGTTTCCTGACCTCTTCAACCCAATCTTTTTCATCATCTGAAGTTTCAGAACTTTCTGCATCACTTGGTTTTCCTTCTGGTTCTTCCTCCCCTTCCTGCAGATAAAAATAGTTACTCTAAGGAACCATTAACTCATTTTTTTTTTAAAAAAAACCTATTTGCCCAATTAAGAGTACGTGACAATCTCTATAATGTCCAACTTGAAGAGAACTAGAATGCTAACTAACACATTAACCAAATACAGCTTACACAGTAGACTCAAATTATGTTCACAGACGCATTATATAACAGATCTAAGAAAAAATGACTATAATTATACAATAAGATTAATTTAATATTAGTTTTAAGATCTGTGTATAAATAATCTTAATCATACTCATTTAGAGAAAGACTGATACTTTTCCATTGTTGTCTTCTCTTTTTCAAGGTCATATAAATGAAAATCCTGAATGCTTGTAATTAAAAATAAAGAATGATAGACAATTCTAACCTAGGAGAAAGTTTTACCTGCTCTTGTGCTTCTTGCTGTTCTAAAATTTTTAGTTTCTTCTTTCTTTTCTCACTTATTTTAGAAACAAGTGGATTAAGAAGCCTAAATTCTTCACTCTTCTCATCCACCTGGAAATCTGGGTTCTCAAACATGACTTTGAACCGATCATCAGTGAGAATGTTAGGCAGATTCTAGAAAAAAGAAAAACAAAGAGCTGGTTACAAAAATTTTAAACAAAGGCTTGTGAAATTATTTTAAAATTAAAGCTCGTTCAATTACTATTCAGTTTTAAATAAGCAACTGGACATAAAGTATTGATTGTTTGGTTCTTCCAGACCATTGCATCAAAATCTATTAGATTTATCTTTTGCTATTTTCATGACATTCACATAAAAACTATTCTGACACATCTGCAAATAAAATATATCATGCTATTCAAATGATAGGAATCTCAGATACTCTACTTCCCAACATTTTGTATTTCAAGGTTAGCATCTCTCAGAGCCAGAAAAAAACAGTTTTCTCTGACAACTTCGTATGGGAATTTCAAACATTAGTTTTTGAATTTATGTTTTTTCTTCATTTCTGTTATTTTAACATGTCATTATGCACCACTGCTGCTATGACCCAATAGTTTTTATTTTTAAATCACTAAGAACAGCTGCTTAGTACTGATACAGGATATCTTCTTTTCTAGATCTCCTGTTTGTGTCCTAATGGCAGAGTTTGACACAAAAACTCTATGAACCTCTACGGGTTCTATGAAATCAACTCTAGTATTGACTATGTGTTGTTGGATATATGTTAACTTGAACATGTCTTAGTAACTCTCAGACAATTAGCTATGTTTACAGGTTGAGAAAGCTGGTTGATCAGGATTGTTGCATCACATGTGAATACCATTCCACAGAGATGCTTTTTCGTTCCTGTTTTATAAGACTATTTCAGTATCAACACTTAAGACTTATTTTTTAATCCTGCATACTCTCCTTCCCCCACATCACCAACCCCAAATATAACAGGGAAAGGGGCAATTTTGTGTCTCTCTCATTAAAGAGCTTCATCCTGCAACACTGGAGCCAACAGGAGTTTTACCATTGACTTTATTGGGCACAGGATCAGGCATAAAGAAATGTATAATTTCAACTAATATTAATCTACTTCATATTAAAGATTTACTCAAGAGGCTTCTCTTTTAATTAAAAAACCCTTTTGTCTGATGCAGCTGCAAAATTACTACCAGGAGGACACTCCTTGGTCCAACAATTTGTTTTCACAGCTGCTCAGAAAGGAAAAAAACATAAAAGGAGATAGGTTTAAGTTAGACATGCTTAGTATCTACAAATGTCTCACTAACAGTCTAATCTAAAAATAACCAGCAGAACAAATAAAAAAAAAAAAATCACCTGGCCTTGGTAAAATTCTTAATACTGTTTCAGAGAAACATTCAGAATCTGCATTTTTATAAATTATTTTCTTCTTACTTTAATGCACGGTGGAAATGTACATCTCCAAGCAAATTCATTTAGAAAGTGAAAAATTAGAATTGTGATAGAGGCTCAGAAATTTTGCAATGAAGACTCCACCAAGCCTTTGTCCCTTTCTACCTTCCCACCTGCAAGCCAGAAACTCTCACCAGACCAGACATCACATGACACTTATGTCCGCTCTGCTGACTACTGGAATTCCAGTGCTCTTCTGTTGTTGGATGATTTAACTCAGTTACCCATCTCATCTATGTAAAGGGAGTCTCTGCTGCATACCAGGTGGGTGTCAGGGCAGATTTTATACAGCCTATGTTGGAAGGAGCCTTCAAAAGGTGCTTCCTCATTACAAATTTGTAATCCAATTGGCCAGACATTATCTCACTGTATTCCTGATTCCCCAACACAGATTATTTCCACTGTGAAGCCATCTAATTAGAAGATGCAGTGTATGATTACACACAAAATCCTTATCCAAAGAGGTAAGGAACACTGACCTATGAATCTGTCTAACCATTTATAGTCATCAACACACAACAATTTATTATCCTAGTGCTTCTGTAGACCTCCTAAAAACAATCCTACCTTTTGTTTCTTTTTTCTAGTAGGTTGCTGTTCCTCTTCCTCTTCAATCAGTTTGAGTGCCAACTCTTTATTAACCTTTGGAAGTTTCTAATGAAGGAAAGGAAATTTAGAACTCATCATTGTATTATTCTTTCATGCCCCAAAACTTTGGCTATTCTACACATTTTACAATCATGCATTTAGTCCCAAGGACAAAAATTCTCTCTTTTACATGTACTTTTTTCCACTGTGATCAAAAAATTCAACCCAAATTAATGAAAAACTGGGTTTACCCAACCAACTCAGTTACAGACATTATAATAAAAAACTAATGGCTTCCCATGAGAAATACCTAAGCTTAGAAACAGCCACCAGGCTACTTCCTGTCAGGTTAGTAAGAAAGATCCAAGTCCCCAAAGCAGTACTGTGTGTTCTGGCATATAGTATATCATACTTTCACATTCTACTGGCTGATTGTGAAGCCATATATCATGCTCTCTGAAGAGGTGAGTCAGATTCGTAAACACAAGGCAAAAGCAGTGTTAACACAACACCTAGAAAAGTGCAAGAAGCTGTACTGTCTTTCAGATCACTGGTCCAAAGGAACTGATAATGTTGTACTGAGATGTTGAAGCATCTTTGGCCTTAGCAGGGATAAGAATCTTTTTTTTAAAAAAAACTTGTAGGCTGAAGAGATTTGATCTAGAAATCCATGATTAACAAACATGGAAGCCCATGATGACATTTTCCACAGTCAGTTTTCAGAGCACAATTGCATTTTAGGGACAGGAGTCATTTGGTAAACCACCAGTTTTACATGTAGAAGTAAAAACTGTAGGCTTTATGCCTTGGGTTGTCTGTGGAAGTTCTGAAGCATGACAAGATTACCGTGTCTTTTTTCTTCTGTTTCATCTCCATTTCTTTTCCTCAAACTGAGATCCATGTGAATGCCACAGTTCCATATTAAAAAGAGGTATATTGATATTGGTAACAAATTGAGGCTGTAATTTGATTTCAGAGCTCTGGCAAAATCAACAAACTCATGTATAAGGAGAAACACCATAAACTCCCAATTCAATTACAGTTTTGTGATGTCGTTATTTTACATTATTTCATATGAATAATTTTCACTGAAAGTTTAATCATCATAAATAGGATTCTACCTTTAGTTGAACTCTTTGTGCACGTGTTTCTTCTATCTTCTGTCTAATTTTCTCTTTTCTATATTCCTCATAAGCAAATGGATTGACCATCATTTTCACCTTTTAAACAGAAACAGATGACTTTAAAGAAAGGAAACAAATAATGCAGGAATAAATATATTGTGTATACATAAAGGCAAAAAAGGTACCAAAACAAGGAGCCCCCTTAATGAATTAACCTTATTTACCTTATGATACAGTCGTATGTCCATGAAAAAGCCATGCATATATGCTCTGAGAAGTGGTGATCCTATGAGATGGGTAAGGCCTGTGGGGGGGATGAGGGGAAACAGTATGAAGTTAACAGAGGACTTCAAAGGATATAGGAAGCGCTCACAACTAAGATGACTGAACACTTGACTAAAGGAAAACAAACAGAACTGAAGTATAAATAAAGTTCACCAATATTCACATCCATTCCATCAAGACTAAGTAGTGCCATAAAATATTCTGTTAACCTAGCAAAGAATTTGAGCAGTCCCATAACAAAAACAGTCTCTTCTTTTTGCTGCAGTAAATTTTAGTCACCTTTTAAAGATGACCACAATCTATGGATAGTTTACCATGGAGAATTATTTGTGAGGAGAGAGCTTTCTGAAGATATGTGCATGTTTGATATATACATCTGAATTACAGTTTTTGGTGTGGCATACTGATGTTTTAATTAAGAGTTTTGCCTTGGGTCACTACCTTTGAAGAACAGATATGTTGAAAGATATAAATATAGCACCACAGTAGTTCATAAAACACCCTAGGCCCTAACCTAAATACAGAATGAAAATCTCCAAATGAGAGAAGAATGTGACAGCATTTATCTCCAGACAACTCTGCACAGATGAGAGAAAGGAGAACTTTTCTTTAAAGCAAATATTACAGAACCAGTGGGCTGAAAAATTAATAAACCTTGATTAAAAAAGACAATTCCAGAAATTAGAGATTTAAGAGAGAAACACAATGCATCTCCCAAGCTATTTTTTTTTAAAAAAACAAGATGAAGGCACCATCTTTAGGAGAAAAAAATGACAATTACAATAACAATGCTGTTGTCATAAAAATGGACTAAAGTAGACAATCTTCCATAGAAAGGACTTGAACGTATATAGTTCTATGGCCCCAGAAGATGCGACATCAATTGACTTCTAATGATACCAAACAGTGAATACATATAAGTTCCCAGTGCAAGATGGCCCAATATGCCTGGTTTGTCAATTCTAGGTGGATTTGATTTAGTTTTTGCAGGCTAATGAAAATCTAAAATTGCAGCTAAGTTGCTCAGAAGGGGCATTCTGAATCCCTTCCAAGTGCACTGAGGAAGAATGGTCTTTTGGTTAAGACGTTGGACTAGGTCTTAGAGAACTTGATTCTATTCTCAGGCCTACCACAAACTTCTTGTATTATGCTGTCAAGTTGCTGCAGTCACGTCTATACTAGAAGTACTATTGCAGCATATCTACAGCACCATGACTGTGACATGGTAACTCTAGTGTAGACAGAGACTGTCAATGGAAGCACTCTTCTGTCGCACTAACTGCGTCTACACTAGGGATTAAGTTGGCAAAAACATAGCTACAGCACTCAGGACTGTGGATTTCTGACAGCCTTAAGCACTGTAGCTATGTTGACCTAAATTTGAAGTGCAGACCAGACCTTAGTTCATGCTTTAGTTCCCTATGTGTGTGTGTATTGGGGGGGGGGGGGGGGTGGTGAGAACACCTCTCTATCTCCCAGAGATGTCATGAGGATAAAGCATTATGGGTGGTGCATACCACTAAAAAAAACCTGATAAATAAAACATGTTTCCATTGACATCAGTATGAGTTTCAAAATATTCTCTATATTGAGGATATCATTTGCAAGCGGATTCCTTTATTTATGGTACTTATTATGGTACTATATCACCACAGTACCTGAGCATTTCACAAGAATTTAAAAATAGAAACCACTTCTCTTCCTTTCCTCTGCTTCTCATTGTGTGGCTAAAAGAACCTCAAAGCACTTCCTCAGACACAGTAATCACTGTACATCAACCTTCTCCTCAGGAGACAAGCTGTGAACAAAGGTTCTCATTGAGTTGACAAAGATTGCCATAAAGCAAGGCAATCAGGGCTGGCATGCTATCAAGAATGGCAACAACTTCCTCACAGCCCCTTTCTTACTTGTTCATCCAAACTACAGACCTGGCATACATATGAGCAATGTGAGTGCTTTAAAACTGAACAAAGAACAGAAACAAAACAAAAAACACAAAACAGATAGCCTCCTAAATTTTACCTAAATTTTCAAGGTCTTTTCTGGTAACAAATTTGTAATCATCATAAACTGTACTTTCTGGATTCTCCTCCAATTCTTCAGTCAAGTTGTCCAAGAATGAGCACCATCTTGGAGCAGGCCCTAAAACCTGTGGGCATATTAAGAAGAGTTATGAATGTATGCATACATCCAAAGGTAAACTCACAGCGAGTTCCTCACATCTGCTGCTCTGCTTCAGTGTGAAAGTAAAATACTGAAGCCAAATATGCTTAGACAACATTTTGCGACCTCAGTCAGACTTACTGCTTTGTAGTACAAAGAGAAATACCACAGTAAACTATTTTATAGCACTATCCTTACAATTTATGGCATTTAATCTAGGCCAATAATTTAGAGGCTTCTAGTTTAATTGCTTCAAAATGTGATAAATTGGACTGATTATATATTAAAAGCCGAACTTGATGGATACAGTTTTGAACTTATCTAATGACATTAGAAATCAAACTAATCTTTTATACTCAGGTGGATCTTAAATTCATCAGCTCACTGGGCAATTATGTTAAATCCCATTTTGCTATATTCCTTTAATTAAAATACCTGTTTGCATTTCACAATTTTATTCAAGGGAAAACACATGATTATGAACTGATTATGGAAATACCTAAAAATGCATAAACTGTAAATACTTACAAAAACCTACATAAAGGGTACAAGCATGTAATTTTTATGTTGTGAACAATTTGAAGTCTAGTTATGCTAAACTATCAATGTATTTTCAGTTCATGTTTCCTCATCCCAGAAAGAGAGTGTGTGTGCGCGTGCACGCGTACGGAAAAAGGTCAATTGAAGGGTCTCTCTCCAGGGGAAAAAGTGGAGAATCAATGGGAAGTTTGGGATGTACGGGAGGCCACTGACTCCAGCAGAGTGGAACTTTTAATAATCCATTTTCTTTTTTGTTCCATCATTACTAATATTTGAAATGGAAAAACCCCCCACAAAATTACAATAGATAAGGCAGTGGATGCTGATCAAAAGAATGTTTTTCAACAACATTTGATAATGAAATGCATACAATATGTTCCTAATGGAAAGGCTGTGTTACACCAATAAAGCTCTCATGGTGACAAGATAGTCTATTCCAGTTAGAAAACTGCCATCTCGCTCCTCCTTTTAAAAAATGCGTTTTCTTCAAATACCTATAGCCGTCTTAAAATATCAATAGTGTATTCCAGACCATACCATTCAACATACTGGATAAAATTTAAAAACCCCTGATCCAATTTTTCCTTCATTAAGAAAATTATCTAGCAGACTTAGCAGGGTTCCTTATTTCATCTGATTTGCTCTATTAACTGTCTTTATAAACATCCTTTCCTGTTTAGAAATCAGCAGCACCATCTTTTAAAGTTACAAGAAATAAAAATAAAGTCATACTGTGATCAAAGTTGGTAAACAACAAAAAAGGCAACTCAAGATTACTTTAGCATCATTTATCATACTGTTCATTTTACCCAGATTAAATCTTTCTTTGGAAAATCATATTGGAAAATCATAATTAATCTCTGACAACAGAAACAGCTGCCTACTTAATCAATTAGGTTAACCAAATCTTCATGGTGGTCTGATCAATAGTAACCATTTGACTAATATGTAGCACTCAGCAAAATCTCTTACAGTCATCATTTCAGTCAGGCACTTTTTCCTCCTTTCAGATCTTAGAAGTCTCCAATTACATTTCTTGTTCTCCCTTGCTTCAAAGCTAAATGAGAAAGCTTTTAATAAAACTAGATTTCAGTCAATTGAGTACAAGTGTTCCAGCTTTTCATGCTGATTCAAATGATGGCTGCTAAATGTTGCTTCATTACCAAAACTAAAAGGACTTTTTGAAGTCATGTGTTTTGTGGTTACCTATGTTTTTTAATTTGGATGCAATTCTATACATGTTTTCTCTCTCTATTACTGCTGAGCTATTTTGTTTCTTTTTGAAAATGTGCTGCATACAAATGAAAAGAAATATTTTCTGTCATTGTGATTGTCGTATAATAAAGTCGGTCTCCTGAAGAGTTGTTGAAATAAGTGGAGTTCTTACTCGTATATTTTAATCTCATGGAAAACTAGCTCTTCACAGCATCTTGCAGTCACACTGCTTTAACAAATGCAAGGTTCCCACCTGTCACTTGAACAACTTTTTTCAAAATAGATGCCACTTTTCTTTCTCCCATAAAACCCCTGAAACTGAATTCCTGCTCATCCTCCCATTGCTTATAGCATATGTCCCATTTTAATAAATGTACAGGAATTTTATTTTTTTATGTTTAATTGTTAATCCCTTTCCCCCTCCCACTTCTTCCCTCAGTTAAAACACATTACATTCCCTTCTTCTTTCTTCCTGCAACTCTTCAAACAGCGTCTTGTGGCACTTTTAAAGACTAACAGATTTATTAATCGCATGAGCTTTCGTGGGAGAAAATCCCACTTCATCAGACGCTTTGAAGATAGGAAAGTTACAGAGTGGGAGGAAATTAAAAGAAGGGGAGTGTATGACATAGCATCAGGTCAGGCTGTAACAGCAAATCAAAGTAGGTGTTAGGATTCAAAACACTGGGGAACAGCACATAGAGGAGGGGGGAGGTCAATTCACTTGATGTAATGCGAGAAAAATCCATAGACCCTGTTTAACCCCAAGGCAACTGAGTCAAATTTGCATATAAGTTCGAGTTCTGCAGACTCTCTTTGAAGCTGTGATTTGTTATTCATCTGTTTCAACACAGCTATTAACAAGTCATCAATGGAGTGAGCAGGGAGGTTGAAATGTTCCCCTACAGGTTTTGCAGTATTGCAGTTTCTGATGTCAGATTTGTGTCCATTGATTCTTTGGCGCAGAGACTGTCCTGTCTGTGCAATATATAAGGCAAAGGGGCATTTCCGGCACATGATGGCATAAATCACATTGGTGGATGAGCAGGTGAACGAACCCTTGATGGAGTAGGTGGCATGATTAGGCCCTGTGATGTGACCTCCCCCCTCCTCTATGTGCTGTTCCCCAGTGTTTTGAATCCTAACACCTACTTTGATTTGCTGTTACAGCCTGACCTGATGCTATGTCATACACTCCCCTGCATTTAATTTCCTCCCACTCTGTAACTTTCCTATCTTCAAAGCGTCTGACGAAGTGGGATTTTCTCCCACGAAAGCTCATGCGATTAATAAATCTGTTAGTCTTTAAAAGTGCCACAAGACTCTTTTGTCTTTCTACAATAGACTAACACGGCTACCCCTTTGGAATTTGTCTTCAAACAGCCTTAACCTTTCTATCTCTGCACAGCCCTAAGCCTAAATTTCTATGCTTCTGCCTATTCAGAGACAAACCCTGCTAAGGCAGAAAAACACAGACTCTGTTGATTGGTCAGCAGGAGTTCTGGGAACTAAGAGGGTGTGACTGTCTGGTTCCCTATTATCAATGCCACAGCTATGGGAACACAGACTCCTTCCCTACCTGGGGATCAGGCTATGCTCTAAGAGAATTGATAGTTAAGTTGGAGGGCTGCTTGACTAAGTGGTTAACAGGCCTGTGAACTAACACACATACATAATTCTACTAAGTCCAAGTGGAGCAAAATGCATTGAAATTGCAATTAGGTGAAGAACAGGGTACATTATGCAATTGCAGATAAACGATGTGATGAAACCAGACTGAAAGTAAGTAGAAAATTCCCAGTAGTACGATTTTACCCAATGACATGTCTAATCACAGTCTATCTGCCAATTTTAATAAAGTTAGATATAACATAGTAAATCATTATAAACCAGTATGCGTTTGAATTCATTTTTAATTCAAGTTCTATATTTCTGTAAATATAGGCACTTCAAAATCACTAGCAATGTTTATCAATAAGTGGAAGATTTTCAAAGGCACAAAGAGAAGTTGGGCAACAAACTCCCAGTGAAAGTCAATGATAGTTGGACATCTGACTCCCCATTTCACCTTTAAAAGTTTCCCCTGACAGTCTAATATGGACAACAATATTATGTCTCCAATTCATCAGGCAAAGCTGCAAAAATTAAGGGGCAAAGCAATGATTAGTTTTATTACTCCACATCATAGTGTTTGGGCAAAGAATTTTATCAGCTTTTTCAACTAACACAAGAAAAAATGTAATAGATCCTCTATTATTAAAATGGTCAGATATTCTACTGAGTTTTAAGTATTCCTAAAACTTGTTCAAACATCAATTATAAAAAGGAAGAAAATTTCTGTTGCGATTAACTTCCCCAAAAAGACTGTGTTGCTGCAACGATGATTTTTCTTAGATTAACAATTCTGTATTTTAAATGGCAATGAAATTAACATTTAGAGGATATTGTAATATGAAAGCCTCATGTAGCACAGCTCAGATACAACACAGATAAAATAATTTAAAGAAATCCCTCTGGACCTCTCCTGAATACACCCTACTGCTGTCATCCCATTAACTACCAGGTATTATTTCAAAAGCAGGTGTTTGCTAACTTGTATTTGATAGCAAACGAGCAGTTAAATGCTGTTTAACTTGAAAGTTTCATGGTCAGCTCCAGAGCTTCAGCTGAACTGTAGAAACAACAGGCCCAAGCCCCAAAAGTGCTGAACACTCCAAATCACTACTGCTTTTATAAGAAAGTTGAGGGTGCTAAGAACCTCACACACTAAAGTCCTAGGAAATAAACAAAAAGGAGGGGAGAATACTGTGTTAAGTATTAGTTTGCTGCAGTTTATGAGCCCAATCCTGTACAAGTGAAATTAATGAGAGTTTTTGCTACTGACTTCAATGGACGCAGAAGCAGACCTCAAGTTCTATTTTATAAAATGCCACATTATAGGGCTAAAGAGTTTATAGTGAACTTATCAAGTTGTAACTAGGATGCTAGAAATTAAGTAAGTCTTCATACTGCACAAAAAATATTTTGCACTAATCTATTGCAGTAAAAATATTGGAAATTGCAAATATATATCAGCAAAAATCTGATTTTCAAAACCGCTATTATATAGCTTAAACTGCACTAAACTGCCCTGAAGGCAGAATACAAAACTAATTTGCAATGCTTCAGATTAACACTTCACATTTTACAACACATGGAAGGATATATATGAGTTATGAAGTTATCAGTCAGTCTTAAGATTCTTATTTAGGTGAGCATTGGAAATTCTTGATTAATGGGTAATCTTGTAAAATGTTCATTTACTACTTTGTTATGGCTTCTATGGCAGATCTAGTAGGCTTTTTATGAGTGGGATTCACAAATGGGTCTTTGGTTTTTAACTGCCACTGCAGGGCGGTAACTAACTCCCCTCTGCACTGCATAAGGAGTTTGCGTGCCTAACTGAAGAGTTGTGAATTATACTTGGCAACACCGTGCCTACAAAGTACATAATACAACGTTCAACCCGATCCCCTTGTGACTTCCACCCCAGCTGCCCAGATAGCATATAACTGTGCATCTCTCCATTCTTCTGTAACGTTATATTAAAATTCACCTCTCTTTTTAGGGGTTTCCCCGAACTGGTTATTTGTCTTGGAATGCCAGATCTGAGCCATGTGACGAAACTGCATTAATGCATTTAAAAATTAAACCAAAAACCCTTTGCACCAGGTTTGAACAACACTAGTTCAAACAACAAAGACAGCCTTTTACCACAGCTTGACTGTACAGTCAGATATGTCTTAAACAGACAACAAAGAAAATTGCTTGATGATTGTAGTCTTCTAATTAAGGCGGAACAGAATTGTTCTCGGTACATCAGCTTCTTGCATACCGTAAGGTTATATCTACACTGCAATGCAAGTCCAGGATTCGAACTTGGGCTCAAACCGAATCCCCTTTATCAGATTAAACAAAGTCCCTTCCTCCAAACGTGAGTCAAACTGGAACTCTATTGCATTGCAGTGCAGGCACAGACTCACTAGACTAGTGCTGTGAGAGGCCATCAAAAGCATTCGACAGGCTGACCTCCTTTGTCCTCTGGACAGTCAAGTTGTCCTACACTGCACCAAAAACAAAGGCCTACAGCAGCCATACTTTGGGAAGGTGCAAGGAAATCTGGGATATGCGTGTGGGGACTAAGGCCCACATAATGGAACAGATACTGGAACCCTAGTTTCAACAATTCCTAACCTGACTTTACAACTAAGTGTTGATACTCAAGTCCTAGGTTAAAGTCAGGGTTTGCTAAGTCAAATTCTACTGGGCTTACATTGCAGTACAGACATACCCTAAAAGCCACTTCATATTGCTCTGGCAACACAGAGAAGCACTAAAATGGATGCAAAATATAAAGCCCTCTGTTCAAGGCTCATTTATGCTGCCAGAGTGTGATTAAAAGAGCCGTAATGTTAATTATAATATGGCGCAATATATTTGAGGAACGCATTGGGAAATCTTTTTAAAAACACAAGCTTTTCTAATAAAAGATGGATTATTGTACATTTTTTACTATTCAGCCTGATAGATGAAAATAATTATGAAAGGTATATATTCTTTAGACTCTGACCCTGGCTCTTCACAAGCCCCTGCAGAACCTCAGAGACTTCAACTGAGTCTATCTATGTGGATGAGCTTGCTTTATTTCATGCAAAATTTCTCTTTATCTATATTTTTGTTTAACATTAAAAATTGCTTCTTAAATTTTCAATAGGATACACTTGTTTTAAAGGTTAAGTACATCTAACTGGGCACATAATTACACTTGCACATGCTTTCAGTTTTCAATAGATCTGCTTAATTGCAGAGAGATACCACCATAGGTAGTTAAGGCTGGAGAAGCAACTAGGTGACCCTCGGGGTGTGGGTGGCGATTTAAATGTGCAATTGCATTTTCATCATAATTAGTCCTCTAATTGCACAACCAACATTAGTCAACGTACTTGCATGAGTGATTAATTATGACGCATGTAAAGAGTACTATTTTTAATGCTTTGTTCTCTATTTCCTACAATTAGAAGTACCAATCTGAATGGGCAACAATTTTCCATCATCTATATTGAAAACACAAAAAAGGAAGACAGCATTTTTATCTTGCTAACTCAGTTACTATCAAAGAACAGAATGCTGTGCACCTGCATTTAAACAGGGAGGTAACATCCCATTATCACGACCTTAGGGCAATAGAAGGCACAGGGGGCGGTTTTTGTTTGTTTTTGTTTTTAAAAAGACAGGCTGATCTTGATGTGAAGGAATGCAGTTTGGGATATCAGAGGGAGAATTGAAACATTAACCTAAAATACAGACTATGCAAATCATTTTCCATACTAATTCATATCCGAAATGAACTTAAACGACTTGCAAACTGAATTATCCAATTCACATTAATTAGGCATTAATTCAGAAGAAAGAAGAATTGCACTGTGTGGATGCAGTCCACTTTAATTTATAAAATGGCAGTCAGTCTGAAATAAAACCCAGAATCCTTTAATGTTTCCAAGTTATAGCCTTGACAGTGTTGCTTTCTATTTCTTTTTAAGATTTAGAAGCTGCAATTCATGGTGTGGGTCTGACTTGAAGCATGAAAACAGCCATCATTAGCTACCTGGTTTACATGAAGTTTTAATGAAAGACCAAAAAAAATGGTTACTAACTTTTTGTAACTGTTGGTCTTTGAGATGTGTTGCTCATGTCCACACCATGCTACGTACGGGGTTGTAATCTGCGTATACAAATGCTTTGCCCTCAGTGATATCCATTGGGTCAGCTCTAGTGTCCTTTGGATCCACATGCTTTCGTACAAGAGGCTCCTCACCCTCTCGGTCCCTTCTGGCCAGATAACTCAGATAGAGGGGTAAGGAGGGTGGGTCATGGAATGGATTTGAGCAACACATCTCGAAGACGGGTGGATAAAAACTGGAAGGTATTTTCTACTACTATTACTAGGACCAGCAACAGCCTCATCTGTGGAGAAGAAAGAGACTTGCACTGGGCAGGAATCTTTACTCTTTCTCTGCCTCTGCTCTACCACGTGAGTACTTTCCTGGACATCGGAGCCTCGGTCAGTGCTAGAGTCAAGGTCCAGTGCTGGGCGGTAATCCATCCCAGGCAGGAGTGATCGGAGGTAGGGCTCAGTACTCAGGAAACTCCCCAGAGGTTTCAATAAGGACAATGCAGTGGCCGTAACCCGCTGGCCAGGTGACCAACACAAAAGTCCAGTGGTGCTTAAGGCAGTTTTTGGTGGTGGGTTTTAGGTGATACATAGGGTTCCCCTTTGGACTCACTGGTGAACGGGATGCCAGAATAAGGCAAGGCTTGCTCCTAAAACGTGCTGGGCGCTCTAGGGCCAGAAAAGCACCTGCTGCTTCTTATTCCCTCCTGCTTCCAGGCCTCAGAGCTGGCAGGTGTCCCCATGGAGCTGGAAGAAAAAGAAGGTCCCTAAATGCCTGGAAAGCCTCTGAGATTGAGAGCACCATCAGACTGCTGGCACCGCACTGGCTTCCTTGTGTCAGTGGAGCGTCCAGCACTGACTCAATGCCCAACGTGGTCAGGGAGCACAAGAGTGGCCTGGCATCACTCTACTTGTCTCTCTTTTGCACCAATAAGCTAGGGAAGCACTTTGCACCAACACTAAAGTACTCGGCACTGACTTCGAGGGACTCGGCTCTGAGACTGGTCTGAGGGTGGCCTCCATGAGGCTAGCCTTCAGCCTGATGTCTCAGTCCTTTTTAGTGCAGGGCTTGAAGTCCTGACAGATATGGCACTTATCCTTCACATGAGTTTCCCACAAGATCTTTAAACAGCTGGAGTGCGGGTCAATCATGGGCCCAGTTCTGCCACAGGAGGCGTAGGACTTGAGACCTGGAGACTGGGGCATGCACAGCCCCTGGGACAAGAAGTCCCTTGACAACAGGAACTAACTATATATGCATTAACACTTCTTTGTAAACTAAACTATTAAAATTAAACTAAACTATTAAAACTACGAACGAAGATAAGAGTCCAAAAACCAGTCAGAGCAAGAAGGGTTGTTTCAGCAAGTGTCATGGGTGCTAAGAAGGAACTGAGGGTGTAGTACCAGGAGCGCCCCTTATCCTGGTGCATAAGCTCGCAGCTCTAGAGGAACTGGAACTGAGCCAACGGATACCATGGAGGGAAAAGTCTCTGGAAACAGTGCATGCAGCATGTATACATCTAGCATGGAACGGACACGAGCAAGCATTCGAAGAACAGTCTTCTCCACATTTAGTTCAATAAGTTAGTACCACAAACAGTTTGTCAAGACAGGTCTATTTTCAGATACAGCCAATGATGAGGACTAGTTATTCACTTCCCATCAAATATTATTTTTGAATCATGTCATAATAATTTGTACAAATCCATCTCTGCTCACCTACAATATAAGTGATCAAAAGCAACCATTCCAATAGAAGACCCTTACACACCAGTGATTTTAAATGCTCTTTCCTGCTAACTCATCGTTTTGGCACTGCTGAGTCAGGATGCTCTTTAATTTTTACAAAAATCCAATAAGATATAAAATGTACGTTTCCATAGTTCATTTGTATTTACAATGTAGTAGGAAACAGCATCCTCAAGAGATACCCATGTGTGGTACCGCCAACACAGGTGCATAAGAAACAATCCCTACCCAAAGAGTTTACAACCTAAGAATCTTGCGGCTTTGTTAGGATATGCCTGACTGCATCTCAATATATAGACCAGATCCAATACTTGTTACATTCGTGCTCAGAATTTTGCAAAAATCACAGTTTCAAAAAAATAAAATAAAATCACATCACATCTCACCTGTAATTTGCTACCTCTGATTTCCATAGGATCTCTCCTGAGTTCTCTCAAAATTGCTCCTTCCAACTTAACCCCTGCCTAAAATACATTCAGATTCTGCAACCTTTACTCAGGCAAGCACTCCAGTGTAGCTTAGTGCAGCTACATGCCCGAATAAGGATTTGCAGGATTGGTCCCACATCTCTCCCATCAACCTCTCTTTTAACCTCTCACTTTCTCATTTCACTCACGTATTTGGGAGATTTAAAACTGTAAGCATAATCACATCTCTTCTGCATATTGGAATGCAGCTGTAAACAAGAAGGCAGATGGAGGAAACCCCTATTTCACATTCTACAGCATAACCCTGGCAACAATATCACATATAGTTTTCAGCCCACATGAGCCTAGGCCGGATGGCCCCATAACTTTCCCTTTATTATAATGAGGGGACAAATCCAAACTGGATTGATTGATATCCCTCATCTCAACCCAAGTACGAGCACTGTGTTTTAGGAATCCTTTTTGGTAAATTATTTGTAAATCATACTGAGGAAGGAGAACCAACCTACTCCCTCAAGGAAATGGCCCTGCTGTGTCTACATATTCTATCATTTTAGAATGGATGGGAAGGATCAGACATTAAATATACAATTACAATTGTTCTACATTTGAGAAAGCTAGACTTCAAATTCCCCCAGAAAACCACACTTATCTTTAGATCCATTTCAAAACCCTAGTCAAATGAGAACTTTAAAAATGCTGCTTTTAGCCATTTTGTTGGGCCTTTCGTACCCCATCTCTCCAACTCTCTCTTTATCCTTTCTATCTTCTGATTGAGACAATATTCAGACCATGTAATTTTTTATCTCAGAATTGAAATATAAGACTAATTTTTCCAAGTGTCCTTAAGCCTTCTACCTCTTCATTAGAGTACAACACAGACATTGCTGTTGGTTTTTAACATCAAACTGTTTGACTTTTGGGGTTTTTTTGTTTTGTTTTTGGTATGCCCTGTCCAGCACAAGAGACAGACTACTGAGGATTTACAAGAGATTAACAGGTCACTTGTAGATAAAGATTTTGTATGTAAAAATGTATGTACATTTTTTCCTCCCTACCCAAAATTCATTCCCTGTAGTTTAAGTTGTACGTCACTGGCTCAAAAATCATAACAAATAACAGCACTTTTTTTGCTCATTCAACATCTCAAAAGAAAACCACTCTCTTACTATGAAGTTTTTCTATGCTGATACACAAGGGCTGCCTCAAGGACTTGTACGGATTGAGTACAGTGCATAATATTTAATATCGTTCCATTTTGGTAGTGTCTGATAATCACCATCACTTTTGTTAATCCTGGGCAGTTTGACTTTACAGTTTTATGCATCATATCTTGTGCTCTGTCAGTTATTTACTGATAGGATCAACTTCACATACTGTGCGTGATTTCTGAGGTTTTGATTAAAATAATGGATGTGTTGCTCATCATCTGTGGGAGCAGCCCTGAGGAACAAGGATCACTAATAGTTAAAGTAAGAGTTTTTTCAGAGCAGACAGAATAATCACTCCTTAAAAAAAGGTTTTAAAAAAAAAAAATGATCGAAGCCTCTTTAGGTAATTTCCCTTTGTTCCTTCCTTTTAATGCATCATTTATTCTGCTCTTATTAGTTGGTCTAATAGCTGTTTTAACACTCCAGTGTTCCCATAACAGTAGTCTGCCCCATGCCCAGCCTCATGGTCCTTTTTTGAGTTGGAGGGATAGAGAATTTCATTCATGTAAATATTTAGCCATTACTTTGCAGCACAGTTTCTAATTTATGGGGTGGAAAATACTATTTTCTAATGTTTGATCTTGTCCCCAGTTCTCTACTGTTATAATTTTCAGAAGACCAATTAAAAAAACCTGCCTTCTAATTTCTCTACAATATCCAATTCTGCCCTATCCTGTTTGTTGTTACCCAGTTTGCCCTGGTTGGTGACACATTTGTCACTGTCTTACCTTTTTTTGTTTTAGGATATGATTCTTGCCCTGTAGTAATTTTATCATCCAACATCTTGCTACTGCTTTGATTTTGGATTATGTTTGTATTTGCAGATCCTTTTCCCCTAAAGGAGTTTTTAAATGTCCCTCTTTTTGTGAGGAACATCTTGGGCCAAATTCACCACTGGTGTAAGCATGTGCAAGGGCATTGAACATTCTTGTGTCTTCCTATAGTGCCAGTCAGTTTTCACCTTCTATTTCTTGTGCCTTAGCACAACCAGTAGTGATTTTAAGAAACCATCAGAAGAATTTTAAGCTTTTACCATAATCCTTCTCAGATTCCAATATGAAGTTAGGGGAAAGAAAAAATCTATGTAGATACATACCTGACATATATGAGAGGAAAAGTCTCTTTTTCCCATTCGTAACGGGCTTGCCACACATCTAAGGAGCAGTAGCGCTATACTTATTTGCTTTTAACGCTTCAAGTGGTCTTGCTAAGATAAAAGGATGGGGGAAATTGTAAAATCCAGATCTACATTAGAAAGGGTAAAGCTAAGAAAGGGTTTCAGAGGGGTAGCCGTGTTAGTCTGACTCAGCAAAACAAATAAGGAGTCCTGTGGCACTTTTAAAGACTAACAAATGTATTTATTGCATGAGTTTTCGTGGGAGAAAATCCCACTTCATTACATGCTTTGAAGATGGGGAACCTACAGAATGGGAGGAAATTAAATCAGAGAAGTGAATGCACAGGATCAGGTCAGGCTGCAACAGCAAATCAAAGAGGTGTTGCGATTCAAACACTGGGGAACAGCATATAGAAGAAGGTGAGGTCAAATCCCCTGTTGTAATGAGAAAAAAAATATGTAGTCCCTGTTTAACCCTGAGGAAGCCGAGTCAAATTTACATATGAATTCCAGTTCTGCAGCTTTTCTTTGAAGCTGTGATTTGTTATTCATTTGTTTGAGCACAGCTATTAAGTCATCAATGGAGTGAGCAGGGAGATAGAAATATTCCCATATTGGTTTTTGATGTCAGACTTGTGTCCATTTATTCTTTTCCATAGAGACTGTCCTGTTTGTCCAATATATATGGCAGGGGGACATTTCCGGCACATGATGGCATAAATCACATTGGTGGATAAGCAGGTGAATGAGCCCTTGATGGAATAGCTGTTTTAATGAGGTCCTGTGATGGTGTCTTTTGTGTAGATATGTGGGCAAAGTTGGCAATGTGGTTTGTTGCAGGGAAGTTCATGCCCTAAGAAAGGGTGTGAGAGTAGATAGAGCTAGAAAGGGTATTAGAGTAGACAGAGCTAGCCAGAGTGCAATGACTCTCCGCAGTCCTTTTACCTCATGCCAGATTATTACTTCTGCAACTCCTGCTTGGCTAGCTGAAGCATTTGAGCTTTACCTCAAATGCCAGTCCTCCTGCTAGACCAAAGGTTCTCTAGACCAGGCGTACACATACCTGTGGGAGTACACAGAGGTCTCCAGATGGTACACCAACAACTAGATATTTCCCTCGTTTTATATGGGCTACATAAAAAGCACTAGTAAAGTCAGTATAAAATACACTTTCATTCAGACAAATGGCTTGTTTATACTGTTCTATATACAATACTGAAATGTAAGTACACTATTTATATTCCCATTGATTTATTTTATAATTATATGGCAAAAATGAGAAACTAAGCAACTAAGTAACAGTGTGCTGTGGCACTTTTGTAGTTTTATGTCTGATTTTGTAGGCAAGTAGTTTTTAAGTGAGGTGAAACTTGGGGGCATGCAAGATAAATCAAATCCCTGAAATGAGTCCAGTAGTCTGGAAAGGCTGAGAGCTGCTAGGCTAGACCACTATACTCTGTGTGACCGTGACCGTGCGTTTCATACATGAGCCCATGCAGGTACACGGATGGAGCTGTATGAAAGGGTATGTCAGAACACCTGAGTAACTGGCTGGAGTACAGGCTTATGTAAGTGGACTTAAAAAAAACAAAGCCAAATAAAACCAACCCCTGATCACAAGCTTCATGCAGACACTCCCATAAAGAGAAGCAGAAGGAGATTCAAAGTCTCACTAAAGACTTCAATAATTCAATCTAGGGTGTGGTCGACACTGTTGGAAGATTCTGATTTCCTAACTTCTTACTGCGGCGTCCCCTCGGCGCTACTCCAACAGGAAATAGCCCCTGGTAGACACTAAGGTATTACTCTTCTTGCAGGGGTGCATTAACAGCATCGACTTCCAGTTCGATTGAGCGGGTCTCCACTGCCGTTCAATCAATCCCTCAGTATCAATCCTGCACTGTCAACAATGCCGCCAGAAGTGCAACATAACTTGTGAAGCATTCACACAAGGATAATGGTTAACAATATAAAACCTTCTGATAGATCATCTCTCCTGGGGCAATTTTTTGTTATCACATCAGACACTTGCGAAAATTCCATTTCCAATTAGATTTGGCACTCATGAAACGATTTATATTTACTTACTTCTGAATTTCTTCTTGCTGACAGCCATTTATGTAAAATTGAGAGTGACACCCAAACAGTAGAGAAGCCCTACCAGGTGAAATTATTCAACTAATGTACAAGACACACTGGCTTTGTATCAACATGAGCACTTTAGTCAAACAAAGCGCACACATTTCTTAAGTGTCATTTTGAAGCACAAGATCAGTAGGTTTTTAAAAGGCTAAGTTTATAACTTGTAGAGGCCACTGCCCATCATGCTGACCAATACCTGTCTCATTGTTTCCTTCTAGTCGCCTGTTTAAGTCCATATCATCTTAGGCTATGTCTACACTTGCTAAAATTAGTTCGAATTAGTTAGTTTGAACTAATTCGAACTAATTTTAGTTAGTTTGAATTAGCTTAATTCGAACTAGAAAAAGTTAGTTTGAACTAAGCAAGTGACATGCATGGCACTTGCTTAGTTCGAATTAGCGATCCCCATTCATTTTAATGGCCGGTTAGTTTGAACTAAGAAATTAGTTCGAATTAACATGGCCACATTGGCTAATTCAAACTAGTTAGTTTGAATTAACCCTTTAGTTCGAATACCCTTAATTCAAACTAACTAAAGCCTAGTGTAGCCATGGCTTTAGTTAGTTTGAATTAAGCCTCCTTAATTCGAACTAACTTGCCAGTGTAGACATAGCCTAAGAGTCTAAGCATTCCAGAGCAAGGATCAGCTTTCCATTCTACCTTTGTACGGTGTGTAGCACAATGGAGTCCTGGCCCCTGACTAGGGCTCCTAGGCACTACAGTCATAAAAATAAATAACACTTTTCAAAAGATGTAGAACCTCTTGTGTATTTGTATCCTGTGTATGTTCTGATTGCTGTGCTGAACAGAATACTCAAGTAAGGACTGATGATTGGTGTGTATTAGCCAAATTACCCATGAAAAGAGGAAAACTACAGAAACCATTTCCTTCTGTTTGATATTATTGAGACACCAAACCTTACTATGATGCTCTGTGGGAGCACAAATCCCACAATACCTTCTTTCTTACTCCAAGGGCTGATGTGCGAGGTCCAGTGGAGTCATTCTTTTAAGCTTTATGTTTGCACAGGGTTCCCTACAGTGGGAACTTTTCACTGGCTACCTCCAGCTGTATTAAGCTAAAGAAGCCTTTGCAGACTGGAGAAGCTGATCAATAACTTTAGACATAGGATAAAGCGCTTTTATCCTGCTTTCCAAGTGTACTGAAGAAACCCGGGCTGCACAGGCTACCATGCTCAGATAGTATGTTAGAGGCACAAGGATAGCACCTGCTGGCCCAAATCAGTGTGTCACTTATCTTGACCTCCACCAGCTGCATGGTGCTGTCTGTACAAACACACAGTTTGCCTTTTTAATTCTGGAACACACAGAGGTGGCTTTAAATTAAACTTGTGTGTTACTGTTTCCTGGTCAGCATTTCGTTTCCTTAGCCCCTATGACTATTTCATCCCATTGTTCTTCAAAATGAAGTGTAGCCACCCAGCCCATTTGCAGTTTTCTGGAAGTCCTTTATGCATTAAGAGTCTTCTAAAATTCTAGAGGCTAGAACAGGGGTTCCCAACGCCTGGCCCATGGGCCAAAATTGGCCCCCGGGGCTCCTTCAATTGGCCCGCGCTCCCTTGCTGCTATCCAGGAGGCGCCCACCCCTGCCCAGTCCCGGAGCGCAGCTGGGAGCTGGGCTGCAGCCACGCCCTCCCTGAGGGCCTTCAGCTTGATACTGGAGCAGTGGAGCAGGAGCAGACTGAAGCACAGCAGCGGGAGCGCAGCGTGGGGCCCACATAACTATAGGGCTCAATTTTAAGCAGTAACATCTGAAAATACAGGAAAGGAATACGAGACAGATTTCAATAACTCTGTTCTAAGTTTATATTGTATTCTTAGAGGCCAACTGATAAAAGTGCCTAAGAAAAGTTATTTTTAGAAACCAGAAATGGAAAGATCCATCAAATCATTTAGCGCTGACAATATACGATTTTTTTCATGAGCTGTATCATCCACTGACTTCTCTAGTTCAGCTTTAAGTAATTGAGGCAATGAGGGTTTTGACACTTCTCTTAGGAGACCACTCTAAAGTATACTAGACCTTCTACTGAAATTAAATTTATTTTAAAAAAAAAGTTTAGTCTACTAGGCTTATTTAGTCTACAGAAGAGAAGACTGAGGGGAGACTTGATAGCAACCTTCAACTACTTGAAGGGGTGCTCCAAAGAGGAGGGAGCTAGGCTGTTCTCGATGGTAACAGAGGACAGAACAAGGAGCAATGGTTGCAAATTACAGCTGGGGAGGTCGAGGTTGGATATAAGGAAAAATTTTCTCACTAGGAGGGTGGTGAAGTATTGGAATGGGCTACCTAGAGAGGTGGTAGAATCTCCAACTTTGGAGATTAAGGCCCGGTTAGACAAAACCCTGGCTGGGATGATTTAGTGGGAGTGGTCCTGCTTTTTAGCAGGGGGTTGGACTAGATGACCTCATGAGGTCCCTTCCAGCCCTATTATTCTATGATTCTACATGTGGTGCTGGGCTCTGAAGTGCTTGCTGTGTTCAAAGGAAACCTGCAACGGGGGTGGAGGGGTGAAATAGAAAGATGACAAAAGATCAGGAATGCCAGGTTTAGAGGAATGTTTTTTAGCTAAACCTTTCCAGACTACTGTAGTCCTTTCAAGGGTTTGATTTGTCTTGCGCATCCCATGTTTCACCTCATTTAAAAACCACTAGCTTACAAAATCAGACAAACTACAAAAGTGTCACAGCACATTACTCAAAAAGACAGCTTTTTTTCTCATTTTTACCAGAAAATTATAAAATAAATCAACTGGAATGTAAATATTTACTTACATTTCAGTCTATAGTATACAGAGCAGCATATACAAGTCACTGTGTGACATTTTAATTTATAGTAACTTTGCTACTGCTTTTTATGTAGTCCGCTGTAAAACTAGGTAACTATCTGTATGTGTTGATGTACCACCTGAAAGACTTCTACGTGTAGCCCCAGCTGAGAACCATTGTTCTAGCTTATGTATGTTGGGAATCTGGTGATGAGCAAGTCTGTGCTAGCATGGCAGTCTAATTTCTTCCCTCACAATGTTCTCCTAGCTTGTAAGCCTTGATGGAAAGAAGACTGACACAACAGTTCTCACAACTTCTGCCTGATAATAGTCAGGGAAGGAAGACTAACTGCCAGGGTCTCCAATCCATCTGTTCAGATAATAGATTTCCAGCATAAACTGATAAAAATGTAAAAGTCTATTCTGCATCTGTAGGTAGGTGAGTTGAGTTGCAGTAAGTTCTGAATATAAAAGCACTTTTCAATATGAAAACAAAGTATCTAGTTCCTACCATTGGCTTTCACCCGTCTGCTGATTTTATTCAGCTCACAGCGTTAAACATTAGAACAGGAACAAATCTTTACATACTCATAATCCTGTGACTGTTGCTTTATAATTATGAGGAGGCATAACCAAGGAACGATTTATCTCAATAGTGAACCGCACTGTAAAACAGTATAATCAGTTTAAATTGCTCACAGGAAAGAGTAATCTACTTGATACCTATGTGAGTTGAAACAATGTTGAAGCAGAGTAGCAGCACAAGCATTTTAAAATTACCCTACAAAGAAAAATCACGAATACTTATTTGGTGAGACGGATAGATACTCCTAGACAGTAATCTAAAACTCACCCTCCATGGTTATTTCACCATTCAAATACTTGCAGATGGTTTTCATCATGCTTTCATTGGCCAGGGCTAAGTAAATAACCACACTGTCCCTGTATTTGCATAAATACAGCAAAGGAAAAAAAACATCAAAACACAGAGCCTAAGGTCAGATATACTGAACTACCAAGTGCAACTTTTAAAGAGAGTCCTGGGGTTCTTGAGAAAGAAAGAAAGAAAGAAAGAAAGAAACATTTTTTATTTTAAAATGAGAATCCAAGCACAGAGTAGACTCATCGACCCAGACTCTAAGGTCAGAAGGGACCAATATGATCATCTAGAGGTCCCTATACTACTGTTTGCTTTACAAATAAACTTTCATCACATCTGTGTAAGAGATAGTCAACTAAATCAGACCTACAGAATCAATTGACAAGGTGCAGCCACAATCTGTAAGTCAATGATTGTCCATCTACCCAAAATTTACAATGAAGACTGTCAGAGGAATTTTCTTCCCTGCAATAGCCCAGTTCTGGTGCTCCACATACAAACGGTCGCACATTAGAGTGAAATGGGGTGGGTGTCCGAGTCAAGACTGGGAGTAGGGCTACAGCATGGAGCAGTGCCAGTATTCTGGGTAGTTTCTCTGGGCAGCCTTGGACAGGCTGTCGCCCCACCTCCCCGCAATCTTTGTGCCTCATCCCTCTAGATCAGTGGTTCTCAACCACTGTGTTGGGACACATTATTGTGTCGCCATACAGCGGTAAGTGTGTTGCAGAGAGCTGGGGAGAGAGCTGGATTTGGCCTAGGAGAGGTGGGCTGGTGTGTCCTGTAGGGTCGTGATATGCAACCAAGTGCGTCCTGACCTTCAAAAGGTTGAGAACTACTGCTCTAGATGCACAACAAACATCTCACATGTGTAAGTGGCAGAGAATTTACTTCTCCTGTCTCAAGCCCAATAATTAAGGCACGGGTTGAACCACCTTCCTGCTATCAAGAAAAAGGTGGTTGGTGTTTGCAGTCCACTCAATTAAAAAATTCTCATGCATGCTATTTAACATTCAAAAGGTAGGAGTGCTCCGCAATGAAAATTTGTGCACCACTAGGAATATCAAATCTTATAGCAAAGTGATATCAGAGAACACTGCAATTAAAGACTCGTGAGCTCAGAACATAATGAGAGCTACATAGCAAAGGGTTAATGAACAAATAGGGTTGTTTCCTGCTGGCTTCTTTAACCTCATTATTCAAGCAAAGAATTCATGGGTATATGATCTATTCTATAAAAGGGAAGTCTTACCTAGACTACTTTCGCTTACTACAAAACAAGATGGTAAGTAGATAACCATGCTATGTTCCTTTAAATTCACAGGATAACTGAATATATTTGTTTTTTCCTTACCATTGTCACTGTAAAATTTGCTAGCTGTCTAGAGCTCAGGCTGAAGGATGTTTGATATTATAATTATGGTCAATAATTATTAGTGGAATAAAAATTGGAGCACAAAATAATGGCCATAGTATAATGTATTTTGCAAGTACTGCTATTCTGCTCAACTAAGCTACTTGAGCTGTTTGGTGTAGTCTGCATTTATACTGGCTACTTCCCTCAAAATGAGCATGGACTGTATTCAGAAGTCAGTGTAGTAGTGTCAATTTAAGAGAGACAAATTATTGGATTATCATGTATTAGATATAATAGCAATACACATGCTTCATATGATTGCATAATGTATTTGTATAATTTTAGCTTAACATCAACATTAAAAAAGATCCCACAGGATGACCAGGAAATTGTTTCCTGAATGTCTCACATTGATGCTTTCTGTATCTATAGTCACAAGTGTGTAGTTCTTCTGAGCCAATTAACACTGATGGGAAATAGAGGATTTCCTTTGCTGGGAATGTGTCCAACATCGTACATTTCAGCCTGAAAGCCATCAGGTTAAAGATAGGAAGCTCACACTTCCGTCTGCATAGGCAAACAATCTTTTCATGTTAAACCTGTTAATATATTGTAAGACAGACCACAGCTTGTTCCCCGAAATTCATTTTATAGTGTATTTGGTCAAACTCATGTATAAGGGATCATAATGATATGGATAGAACTAAATTTTCAAGTTTACCCAACAACCAAATATTTTAAAGAGGATGATGTACCAAGTCTTAAAACAAGTTCATATTTGGTTTTAACAAGAAGTGGTTTTCTTAATACTAAAAATTTTGTGCTTCTAATGCCACCACCCTTTAGCCTGAGGCTTCCAAACCATCACTGTCAGCACTAAACTTCTGTGATGAAATGAGAATCTTCCATAACATTTTTTATGAATGGTACACACAGCAGTGACTTATGTGATTACCCAGTGGGTACAGAACAGTTAAAATGCACCTGGAGCACAGCAGGAGACATGAGGTGTTTATGACAAGTAACTGTCTGGGGTGGTATAAATGGGTACTTAAAGACTGGCTGAAACAAACCCAACAGAGGATCAGAAAAGACAATGGAAATCTCAGTGGCTAGGACATTAACACCTACCAACCAACAGCCAAGAGGAAGGAGATTCCCCTCATTACCATGCCACATGTATGGAAGCAGAGAAGAGGCCCTTAGCCAAAGAATAAAATGGAAAGGTGTCACGTGGCTGTGGTAAGAACTGGTCTTTGGAAAGAGACAGACACTCTGACCTGGTATGAACAAAGGGACAGAGAGAAAACAAATTACAGTAGTTCTTAATGCAGCTTAAGACCAAAGCTTTCAAGGGTGCCGTGGTTTTAGCCAATACAGACTGTATTAACCTTTGTTTCTCTATGCTACCCTTACAGACGTTCAGACTTCATAGCCAGGTGACTAATAAATTGTTAGTTTGTTTTTGAAAATGCTGCCTAATGCTACTGCAAATACTTATTGAGAGTACTGCACTTGGAAAGGGTACAAGCCTCCCAGGAGTCTGACTGGGCTGGATTCACTATAGGGAGCAACGGAGAAAGACAGTTCCAAAGGAGTAGCCGTGTTAGTCTGTTGCAGAAAAACAGAGTCCTGTGGCACTTTTAAAGACTAACAGAGACAAGGATCACTGATGCCCCAAAGCCCAGTTTCGATGTTGTAGAGCTGACAGGACAGCTCCTGTAAGCTATGTAGAACCCTGGATTCAGCATAATAAAAAAGTCACTCCCAAAGAACTGGATACAAGCTGGAGCATAGACCCAGCCCCTGGGACACCATGACATCCTCAAAACATCGCTGTTGGCTGTATTACACGTGAACAAAACTAATGCTAAGGCTAAAGTTTTTAAAAGCATCCACTAACTTTGGAAATTCAACTTGATGCCAATTTTATTTATTTTTAAAGACATGATGGGAATTGATTTGCTTTTACTTTAGCTGAAGCTACAGGTACACAGCACCTCTGAAAACCCAGCCCCAGACATGTCAAGTTGGGCATCGAAAATCAAAAGTCAGTTTTGCAAATGTTGGTCTAAGTGACTGTGGCAAGGCAGAGATTCAACGGCAGGTCTGGGAATAAAATCCCGATGACTACAGTTAATGACAGATACAGGAAGAAAAGAGGAATGAATGCCACTCACATGTTTAAGTGGTTTTACAGAATGTCAAAATATTCCACTGATAGGACAGCATTTTCTTGCTACATCTCATCTCCTTTACTTCAGTAGCTTTATTTTGTGTCACCACTGATTTTAATTTGGGGATAGGAGACTGTTCTACATTTCACAGTGTTTCATCATAATGGATGAGCTTACAGTACAATTAATTTGCTTCATGGCTGCCTCTCACCTCACCTAAAATTAGGACGGTAGGGATTCCACTGAAGGATACACATCATTGGTCTTCTAAAATTCAGTCAACAGCATGTGCTTCAAAAAGGGGTAGTGATGGTATTGATTCCATAGCGATCTAATGCTACCTATTACCTACAAAAGACTATCCTACAAGAAATCAAAGCCTACCATGGCTGATGCCAATTTATTAACTATTTCTGAATTGCCAATGTGCTTAGTTCTACAAAGCTAAATCTTCCCCCAAGGAGAGGGCAATTTACAAAAGACAAGGAAGACAACACACTGGGAACCAGAGAAAGGAATGAGAATTTGATCACTCCATCCTGGACATAATCTTGGACATTTGACTAATACATGTCAATATCTGTGAGCACAGCAGAAGTAGTAAGTTTTTTAGAAAAAACTTGAACTCTCTGAGAATTAGGGTCCAGATTGATAGCTTTCCTTCAATACACATGGTAAAAGTTAACACATTTGCTAAATGCACATCAAGCAATTTAAAAGATAAAAATGCCTATTTAAAGATTACTACTTTTTTTTGTACAACAGCACGTAACAGATAGGATGCTGTTCTTTCCACCTACAGGAAGCAGCAACTCAATTTCCCCATCTCATTCTTAAATTGCAATAAGAATGCTTTTCTATTTCGTAATGATAACAAGTTCCAAAGGGGTGGCCGAGTTAGTCTAGTTCAGCAAAACAAACAAGGAGTCCTGTGGCACTTTTAAAGACTAACCGATTTATTTTTCTCAAGAGCTTTGGAGGGCAAAGTCCCACTTCGTCAGATGCACGAAGTGTAAGCTTTCTCCACTTTCTGGCACGTGACGAAGTGGGACTTCACCCACGAAAGCCCATGCAAAAAATAAATTTGTTAGTCTTTAAAAGTGCCACAGGACTCCTTCTTTGTTTTGCTGACCTAGACTAACTCGGCCACCCCTTTGGAACTTAAGTTATCATTCTGACGTAGAAGAGCATTCTTATTGTGCACAAGATTAGTAAGTTTTTCACCCATGAAAGCCCATGCAAGAATAAATTTAATAAAGATAACTTAAGACTCTTCTTATCTGGTGCTTTGAAATCCTTGAACAGAAGGCATTATGTAAATGGAGAGAGATTGGACAATCACGGTGGTCCTTTCTGGCCTTAAAAACCTGTATTCTATTAATCGGATAGTGGCAATTAGAACTCAAAAGTTCCTGGCTTCCATTTCAGATCTCAGTCCATTAGACTTCACTGCCCCAGTAGAGATTTTCCTCCTCATCTCTCTGGTAGCAATCTTTGGGTACACTACTGGTTCAGTGCACACTTTTAACAACAGTAACCTTCAAAAATCTCAAGGCGCACATACCTTAGATTTCAAGCTTCCTGAGGCACACATTAAACTATGCAGCAGGAAGCTGCCTGACGGGATGCAGGTTTTGAATGTTTTCATCAACTGTAGGTGACTCTTAAGCTACTGCCAAGTGTAGTTCAGAGGCACTTGCCCTCATTAAGGCAAAGAGAATAAAACAAGAATGGACTTTCAAGGCAGGCCACTTGAGATGCAAGTCAAATGAAAGCCATCTTATTAAAGGTGAAATTTCACTTGGTCTTTAAGCAGGTGCACGGTTCAGGGAGGGAGAAGATCTGCACAAGGGCTTGACAGAAGTGAAGTCTCTGGGCCCAGAGGCACTGCTCTCTTACTCCTCCCTTGGAGGAAGATGCTGCCCCCTGAAAGGGGTGTAGATGGGGGATAGAGCAGGTGTATCCATGACTACCTCTGCTACATATAAGGGCGTAAGCAGCATCTACGTTCTTGTGTAGCAGGATGCTCCAGAAGGCATTCTGCCTCTGTGTTCCCTTTGGGACATGACTCAATGTAACCCCCTTTCCCCACAAAACAGGTCTGTGCCTTTATGGCAAAAGTGAGCCCTAATTTTTATTTTTAGGAAGTCTGGTGCAATAAACGACTAACATCTCAGATACCTTGCCCAATTAGTACTGAAGTCTGCACTAGAAGTGGAGGGACACTGAGTTATTGTATGCACTTCCATGACAATCACTGCAAGGTTTAAGCCTTAAATCAGCAGCACAGTCAGGATAAGGTTCATAATGGAAATCTAGTTCAGGCCTTCACAATGTGATATGCTCCAGTCCACATCACTGCTTGTCTATTGTGTCTATTTCTTGAAAACTAAGAACTTTTGCTTTAATAGTTGCAGAGATGGCATCAAATCATTACACAGATGTGCTTCTCTGACAGAGCTCTTTCAATGTGCTCCCTGACCACCACCAAAACAGTTGCCTGAAGCTATTCCAGTACGCAGGATTCAAAGGCTTCAATTATTACTAGTATACCAGTGCATTAAGAGACAGAAACAGTTGAACGGATTCTATTAGACTGTGGCACATTAAACTATCTCCAAAGGCTGTGAAGCAACATTACCTTTTCCATTGGTAAGCCCTTTCTTCTGGCATTTATTCTGTTGTGAAACTAAAGGATAATAAAACAGCTCTTGTCTGGATCTCAAAAAGACAGTACCTCTAAAGCACTATTCATGTCTAACATGCAGCAAAAACAAACAAATTAAGCCCTTATTTGTGACAAAGTTGAATCCTGGCTCAAACCAACTCAGAATAGTCAACGTTTGCCTGGGGAAAATTGCACTAGTTAGAGCAGCAAGTTGCTGGGTCTTGAAGGATAAGATCTGCTCTGAGGCACCCTCTGCAAGGGAACCACCACACAGTGTTCCAAAAAGTGTGACGAAAAATGGAAAAGTATTTTTGTTTTTAATCATCTACTGAATGCAAACTACAGGTAACATGGAGATCTGAATCTGCCCATCTCTGGTCTGGATTGCTCAAAATGTAAACTTAGTATGAAGACACTAATAAATGTCGAGTTAGTCTAGGCAATAAATGCCATGAAATATCTTAAGACTAACCTGACCTCTGTGTTTTATATTCTGTTTATTAAGAAAGAAATCGGTAAAAACATTTTCGTATTTCTAACTTCAGGAAACAGCCCACATTTAATTCAGCACGTGACATGACAGATTGAAATACATAGCCTCTTAATTATGTGGCACTACACCTCCAGGCCTTCAAGCCCTCTAAATCCAGCTGTTTACTTCAATATTAAATGCAATATATTTTTATGGTGTCCCAACACTTTCCATTTTCAATGGATCACAGATTTTTATATCAAACATTTGCTGGCATTTAAATTGTCCTTGTTAGCCTTCAAACTGAGCTGCCCCATTGAGATAAATAAGAGAGAGATGTTCATTTAAATTTGTTGTATAGCCCGAAAGTGATATCCATACCAAAATTCAATTTCCTCTAACATTACAGTTCTGCAAAACCAGCAGTTTATCTATTACAAGTATTTATAGAACACTTGGGTGCCAACGCACTGGTCTATCTCCAGGACCATATTATATTTTTTGCATTTGTGATGGGAAAACCTCAAAATGAGGGCCTGGTCTAAAAGTGGATGAATTTATATACATACAATTAAGACATTTGAGAACAGCAGGGAAATATGGAAAAGGAGGAAAGTTTGAGCATATGTTAAATTATTCCAGTTAGTCAGCATTAACTGGAACAACAAATATCCTTTCTGCATCACTAGGGAATGTCTGTCTACACACGATTTACTGTATTCCTCAGATACAAGATAAAATACAATGTAAAATGTTGTATTTGAAAACACTGAGTAAATTCAATAGTCCTAGGAGGATTTCAAAAACTTCAAACTTTTGATATGGACAAAATGGGTTATTTTAGTTGCTTTATAATTTATGCAAGTGTACTTACTGGAAAATAAATTAGAAAGAATCCGATTACAGCATTTTGTAACATATCATGCCCATCCGTGAAAAAAGAAGGCATAAATTCAATCTTTTTATTATGAAACAAGATTAGATTTGCCACTGCAAAACCTAGCAGCATCACAACACAACTTTGTTAAGTTATTACATCTGTAAAGCACATCTGACATTCATAACGTGCACAAAAAGATACTGCAACATCCTCATGATGTTTCCAAGCAGTTTTAGAGAGACGCAGTAGAGTCACCAAACTATTCAGCTGAACTGGAAACAATGATGGGACACCAGTTGCATTAAAAAGGTTTCAGTCTTCCTAAAAACCTAACTTTGCTATAACTAATATGCTACTACAGAAAGCTTTCCAATTACATGCCAAGTGCAGAAGGAACAAATTACTGAATGAACAATGATCATTAAAGTGCCAATCTGTAAAGCAAGTCAGATTTGTGGAAGGGGAACATTGTCAGAATGTTGAAAAGGCTCGATGGCCCTGCCTGTGCTCAGCTAAACCAACGTTTTTGATTTAAATGCACAACATAGATCCAACTTGAATATAATACCTGGTGAAAAGCTATCTGTTTTCGAAGTGGCCTCCCTTTCTGCATGTAAAATTGCTCACGTGTATACTTGCACCTGAACACTGCAGGAACAAAGACATGTGCCTACACATTAAAGAATCCAACCTACATTTGTTACAGTAAAATGCAGGTGTATGTGAGCAACTGGCTGGGAGGTTGGGTACAAGCCTGCTTAAAACATACCCCAAGATTGATGCTACCTTTAAATTTCTGAAATGAAAAGCTCCCATTCAAATAGGACATTGGGCAACCTGGGGCCAAGAACTGAAGTTGTAACCTTGCCACCAATATTAAGACTGCTGTTAGAGCAGCGATAAGGGTACATGCTCTGTGATGCCAGGGTAATTATTTCAGATGTCAGTTTACATCTTGACGGTAAGGTCCACATTTTATATTTATTGATTTATCTTAACAAGTTGATAGAAAACATGCAGATCTCCTCTCCTGGGCTCTGAAGAGAGTCCCCACCGCCATTAGCCAATTTAGGAATTGTTAAGAATGAGGCAGGCTTCAGGACTGATTTTCAATAAAATGATGCAATATAAAACACAGCACACTTTGTTTCCAATACCTAGTTTAGCATGATTAAGCAAGATATTTTACTTACAAATTCCAATAGATGCCTAGAAGCCTTATTTATAGATTTCTAGGATTAATTCAGTCTGCAAACAAAATTTACTATAGAACAATCTGACAAGAAAATATGCATTGAAGTGCTGACAATTTTAAAAACAACATTTTATCAATATTTCTAGCAGAGCAAAATTTATTTGCATTACTTACTGGAATGTAGAAGATGTTCATTTTAGGGTCTTCATTGGCTGTCAACAGCATTCCTAAAGACATGCACAATTACATGGTGATACCTTTTGCCATAAGAAACTAGCTTTATTTTATTTTTTTTTATTTAGAAAGGTTTGAATAAAATATGTCTGATTCAGAACAAAGCAGATTTGTACATTAATTCCATTGCCTTTACAGGCAACAAAGGCTTTAAAATGCAGGAGCATTAGGAAAAATGAATTTTACTACACATTTTGTTGTAATAAAGGCTAAAAAGGAACAATTATTAGAATGGCAATTTGAGAAAACATGAAAGATATTTGAGAAAAAATAATGTTAACTATAACATACATAAACAACTGATTAGGACTTGAATAGAGCCAGTAGAGCCAGTCAACTGGGCCTCAAGGAAGGTGTGTAACCCTGCTTCATTTAAAAAAAAAAAAATCCCACTGTTGCTAATACTGCTTCATCTCCATCGATGTCAGCACTATTATGTTATGTCGGCGGCCAAGTGCTGCCACTAGTTTAAGCACCATCTTCTCTAACTCTGCTCAAGAGAGGGGCTAATTAACACTGGAACATGGAGGCCAATACCAGTGGAGATGAATCAATGTTAATTCGGGAATGAAATTTTTGGAAAATTTCCCTTGGGTAGAAAGGGTCCTTATCAGTAGCAATTTTTAGTTACTCTTATTGGGGATCTATACACCCTCTCAGTGAAGCACTGGCATTTCCAGTATTGGTGGATGACCCAGAAAATATTCTGGAATCAGAGGTATGACATAAGTTAGGGCTTGACAAAACGCAGGTGCCAGGTCACCATGGCGACCCGGTTTGTAGCCTAGCTCCTAACTCTGCCGTGGAAATGCAGTGGAGGAGTGCTCTCTGGTGACCAAAAATAAAACTGCTAGCACCTAGCTGGGAGCCAGTTTTGTCAAGCACTGGCATAAGTATAGAAGTAGGATCCATGATCTTGCTACTTGGACAGCAAGTGCATTTATGTTGTTGAATAAGCCAGTTTACCTCTGTACCTCAACTTGTGCAACTTTAAATGGGAAATATCTACTCTGACAGATGTATTGTGCAGATTGAAAAACTCTGAAGACTAAAGGGATGTACAAATATCATGTATTATTAAATCTACAGAAAACCCAGAAATGGCAATAGGCTTTGTGCATGTTGGACGTGACAAATAATATGCTATAATTCTCCATCCCAAACTGGTTGGTAAGGCCATTCCGCATATATTCCTCATTTATGTCATTTGACTTTCCTACGTAGATGACCTTTAAATAGTACAAATAAGAAAAAAGCATGAAGGAGGGAGTTGGGGGGGGGGGGGGAAAATCAATCGATTTAGATAACTTTCTGACCTAAAAACATTTAAAAGATTCCACTGAGACTATGACTAATGGGGTCAATCATCATGTAGCCAGAGGGGAGAAATGCAATTACACCCAAATAGAGACAGACAATTAACATGGGAGGGATAATTCCTTCCAGCCAATCCTTTTATTAAAAATACACAACACAGTTGAATCTAGAACTCTGAAAAAAGGCCTGAATATTTCTGGCACACCAAGAGAGAGTCCCAATGGCAAGGATAAAAACAAAGCCAAAACCAGAAAGATGTATGGTATACTTCATGGATTAACAGTGCCTTGGAGCATTAGCGTTTCACTGCCAGTAGAAAAGGAAAAACAGTTCAGAACATTCAGTGAACAGGGAAAACCCCAGAAACAGAAGAGTAAAACTATAGTTTACCAATTATGCCTAATGCTTCAAAGAAGACAGTAAAGGGAATGTATCTTTGGGAAGCGTCCACCAATAATTAGGAGAGGAAATAGTCTCAGGGACAGTACCTGGGCGTATACTACAGGGGAAAAAGGGAGAAATAGAAAAGGAAAGACTTGATCAAAGAAATCTCCTATGCATGTTTTTGCTGTCTCAGCTTGTTAGGCTTGACCATCTTTCATGAGAACAGAGACACACCTATCCAACCACAGACCAAACGAATCTGATTATGTGCAAGAGATTTCACAGACTGGAATAAACAAAAGCTCTCTTTTCAACAGAAGAGGATACAATGTGACCGTATTAGAAAACTGGTACATCAGCTGGTGGGGAGAAGGAAGATTAAACAACTAAGTTTGAAGAAAATATTGATTTGGAACATGGGGAAGGGGGGAGTTTTGAAAAAAAAAAAAGCAAGTTCTTTAGAAACAAACAACAGAAGCAGTGGAAACATGATAATATTTCAATCCATATTACCCACCCCAAAACTTAATTTATGCAGAGTTAGGGGTGGCCAATGGTGCCTCGTGTCCTCTTTAACTACTGGAAACCAGGAAATACAGATAATGTGCACTCCAACACAAACTTAACTCTTCCCGGTGGAACTGGCACTAACTTATGGGAATTATCCACCTGGACTCCAGCTGCCTTTGCTGTGTTACATGTAATTGTACTGAATGGTGAAGGGATTAGCTGAGCAGCTTGGCAAAACTGATTGTGATAGAAGGAGATGTACAGGAGTGATCAGAGCCTCTCCCCAAAGCACCCCTCCATATGTGATACGAAAAGAAAGAGTGGCATGTGTACATTGAGTGATGCAGAGTGCCTCATTTCAACACTAGTTCTGTAGTTGTGTGCATAATGGGGTCCGTCTTGCCAGGGGGACTGTCAATAGTGAGGTGGGATGGGAAAGTGATCTGTCAGTTTAATGGGGGTAAATGAAAGAACAGAGTTTGATGGAATGCTGTGCATAAAGATGATGAGATTGTCCAATTTAGTGAGTTTGTTATGTCTGTGGAGAAGGCTGTGCCTGAGTACAGGCCAGAGACATACAGAGCTCCTGGCAAGTACCTCTCACTTGAATACAAGTTTTGTGTTAGCAAAATTAATGTGTTAGGCTCTTTGCTACAGCAACCATGTGCCCTATACCTTGAGTGTTTCATACAATCTACAAGGGCAGACTGCTAATATGTATGTTATGGGCACACTGGAGCATCATTCCAAAGGCAGTTAGTACGAATGGAATGCACTTTAACCCTGTTTTCTAGTTTTCAGAAGTTTGCATTACCGTAATTCTGTTTCCTGGTTTTCAGAAGTTTAGCCACCCTCCACATTCCAGAAAGATACAAGATACCACGAGGCAATCTTAATTCTGAGATAATGAAAGTTCGGAGCATTTAATTTCCTTGTTTCTATAAAATAAATATATACAGGTTCTTGGCCACATATGCCACAGTCCAGCTCTCCCTTTCCACTGCCTCTGGATCCTTGGAAACAATTACCTTGCCTACAGAAAGTACTGGCTGCATGTTAGTCTTTTCACTCACTCTGCACTACTGTCTCCTTGCCCATCTCTGCCTGTCTAGCATGGCCTGGTTCTTCCTCCACAAGAGTTCTCCTCCTGCAGAGGCAGATGTCAGGGTGGGAGCTGCAATATAGGTACTCGCATGGAGTCAGTCAGGACATTTCCTGGCTTCTTATCGCCCTGGTCTCAGCACTGTATATTAGGTACATTCTCCATGCATGTAGCCTGTTCTCAGTTCACCCAAAGGAGCAATGCTTTCCCCTCAATCCTGGTATGGATATGGGGGGGTCACAGAGAGGAATTCAAGCCCCTCAAAAAGGACATAGGTCACCTGAAATACCTGGTCACATGAGGAGACACAGAGGGGCAGAGATTCCCCCAAATTCCAGCACA
>ML685779.1:17503203-17533086 GCA_007922175.1 Pelusios castaneus
ATTCCAGCACATACATAGCGGGAAGGAAGAAGGGCTTAGATCTCCCCAGATCTTGGCATGAACAAGGGAGAACAGAGAGAGACTCAGCTTCACATTTTCCTCTTGTGTGCTGGAATCTAACAAGCCCCCCTACCTCTAATTCCCAGTCCCTTCCTGCCACCCATCCCTTCTACTAATTCCCCTTTCCCTAATTCCCACTCTCTCCTCTTGACCTGTCATTCACAGCAGCTGGTCCCTACTGCTCTTTCATTTATCCCCCTTACACAGCTCCAAACCTCTCTTCTCCTATTCCCCCACCCCTTTGCTCCCTAATCCCAACTCTCATCCCTGTACCCTCCTACATTCCCCTCACTACTCTGACCCCTTGTATTTCCTAGCTCTGCAACAAAGAAGTTGTAAGAATCTAACAACTGCATGAGCACCTCGTGTGAGAGAGCTGTGTATTAGGAACCCCTGACCAAATGATCCTGCGACCCGGTTTCCTTTTCTGACACTCAGTTCCATTGTTCAGGAAAACTGAACACTTTATACTAAAGGCCTTTCGTCTTCCTTCCAGTTAATCAGCGCTGGCACTCTGCTACGATAAGCCTTAGTAGGAAAGGTAGCAAATGCCCTGCAAGCACTATCACATATTTGGGCAAAGAACGTGTAGCTGACCATCATTCAGAAAGCAGAGCTCCTTCAAAAATGGGTGGGCATGTTTCCCAACAGTTAAAAAAACAACAAACGAACCAAAAACCCAGTCCACAATAGAGACAGACAATAACCATACACTGAGAGATCATTCTCAGATTTCTGTTACGGCTAGAACAGTGGTTCTCAACCTTCTTTCTGTCGCGACACACCTGACAGATGACGTTCCCCTGGCTGATGCACTACAATCCACCAGTGGCTTTGGCGCTTGGGCTGCGAGCGCTTGGGAGGCTGCGGCTCTCTGGAGGATGCAGCACTCCGGGCTGGGTGGGGGCAGAGTCAAGCCATCCCTGGCTGGCGCCCTGGCTCATTGGGGTCAGGTTTATTTTTGTGGGGCAGGTGATGCTTCCTGCCCAGCCCAGGATCTCTGGGTTGCAGCCCCTAAGTCCCTTTACTCACCCGGCCCTGGCTACTGCTTGTGTTGTGCAACAGGAGCGGGCTGTTGAGGGCAGCAGAGAGCAGCACGAGCTCCAAGCTGGCTCCAAGTTGAGCTGCCAATTTTCCATGACACACCTCCCAGCTCTTCGCAACACACCTTTGTGTCCCGACACAGCGGTTGAGAACCACTGGGCTACGGTATGAACTCCACTGCCTATGTGTAGCTCAATGGCAAGAGCAAATTCTCTTGAGCCACCCAGATACGATGGCAGCAGGATATCTGGAAACCCTCTAGCCCTATGTTTGCTGCACCTCTGTATTTCAATCTTGTTAGCGTGTGAATTTTTTCAAAACAGCAGAAATTGGCAGTTTTGAAACGGGAGATTATTACAAAAAACCAAAACATTTCACATTTTGGTGCCAAGTCATTTTTTGTCAAAAACACTAATTAAAAACGTGCTAGAAAGCCAACTTGCCTTTGGACAAATGAGGTCCTGGCCTGTACACAAGGCCAAAACCTTTACTCATATGAAAAATTTTTAATTGGGATTTTTAATGGCCAAAAGTGGCTGGTCCTCCAAATGACAGCAAGATGGCCTACAATCATAGCATCGCAATGATGCACTACTGATGTGGAGAAAAGAAAGATGCCAATACCACTGAATGAAGCTCCCTAAAATGTCTTCCAAGCAAAGTCAGCCACGCCCAACTCTCTTTCGTTACAGCCTGGTCTTCACCCCCACTCAACTGAACTGGAAAAATCAATCTGGGGGCAGCATATTTGCCGCTATCAGTGTAGACATAACTTAAGATAGCTAAGGAGATTACAACCTGAGGCAGTAGGTGAATGTTATAGGCATTTAACGTGTGTTTTATATACCTGAATTCGGATAAAGGCAGACATCATTGATATCATGTTCCGGCTCCATGGAAGTAAATATTTTCCCCTGAAATAGTGGGAAAAAAAAACAAACAAAAAAACCAAAAAAGACAAGAGTGATTTCAAATGATGCAATTAAAATTCAGTAGAATACACAGATTAAAAAAAAACAAATAAGGAGTCCTGTGGCACTTTTAAAGACTAACAAATTTATTTATCGCATGAGCTTTCATGGGAGAAAATCCCATATCCCATTTTCTCCCACGAAAGCTCATGCGATAAATAAATTTGTTAGCCTTTAAAAGTGCCAATAGACTAACACAGCTACCCCTTTGGAACAGATTAATAAGTAGCCCCTATGGAAGCTACAAATATAGTGAAAGAGTACAGCAAACAAGGCACGACAAACAAGATTTTGCACTATGATGATAAAGGCAACTCAAGGAATTCTACAATGTAGCCCCTGGCTGACCAGATCTGCAATAAGGATGTGTGGCCTACTGGCTGCTTAATTGAAAATACAGCACTGCATGCTGGGACTTGTAATCTATCTTCTGGAGCTGTTATATTGAAGATGGGGATGTCACCAATCTGCTCCATTTTATGTAAATCGGACGGGGCCCTCAAGCTCCAGGCAAGTTAACAATGTAGCCCCCCTTCTGGCAAAGTTTGAATGTGTCAACTCTACATAGTCTCCTTTTAATAAGTAATCCCTTCATAACAGAGAGCTGAAGTGATGGGTTGGGTGTAGGGTTTGGTTCTCCTACCCTACTCTTGTGCGTATAAAAGAAGGAATGGCATTGTGCTTTATATAACCTGTAACTTGTTAACTTAGTATTAAAGAGGACTGAATAAAAGAATCCAGTTTCAGGTGGCTTAAAAAGACCAGAACAGAGCTTAATGGTGATTTAATAATGTTGTCACACGCACACAGTTTAAGGATTTCATGTCAGTTCATGAATTTGACTCAATGGATCAAGAAAAAACCAGACAGGCTCTTGGTTTACAGCCAAACCACTATAGTGAAATATGACAAAAGGAAACTTTTTTTTAATAATCCAAAGTAACAGAACAGGAGAAACAAAGATAAACAGGAAATAATGCTGCACAACATTAAGAAAAGGGATACGCTCTGTTGTTAACAACAACCTTGCCATTTTCAGGTCATGTTATACATATCCTACTGACGGGCAAGACAGATAAAGAATTTTGTGACCCTAGATTTTTTTTAAAATTAAAAACAGAGTTTTGCCTTTAAATTCGGGCTGTCAATTGCAGGTAACTCAAGCAATGAATTGTTTTGAGTTAACTCAATTTAAAATATTAATTGCGATTAATCTCAGTTTTAATTGTGCTGTGAAACAATACCCTTACTTGGCAGTCACTAGTCTATTCCTATTAGGGCTTCCCTTTCCGTCATCACTGAAGAAATGGCACTTCTCTTAGAAATTTCCAGAGGGGTGGCCATGTTAGTCTGTGTACAGCAAAAAACGAGAGTCCTGTGGCACCTTAGGGTGCATCTACACTTGTAAATTAAGTTGACTTAAGCTTGCTTAGGTCGACTTAATTTACCCTGCATCTACACTACACTTTTCTTAAGTCGACTTAACCAAGCCGCTTAAGTTAACTTAAGGAAAATAAAGTCAACTTAATGAAAATTAAGTTGACTTTATTAAACCTCATTTTAATTCGACTTAAGGCTTAAGTCGACTTTCTAAAGTTGACTTAAGCCAGTATAGACCTGGAGTACCCCTAAGTCGACTTAGGGCTACTCCGGGACTCCCTCCCTGCCGGAGGTGGGGGGACGGACACAGGGGGAGCCTGGCATCTGACGAAGTGGGTTATAGACCACGAAAGCTTATGCCAAAGAAAATCTGTTAGTCTATAAGGTGCCACAGGACTCTCGTTGTTTTCTGCACTTCTCTTACTCGCATGTAAAGTGCCAAGGGAGCTTTAATGACCAGGAGGGTCAGAATCTCTTTTGCACTGAATCCAGAATTATTGAGCAAACTTAGAGGGACTCAGAAGCAGGAATATTGTAAGAGGGGAAAATCCAGACAGGGATTTTCTCCCACAAAAGCTCATGTGATAAATAAATGTGTTAGTCTTTAAAAGTGCCACCAGACTCCTTGTGTGTTTTGCTGGACTAGACTAACGCGGCTGCCCCTTTGGAGCACACAATAAGGTGTAAGCAAACATGTAGGACAGCCGGTAAGAGAGAAGCCTCTAAGAACTGGGCTACGGCACCGAAAGCATGAACACTGTGTCCTCAGTATTCTAAAATGAGAAACAAAAGGAGAAGTAAACTTGGAACCCATTTCTCTTTTCTTTTTCCTTCTCTGCAACAGTCACACCTACATCCCAGGTCCTTCCTCTACCTCCCAAGTGAATGTTGCTCCCTCACCCACCACTAGTCTCTCCCCTGATGATTAATAGAAGAGCATTCTCCTTCCCCATCTCATCAGACAAAAGTCTGATGGTCCCCACCCAAAGGCAGGTTTGAGCATGGGGGCTACTCTGGTATCAAAGCCAGAGACTCTCCACCTCACAGTCTGTCTCTGGGCAGCTGGTACTCCGCCAGAGATAGTCAGCTGGTAGAGGTGGGGCCAGCTGGCACATACTCTAAGAAAGAGTCCCGCCCCAGTGCTGGCTCCAGAGCTAAGAAACTCACCCTTTTCCCACCTGAGGGACCACCTACAAATCTGTACAGTGCTTAACTGTGGCTGAGAGAAATGTATGTAATTAAAAAAAATGGAGAGAGAGGCTAGTGCTGGTGTTTTAAACACTACTCAAGGATTTATCAACTCTTCTAACTAACTATACAGTTGCTGCAAAGGGCCCTTTTAACAAACAACCCATGTATGATCAGAGAAAACTGTAAGAAAGCTGGTGAACCTTAAAAGTCTCCAGCTCTTTGTGAAGACAAATAGCTCTCCTATGGCTGAGAAATAATAGTGCAATTCTAGGTGACTGTCTGAAATAGGCTGTAAAGCATTTGAAAGCTACAGAACAGGCTGTGATTTCTCTGGATCAGGTCCACCACCAAGTCAGAGGAGAGGAAGAGTGCAGAAGCAGAACAACTAGTGAGTCTTTGAGGAGTATAATGCAAGCACTGGTAAGAGGAAAACAACAACTAATGAAGCCAAGCTATCACTGGCACTATCATGGATCTGCCAATTAGCACAAAACATTCATAGGAATGCAGAGATAAGACTGAGATTGTCAAGCACCCAACAAACAGTACATTCTGCATTATACGGATAGTTAGGCTGAAAGGTCAACTTTATAGTAGTTATTTTTAACCTTATAAGCTTAAAAGGCAGAGATAAATTAGTCATTTATTACAATATATAGCATATGACAAACTGCAATCAGAGTGTACACTCAATTTCTCCTTCATTTTTCCGGCAGAGTTATGTAAATATAAACATCCAACCTACTAAAAAAGATTATTTGAATTATAGATCACAGGTTAGAACTGAGTTAAGTGCATTTTGGGAAAAACAGATTGTGCCAAAGGGACACAGGAAGGAAGACATTTTGGGCTTTTATTGTTTTTTAACATCTTATCAATTTTACAAATGTTTTAGACCTTTATCTCAAAAAAGATAAAGTAGCAATATAATTGTTGAAAACCGTAACAGCCTGTATATCTGCCTGCCCAACAGCTTACTGAAGATTTTAAGGATCTGCTTGTAAAGTCAAACAGAAAACAACATTAAGCAAATTAGGATACACAAAGAACTCACTACATTGAAATGCAGACATAAGAGTAAAGCATAAGTTCAAATCACATACACAGACAAAACCATGAAAAAATGTAATAAAGACTTACTGTGTCTTTGTTCCACATTTTTATGATTCGTGAATCTGCAGATATTATTAAATCTAATGGATTCTGGAACTGGATTGATTTAATAGGCAGGCCATATTGGTGATCTTTGACTATCAATGGGTTACTGGATCTGAGATCGTACAATAGAACCTGGAAAAATTAAGATAATTAAATTCCCTATACTATGTAGTGAGGAAGGTTCATTCTAGCCTGACCAATGCTCAATGTCGAACTGGTTTAACTAAATTTGTGCAACATCACACCTTTAGGTTAAACTGGTGCAAATTTTGTGTTTAGACAAGTCTGTAAAAATATAATTAAGAAGCAGCTGAAGTTCTGAACAGGTTACTGTTTGTGAAACAAGCCCAGTTTACTCTGAATTAGTCTTGTATGCCAATATCAGCCAGATGCATCAGTACTATGATAATTATGTATGCATTTAAACATTTACCATACTTCCTAGTAAATACCAAAAATGATTTTTTTTTTAAATGTTTAAACTATTAGTTGTCTGTCTTGTGTATTCTAGCACTATTTTTTCCTTTATGGCACAAGATGGTGATAAAGCAATTTCAAGTAACTTATGTTTTTAGCAGTCTTTAATCAACTATCTGCCTGGAGATGTCATTTTCATTCTTTCATTCAAAACATTACTGTTCATATTCCCTTTACAAGAAGTAATGCAGTCCAGTAGATAAAGATACAGGAGACTTGGATTTTGGTCTCAGCTCTCCTTCTGACCTGTTATTGGACCTTGGGCAGTACCAAGTGTCCTAAATGTAAAGTGGGAGCACTAACACTTATTTATCTTTGTAAAGCATCAAGTTCTATACAGGAGTGGAGCTACATTAGTACTAAATATTCTTCTGTTCAGCAACTTCAGGCTTTGCACCTCAAGTAGTCAGTTGAATGGCTACATCAAGCATTCAGAGCAAAAAGCAAGCAGCTCTTTCGCTCATTTGAACCAACGATACTCAACTTCGAGCTCTCCAGCCCAACACAGGTATCTGGAGTCCAATGAAGAGTACTGAGGACGGAAGAAATCCTATCACTATCACACATGGGTAGCCCAAGTTATATAAAATCAATTAACTAGAGTTAGAGTAACCCCTAACTGCACCTGGGAGCAGCAGGAGAGTGAAGAAAAATGGAAAACACCACCTTGATGTCAATAGCCAGGAAGTGGGGTAAGAAGAGTGTGGATATGATGCATTGAACTGAAAAGGAGCAGAACCAAAAAAAAAGCGGTAATTCCCTCACAGTATTGAGTCAACAGAAAGTTACATTGAGATGTGATTCTGCAAAATCCCCCACACATGTGCAACATCAGGACATCACTACATCATTATTTTGTAGTTCTTTACTTCCTCTTAATGAAGTTACTATACACCTTAAAATTAACTGCTACTACCCTATATGCAAACACAAATGCCAAATTTTGTGTGTGTATATTTAACTCCTTCACTAGTACACATAGACTTCAAGCCAACCATACTGAATATATTCAAAGATCTAGGTCTTTGCTACAAGGACTGTATCTCTCAAGAGCTATGGCAATGAAAGTTTATTCAACTGCTCACCTACCTGTCCAGTGGATGTGCCAACAGCCATATTCAAAGCTCCATTAAACTTCAGTGCTGAAATAGATGGCAAGCCATCTATCCTAAAAGGCATAACGTTCATAATTATATTTTTCTTTCTCATAAAGATTATGAATATTTCCAATATGTCTTAATTAATGGCTAAAAATACTAAATGCTGTATTTGTATATTCAGAAGTTAGATAAAAAATTCATTAGGACACCAGTAACATGCACCATTTTTCAGAAATAGTAGCGCTTATCTTCACAACTCCTGTGTTGACCTGCATTTTCAAATGTTAGACTTTGCTTGTCGCATCACTGAAGTAGGAGACCAAACCTTCCAGATAAAGGACCAATTCTACAGTATTTACACACTAGTCTCAATGGGTTTACTGATGTGCTATAGGTCTGCAGAGCAGAATTAGGACCTAACACTATGCACTAACAGCCAATTTTTACTTACTCTGTATCTGCTGTCACACTGCTTAAAGCGCAATCCAACACACCAACTCGATTTCTTGTTCTAGGGTCCCAGCATTCCACTTTCCCCTAAACAATATAAACAAGTAAAGAAAAAAATACATTTCAGTATTAAACAGTTCATTATTTATCCCTCTCAGAAGCCAGAAACCAACCACAGAGGATGTTGGATCTATCGTTGATCCATTTTAATTGCAACGGTAAATCCAATCTTTCCATGAGTTCAAAGCGATGACATGCTAATTGCCCCTTTTTGGTTCTCATCTATTTTTCAAAAAATATGATCAGGTCCGAAAACCTTTAAAATGTAAAAACAGTACCAGGATGTCTGTAGGTTAGTTAAGTTATAGATGCATTTATATTTTATAGTAAAATGTGATGATTATTTTCTTTGTTTACGTGTGGAATCTTAAGTGTACGCACACCCAATAAAGTGCAAGAAATGGTGTGCATTTTCCAACACTAATCAATTCACATGTAATGGAATAAATTAGAACTTTAGCTCTATATTATGATTTACTCCTATGATCTGCATACTGTCACCAAGAAATGAGATAGAAACACTGCCACAGTTCTTAGAAGGCTTTATTTAAACATTTACCTCAGCTGTGCCAGTAGCAAATAAGCAGTGTATGGGATTTATGTCACAGACATTATTCTCCCTAGAACAGAAAGAAGGGTCAAGTTTAATGACCCACAAAATGACTTACAATGAACAACTAAAACGATTGTAGTCATCATGCTTGCCCCACCATCATCCTATCAACAATGCCATCCTCAACTGCCTGCTTATCCATTCCTTCCATAAATATCTTCGCATTTTCTTCCTTATCACCTCTTGTACTTGGAACCCTTCCTGAAATGATACACAAGTCTATCACCTCCTTCAACTCCCTTCCCAAGACCCACTTATGCCATGAAGACTGCAAGAAATCAGGCAACATACGATTGCTAGACTGAAGAATATTAGGGAGGGTTAAATACAGTCAGGTTAATAGAAGGGAAGTTTCATAAAATATGTTTTTTAAAAAGTAGACTAGACCATTAAAAACATCCACAGACATAAACTAAACATGTCTAATTATCAGAGTTAAGATTTTTTAAAGTATGGAGCTTAGAATCGATAATGAACCTTTTAAATTCTACCTTAACTTGCATTAAGATGCATTTGGATTGTGCACTGCACACTAGAGATAATGAGCATGCTAGTCATTTGGCTCCACCTGCTGGAAAAATTGTAGATGGAGATGATAAACTGTAGATACTTACGAGGCATCTGTTTGTAGAGAATTCAGGAATCTTCCTTGTTCCAGATTTAATCTGTATACTTCAGAACTACAAAGAAGCTAAAGTTAAATTATTTTCTCTCTAAATGCTGAAGAATATTTTAAAATGAGTGAAAACCATTAAACAATTCTTGTTTAAATCTCACTTTTATAGCAAGCATAAGTTTTCAGAGTTTAATTTAAATAGAGCAGGGAAACTATCATCTGATTAATCTTCCTTCCGATCTGTTCACCAACATAGTGCTGGTACTATACCAATAACTACATTTCTCAAGTAAGAAATGCATTGATTTCTACTATGTTATCAAAACAACTCGGTGTTTTCTGTGATTTGCATCACTTCCTTTGAAAACTGAAAGTAAAACCCTATTATTCTTCTTGAAACTTTGAAGGCCTACATGTGGATTTCACTCCTCTACATTCCTAGGGACTTTAGAATTCATACTTTTACATAACTTTACTAAATTGACTTAAATTACAACAAAGCCATCAACAAGGACAAACATGAAAATTATTATTTGACTTTTAGATTGTTCTGATTTTTAAATAATTTATTACACGTTTCAACATGACAATAAGTTATGCTGTAATTTTTCACAGATATTTTTAAGAACTATCAAATGGTGACAGACCAAGAAAATAAATGGACAAAGATTCACAGAAAGTAGGGCTGTAAGAGATCTTGATTGGTCACCTAGTCCAGACCTTTGTGCTAGACAGGAACAAATATATCTACACCATCCTTGAGAGATGTTTGTCCAATCTGTTATTCTAAACATCCAGTAATGGGCATTCCACAGCCTCTCTTGGAAGCCTATTCCAGAATTTAGCTACCATAATAAATAGTGTTTCCTAATATCTAACCTTGTAGAAGATTAATTCCATTATTCATTGTTCTACCATCAGCAGACATGAGGAACAGTTCATCATCGTGCTCTTTATTACAACTCTTAACATACTTAAAAGGCTTCTCAGGTCCTCCCTTGGTCTTCCTTTCTCAAGACTAAATGTGCCTAGTTTTTTAACCTTTCCTCATAGGTGAGGTTTTCTAAATCCTTTATTGTTTTTGTGTTCTCCTCTGAACTCCCGCCAATTTGCCCACATCTTTTTGAAGTTTGGTGATCAGAACTGGACACAGTATTCCAGCTGAGGTCTCACTAGGGTTGAGGAGAGCCAGACAATTATCTCCCATGTCTTACAGACGATAATCCTGTTAATACACCATAGAGTGAGATAAGCCATTTTTACAGCTACATCACATTCTTGGTTTATATGCAATTTGAGATCCAATATATACCCCCCTCCAAATCCTTTTCTGCAGTACTGCGTAGCCAGTTATTCCCAATTTAGTATTTGTGTTATGTGATTTTACCTTCAACAACATAGTACTTTGCACTTGTCTTTACTGAATTTCATTTTGTAAAGCTTTATGATTAATGGACCAACTTAGATTTTCTATAACCAACATTTTCTCTTTGTTACTAAAGAACTGTATTTTTCACTATGCATTTAGAAGAAAAACTATCAATTTCTACAGTATATTTTTAACTTCATTTTATACTTGGAAAATACAATCCTAAGAAAAATAAAAACAGAGACCAGCCCATTTGGATCAGTACCTTGCTCCTACAAAATACAGGTCACATGATGGATAGTGATAGGAGAAATCTCTACCAAACTTTGGTATTCTTGTCCTGTAATAACGGCCATGTTGTGAATGAAACTCAACATATCTATCACATTGCAAGAAGATGATCTGAAAACACAAAGCAGAATGCATTTGGGATTTGATTTTTTTCCCTGGTTGTTTCTCCTGTGCTGCACCACCCCACTCCTGTAACTCTTTTCTTTAAAGGAAACTCCAGTGATTTTTTTCAAACTCACTGGTTTTTATTAAAACCAACTAATTTACTATAGTTTTTTTTAATGAATATTGCATTTCATTAATAATGGTAACATTTACCAACATGGATCCTGCCTCACTATTTTCAATGGGTACGGGCAGAGCAGGTGATTAATTAAAACAAAGAGAGCCTTTCCAAACTGGTTTCTGCAGAAATTTCCACCATGTATTTTAAAAGTTGTGTAATGGTGGTGACGTTCTCTGTTCTTTCGTCTGAAATTTGTAAGCATATATGAACACCACCCCCACCTTCACCACTCCCTGGACGGAAGGAAAGGAGAGAGAACTAACAAAGGAGCACCTTTGATAATCGTGAGGATTTAAAAAAAAAAAAACCTGTCGCTGGAGTTGATCTCTAGAAGCACTGCTAGCAATAAAGTCCCAGTGTTGGCTGATTGCAGCTGATTTGACCTCTATTGCCTAACATATGACAGAGGTAACAGTACCTACACCTATTTTATGCTAATGCTTCCATCGTTCTAAACCGAGAGGCACTGTACTGGTACTAGGCTAATCCTGAGTGCAGGCAAAATGTAGATGCCTTTTAAACTTCTGACGCTGGGAGATGTTTTCAAGTGAAGACCAAGACACTAAATAGAATGAATTGTGGTATTCTGGAGGGTGGAGGGAAAGGTTCTTGGCCAGCTAAAAGGAACACCCAAACTGGAGTCACACTTGAGGTCTACCTAGTCCAGTATTCTGCCCTAGAGAATGGCTGGCACCAGATTTTTCAATGAAAGGTATAAGAACCCTGTAGGAGGCAGATGTGAGATAACGTACTCCATATGTTAGGTCTCCTGCCCAAGAGCTAGAGATTGACTTAAAACCTGAAGCTGGAGATTGAATATTCATTCCACACTATTTGTTATCGTTGATTATAGCAACTCTGGATATTCATGTTATTCATAGAGATGTCTAAAAATTATTGTTTTAGATATTTTGGGGGTCTTTTTTAGATATTTTCTCTAAATGTTGGAATGGAAGACACTCAGGTTTTCCTTTATTAACATGAATTCAACTCAGTGGAATTTTTTATATAATTTTTCCTTTAGCACCATCTCAGTTTCTACGACCACTGAGTTATTCCTAGAAAATAAAACCACTAGATGGGTAATACACAAATGGAAAGACAACCTTCTTTTAAAAGATCATAGAACAAAAACTCTGTTCCCTTCTAAGCCCACACAGTGAGTCATATAAGTATAAAACAGTAAATACTTCCAGAATAATGCCTCCTAAATTAATAATATGTTGAGCCTACTCTTGATTTGGATTAGGTAAGATTATTTAGACTGGCTTTCTGTTTTTCTCCCTATTGATTATACAGTACATTTTGGATAATACTGTTAAAAAAAAAAAAAAAAAAAAAACACACAAGAGAAGGAAAATATGGAATTCGACAAGGTCCCTAGATAGCTTTTCTATGTCTGAATCGATTGCCAATTTCAGCTAAATACAAAAAAGTAGGACTATTTTTAGTAACCAGACAAAAAATAGATTTGTAAACAAAAATATTTTCCAATACTTTCACAAATTGTTTTTCAGTCCTTAAGATGGCAAGCATTTTAATAGCAGGCCATGTAGGGACATAACTTCAGGAACCCATTTTTTAAAATATTGAGCATTGATGAAGGAGATTTATTCTGAAAACCACACATACACACACAAACTATGTGTGGATGCAGCCTGCTTGTCACTGAGGCATATAACTAAACATAATACATTGCTTCAAATCTAGACAAGGCCTACAATGACACTAACTGAAATAAATTAGTAAAAACATTTCTCTTTTTCACATTTCATTTTCTTTGACTAAACTTTGCATTAACAGTCAGTTTCATTCTTTGTTCTGTTTTCTCTCTATTCAGGAGAAGACATTCAAACAGAAGAGAAAAATAAGAATTTTTAAAGAGTCTGGACATACTATTTAAAAGAACTGGACCTTTTTTTTTTTTTGTTTAACTCATCAACTTTTCAAAAGTCTGTGTTGGCAGTGTCCCTTTAATACATAGCAATCTAAAATAATACACTGTTTTCTTAAGTAGACATTAAAAATATAAAATATTAAGCATACCTTTGAGTAATCATCTGACAAAATATCAAATGTAACCACTGGGGATGAAGAGGAATAAAGAAACTAAGAATTAATTATGTAAACATGATTTACAAACATTGACCTAGATTTTGAAGCTAAACTTTAATCATATGAGTAGTCCTCGTGGACTTCAATTCATTATGTATGTAATCTTTAATTACATGATCAAATATAATCTTCATATTCTTTTCTAAAGTTTTAGAGATGCACCTGTAGCATCTTGTAATGTTTTATCATTTTTGGAAACACTAAATCTTCCTTAAAATAAAATCAAGTATACTTTTTGACTCAGTCTAGTTAGATGCTAGTTAATTCAGAGAGAAGGCAAGTTTTTATTTTTTGATTAATTTAGGCAGATTTTTAATCCAGCAAATGTTATTTATTAAACTGTCATACTTAATCTAAAATGAGCTGTTGAGAATGTTTACCATGTTGTTTATTAATTAATGACTGCCAGAAAAATAGAACCTTTGATAGTAGAAGAATCTAGTTTAAAAAAATGGAGATGTAATCATGTAATTAAAGATTATCATAATGAATACACTCAAAGCTGCAATTACAATTTTTGCCTTTGTCATATCTTGAGCACTTAACCACACAGGTTAAGTTTCCACAGATTTCAAAATGCTTTTCAAAGGTAGGTTAAGTAACATTATCCCCCTTTTATAGATGGGGAAATAGAGGTATAAAAAAAGTACCCCCCCCCCCAAAAAAAGGCATATAAATCACAAGACGACGATGACAGAACCCATTTCTCCTACCTCTGTACCCCACCCACAGGTCCACAGCGCCTCCCATATATGGTTAAAAGCCATATTATTTACTGACCTTCAGAATCTAAACATCTTTCAAATTTCAGGGATAACTGATAGGTATCAAAACACCGGATCCTTGGCTTATATGTTCCTGCAAAACAGTTTTTATCCCTTACATAAACAAGCCAAAGGATAAGTTTTAAAAACAATCAGTTAAACATAGCCAAGTCTTAAATACACTGTGTTTACTTTTGCCATTATTTCAACTGTTAGAACATTCAACCCTAGATATCAATGGTAGTTGAGTGCTTGCAACTCTTAAAAAGCAGGCCATGTAGGGACATAACTTCAGGAACCCATTTTTTAAAATATTGACCATTGATGAAGGAGATTTATTCTGAAATCCACATATAAACTCAAGTCTGTGTAACTGGATATAACAATAGTATCTTCTAACCAGTCAGAAAGAATAAACCTCTGTACTGTATTAAGCTGCCTAGAACTGCTTAAATCACTAATTCCAAAGAGGTAGCCGTGTTAGTCTATTGTAGAAAGACAACAGAGTCTTGTGGCACTTTTAAAGACTAACAGATTTATTAATCGCAGGAGCTTTCGTGGGAGAAAATTCCACTTCGTCAGACGCAGTGTTTTGAATCCTAACACCTATTTTGATTTGCTGTTACAGCCTGACCTGATGCTATGTCATACACTCCCCTGAATTTAATTTCCTCCCACTCTGTAACTTTCCTATCTTCAAAGTGTCTGACGAAGTGGGATTTTCTCCCATGAAAGCTCATGCGATTAATAAATCTGTTAGTCTTTAAAAGTGCCACAAGACTCTGTTGTCTTAAATCACTAAGTCTCATTTGTTATCTCTGTGAAATTCAGTTAAAGTACTATGCCTTCCTCCTTTTAAAAGAATGTGGGGTTTATTTAAAGTAAGTAAATATGATTATTGTACAAGGAACAACAACAACAACAGGAGCATTTTAACCCATTGGCTCAAGTACCCCTAGACAGAAACTTTAGTTATGAATCTCACCTTAATGATAAAGACATTAGTAGTGTCTTTAAAGTTTAATTGATTGAAAATCCTAATTTCTTTAGTCGTACTTTTAATCTCAAGTAAATATGGTAACAACAACCTATAAAATTTCAGAGATTGGCCCAGAGAGTCACTGATTGTTACTTATGATTTGAAAAAAAGAAAAACAAATCAAAACCAGGTCTCATTTATGTAAGTTCAGATCATGAAATGGTTTGTAAGCCATTCAGATTTTCAATCAATTACACTTTAAAAACTTATTTTAAAAGACAAATTCATATACACATAATAAATGTGAAAGGGCAGCTTCCATCTGAAAAAATCCCTTCATTAAATTCCACAAATTCCCATGGTTACTAAAAAGTGCTTCTCACAGTACCAGGACGTGAGCTTCCAGGTTCACAGTATGGTAATAGTAAGCTGCATTGGCATTTAAAGACACTGACATTCAAAATGATGTAAAAGTCTTCCCTCCTTCAGTAAGATACCTCCAGGTCAAGGTTTTCTAATATTTGTAACTTCTGTCAGACACAAACAAACAAACAAACAAACAGTTAACTCACCAGTTGCCATAATATATTGTCCATCCCTTGATACCTTAATTGTTGTGCTAACTGTGGGCATGTCAAAGTCTTGAATAAGTTCAATTCTTCTGCGAACATCTAAAGAGAAAACACTCCTATTAAAGAAAACTTGTAACATCATTTTCTTTTGTTTAATAGGCAAAATTTTCTAGGGCAGCATCATTAGTAACTAAACAAAGGACAAAAATCAACTGAAGTGAATGCACCTTATCTACCCTAACTGAAATGACACTATGGTACTTATGCCAAACCAAACTCGTTTGTGCATTTTCTTGTTTGCTGGGAATTTCTTTTTTTACCAGCACAGAGTTGGGGCAAGAAGAGAAGGCTTAAATTAAAATGTAGATTTTACACTTTGAGTTGAACAACTGACCTTAATAACAGGACCAGAAAAGAATGCTGTTATCAGTACTTGGTCTGAAAAATGTGGGTATAACCTGCTGCCTTGCTCCTGAGCAGCATAACTGTAACATTTCTGATGTCCATACGTTATCATAATGCATATATAAAAGGGATCCATCATATCTGCTGTTCCACTTTCTACAGCAGCCAACACCTGATGCTTCATAAGAAATCAAGAACAACCCATAATTCATTCAGTCAACTGTACAATACTGCACATGAGGAAATTTCCTTCATGACTCCCTAATCTAAATCAATTTACACTGTGCCTCTTCAATCCAGAAGTGGCAAGCAACTACCTATGTACATAAGGAAGATATACAAACAGAGTCCTGTGGCACTTTTAAAGACTAACAAATTTATTTATCGCATGAAAATATAATTACAGTTCTTAAATCAGTTCATTTATGTTTTTTAATTTATTTCTAGATTAGGATGCAACCTAGTATTACTGAGGATAACTCACCCACATCTTTCTTTTGTAGTGCTCTCTTTTTCCTATCAGAAAGCCACTGTAAGGAAAGAAAAATGCTCAGTATTAATTTAAAAGTGCTAGGAAAAAAGAGTCAGCCAATTTGCCAGCAAAACACTTCTAGGATCTAATTATCAAATTCATTCTTCTTCTGTCTGTTGTGCTATAAACAGCAAAGCAAGCATTTCCATGAAGATATTTAATAATTTCACACTTAAGAAAATAACTGAAAACTTTACTATGTTGTTACTCTCAATACTCATATTACAGCTAATTACATTCAGAATGTTTATCTTTGCAATCAGAGCAGCTATAATTTTTTTTCTAAATAAAATCTTAAGATTCACAGCCCCACAAAAACAGCTTTGCCATCAACTCTGACTCTGTCTAGTGGAAGCTTAAAGATGCACTGTCTGCACAACTCTCACACATTTTAACAGCACAGTGCAAGGCTGCCACTTAGGTGTAACTCAAACAGTTTAACAAAACAAACAAGAAGTCCTGTGGCACTTTTAAAGACTAACTAATGTATTTATCACATGAGCTTCCGTGGGAGAAAAATCTCACTTTGTCAGACGCTTGAAGATGGGGACCTTACAGAATGGCTGTTTAAATTCTGCAAGTTCCCCATCTTCAAGTGTCTGACGAAGTGGAATTTCCTGCCCGGACAGCTCATGCGATAAATAAATTTGTTAGTCTTTAAAAGTGCCACAGCAGTCCTTGTTTGTTTTGTTGAACTGGACTAATATGGCTACCCCTTTGGAACTTGTCAAACAGTTTAGCAGCACACATTAAAATATATAGATTTCACTGTCTTCACTAAACTTTTCAAATGCATTACTTAACATGTGTACTGTAGTTAACATGTGCCCACAACACAATTTTTTTCATAGTCTTATTCTAGACAAAGCCCCACAGGTTATAATTCCAAGAACAAAAGTCTAGAAACTAAGAACAAGCAGGGGGAGAATGACTTTATCTACAAATATATCAACAGTCATTACCGGGACAGTGGAAAACAGTGTTTCCCAACTGCTGTTCTGCGGAACACCAGTGCTCCATGGATATAGTAAAAGTGTGTGATGACTGACAACATGTGCCTGGAGGATTTAAAATGTCTGAGCTGCAGCAAAGCTTCCAGGTACTCGTCAGCATCCACTGTGGCCTTGCTCCTTTGCTGCGACTGGGGCATTTTAAATTTCTCACTGCTATTACCGCTGGTATTGAAATCGCTTGGATGTAACTTCCACAGTAAGAACTTCTTTGATGAACTTTACACAAAGAATAGATGAACTTTGATTGAACATGCAGGCCTGAAATTCCCATTAAAGTTTGAGTAATATTTTCAGTTTTAAATTGTATGCATAATCATTATATATCTATTTTTTTAGAAATAAGTGCAGGTTATATTCATAAAATTGTATTTAATTCAGCTTCCTGAACCATTTTCGCAGGGACACATAGTACACAGATATTACTAACATTACAACTGGTATATACACCAGTTTTTTCGAGAAAATTTTCATCATAAAGTAAATTAATACCTTTGGGTGCTCTCTAGTTCTCTAAAGGTTGAGAACAACTGATTTAAAATCACATGGAATCTGAGTAAGAGCTAAAACTGTGTGTTATCATTGTACAAATCTAATCTTCTGAGTGATACTGAAACCTTGAGCCAAGGTTCCTCAGAGAAACTAGAGCCGTGGCTCTCAACCCGTGATCCATGGACCCTTAGGAGTCACCAGATTATGTGTACGGGTTTGAAAGGCTGTCATTACCACAAAACAGAGGTTTTCAACAAAGGGGCTACAGACTAAACTTCCCCAGAGATGCACACCTTGTTGCCTCCATTCAAAAAAATGTAAGGGCCTGCAAATAAATATTTAAAAACGTTTAAAACCACTGATATGTGGAGTTCTTCCCCTCCTCCAGGGTGTGCATTGGGCAGCAGATTTGATCTAGTTTCACAGTTTCGCCTGCCATATAAGCCGATTTTCAAGCGGGCAGATACGGACTTTCACAGAGGGGGGACCAGCCGGCTAAAACCGCCTCCTCAACGCGGCTGCTGGAGACCTTAAAACCATGGGGGCGGACTCGGGTTTAGCAGATGCACCGGACCTCGGGATCGTGGCGGAGAGAATTGGCGGGGGGCGGGATCCAGATGGAGCGGATTGCGGGGGGCGCGATCCCGGCGGAACAGATTCGGCATTAGAGGGGCGGGATCGCGGCGGAGCGGGCTGGGGGACGGGGGCGCCGGCGGCGGGCTCACCTCGGGGAGGCTCCGGCCCGCGCTCAGGCTGTAGATCTTCACCTCGTTGAGGCTGGAGACCTGCATGGCCACCGTGAACCCGCCGGCGCACGGCGTCTGTGGTTTCCCTGCCGGCCGGCTCGGAAGCCCAGCGGAACCAGCCTCAGGGGACTGCAAAGGCACGCGGTCCGCGCGCAGAGGATCAGCAATGGGATCCCCGAATCCCAGCCAGCCCCAGCAGTCCGTCGCCGACTGGTGACTTACTTCCGGTTGCCCTTTGACCCGGGCCGGTCGTTGCCGTTATGACGTTAGGGTCCGACTCCTTCCCGCCCCTCCCTCGCCGCGGGGAGTGACTGAGAACAGCCTCCCTCTCGCGTGCACAGTTGCTCAGCAACGGCCTGGGCGCGAGGCGGGGCGGGCCGAAGAAGCCCGCTCTTGGGGGCGGGGCAGGAAGCAGCTGGGTCACGTGGCTCAGACTCAGAGCGGCGCGCGGCGGGAGTGCAGCTGTTGGGCCAAAGAACACGGCTGCCCCGTAGTGATTAGCGTCGCCTAGTAACGGCCCAGCAGCCTTTGTGTCAGGAGCTGTACAAACACCCCAGAGCCAGCGCCTGGCCTCTGCCCCCCCACAGCTCGCAGCCCAGGCAATGGGCTCAGACCCGCAGTGCCTCCCTGCTGCCTGGGCTTTATGTGTTCCCCACAGAGCGGGGCGCCTCTAATGGGACCCAGTTAGCTCTGGGGTTACAGGCAGCTCCTCCCGAGTGTGAGCCAAAGCATGGAAAAGTTAGTGAATGGCCAATGGTGGCTGACATCGCAAGGAGATTGAAGGCCCACTAGTGAACGAGAGACATCGCTGGGGCAGATTAATACAATGAACAAGATTGAGCCACCGTGAAGATGCAAAAAGGAGGGTGAAAGTGGTCAAAGCAAAGGACTAGGAAAACTTCCTTTGCAGCAGCGTTCTGCATGGATCTGAGATGGGAACGGTTACATTTGCCAAGGACAGAGGGTGTAAGAACCGTCACAGAAAGTTGGAGGAGGATCTTCCAAAATATCCACTGAAGGGTTATTTAGTGATAAAGGCGATTCAGGGGAGGACGGTCACAGAATGCAAAGGAGAAGATTTCAAGAAGAGGACTGTCAAAGGCAGCTGGCAGATCAAAGAGAATAAGGAAGAAGAATTGAATCCGAGTTTTAGCTAGGTCCAGGATAAAGTCATTAGAGATTTCATTGCAGAGGTGCTGCTGCTAGCCTGAGCAATGGTGAGGGTGCCTGTGGAAGCTGAAAGCTTTATCAGGCTATGTACGCACGAGAACACTTGTCCCGCAATAAGTTATTGCAGGACAAGGAAAGCGCTATAAATATAGCGCTTTCTTGTGTACACACGTGCTGTTTCTTTCGCAAAGGAGCATTCACCGTGTGAATGCTCCTTTGCGAAAGAAGAGCAGTGCATGGTGGGCACCTGTCCCACCGTGCACTGCCCACAGCCAACCCCCTAGCCCAGCTGCAGGGCTTCCGGTGGCAGCGGGGGCTGCGTTGCCAGCCCCCGCTGTCATCCGAAGCCCAGAGGCTGAGCTGGGGGGCCGGGCTTCGGGAGTCAGCAGGCACCGCAGCTCTTAAGCACCGCTGCTTAACTTAACTTACCGCGCTGGGGAGCTGAGCTGGCTCGAACCAGCGTGGGCAGCTGGTTCGGGCCAGCCCCCTAGCTCAGTCCAGGGGAGCTGCCAAACCGGGCAGCTCCCAAAAATACTCAATTTCACTGCTCTGCTAGAGCAGTGAAATTGACATATATGTCAATATCACTGCTCAGCCAGAGCAGTGAAATTGACATATTTGACAGCTCCAATGTCCCAGAGTGGCCTGGATTGGCACTCTGGGACATTTCCAGAGGCTGTCTATTGCGCAAAATGAGTACACACAAGCATTACTGCGGAACAGCTGTTCCGCGATAATGCTACCACTCTCGTTTTGAGTGGTTTAACTGTTGCGTGGCAAGAGGGTGTTGCCGCGCAACAGAGAAATTGATCGTGTGTATGCTATTTGCTTTATTGCGTGGTAAGGAGCCTTACCGCGCAATAAAGTGATCATGTGTACATAGCCTCAGAGACAAAGAGGTGTGCTGCAGGGACCCTGTGTCTCCAAAGGAATCTCCATCAGTCCATCAGCATTAGGCAAAGAAGTTTAGCTTTCTCTGCTGTTGCAGAGTGAAATAAATGAACACATTCTAGATATAAATAAAAAGTACCTGGCTTACTCAATAATACATCTAACATTAAAAAGAACAAAGCTGTAACACAAAATAGAAAATGTAGCAACTTGTCAGACATGAGAGAGGCATATGAGATGGGAGCAGTTAAAAGGAAGATGGAAGTTTGTCTTATTGTTTCCTCAACCCTCCTTTTCTGTCTCTCGCTCACTGTATGCTGTTTTAGGCAGGGCTACCTTTTTGTTGTACAGCACCTACTAGAATAGTCCATGACTGGAGCTCTTAAACACTACCACAATATTATTACTAATAATGATGAATGATACAGGCTGGCTATATCAGCGTCTTTAGCTAAATTTCAGAGCACTTCCCCATAAAACTGACGCTTGCTATCGGAAAGACAAGATGGGTGAAGTAATATCTTTTATTGGACCAACTTCTGTTATTGAGAGACAAGCTTACAAGCCACTCAACTCATCTTCAGGTCAGTTCTGTGTGACTCAAAAGCTTGTCTGATCAACAGAAGATGACCCAATAAAAGATATTACCTAACCCACCTTGTCTCTATACTATCCTGGGATCCACGTGGATACAACGGCAACAATGCATCGTTATAGTTAGACTCAGATTCAGAGTTCTTACAGTGTAAGAATTAACATAATGAGAACATTCTCTTTGCACAACAGGAATTACAATAAAAATGTTGTGAAAGTTACCCAAAGTGGAGGCAGACTCCATATAACTGCATGTTGACCCAATGTTAAGATTTATGGTAAATTTGTAACTATGGATTCACTTTTCTGTTCCTGTGTCTTCAACAATTGACTTCTGCTCAAGTTTCAGTTCCATGGAAGTTAGATTAAACAAATTCCATTAAGAAATAAAGGCATAAAACTCCACACAGCTTAACAGAATTGCAATATTGGGAACAAACAGTGAAACTGTGTATGAGTACTGATTTTCTTCCCTAGACCTGCAGAAGAGGTCTGTGAAGCTCCAAAGCATCTATCTTCCCTCAACAGAAGTTGGTCCAATAAAAGATATGACCTCACCTACTTTAAGTAAGTTTTTTTTCAGTCAAACAAACAAGGAGTCCTGTGGCACTTTTAAAGACTAACGAATTTATTTATCTCATGAGCTTTCATGGGAGAAAATCCCACTTCATCGGATGCTATGAAGTGTCAGTGTAAGTTTTCCACTCTGGCATCTGACAAAGTGGGACTTGGCCCACGAAAGCTCAGGCAAAACTTTGTTAGTCTTTAAAGTGCTTTTTTGTTTTGCTCACATATTTTGTTTCTATGAGGACAAAGGCAGTTATGTGAACAAATTCCTGAATAATGGATGTTGGGTTTGAAAGACTGATCTACTGTTTTAACATACTAATTGAAATTTTTGACACCCGAACAACGGGTCATCAAGAGTATAAACAACAATTCAACTACAACAGAGCCCTGTGGCACTTTTAAAGACTAACAGATTTATTTATCGCATGAGCTTTCGTGGGAGAAAAGCGTCTGACGAAGTGGGATTTTCTCCCACGAAAGCTCGTGCGATAAATAAATCTGTTAGTCTTTAAAAGTGCCACAGGATTCTGTTGTCTTTCTACAATAGACTAACACGGCTACCCCTTTGGAATTCAACTACAGGAAGAGACCCATAGAAAAAGAGATCAGAGTGCCTGAAATGCAAATTGCTAGAAACTATATGTCAAATCAGGGGTATGGAATGATGTCACTTTCCCAATATCAAGTTTCTACAGCTCCACCCAATCCTGATACATACACAAAATACTGCTGACAGAGGCTGCAGAATTTCATAGTGCAACTTTTTCACTTCTTGTGTGCTCTGATCACTGGTAAACTTGTAAATGCCATAATTAAGCCTCAGAGTTAATACATAATGAGATAAATGAAGCATTTCACACATCTCTCAGAGCTATTGTTTCAAGTTGTCTATTAACCTTCCAAAATGTAACCAGATGTAATCTTGTGGCCATATGGTTTATTTATTTATTTATTTTTTTTAATTATGTTAGATTCAGGAGCACAGGTTGGAAACCACTGGTTGTTGATCTGGCTCCTCCTGTTCACTTCAGCAGAAAATAACATTTTAAAAGTTATAAGATTTAACCCATGTTTACGCTACAAAATTAAGTTAACCTAATTTATATTTTCCAAAGGGGTAGCCGTGTTAGTCTAGGTCAGCCGAACAAACAAGGAGTCCTGTGGCACTTTTAAAGACTAACACATTTATTTATTGCATGAGCTTTCGTGGGAGAAAATCCCACTTTGTCAGCCGCTTTGAGTTTATATTGGCATACAAGTGCTGCAGTAATTACATCTCTTGGGCATGTTTATACTTTGTCCCTTTATGTTGGTGAGTGTGCAGCCTCACCAGGAGTGCTGGTGTCTTTGTACCACCAATGTGGGGCATTGTGGGATGGCTCCTCAAGGCCAGCAACAGTCAAAATAAGGAATGCGATGTCTATAATGACACTGCGTTGACCTAACTATATTGATCTTGAATCAACACTACTCCTGGAGGTGGAGTTATTAAGATGGCATAGTGGGACAGTTACAGCATCAGGAGCAAAATTTAAATGTATACACGTCCATAGTTAGGTGATGTAAACTGCCTTCCATCGACCTAACTCCAGTGCAGGTCAGATCTTAGGGCTTGTCCACAAGGGGTATAAGTATTTTGGTATAACTCTCCATGTGCAAACTCTTCATTCCAAAATGAAAAGATTCAACTCTATACTGATGACTCCTAATAAGGAGTCTAATCGTCAGATGATTTCTCTTTCAATCAACAGCTTATTAGTGCATGAGTTTAACAAACTGCATGTAATTAAGGTATCTGAATGCACAAGTGAATCATTGTCACATGAAAGATCTGTTTGTATTATTAAGGGTAATATACTCTCCAGCACATGGATCATATTTTAAAAATGCAATTCAGTCCTCTCCACAGAAGGAATATTATGTCCACAATATCCAATCACTACTAGTATTCAAGTGCATGAATTTAAATATGAAATGTTTGATAGCACTGGAAAATGTCTGCTGCTATTACTAAAATGTGCCTTATACTTCAGCCTTTCAAAGCGCCTATACTAGATTGATCTTGAGAATAGAGGTCTCTGTGATCTACCTAAGCACAGGCACATCCAAGTGGAAATGCTTAAAAAATAAAAATTACTCTTGCTAAATTCCTGACTGAAAATAATCTCCCCAAAGTGTTCAGGAGTCGATGTGAAGATCTGTCTTATCTAGGGCTATTTGCCATCTAGGGAAATCTCCTTTAGCACCTGATCATAACCATATTGTGACGTTCAGCAGAACAAGCAGGTAGTGCACAGCATGACACTTTTGAAAAAGGTTTAAATATGCCAAAATAGGACAGCTACTGTGAGGCTTACAGGCAAAATGCAGTGTACCCAGTGTGACTATTCAACAGTTTGTCGAGGCTGTAACATGATTATAACATGGCTTTCTCTGATCTGCATAGACGGGTCCAAAATGTAACAATGTAAGCAGTATCGATTTAAATTGATTCTGTAACACCAATTAATGTCCAAGACCTGACCTAATAAGAATGGATGGTCCCTTTGAAGTCTTTTATTCCATCCTTTCCACCTGAAGGAATTGATCCCAAAAAAGATGAGGGAGGAATCATAATTTTATGAACAGTGTTTGAGTGGGAGCAGTGAGTCTTGCATTCTCTTCCTATTTCTTCAATGCACTTACATGAACTTGGGCAAGTTTATTATTATTAGACAAACTTTATATTTACTTGGCTTTGTCTATCTGTCTGCCCTGTGCTTTCCCACCTTTCTCCAGCAGATGGTGGAATGCTTATAGGTTTGTATGGCAACTTGTGCCCAGTACAGCGGCCACCCAACCTTTTGCAAACAAATACATGGTGCTTAAAATGCTTCGTACAAGAAGTCTGACCAATCTGAATTACTTCTGTAATTGTTTTGTCCCTTTTAGTCTGCTGGTTTTAAGGTCTGTTCTAAAAAACTTGGGTTTTTATATTATTTTTCTCTCTGTACCTCAGTTTCCTTCCTGTAAAATGGAGATGATTCATTTCTCCCTCCCTTTGTCATTTCTATTTAGACTATGAGCTCTCTGGAACAGGAATTGTCCCTCGAGTACATAAAGTGCCTATCACATTTTGATCCCAATCACAGTTGTGGTCTTAAATGCTAGTGTAATACTATCACTAAGGTCTGTCCACACACAAAAGTTGTACTGCTTTAATTTTGCTGCTATAGCTAAAGTGGTACTAGGCTATATGCCTACACTTACAATGCTAACGTGGCACAAATGTAGCTGCATCCCTGTAGGGCTTCAGTGTAGATCCTTAGCAGAGTGATGGGAGCGGGTTTCCTGTCATTGTAAGTAGACTGCCTCCCTGAGAGGCAGGAGCTTGGTCAATGGAGAAATTCATCCATTGACCTAGCAATGTCTACACCAGGAGTCAGCAACCCCGACACGCTAGCATGCGCACCTAGTCACGGCAGCACACCATGGCTCCTGTCCCCTGCTGGCCTTCTTCCCCAACTGGGAGGGCGGGGCCAGCAGGGAAAAGGAGCTATCGTGCGCTGCAGCTCTTGGCCCTGCCCCCAGCACCTGCTGAGGGTTGCGGGAGTGGGGGGACGGAGCGGGGCTGGCATGGGGGCCGGCAAAGGTTGCTGATCCATGGTCTACATCAAGAGTTCAGTCAACTTTTAACTATATCTCAGGAGGATTGATTTTTCACACTCCAAGAGTATTGGTAAATTTTTGTTTCTGTTCTACAGTGCAAGTTTTTTTTTCTTTTTTTCTGGGATTCCTGGGTTGCTGTCATGACTATTTTTTCCATTTCCTTTGGTTCACCTGTGAATACTGGTATTCTCAATTATTATTTTGCCTTTTTCTTACCTGAGTCATTATTTTAGATCAGCATTTATGTGTAGAACTTATTCTTTAAATAGTCAATAAAAGCTCTATACTGTCTTAACTGAGGAAATGTCCCAAACTGATGTATCAGCAGAGGGGGTTATGGAACAAATTGATAAATTAAACTGTAATAAGTCATCAGGACTAGATGGTATTCACTTAAGAGTTATATAGGAACTCAAATTTGAAATTGCAGAACTCCTAACAGTGATATAACCTGTTGCTTAAATTAGATTCTGTAGCAGATGACTGGTGAATAGCTAATATAATTTTTATAAAAAATTTTTATAAAAGCGTTTCAGAGGTGATCCTGGCAATTACAAGCCAGTAAGTCTAACTTCAATACCTGGCAAAATGGTTGAAAGTGTAGTAAGGAACAGAATTATCAGATATATCGATGAACATTGTATGTTGCCTTTTGAAAAAGGAAATCATGCCTCATCAATTTGTCTTTGAGAGGATTAACAAAGATGGACAAGGGTGATCCAATGGATATAGTGTACTTGGACTTTGAGATAGCCTTTGACAAGGTCCTTCTCCAAAGGTCTTAAGCAAAGTGAGCATTCATGAATAAGCAGGAAGATACTCCCAGGCTATGTCTACACTTGTTAATTTAAGTCAACTTAGCTAAGTCGACTTAGCATGTCTACACTTAAATTTTAAGTCGACTTTGGGGGGACCCTACAAAGTCGACCTAGAGCGTCCACACTGGATGCCTAGGTCAACTTGTAGGGGCTAGGGGGACCTTGGACTGGTCCACAGTGGCAGGGGGCACCCCTTGCCACATTGTACCTGGGTACAATGGGGCAAAGGGGGACAGGGACCCTGGCAGGGCATAAGGGCAGGGTGAGCAGGGCTCTGCTATGCCCCGTGGGGGGGGCATGCCAGGCTCTACCTGTGCCAGCCACCCTGGCAGGGAGGGCAGTGGGGGAGTCCTGGAGAGCCCTAAGTCGACTTAGAGTCGACTTAGGGCTACTCCAGGTATACACGGGCTTAAGTCGACTTTAGAAAGTCGACTTAAGCCAAAAGTCGACTTAAAGCGAGGTTTTATAAAGTCGACTTAATTTTCCTTAAGTCGACTTAAGCAGCTTGCTTAAGTAGGCTTAAGGAAAGTGTAGTGTAGACGCAGAGTAAAAATAAATGATCAGTTTTCACAGCATGGTTCTACCAAGAAAATGTACTGGGGCCAGTGCTGTTCAACATATTCATAAATGATCTGGGAAAAGGGACATACAATGAGGTGGCAAAGTTTACAGATGACACAAAGTTACTCACGCTAGTTATGTCCAAATCTGGCTGTGAAGAGTTACAGAGTATCTCACAAAACGGGGTGACTGGGCAAGAAAATGTCAGGTGAAATTCAAGTAATGCAAAGTATTGTACACTGGAAACAGAATCCCAACTATACAAAGCTACTAGCGTGTTATTAATTTCTGTGGTTATTTGCTCTTAGAGCAATAAATAGGACAACGTTAGCAGAGCATCATTTATCTTAATTCAGGACCATAAGTCAAAAACATTCCATTTTTAAAATACACACTTTAGGTGTGAAACTACATTAAGTGTAGCTAACTTATGCCATCTGCACCAACATATTATGGCAACTGTTACGCCTGCTCACCCTAATTGTAGTAACATTTATCCCCTGTGCCCCTCCCTTTGTTGTGGTTTCCCCTTCTGGTACTTTTCAGGGGCCCACCTTTTTCATCTATTCTGCCTGTTCACCTCTCTTCTTCCCCTTTGTTTATCCTCCATGTACAAATTCTGCCCATCCTTCCCCTCCCATTCTGATAATAAAGGAGAGTACAGTTAGGGCAGTGCCTTCAGAAGTTGTCACTGAGCATGGTCAGATCTCTGGAGCATACACAGTAGCAGGAAGCAGTGTCTGACACTAGCCTGAAACTCTTTTCATTCCCCTTGCAAGCTGCAGAGTGGCTGAACAAGACATCGATCGCACCAGCAGGGGCTCAGAACATCAGAGCCTCTTCTCTCATGAAATGAAAAATTCCATCCAGCACAAGGTAAGAGAAACAAAGCTACTGAACTATAGTGCCTGTGTGTGAGCTGGGAAAATGACCTAATCCCAGGGTATTTTATATCGCTTTTTAAGTGATTTAGTGTATTAGTTAGTCTGAGTCTCCCTAGTGCCTTGTCTCAGAATCTTAAATGCATTCAGAGAATAGATGAATTTACTGGAGTATTACCCTGTGAGACAAATTACAAGTTATTTTTTATTAGTAATTACCACAATGTTCTGGGCTCTGTACAGACATACAAGTAAATGTTGGCTGTGCCTCAAGGAGTTTATACTCTAAGGGCTGTTTGTGGCATCCTTGCTGTCCCCAAATTCCCAAGGAGCTGTGTGTGTGTGAAAATTCATTATTAAGCCCTACCTAAATGACGAAAGTAGGCATGTCCCTCCTAGGACAACAGCCTGTAAATTACAGCAAACAAACCTAAATAATTTTGTCCACTGCAGGAAATATAACTTGAGGAGTCTTTTAATGAAGAAAGGGGAGGAGGGGAAAGGGGAAATCAGTGATCTGTGTGTGACAGACTGAGAAATTCTCTTCCCTTCCACCCCATTTTACGCTGCACTGTTCAATAAGGACCAATGTACTTTCTCCTTCTCCTCTCCTTTTTTTCTGCAGTTTGCATTATTAGTTGCTAAATGTATTGTATTTCCAGACATTGTGTTCTCTACACTGTGGATCTGAGACTATTTAGGGTGGCTTCCCCCAACTCCCTTCTTTGTATAAATTTTGCAAGTAATACAGTTGTGGAAATTGATCACTGTGGCAGTGGTGTTTTCTGCCTGCCTGAAATAAAAAAGATTTTTTTATTTCACAGTTCACTTTTCATTTTGCACATGGCCACCATGGTATTAAAGATTTTTAAGAGACTGTGTTTAACAGACACAGACATTATATCTGGATTTTTGCAGCCTACAGAAACCTTGCACTTCCCTCCCTGTCTCATAAATGCTGAAGTTAGTAGGAGTTTTTCCATTGACTGCAGTCAGAGCAGGATCAGAGCCTTAAATCTGACAAGTTCCAAAGGGGTAGTCGTGTTGGTCTATTGCAGAAAAAAAACAGAGTCCTGTGGCACTTTTAAAGACTACCGTATTTATTTATTGCATGAGCTTTCAGTGAAAATCCCATGAAAGTACATGCGATAAATAAATCTGTTAGTCTTTAAAAGTGCATAGGACTCTGTTGTTAAATCTGACAGAGGAGGGTGCACTATCATAGAGATTTATTTCTATGAAAACTTCCTCTCCAGAAACCAAATACAACAATCGTGGAGTTGGCGGAACTTCTGCAGCCTTTTCATGACTTTCAGGAGAAGGTCACATTCAATGTAGGTCTCAAATTGAGGGAATGACAAAGTTCTTCAGTGTTTTTTTGGTAAAGTTAGTTTGGATAATCTATTTATATAATGTTTCATTCTGCCTTGATTCAGTTTGCGGGGGAAGTACATTGATAACAGTGACGTTTGCTGTTTTCTATTTGTGGCTACAGTGATCAGGAGTGGAGAGAAAGACTAAAAAAGCATGTCTGAGTTCTGGTTAATTTCCGCACCGGGAGATAAAGTAAATCTGCAGGCCTGGGAGAGAATGAACACAGTGACATCCAAAGCCAACCTGTCCAGTAACAATAAATTCCTCATCCCAGACCTCAAGGTAAAAGCAGAAAGAGAGATGGGGTTGGGTGGCATAATGAACATAAATGGGGAAACCTTTCCTTTTCTTTGGGGGGGGGGGGACAGACATTGGGAAACAGAAGAGAATTATGCAGGGAATTCAGTGAAAATGGATTTGAGACAGGGACAATTAAGAGAAAAAAAGAATGGACTCCTGAGTTTGCCTGCACATGTTTTTCTGTATTGTGAGGATGTCTACAAGGAATGATGCATGCCACTGGGGGCTACCCAATTAAAATTGTACATATGCTTGTTGGTGTCTGTGGCACTCTGCTCATTATTTACCCAGGCTCGTCAAGACAGTATACCATTACACACCATAGGCTCACTAATGCAATGGGTGTAGATAGATAGATAGATAGATAGATAGATAGATAGATAGATAGATAGATA
>ML685779.1:17533096-17614842 GCA_007922175.1 Pelusios castaneus
ATAGATAGATAGATAGATAGATAGATAGATAGATAGATAGATAGATACCCAGTAGGGTATCTGGGACACTTGGGACACTTGACAAAGAAGAAAATAGACAATCTGTAGGATAAAGGTTGCTCCAAGAAAACAAAGAGTTGTACACCAAGGTATGCACATTTAAATATGATACTGGGCTTAATCTCTCATATAGAGAAAAAGAAAGTTTATTACAACTCAAATTTCAGTCCATTATTAATCCTTATTTTTAAAGCTGAATCTTATCTCGATCTCAGTTACAGCAGTGAAAATCCAGTCATTCCATTAAAGTCAATGGAGGCTAGATTTAGGAACAGATTCTTTGAGGGAGCAATCCAGGTTGAAGATGCGTAGCATTTCAAAGGAGAAGCTCTGAATAGCTGGGTGGCCCTAAATCCAGAGGAACCACTAACCATCTACACATTGAGCTACGCCAGATTTCTGCTGGGGTAGTGGAGATCAGAGGCTGGCTTTCTAACTGTTAAAAAACAAAAATAAAAATATTTTATGCTACAAAAGACTTCTAGGCTGGGGACAGCTTTCCAAATATGTTACCTACCATGAGCCCCATCTTCAGCTGGTGTAAGCCAGCATAGCTCTACTGGCTTCAGAGGAGATTAGCTGGTGTAAGTTAATGCATCTCCATTGAAGCCAGTAGAGCAATGCTGATTTATAGCAATGAGAGAGATAGTCCTATTATTTCTATTACTGTATTTTTGCTAATTATACTCCTGCCTTTAGTGCAGAATTTGTTTCCACTCCACCCTTCTTCTCTCTTGCAGTAAAGTTAATCATGGTGAACTAGCAACATTACAGTAATAGATTCAGCAGCAGACTCTGAGGTCATAAACATACGGTTATGACTGTAGTCTGGGAGCATACAAAAAAGGAGAAGCTGGGCTTGGAAAAAGACACAATCTTTAGTAATAACAAAGAATACAAACTACTCAAAAGCATTTCTTTAGTATAAATACTGTTCTTCCTCTTACACTAAGTTTGTTCCCATGTGTATGTGTTGGTCTCTTAAATGCTTAAGAAAACACAGTATTTTATTAGTGAAATGTCCAGTCTATTCTATGTGATGATTCAGGAATCAAAAATAGGAAGGAGGACCTCAGAACATGATCATGAGACTAATATATGGATTTTTTCCTTTCTCAGAATGGGCTTTTTATTCCCAAAAATCTAAAAAAAACCCTCCTATTTTCCATTAAGTGTATAAAGTTTTATGAAGCTTGCTGATTTTATACTTTCTAGAGTTCGGATAAAGTTTTAAAAGCACATTCCTTCCACAGACTTCAGTACATTTAACTTATTTATGGTCTTTTGTATAGGTGGGGACATTGGATGCTCTTGTTGGTCTCTCAGATGAGCTGGGAAAACTTGATACCTTTGCTGAAAGGTAAAATAGATGTTATTTACTACATACAAATCTGAAACTGACGTTGTCATCACAGGACACAGTGTCCTTGAATTCATCTACCTCTGACATGTCGAAATCTGGTTCTAGAACTCAACTGAAGTGGAGAGATTTGGCGTAGCCCTTGGTTAGCCTATAATAGGGTCACCACAAATAAGGTGCGATGGCACTTCTTATGGCTGCTTCTCCAGCCTCTTAGCTATTCAATGCTTTGTTCAATGATTAGTCCTCATTCTCCCAGTCCCATAGTGGGAGAGGGAGTCAGATTTTCTCCCCAGAATCTTTGAAAACCTATTTGTAGCTGTAAATGTCCACAGTGGTGTGGGGGTGAAGAGTGGGCAAGAAAGGGGGAAGATGGTTTACACCTTGCTGTAAGAATAAAAACAAGGGTACCACTTACCAAAGTGAGCCAATGGCCAAGCTACTGCATGGTTTGGAATTGAACGTTTGTCAAAACCTTCTAGGTCCTGATTTTCAGAGGTGCCAACTACGCAGAATTTTTAAAAGTCAGACCCCTAGAGCCTGGGATAGTTCTGATTATTTCAGCAAATATTAATACACTGAGGTGTCTTCATCCCCTCCCCCAGCCCTTCCCTGTGTTTGTCATCTCTTTGTGTTTTCCTTGTCTTAACTTAGCTCCAGATTCTACCTTGTTCATATTGAGTAGCACCTGACCCCACAAATGGTCCCATTGACTTCAGCAGCCCCACTTGTGAAGTAATGTGCTATCCGTCATGAGCAAAGGCCCGTAGATTACAAGCTCTTTGGTGCAGGACCTCAGTCTATTTGTTTTGTAAAGTTCCTTCTTATCTGTGGTTCTAAGTAATAATGAGGAATTAAACTGGTTTAAATACAAGACAAATATGACAGATGAGCAGAGAAAGATCTCAGTTGATACAAGGCTTTCAAAGAATGGAATACAGAAAAAGCATATGTTCTTTACATTATATAAATAGACTGGTAGGTGTTTAGAGAGTCAACTGTGTAATCAAAGGGTTAAAGTACGAAGAACACATGTCTCAGTAGAAGTAAACTATGCACAGTTGGTTTTTAGTGACAGGCTATGCAAATTAACTGGGCTTTTACCTTCCTGCTCCTTGGAGTGAGCTACCAGCTGAACTGTTGTTAGATAAACAAATACAGAAAGCGCTGGTTAAAGCCAGGCAGCACAAACCTGTCAGCACTACTTCTTACGAGGACAGAAGAGAAGGGGCAGGAGTTTTCAGGGTCTCTTGTTTCCACATACTTTTATTATTTATTTACACAGCAAGACAGAGTGTTTTTCCATGTCGCTGTAAGGCAGCATTAGGCTCTGATGCTTCTGATTGTGTATTCCTGATACCATAGGCAGTCTTTGCGGGTGGGCAGTGCAGGCAGCTGCCCAGGGCCCCGCAGGGGGAGGGGCCCAGTGACACGCCAGGCTGCCCTCCTATTAAGAGCACCTACTGGGGGGCGGTCTGCAGAGGACAGTGGTGTGGGCCTGCAGGCCCTGGCTGGCGGCTGGGGGAGTGGCAGGAGCCACAGGATGGTGTTGGGGATGGCATGGGGGTCACGGGCCCTGGTGAGAGGGGTTGGGGGACAGCAGGCCCTGGCAGAGGGCTGGGGGGACAGCAGGGGCTGTGTCACAGGGCTGGGGGCCCTGGCAGGGGGTTGGGGGCAGCAGAGGGCCCGTGGCGGGGCCCGGGGCCCTGGTGGTGGAAGCAAAAGTCAAGGATGGTGTCCCCCATGTGGCATGGGGAACCATTCTTGACTTATGCCTGGGATCCCAGAAACCCTAAGACCACCCCTGCCTGATACATGCCTTTGTTAGGGATTCACAAGCATTTTCCTTCCCTGGACCATACACCTGATCCTACAAGGTGCTGAGTACTTTCACATCCACTGATTTCAGAGTGTGTTTATTACCTTGCAAAACTGGTTCCTGAAAGAGATCTTAACACTGATCCCTGGCCTATCCTCATCACCCAACTGCTCCCCCTGCCCAATTCAGTTCTCAAAATATTTCATTCCACACATCAGTTGAAAAGGATTTGCAGATCGCATACCACTATCACCGCCCTAACCTTCCCATTAGCATACTCTGAGCCTATCTACTAACTGCTGTTTAATGTATTTTTGCCTGTCCTTCCAGTACTGGGTAGTTTCTTTAGGTGATGACATTGCAAGCTGCTTTCACATGCAACACATTGGATTCTTCTAGACCAAGATGGTTATTCTGAGAGAACATAGGTCATAGGTTGGGTTCTGATTCTTATTATTCATGTAAGATGCTTAATTGAAGCATATTTTGCCTCAGTTTTACTCCTTGGAGTCCTGAAGAGTATGACACCAGTGTTTCTTAACACAGCCCAGTGAAAGGGTAGTAAGGAGCCACATGTTGCCATCTCTCTCAGGGAGCCAGATATAAAAACCTGGACTGGAGGAGATAGTTGGGTTGCTAGTGAGCCAGTGAGAACAGTGGGAGGTTCAAAGAATTGGACCAGGGGCACAAGGCCTGAGCTCTTTGTAGGCAGCAAATTTCCAGATCCTTCTATGTTTTGTGGAACCTGTCAGAATAGGAATCCGGAGTAGCTACTTTTTCTGCAGGGAGGCAAGTGCATGAGGGGAAAAAGGAAGAGAATTCCCAACAGAAGTAGAATTTGGAGGAAATTCTGTAAGTGGAATCCTGCAGAGGTTTCCTCCCACCATTCCCCTAACTACCTCCCCTTGATATTTCTGTAGGAAAAGAGCAATTAGGCTCATCCCTTGGTGGAACAGGCCAATGAGGGCAGGGCATCTTTGCTACACAATAGGACTTTATTTTAGTCCTCATGAAGTTTTTAAAATCTTCATGAATTACAGAAATTGATTTAGCATCCTATGAAATAGATTTCTTTTCATTCTAGTTGCACATCTGTATTCCTTTTTTTTTTTTTTTTAATTTCAACCACTCTTATTCTAGAGGACAATCCCTTGACCATCCCACAGAAGTCAATCGCAAGATTCCCTTAGGTTTGAATGGGGCCAGGGTATAGCTTAGAGAGTATTTACAGAGAACAGTGTATTCAGAAATAAGCAGTGTAGTAATACAATATGCCATCGGTCTTTAGTTCATCATCATTTAAATTACAAATTAAAAGCCTTGCCTCAGAAATATATTGAATGAGTTAATCAGATAATTCTATCTGTTTTATCTTCAGCTAGATTCTGTCATTAACAAAAACTTCTCTTGTTACACCTAAGCATAATAAAGAAAATTGCACAGTACATAGGAGAAGTTATGGAGGACTCAAAAGATAAAGTCCAGGAAAATCTTCTGGCCAACGGAGGTAGGTGCTGTGAATATGAATATTTTTATTCATTGATACTTTCTGTATCTACTTTAGAATTTGAACAAATAGGGAGTTTGTTTTATGTCTTAGGGGCTATGTCTACATTAGAAAAAGTTAAGTCAACTTAATAAGGTCAACTTTAAGTCGATTTAAAGCCAATCTTATTAAGTTGACTTAACAAAGTGGACTAAGTCTACTTTACTTTAAGTCGACTTAGTCCACTTTGTTAAGTCAATCTAACCCACCCTTAAGGTTTAAAGGGTTAATCCACGTCCACACTGTCCTTAAGTCGACTTAAGGAGTCGACTTGAGGCTTAAGTCGACCTAAAGGGTGGTTCTTATTAAGTCGACTTAAGCTTTCTTTAAGTCGACTTAAGGAATTTCTTAAGTCGACTTAATGAAAGTCTGGCGTAGACAGAGTAATTTAGGTCAACTTAAGCCTCCTTTTTCTAAATTATATTTTAAGTCTGCTTTTGGTTCCACTGATGTTAATATGAACTTTTTCCAGTTCATTTCAGTTTCACTTCCCCTTTCCATTGTCTAGGATAAATTTTTCATTTAAGAATGAACTTTTATCAGGCTGGGGTGGGGAATAGAAAAGAAGGTAGTCATCTTTGCCCCTCATTGCATGAATGGCTCGCAGCCCCTTCATGGCATATGTGGTTTTGAAAATGTATGGGCCACAAAACCTTAATCTGCTCTGACTGACTCTCAGACTGGAATGCTAGTTCGTGACACCAATGAGCATATATATGCCTCTCATTCTCCACTACACTACTGAGGGAGGAGGTGCTCTCTGGTAAACTACAGTTTTACCTCCCTGATTTCATAAGTGGACAGCACAGTACCAGCACATTGAGTCACTTCATCTAATGGCAAACAGCCAGTTCTGGGCAGGACAGTGGATGCTGTAATTGTATAATTGTCACAATACTTTGGTGATAAGCAGTTTTCTGTACTAGCAATTAAGAAAAATGGTGTTGCTTCTTGATACAGAAGGCAAAAATCCTGCTTTATTCTGTAGAGAAAGCAGGTCAGGGGCTTTTTCCACTCCCATAGAAGCAGCAGGGCATGATCTTGCTATAGTGCTGAACAGCTTGTAATATGGGTCAACTATGTCCTCTTGAGGGTAGAGCGTGTGGCCAGTCACTAGTCTGCCATTTACAGGGCAGGACCAACTCCTGGCTATGTGCTAACTGGATACACACATGCTGTTCTATTTGGAGTTCCAAAGGGGTAGCCGTATTAGTCTAGGTTGTCTGTTTGGAATGTGTTCTTTTCAACCTTCCTTGTGCAATTCTGCCCTCGCTAGAAGGAGAAACTGAGGTTACATGCCATGCCCAAGGCCACAGGGAGAATCTGTGTCAAAGCTGGAATCAACATCAATGTTTCAGAGCTTCTGGCTCCTAATCTTGTGCTTATATCATTAACCCATAAGTATCTCAGCTGTTTAGAAGAAATCTCTGTTCTCGTGTTTTCTTAGGGTTTGGTATGCTACCACAGACACGTACCACGAAATCCAGGGGAATACTTTGGCAGTCATTCTCGGTGTGTTTCAGTTTTACAGTAGTTTAGCTTTTGACTGTTTGCTCTCTTTACCTTCCAAGCCTTTTAGAAAAGCGCTCTGCCTGTAATAAGATCTACATCTGATGAGAGGAACTCTGAAAATTTAATAATCCCACTTATTATGTTTCAGGGCTGAAGAATAAAATGAAGTGTCTAAAGAGTATGTTAAGTATTGATTGTTGCTGTGTTTTTACAAGCATGCATTTGAGTGTGTTAATGCTGCTGATGAGTCTCTCTGTCTGGTTGTAGGGATACAGTGATCAGGTTACGATGGCTTTCTCAAGTAACAACCTCGTAGCTCGATCACGATATACCTATGACTTAGATAACAACAGGTTTAACCCGTTTTCCCCCTTTTATTTCCTCATTTTACCTTTTTTCTCTCCTCTTCTAACAGTTCTTCATGCATAGGCCAACAGATGTGGAATGACTTGGCTGTGCAATATTTGTTACAAACATCTTATGTTCTGATGATTAAGATAATCCATTACTTTCTTAAACTAAGGCTAGGACTACTCAACCTTTCAATGACTATTGCATCTTGCAAAATGGAGTCATATTTTTGTACATTAAAGCAGTGGTTTTCAAACTATGGGTCGGGACCCAGTACTAGGTCACAGATCCTCAGGTACTAGTTCGTGGCGCTTCCTGATGCTGCCGCCGCCAAACTGGAATGCATTGCTCAAAGATGTAATTGTTGGGTCGCAGACATAAATGATTTTTTTCAACTGGACTCGAAGGAAAAAAGTTTGAAAATCACTGCATTAGAGGTTTCCTCATACATTCAATATTACACTTTATAGACACTAAATAACTAATCCTCATGACACGTTCTGAAATAAATATTATCTGTATTTCACAATGGGAGAAAGGGAGACCCCAAAATTAAGGATTTGCACAATCCCATAAAAGAAGTCAGACTATAACACATGAAGTCCTGCTTCCTGGGCCCATTTTCAGCCCACTCAACCATAGTAAGCTAAATTCTCTCTTAGTCACACCCATGCAATCCCACGGATTTCAGTTAGGAGATTAATCGTAATGTGGCCCATAATCTTTGAACTCATAGGCTATGTCTATGTCTAAGCTGACTTAAAGATGACCTTGTTAAGTCAACTTAACAAATTGACTACACTTTAAGTCGACTTTGTTAAGTTGACTTAACAGCAGAGATAGCTGTTAAATTGGCTTTAAGTCGACTTAACAAAGTCGACTTAGCGTTATTCTCCATCTATATTGGCCTTAAGTTGACTTAAGGAGTTGACTTCAGGCTTAAGTCGACCTAAAAAGAGGTGTTAAGTCGACTTAAGCTTTCCTTAAGTAAAGTTAAGAAACTGCTTAAGTTGATTTAAGAAAAGCCCAGTGTGGACACGGCTTTGTTTGGGTCGACTTAAGTGTCCTTAAGTCGACCTAACTTGCCAGTGTAGGTGCACCCATAGGCTATGTCCACACTGGCAAGTTAGTTCGAATTAAGGAAGCTTAAGTAAGTGTTAATTCAAACTAACTAGTTTGAATTAATCAATGTGGCCATGTTAATTCGAACTAATTTCTTAGTTCGAACTAACCGGCCCATTGAAATCAATGGAGATCGCTAATTCGAACAAACTAATTCAAACTAATTTTAGTAAGTGTAGACATAGCCAGAAAGTTTAAAGCCAGAAGGCGCCACTAACTCAACTAGTCTGATTTCCTGTAAATCACAGGTGACAAAACACTATCCAGCCATCCACACACCAACCCAACAACCAGAATTAGCCCAAAGCATTTCAGCCCTCGGGAGGCTGACCTATCAAAATGGAACATGTGCATACACCAGTTAATTAGCTACCTTCATGCAGAGAGTGCTCAGAACAGCATACACATCACCTTTTTAGTTTAGCTACCAGACGTTCAGAGCAGATTGGGGCAGGAGCCAGTTATTGGTGGGCAGCTAGCATATGCCTTTTATAAAAAGCAAAACATATGTGCTACCGGGAACACTAGCACATCACAACAGCAGGAAATGCCACTTGCTGCTTACTTATGCAAACTTCCAAAGCCATGCAGTGAAAATGAAGCTTTTCCAGAGGCATTAGGCTGTCATCGGAATTCAGTTAGCCCTGCTTTACAATTATATTCTGTAGTGGAATGAGTGCAAAACTCATAGGGAACAGCAAAAGGGGATAAAACTGGAGTGCACAAAATTAAACAGTGTTGAATAAAAATTATTACAATTAAATGAACAATTCACGGAAAATAGTTTCCTGGAAGGATTTAGCTTGTCTTTTGGTTCATGCATTGCTCACAGCAGCTTGATCAGCTGGGCTGTAACCACTTCAGGGCAGGACGTGTCTTTTTTATGTACAACACCTAGCAGAGTGGGGCCCCTAATCCCAGTTGAGACCTTGGGACGCTACCCTAATATGAATATTTACTATTACTGGTGGCGATTTTTCTCAAGTGTAGTCAGTAATTGAATGAGTGCAATTGTAGGAGGCTCTTTCTCTCACCTGTGGGTTGATTGTGAGTTGTTTTCTGCAGATCTTTGGTACTGAGTATTGAAAATTGGTGCTGGTACTGGTATTGTTTTTACTGCCTCATTGGATAAATGTAATTTATGATCCGGAGGAGGGACATGTGGAGGCTCTGGGGCTTTGACTCTCCAGGGATGACCAGCAGTTTGAATCAGTTTTAGAAGGGTAATAAGCAGCACATAAGAGGAAAGAAAGGCTTGTGGGAGTCTCTTTCCTAGACAATTAGGGCACCGTGCTTCCTTGGCTGAATGTCATGATTTTTCACACAAAGTCAGTGTGTGCAGACCCAGCTGCAAATGTGTGGTCAGGTTGTTTGACTCACTTAGTTGCCCTAGTGCAAGTTCACGTCTGGAAGTATTAGTGTGTGTGAAATGCAGATACAAAGAGGGAGTTAAAATATTCAGACAATGTGGATTTGGAACAAATGCTTGTGGAAATTTGTGTAGAATATGTTACATCTGTTTATTATCTAAATTAGTCTGATTATACTTACTAAAGTTAATTCAAACCAACTAATTCAAACTAATTTTAGTTAGTTTGAATTAACTTAATTTGAGCTCGAAAAATTGAGTTCAAACTAAGCAGGTGCCATTCGTGGCACTTGCTTAGTTCGAATTAGCGAATTACATTTAGTTCAATGGGCCGGTTAGTTTGAACTAAGCAATTAGTTCCAACTAAAATGGCCACATTGGTTAATTCGAACTAACTAGTTCAAATTACCCCTTAGTTCGAATAGCATATTTGAATTTATTAATTCGAATTAAGGAAGCCCTTAATTCAAACTAATTAAAGCCTAGTGTAGCCATGGCTTTGGTTAGTTCAAATTAAACTTCCTTAATTCAAACTTGCCAGTGTAGACATAGCCAATTGAGATTAGGCACTGATATTCTCACAGTTTGTAATGAAAGAGGTGCTGGGACTCAAGCAATTTTTTTTACCTGTATAACTGATGCAGCAAGTCTCGAGGTGCTGGGGCTCAGCCATGGCTAGCCCTGGCACCAGGTAAGCATTGCAGATCACTCACAGACTACGTAGTCATCCCTTTTTCTTACAAACAGTAGCAAGCTAGAGATGTATGAATTTAGCCCTCCAGGTTCTCTTTCTTGCTGCTCAAGCCATCCCAGCTTTCCTCCAAAAGTTCAGTGAGCCAGTCAAAGCACATTGTGTGCCTGCAAGTCTCAGTAAGCAGCTTTCATCATAGTTGCTACCTGATCTAAAATGACTTGAAGGCAATTAACCCGGTGAGGAAAAGTCACATAGAATGTCAGACATTCATGATATTATTTGATCAGACCTTACAGCATCTGGCATTTGATCATGCCTTTCCTCAGGAAGGCAATTCAGTGTGTGTGTTCTCTCTAGGAGAGCTGTCAGAAATGGGTTTTAAGAGCCATCTGAATGTGGAAAAGAAGGAGGGAATGGGGGAAGAGAAGAGGATATTCTAGATATAAGGGAAGATCACACAAATGGGTTGTCAAGGCTGGCATCCCTGGCAGGTCAGAGAGATGATGGCGCAGCAGAGAACAAAGAAGCAGATCAAGTTAGATATCTGGACAGGGGCCATACGTTCAAAGGTAAAGAGAAGAACTGAATTTTATGCTTTGAGTGTTTTGGTTTATTTGCCCCAGAAAGAGGGTTGATAGAAGTTCAGAGATGGCATTGTCTTCTGTGTGTTTTCATGAATAATTTCCACATCATTAGTTGTAGGTAGCTCCATGACACACCTTGGCCAGAAACCAGCTTTAAGTTAGGTTTGTCATTCACAAAACATTACTTTTCACTGTACATATGGAAGAAATAAACAGTGAAGAAACTATAATAGACATCTTACCTTTCCAGCACAGAGAGGCATCTACTGCCTCACTTTCCCTTCAACTGCTAAGCTGACTTGACATGTTCAACCATCCAGGCTAAAGAAAAGGGTTGCACAGGACTTGCCTAGTTTCTCTTCTCGCTAAGGGTGTAACTGCACTGTGCCAATTTTTAACCCTCTGAACCATACCTTCCTCCTTAAATTCACCAGAACTTTGTATGGAGACTCTCTCTCTACACAAGTGGTCCTCAAACTTTTTACATCATGGCCCCTGTCTGCACACCCCACCCCCTGTTTCTCCCTAGCTAGGGCTGGGAGTGCAGCCACAGTTCAGAATTGTGACCTACAGTCAGGGCCCCAAGTCTGAGAGCAAGGCAGCAGTCAAGACCCCAAGATTGTAAGCAGGGCTGCAGTCAGGAGCCTGGTGCAAGGGCATGGTTGGGAGAAAGGGCTAGGAACCAAGCCACAGCTGAGGGCGAGGCCCAGGCAGAGCTCAGGGAAGAGTGGGTCTGGGTTGTGCTCTCTCCCTGCCCCCTCCATGATGTGGGTCTAGGCCCTGCTACTCCCCCAAATGTTCAACCTTATTCCCCTAAGGAGGTACATTCTACAGTTCAGGGACCTCTACTCTACATCATCTCTAAGAGGCACCACAGCTGAGGCCAGGCTCTCTGTCTACTCCAAACTCCTGCCCCACAATCTTAACCACACAACAACTGGCCACTCCACTCACTTTTCCACAGGCTACTTCCTACACTAGCTTGCAGCTACCTAGGCCATCTCCTCAGCCATTTCTCAGGCTTCTTCCTCAGGCCACTTCCTGACTCTTTCCCACCATTTAGCTCCAGTCCTTTGACAACCTTCTCAACTAAATATCTATAATGACTGAGTGGAAAGGAGCCTTATATAGTCCTACCCCTTTTCCCAGCAGCCCTTGTTGTAGGCTAAGTCACATGATACTTCTGGGAACTACAAGTCCCATAATGCCTGTTCTCAAAGGTCAGAACTTAGAGTGGGGATGGGCTGTCCCCTATGCCTGCCCGCCCTGCAACATTGACATAAGTAATGTCACACAGAGAATGCACTATAATAAATATTAATGTGCTCTGAACAGGCTAAATCCTCAACCCTGTAAACTATAAGTAAAAAGACTTTGTGCAAGGGTCAGAGGCATGAAATCCCAGGCCTTCCCCTGGACCAGGGAGTTCCTGCAGAAATGCTCCATGAATTCTGCTGTAGCTTTAGTGCTGTAAGAACCTCTGTGTCCCTAGTTCTCCATTTCAGCAGATCTGTTCTCCCCTTGCCCCCTCCCAAGCCTATGTTGCTTGAGCAAGTCTACCTCAGAGCACTATTCCATGCCAGGGGATGGAGTCTCCTTCTGTGTCCTCTGTAGTCTCCCTCCAAAACACAGAGTGCTGCAGCATTGTGCTGGTCCCACTTCATACTCATGGAGGAGGTGCAGGATTTTGTCTTATAATTCTACTGTGCTGGCTTTTATGTAGTTTTATGTGGCCTGTCCTCAGAGTGTTTGGTGTAGACGTGATGGGGGCATAGTCACTCTGGTGCCATCTTCCTCTTGTGCTACCATTTCTGTTGATAAGTAAAAGCAAGTTCTTTCCACAAATACCTGGCTTTTCATACGTTGGAAGTCTAATTAGGTTAACTCACTCCTGGGTTTAGAGAAGTCCAAGAAAATGGTATCAGTGTGTGGAGGAGAGACTGTGTTTTGTCACAACAGGAGGCTGCAGTCACTGAAACTTGTTAGAACATCAGTAGGAAAGGTTTAGAGCTCACAAAAATGGAGTGCAATAAATGCATTTCACAGTCCATCACATAGGGTCGCCAGGAGGCCATCGGGATTGACAGGGTGATGCCAAGTCCTAGAAGCCCATCTTGTAGGATGTTAATGGGTCCATGTAATCCAGTAAGACAGTTCATCCAAGAACTCTCAGCAGCCACAAGATTTCAGTCCCCGCCCACTTTTTAAGGGCTTGAGCTTTATTTCTCCCAAATAAATCAGTTGAATGTAAGTTCCACATGTGCTGTTGGACCTTTCCCCTGTCTCACTGGCCTCTGCAGAAGCTATGTATTCCCTGCAGGTCTCACTCCTCAGGTCCTCTGCTGGGGTTATTCCCCAATACATGGGCATTGGCCTTCCTAGCCTGCAGGGTTACCGTCCCAGACCTTCTGCCTGGATACAGAAGAGAGCTTTTTTTCTTTCTTCTTGTCTCCAGCCTGCTCTCTGAACTCATGCTGCTCATTTTATTCCAGTAGGCCCAGCTCTGAGGCCCAATCCTTTACCGTGTGACCACAGGATTTAGTACCTTCTCTTGGGAAGGTAGGCTGAGCCTGGCACAGGGCACAGCTGAGGCCCAGCTCCCTTAAAGGGCCAGCTCACCCTGTGACAGCCCCACAGTAATTTCCGGGAGTTGCCTGAACTTTTAATGGGACACAATGGGATTTTAATGAAACATCATAGCATTGTCACATCACGACACCACATGAGACCATGTGAATTCATCTCAGCAAACAAACTTGCATAAAGACCATCCAACACAGTGGTAACATCAGTGTAATACTTTTCTGGACTGGCTTATGCAGAAAAACCTGACAGCATTTGACATATTGATCAGATAAAACATTCATTTGGTTTTGTGACGTCCACTCAGCCTTTGATGGTACTAGACACTAATGCTTCCTGGCCTCCAAGTGATGGATCCTGGCAAGAGCCAAAGTGTATTTCATGAACATATTTGACTGCGTGAGTGAGAATGACTGCACATTCTGATATTATTCAATATCTTTTTCTCCAGGCACAGCTAATTTTGTAGTGACTCTAACTGGTGATAGATACTAATGACCAAATCCCCAAAAATATTTTCCATTGGAAGTTAGCGGCTGAAATAGTGTTGAGGATCTAGGCCTAATTGATTAGGAACAATTTACCTTAGTGAAGATGTGTGACTTGATTATCAAAGACCATTGGACCTATGTTACTATGTTGAATTCTGGATCTGAACTTTTTCCAAGGTTGTAGAAGGGTGTGGGAGGTTAAGGGATGGTTAGAGTCATAGTTCTGGTTTGTGAAGTTCACATCTGGAGAAGAACTCGGTGGGCATTCAGAAGTGGGGGGATTCTGTGTTGAGCCCACCTGTAATGTTAAAGAAAGATGTCTAGGCAGCAAGTAGGGAATAGCTCCCAAAGTTGTATTTTGCTTTCAGTATTACAATATAGTATATACAATATATACAATATATACAATATAGTATATACAGTATATACAATATATTACAATATATATACAATACAATATATTTCTCAACTTGCTTGTTTAATATATTTATTTATATCCTTCCAGTTGACCTAATTAGTTATCTGACCCGATTTGAGTGGGACATGGCCAAATATCCCATAAAGCAGCCACTGAAGAATATTTCAGAAGCATTAGCAAAGGTAAATCATTCTCACAGACTTCTAAAAAGGCATCCGAATGGAAGTATCTATGCTGTTGTAGTTCTCTTCTATCAGGATCTGATCCTTCCCTTATCTGAGCCAATGGAGTTTTCCCATTGATTTGAGTAGAAGCAGAAGAAGCAGATCCTATGTACTGAAATAGTCAATGGGATTTTTTTACTATGAAATAATTCCGATGTGATATATGGTGAAACCTACTCAAGTCACAGGAAGAGTCCAATGTGCCTTATCAGCTCTTCCTAGAATATTTTGATATAGGCTTCCTGCCACTTTAATCACCTTTATTATAATACTTTTGCTACTATTACAAATTGCAATATTATTCTCCATGTGGAAAATATTGTATTTTTTCTACAGTAGCCATGTCTTTACATTAAATCAAACCACATCAGAGGTTGGATGAATTACTTACACTGTAAATTTCTTGGGGCAGGAGTCAACTGCTATTTTATATTGCTATAATGCCCTAGCACAATGGGGCCCTAACTGTGATTGAGGCCTCTGTGAAAAATGTAGGAGAAATAATAATACCTAGCTAAAATCCAACGTTGTGTGTGGGCTGTTTGGAGCATGGGAGTTCTGACAGGGTGCCATTTTTCTTGATCTTCAATCACTCTTTGCCAAAATCATGTTATTTATGGGGGGCTGTGAGTAGCTGTCTTCTTTCCACCCTCTCTGTCACCTGTGATATCATCAGGAATCCTCATTTTCCATGTTATTCCAAAATTTGCCAATAACCCGCCCCTAGAAATCCACATTTTTCCATGATTCAAATGAAACGCTGAACTTCAGTTTCCCTAGTCGCAGTGTAGACCGGTATCAGTTGATCACAATGTTTTATTGATATAGTTACAACTTGTAAGCATGGCTGAAGCCTGCCCGTGTCATCAATCTTTATACACTAAAACCTGGTTTAATGACCTCCTCTGAAGAGAGACCATCTGTCATGAGCAGAGACCATGGAATGTTTTCCCCATATAACGTAACTGTGAAGAGCGCTGACGTGGCACCTGTGACTAGTGACCATATTTTCTTATTTCCTTCAGAGCTGGGAGCCCGGCTAGCTGCTGCCACTCTCCCGTCAGAACTGGGTGCCAGAGAGTAGCAACTATTGGCTGGGCACCCAGCTCTGCCCGCAGCAGGGCAGGAGTAAGGATGGCAGTTCTATGCCTTTGCAGAGAGACCACCACTGGCGAGCGACTACTTTTGCTAATGCCCCCGAGAGGTCCCTCTCGGCAGGTTCATTTTATTTTTTCACAAAATGTAAACACTAAAACTTCTCTTTGAAAATGCAAATTCTGTGTTTTTCCATGTGAAACGTGGACAGACCTCCCTAAAGAGCCAAAACCAAATTAAATGATGAGGCTGAGTTTTAAAAATCCCCACCATTTTGGCATTAATTATAAAGAGACTTTATAAATTGGCAAATTATGGGGAGGGGAAAGAGCAGCACCTAGAACAGCGCGTTCATGACAGCTGGCACTAGCTATGTTGGACAGAAAGCATGTTCAGGTTGGAATTATCAAGTATCTTGCATAACTTACTTGTGAACCCTGCAGACAGCATTTGATTATGCACCACTGAAATCAGAGGGAGTTTCACTCTGGCATCAGTGAATGCAGGTCTAAGCCCCTAGCAAGCTGTAATTACAGACCCAAGAGGGAGTCGCATCTAGTCCTTTTTGATTGGAAGGATCATGCAGTTCCGAGGGAACAGCATATAATATGGAGGGAAATGTAGAGAGCATGGAAACAATGCATTCTGTTAACAACCACCTTTCCTTCAGTTACTTTCTTAAACCCAGTTAAAGCCATCTCTTTGCAAGTATAGCATCCTTCATTAACAAACATGCCATCTGGTGACTCTCTGAATTGTGATATCACAGTGGGAATGCATTGAAAATGTAATGAAAAGATACATGTAAAGAAAGTAACATTTGATACAGCTCCTGGCATTGTGCTATTTATTCTACAGCACTGTTGACGTTGTAACCATCACTGCAGGCTGTTTACTTCAGTTGCACTTTTGTTTTTATGTTTAGCAAATCACACAAATAGAAACAGACCTGAAGTCCCGAGCCGCTGCATACAACAACATTAAAGGAAATTTGCAAAGCCTGGAAAGAAAAACGGTGTATGTACAATGTGTCCCTGTGGGCGCGTTGAGTGTCTGTACTGGTTTGTTGTTGTGTATGTGCAGTATGGACTTTCCCATCTGTATTATGAAAGCATGTATGCTCTGACAGGAACGAATATTGGGAGTGATTTTCAGCGGTACGGAGCATCCACAGATCACGCTGATGTTAACTGAAAATAGAAGTGTCCAGTGCTTCTTAAAATCAGGCCAATATATTCTTTCTCTTTGCTTAGGCTAAAATTCATAACGACCAACAATAGCAGCAATGGGGCTGGCTAGCTTTGTAAGGCGTCACACCTCATATCAGTGCACTTATTCTGAGCGTATTTCATAGACTGAGAAATCAGAGACAGGGAAGTTCTACCCAGTAAAACCCCATGCAATTCAGGTTGTGTCCTATACTTGGTTTTAGAGTCCCATGCAGTCATGCTTCCATTATTTTCCCGGGAGACCATTACACAGCTGTCTGCATTGTGCGGATGATCAGCCTTCCCTTTCATCCTCTTATCACTGCACCCTCCTCTTACCTTAGAAAAAGTTTTCTCTCCTCGCGCCATGAATTAAATATGTTCACCCTTTAAATTGGTTGAGACTATCACAAATATAGCATATCCTGGGTTCCCGGGCTTCACTACCTCTATAATTCTCCCTAAACAAGCAATGAGATGCAGCTGGCAAGCTCCATTTTTTCTAAGTGCAAGTCTGCTTTTATCACTTTCCCACTTCCACTGGGAGTTAGAAAATCCTGGGTAAGGTGAGTTTTAACCAACCATTGGAGAAGAAAATATCTGTCAACAGCACTTTTATAGCATTTTAAGAGAGCGCCATGCGGATCCACTATCAGTGCCAACAGAGATCTCAATGCTAATGTAAACTAATCTTTTCTGTGCAGGTTCTAGTGCCATAGAGAGCACAGAGTGTCTCAGCTTCACTGCTGCCATTCCCCATACCTGGGACAGGGAGTAGAACTTTACTAGTGGAATTCCAAAGGGATAGCCGTGTTAGTCTATTGTAGAAAGACAACAGAGTCTTGTGGCACTTTTAAAGACTAACAGATTTATTTATCGCATGAGCTTTCGTGGGAGAAAATCCCACTTCGTCAGACTCCCACGAAAGCTCATGCGATTAATAAATCTGTTAGTCTTTAAAGGTGCCACAAGACTCTGTTGTCTTTACTAGTGGAAGTTGCCTTTGCCCTGTGGTGGGCAAGTAGCGCTCCAGAAATGGAGAACAGAGCCACAAGCAACGTGGCTTAGTATAGCTAGAGAGCGGTTAGGGTAAGAACTGGCCAGCCATTTTTCAGTTTAGCTTTGCTTTTTTGTTTTTGATTGAAATCAACTAGTGGGAACCAGTCAGTTTCAATGATTTTTTTTTAATCAAAAAGATTTTTTTAAAAAAGTTTTGAAATCGTTGAAATGTTTCATTTTGACCTTTTTTAAAAAAAAGAAATCCAATTTCAGTTTGAAATGCCGTTTTTCTTTTGAAATGTAGGCTAATTATAGTAAAATAGAAAACTGTCAAATCTTTGGCATTTTGGTTCACAAAAAATTGAGATTTTTTATTTTTCGTCCAGATTTTGGTTGTGAACATTTTTTGAAATCTCAAAGTTTTTTGAAATCTGCAATTTACTGGTGGATTAGCACCTTCCCATCTCCCAACACTCACCTAACTATTTGTGCCATATGCTGGCTGGGTTACTCTGTCTCTGCTGTTTCTCCTCTCAGGTCTTCAATCGTTATTCCTTCCCCCTCACTCCCTGGCTCTCCAGTGTGCTTCTACTTTTATTTTTTATTCAGGTTTATTCACTTGGGGTTTTCTGTGCTCCCGGGTTTGTCCCAGCTTATCAGAAGAGCATTGGCTGCATGTGACAGAAAACGTCCATTGGTGACCCTCAGAGGAACTGGGGCATGTACTTCTAGGCTAGCTGTCCTCTCTCCAGTTCCTCAGAGGGACTAACCCTTCCCACCCCAATATGGGAAAGACAAGGCTTGAAGTTATATGTCTGAGGTGGTCCTGATTCCCATTACATATTGAGCTGCTATGAGAGAAGTGGGGAAAATGTAAAGAACCTTAATGAAGGGTCTGGTGAAAACATCAGGTCTACCTACCATCGCAGTCTCGGAGGTGGGGTGGTGTCTCTCTGTAACATATGTCCTAGGAATGGGCATCTCTACACAAAACCTCTGCCTTAGCTATACTTAGTTAAAGTGGTACAACACTGCCTAGTGTGAGCACAATGGTACCGGTGTAGGAAATATTTCCATTTGAGAAAGGGAATAAATTAACCTGGTTTAAGGCAATTTTATACTGGTATCACTGGTGTCACACGAGGGGTTGTATTGGTATAACTATTTTGGTAAAAGCAATCTCACCCCGTCGCCAATATGATTATGCTAGCACAAAACCTGGGTGTAAGCTCGGCCTTTAGACATGAGGTACCTGGAATGGACATTCCTCAATATACATAACAATTCTTAAAAGTTAGCTGTATAGCACATGACATTTCCATAGTGCTGGTCACCTATATGTGTTCCACTAATGATTCTTTTTCCTGATTTGCTTTATGTTAGGGGAAATCTGTTGACTCGTACATTAGCTGATATAGTGAATAAAGAAGACTTTGTGCTGAATTCAGAATATCTCATCACTCTTCTAGTTGTCGTTCCAAAGTAAGATAATCTCATGTCTTCCCTTTATGGGGGGGAGGGAAGGAAGAGAGAGAGAGTGCAAGTGCACGTGGTTTCCTTTAAAGATGATGGGAGGGAAAGAGCGTAATTACGAGAGAAAGGACCAGAGTCACAAAGTCTGGATGGAATGTTTTGGTGGGGGCCCATCTTTTAAGGGGATGTCTACAATACAGTAGCAACACAGAGTAGACACTTCCTCTATAGACAGAAAAGGGATTTTTCCATCAGTGTAGTTAATCCATTTCTCTGAGGGCTTGTCTTCACTGATGGCAGCAAATTTGCCGCTGCCAGATCAATCTTCCCAATCCATTGATCGGGTCTGGGAAGACCAGTTCAGCCGTTTAGGAAGTCGATCACTGAAGATCACCCTGGCCAGTAGCGTAGTGCTGAGTTGAAAGGAGGGCATTTCTCTTCGCCTCAGTGCACTGAAGACACCGCGGTCAGTAGGCAGTCAAAGGGAGATACACAAGGTACTTTAAGTACTTTGTGTATCTCCCTTCGACTGCCACCGAAATTCCATCATGGTGTAGACCAGCCCTGGGAGTCAGGAGCTAGATTGATGTAAGAATTCTTCCATTGACCTAACCACATTTACATTGGGGGTTAGGTCAATGTAACTGCAGTGTTGAGGATGTGAAACTTTTCAATGCTCGGGGCAACGTAGCTGGATCAATCTAATTTTTGAGTGTAGCCCAGGCCTAAGACATATCTAAGGACTTTTTTCAGCCACATGCAAACATCACAAGACATGCCATAAGAGCGCCCATTAAACCTTTCTGCCACAGCCCATCATCATGGTTTTCTTTACATGACACATCTCAGACAGAGAAATCATTTTAGGAAAATTTTTCAACATTTAAATAGCCTTTGTTCTATGCAGCTCAGAGCCCTGACACCAGCTGCCTGCTCACAGCATTATGGCCCTGCCCTAGTTACTCCTGGCAGGGTGACACCCACAACCGTTTCCTCTGCAGTGCACAGCCCCTCTGCGTAGCACTCACCAAAGCTGATCAAATTCGCTGCTCCTTTGAAAAGACAATGGCCAGCACCAGATGTGAGTTTGGCTGAAGCTTTTACTCCTCATTTTGAACTATTGCACTGAGATGGGTGTGTACTAAAACAAGATTCAGTTTGTTAACAAAACACATTCAGCAGTGTTGTAGCCATGTTGATCCAGGCTAGTAGAGAGCCAAGGTGGGCGAAGTAATATCTTTTATTGGACCAACTTCTGGGGTGACGAGAGAGACACTTTTGAGTTTACACAGAGCTCTCAAAAGTGTGTCTTGTTCTCTCATCAACAGAAATTGGTCCAATAAAAGCTACTACCTCACCCTCCTTCTCTCTCTAAAAAAGAGCAGACATTTATGCAATATCAAGTAAACAGCATTGGGCTAGAAACGGTAAAAATATGCTTCTAAGACTTCTAGAGCCTATTGTTCAGAGTAGTTTTCTCCCCAGAGTCAGTCTTCCAGCATGACTGACCAGTTCTTAGCCAGGATCCAACCCGGAGCTCAAAAATGTTTGGTCCCTTTGTCTTGGCAGGTGGAGGATGCCAAAATGACTTTCTCTCTCTGCTCATATCCTCATATCCTTTATCTTAGTTTTCAAAGTAAGGAAGCCCTTCGGTGAGGGTGGTGGTGCTGGACTCAGCTTGTTAACTCTTCCAGTCTCTTCCCACTGTCATGCTACTTAAGTGGTTATTTCCCCGACTCAATAGCTTAATAACTTTGTTTCCCTTCTCTGTAAATGCATTTCCATGGTCCCTCCTTGCTCAGTTTACATTGGCAATAGATTCAAGCAGGCTAGAACACAATCCTTTGTCTAGGGCAGGATGCCTTACGTCCTACCTGCCAACACAGTTAAAGACCATAGTTTCAAGCACACATTTATAATTCTTTATATGCCACATACAAGCATATTAGTGATCAGTGAGGTAGTTTTCCAATGACCTGATGTCTGTCCGCCTTGGAGGCTAAAATTAGGATGTAGTGCCCCGAGGGGTAGGGGGAACCTGTGAGGGAGCCCTCCCCCCTAAAGTGAATTCCTCTGGTGGGTTAAAATACCGGACCAGAGAGGCGGGCGGCACAGAGACAAAACTGTAGTGTTTATGTTAATCACCGTTTATGTAACTTTTATTTAAAACTGAGACTTAACAATTTTAGTCACTTGATATAATTTGAGGATTACAAAATATATGATTGCTAACACTAAACCAAAAATAACGCTGCATGAATACTTCCTAAAAATCAAATAATTACAAGCGAAGAGGCAGCACTCGTACAATTGGAAGCGCAAACAGTTTGAATAACTTCTAAACTATTGTTAGGAAGGTTTAAGGTAGTTCCTAACTTAATTAAACACCAGAACATGACATTGCTTAAAAGGCTACTCATACTTACTAAAACATAATCATCCAGATCTTGATCCCCACCATGTCAGCGCTGTTCTTCAATTTTAACAGACTCCAGGGAATCTTTGGGATAACCGAATTTGGCTCCAGAATTTCCCTTGCAGGCCGCCCCAGGTCTGAATTTCTCTTTACCTGGTCTCAGGAAATCTTCCTGATGGGATGACCGAATTTGACTCCGGAATCTCCCTTACAGGCCGCCCCAAGCCTGGATTAACTTGCAGGATACCTGACTAAAACTCAGAGCCCACTGTTAAGGGCACCCCAAAGCGGTTTGGGAGTGCTCCTGTACTCGGAGAGATATCTTGTATATCTCCCACTAGCAGAACTCGGGGAATCTTCCTGTCCTGGGTGGTCGGATTTGACTCCAATCCTCCAGTTACAGGCCGCCCCAGGTCTGGGTCAAGTGCCTTGGTTGATCAGGCCGTGGCAAGAGCCGTCTTTTGATGCTCCGACACTTCGAAGGACCGCTCCCTTTCCGTGTCTCCCGACAGCCCTCCACTTGTAAGAGCCTGTTTTATAGGCCCCCTTGTAGCTGGGCAAAAATGCCAATTAGAACAGAAAGGGTCCAATCCCTGTCTCAGTATCTCGTCATTATGACTTGCATTGTGAAACCAATTACGATTTCGGTGTCCTAATGCTTGTCTGATCTAGTTTCAGTTTTGGTGACATGGTGGGGAATTTCCAGACTTCCCCTTTCTTAGGGCCCGGTCTTTTTAGCTGAGTAGTGAGACCATTTGCAAAACTACTACCACTAGCTTAACAGACATCAGAGACCTTGAAAATAAATAGCATGACAAGTGTGTGGGGAGAGGGAAAGGGGGAGGAACAGATGCATCAAGCTGTTCAGACAGTAAGACTCAGTGCTCCACCAGGGAACTCCTTGTTTCCTGGCTTTAGGGTGCCCTTACCATGATTCCAATTGGCCATGGCTCAAAGGGAGAGAAAAAAGTCAAACAAATGGAAAAACATCTCTAGAAAGTACCTAAAAAGCTTGTCTAAAACATCAGAAGTTCACTGTGTAGAATCTGTTATCTCAGGCCTGTCCTAGGTGGGTTAGGAGTGCAGGTTGGAGTGGGGATCTCCCCTCTCCCATGGGATAAAGCTGCTTTTACTAGACCTTCAAGGGTATGTCGTGTCAGATTTTAAAGTTGTGCTATTTCGCTGTTTAGAAAAGCCATCACTGGCCTGGGATGGAACCTTGATCATGCTGGGCCTCCAGCTAGAGTAAGATGGTGGAGGAAGGGGGCGGAATTCCACATGTGAGGGGCTATATGCTGGTAGACTGATTTCTTTTTTTAAGTGGCTGTGGTTTGAAATAGCTCTAGAGTTTGGAATATTAGCATAAAGCCTGGCGACAGCTCCTTTGTGGGCAGGTGATGTGGTAATAGGCATGTGATAAGTTTATTTATCATATGTCTGGCCAGCTTAGCATATGGCTAGCACATACCCAGGTATATAATTAGTAAAAATACTTGCTCTTTTCAGTTACTTAATGCACTTTGTTTTGTATTGTCCGAAGGTCAAACTACACACAATGGCAAAAAACGTATGAATCCCTCTCTGATATGGTGGTGCCTCGATCCACAAAGTGAGTGAAATTCCTGAATTAGCTCCCCGGTTTGCTCCTGAGTTCTCTGTGCTGTTTGCATCTTAATCCTCTGAAGTCCCTGGCTTGCAGAGGGACCAGTGAATGTAACAAAAGAGCCCCATGAGACTGAATGGAACTATGCCATCTGCTTGATCTCACTGTTGCTCCTTCAATCCCTGATTACAATAGAAGCTGCTTGGTTTTGGAAAAGTGCAGATGAATGAAAATGCTTAAATGAGTTATTTTACAATAGCTTTGCCTTTCCTTTGCAATGACCAGTGATTCAGGTTTCTCTGCTTTTACCTGGACACTAGTCAACAAACCATTTATTTGGCCCGCTACTGTTATGAAAATAGAGGACCGTGTTGTTACAATAACATGTGTGAAGTTCAATCCTGATGCCAGTGGAGTTTGCACCCACTTACATGGTGCTGCCACTGATCTGGTGTCTTTAACTGGGCCTGATTGGGGATGGGTTTATTCAGCTTCCAAGTTGTCTCCTGTAGCAGCAAAAGCCTAGTTAAGTCTCACCCTGTTGAGAGCCAGCAGCAAAAAAGCAAAGCTCAGGGCAGGAGAGATGGATCATTGCAGAAACACAAGGCGTGGAGGTGGGAGATCAGGAAGGAAGGAACCAATGGGAGCAGGAGAAAGTGGAGGAGGGCAAGTTAGGGAGTGGACAGGAAGGCAGGCAGTGTGATTGTCTGCTACTTTCTGTCTCAACAATATAGATGGACAGAAAGGAAGAGGGGCAGATAAACAGGAGCAAGAAAGCAGGAATAGCAGCAGAGATGCAAGCAGACACATACACACCACCCAGCTTGCTTGTATCAGCAGGGCTCAGGTCATAGGGGTCTTAGAACTGAAGGCCCAGAGCTTTCCAGCTGCAATCAATGAACATTTTGCCACAGCAGCGGGCCCTGAAAGAGTGCATGCAGTCATTCAGTTTTGTAAATGGAAAAGAGAAGCCAGGCAATGACAGCACAGGGGCATCCTCCCAGCTCGATCACTGCAGTACGTTTCCTTCCTGCAGACTGATTGCTGAAGATGCAGAAGGAGGACTCTTCACCGTGACGCTCTTTAGAAAAGTGATGGATGATTTCAAAGCCAAAGCCAGAGACAACAGGTACAGTGGTTACTGTACAGCTCCTGCAGAGCGGGACAGACTGTCACATGGATGCTCAGGGTGGGGAGCCACACATAGCCAGAGCCTTTGCACAGCTCGAAGTTCACAGAGTGCTCACTGCTAGTGCAGCTGTGAGCTGGTCCGACATTCATTGAAAGCAGAGAAGGGGCTCCACCCTGCCCAGCAGTCTGTCCTCTTAGGGGGAATGTACGCTGCACAGCAGACATCCACACCACAGCTCCTGGAGCTGTCCTACCTGCATACCTAAAGCACAGCATGTCTGGGGAAGACCTCTGCCTATGCTGAAAGGCGTCCCCGTTGCTCTGGGGTAACAGCACCATTCCGCGTGCTGTACGGCAAGGGCTGGAAATTTGGAAATGAATATTATTCCAGAAGCACGAGTAGTGACTGGGCAAGTTACATGAGCAGCAGCTATTACAAGCCAATACGTTATTTGTTTTAAAGGTTCATGGTCCGAGAATTTTATTTTGATGAGAAAGAACTGAAATACGAAAAGGAAGAAATGATGAAATTAGCTTCTGATAAGAAACAACAATATGTAAGTAACACACTGATCGGCTCTTCTAGTGACTGATACAGCCCTCATCAGCTGGGCAGCGCAGCTATGTTTTTACCTCATAACATCCCTGTGTGGTAGAAAAATCTTTTACACAGGGAAACTGAGGCACAGGCTACCACCAGTGACTTGTCCAAGGTCACTCAAGCAAGTGGATGAGCTTGGATTTGACTCAGACCCCATCTAATGCCCCATCCACTAAACCATCCTGACCCTACAGGCTCCCAATCACAGATGGGAATGATGCATAGTTAGCACCACGATCAATACTTCCAGAAGAAGGTGAGATATAATAATTACTTTGTTTATCACCATAGGGGCCACTGTTGCGCTGGCTGAAAGTGAACTTTAGTGAAGCTTTTGTGGCTTGGATTCACGTGAAAGCCCTGAGAGTTTTTGTAGAATCTGTCCTGAGGTAAGTGGATAAATATGCAACATTGGGTAGGTCACAGTAGGAGTTAAAACACATGGTTTATTGTCATATAGCCATGTTTATACATAACTTTAGAGGGAAGACTCACCACTTTTAGAGTTGCCTCTGGCAATTCTTACAAGCACAGGGAAAATTTAGATAAGTAAGGCGAGCTGATGCTTGGAGGGGGTGAAAGTTACCATTCACGAGTATTTACAGTGGAGGGAGAACATGGTTTAATCCACTTTAGGCGAGACAGCTGCAGTGCAATGATGAAGCAGCACCGAGGAAAGACACGCTGTACGGGTGGAGAGACGGGAGCTGATAGTAATAGGCTGCTATGAGATTGGAGAGACAGAAGGAAGAGTTCCTAGAGAGGTTTGAAATTAATGCACCAAACCAATAACACAAGGTGTCCCTCTGTGTATTTAAAGGTACGGCCTACCTGTGAATTTCCAGGCAATGCTGCTGCAGCCCACCAAGAAGTCTGCGAAACGCTTGAGAGATGTTCTAAATGCCGTCTTCAAACATTTGGATGAAGTAGCAGCAGCAAGTATAATTGATGTACGCGTTCAATCTACTGCATGAGAGACCAGGGCTATTAGTTCTGAACCAGATTATCTGCAAGGATGCGTCTCAATTTAGTTAATGCACAGGGAGCAGATCACCCAGCATGGCATGCTTCTGGGTACAGGCCAATCTCTATAAAGGACTAGATCTAATTGGGGTGGGGTTGGGGGAGTTAGATTATCCCACCGGGGCTTAATGGAACCTTTCATATGCCTCCTTCTTCTGAAGCAGCTGGCCACCATCAGAGAGAGGATACTGAATTAGATGGACCTCAGGGTTGGCAATCTATGACCAAAAACTATAACCTCCTAGTTTCTTCTCAAGACTCCATGTTATCTATACCTAAGTAATGTCATTTACAAAATCTTCACTTATTCTAACAGAGATGAGGACAATCCTATTGTAGGGAGCAATTTAACAAGTAGCTAGCAGATACCCACCCTAGAAGGTGGAAGGGGAAGAAGTTAATTATGAACAATTAAATTATCATTACCTCAAAAAGCATCCTCAAAGTCAGAACTGAGCAGGACTTCTCAGACAGGAGGCTTTGATTAGCCTACACTCCATTTTCTGACAGTGATGTAAAAACACAATTGATCATATCAGCAGAGTATTTCTAGCACTTAAATTACTGTCTCCTTTTGCAGATCAGCATGGACATTCCTGGTTTACACCTGAGCAATCAAGATTATTATCCTTATGTCTATTTCAAGATTGATCTCAGCCTTCTTGATTATAGTTAAAGAGAAAAAAAAATCATGCTCAGCTTACTCATGTGCAAGTTCCCAATGTTCCAGTAGTTATGCTCTTTAGCCATTAACAATCAAATTAAAATGCAGACACTTGGTTAGCTGGGTAATTTTATAATTCTTCTGCATATGTAGCATAGTAATTTTAAATTGTCACTCTACTCCACTGTGAAAGTAAAGTGTCTTTATATTTATACTGTCTCTTCACTTTAGATTGTTAGAAAACGTGCTTCACAAGCAGGCAGATGTTATGGTTGTATTTATTAAGTTACAAAGAAGGGATCCATCATCTTTACTGGAATTTAAATAAAATGAAATCAAAAGTTAAAATAGGCTCATAGTTTGTGGGTTAACTAACAAAAACATTATTGTGCATTGCAATAGATTTTTTTACAAAACTGTTTCAGATGTTATTAATCCAGCAGAAAGTGAAGAAATCCTGCTCTTCTATTTTAACCTTAAAACCAGACATGGGTAGGTAACATTTTCAAAAGGAACCAAGTGCCTAAGTCACTTTTGCAAACACTTGGAGCCCAAGGGCTTGTCTACACTGAAAATTCAGCAGCAGAGATAGACTGATGCAGCTGTGTTTCTGGAGATACTATCTACACGAGCAGCTCTCCCATCAACGTAACACTGTCAACACCAGTCCCTTGGCACTTTTATCCCACATCCTTTAGTTAGACTATAGGGCCAATTTGAAATGTTGAAACCTAAGCAAAAGACTTGACTGCAAAGATTTTGTAAGTACTTAATCAGTCACCCACAGCTGCTACTTCACTCAACCAGTTCATGTGAAAGACTCCTTACAGACAATATTGTGTTGGGGATGGATTTGCAAAATTACTATTGTGAACAGGACCTTTCAGCTAGGTCACCTCATCTGAAACAAGTCAGTGCCACGTAGAGAAACTTTGCTAGACATTGATAATTTACATTTATTTTGTATCTTTGGCCTTATGTTTTTCCAATATTGATTTTACAAACATAGCAATAACTATATAAAAAAAACCCAGCATGAAACAGCACATATTTTAACAGCGTATGTGACCGGGAAGGGAAGAATGCCAGATCCAATAGAAAATGCAGGGGATGTCTAAGACGACAGAATATAAGCACCTGAGTTGGAATCTGGCCAGGATGCTGGAGAGAATATCTTGGCTCTGTTGAAGAGACCATTAATATAAGTGTCAGGCCACTCTAGAGAAAGCAGCTACAGTAACACATTGACCCTTCCCACTCTGATAGGGTGCCACCTCACTACCAAGCAGGAAAAGTGTCACTTTCTCAAATCAGCAGCATTTTTCAACATCAGCATTTTCCCCCGAGATCTTCCATTGAATGACCCAGCTATCGGGTGCCCATTGCAGGTGGTATGATGTTTCTAAGCAACTGAAAATTCTTGAAAGTAAGGGGAAAGGGATGACTAGCATGAGCCCTTTAAACCAAGACTGTCTGGTTTAACGTTCAGGCAAAGAGAGTCAAGAAGTTCTACATGGTCGGGATCGTTTGAGCCCTACAGCACTGTTCCTTGTGATACACTGTTAACTTTGCAACCATCATCTTGGATGATTTTAATTGTGCGCACGTTTGTTGCTCTGACCAAAACCAATAGTCTATGTCAAAAATATTTTGTTTTATTCTTTAATTGAAACAGAAGCTGGTCAAGATCCATCTGAATGAAAAAAAAAAAATCACATTTAAAACTGGTTACACTAACACCCCCCAGAAACATTCAAACAGTGCATACTGTATGGACAAAGTAAAAGCCAAGATGTTTCAGTCAAAGATCATGTTGTCCTCAAAATATTTGTTACACATAATACAATCAAATTTACTGGTTACAACAATTCATAGAATTTTTGCAATGTTTTCTTGAGAGGCATACAGTTCACTGTTGCAGTGGTCAAGTGCGACTTCTCTGTAGAAAGGCCATTAGAATATCCATTTGACTGTGAACGACGTTCCAAACGGCTGCACAAACTCTCCCAAGAAAAGAAACTTCCAGAAAAATCTCACAATTCATCTTTATCCCAGTCATCGAGATCCACATCACTGAGATCAATATCATCTTCAACTGGAAGCTGTGGAATCAAGAGCAGAATATCTGAACACCAGTGCTTGAAATGCTATTTGAATGCCCTGCGGAGGGTGACAGGAGTCTTCCACAATAAAACAGAGTCTGAATGCACAGAGAGCTAAATGGCAGTTTGCTGGAAAAAGGTTAAGCTTGCACAACTGAAAGATCCTTAGTACATTTTAGTGTAGACCAAGCGGCCACTGAACTGAGCTTGGGACCAGTACAGTTCATGATTTGGGGAGGGGGGGGGGCGGCAGCTTTCTACTCGAAAATTTATTCACAGCTATTCAAATAAACCACACTACTGAGTCTTTGGCTGGTTTTCCCCATTCAGTAGCATTTTTGACACTGAACCCTATATATCAAGAGTTTACTGCATGATTTCATTAAGGATAAGACTGGCGCAGATTCCATGACTCTTTGCCCTGGGCCCCTGCGGTTTCCACGCCCCGACCCACCACCACAGGTGACCCTTTTGAACTCCTGCATAGAGAGGTCCCTGCAATTCTGAGCTGCTGCCAAGCGGCGGGGTGGGAAACTCTGCTGTTCTGAGCCGCTGTGGCCAAAGGGTGGGGGAAAACTGCCAGCCCTGGCCCCAGCCTCCGCAGGCCGTAGGGCGGTCGTTTTCAAACTTTTTTCCCTCAAGACCCAGTTGAAAAAAAATCATTTATGCCCATGACCCAACGATTTTATCTTTCAGCAATGCATTCCAGTCTTTCAGCAGCAACACCGGGTGTGCCGCGAATCAGTCCCTGAGGGCCTGCAACCCCGGAGTGGGTTGAAAACCACTGCTTTATGGGGGTGGGGGTGGGCACTCTCCCCCCTCTGCTCTCATCCCACCCACTCAGCCCATTTTGTCACAGTTATTTTTGATAAAAGTCAGAGCAAGGTCACAGGTTCCATGAATTTTTGTTTATTGCCCACTGACCTCTCCTGAATTGTATTAAAAATAACCATGGCAAAATCTTAACCCTATCAGTGAAAACGACGTAGTTAAGTTCCATCCGACAGTGAAACTTCCGAGTTTAAAGTCACTATATCCCGAGACCGAAGCCCATGTAAGCTGCTGTCCCCCCTTCGGAGTGCTGATGTGGATGTGTTTCAGCCCCAGCGGTTTGAAATTTAATATTACTGATTAGGACATAAGACATTAACAAGGTAGAGCATAACGACCCATGACTCCAGATACCTCGCTAGCTGCTGGGCCTGAGGTTAGGTTTCTAGGTCTTCAATTGTTTAAATCCTGTAACAACTAGGAGAGTCTATAGCCTTGCCTCCGAGAATGAGCACTGCAATATTACCTAGCTATTCTTTATTACCAGCTGGCTACGGAGGGAAGTTTAAAAATCAGCCATTAAAATACTTGGTGAGGGAAACTGCTACATGTAGAGGCATTTGGAGAAAGCATGTCCACCCTGGCTCCGTTACTTTACCCACTTTTTCTTTTTAATGTAACGAGATGTTCATGCACCCAGCAAAGAAGTGCCTCTTACCTCACCATCTTTGCCATCCCATGGCTCAACAGTGTTAATTCTAGGGAAAGCCCCACCTCCTACTGGTGCAGTAGAGCCACGGCCAAAGGAGAGTTCCCTGGGGAGAAGTAGGGAGAGAAGGAAAAAAAAAAGGTAAGGATTTAAGAAATTTCCAGTCTCACCCACCTCAATACATGGTATTATTTTGTTTACGCTTACTAGGGAATTAGGTGTAGATGTACCACAGGATGTGCAGCCTCACAGGATCCCAGTTCCAAAATATCTAGTAGCTGGAATTTTTTACATTCATAGCGCATTAGAGAACGGCAAACATTTTGAAGGTGACGAATTTTTAGGGAGATCCAAAGGAGAGAGAGGCAGCAGCACAGCATATCAGCTACTGAGCACCTTTTTATAAAGATCATCTAGTTGTGCTCCACGTAGAAGCCCCAAGTTACTTGTTAGTTTACATCGTCTAGTTTCTGGCAACGACGTTTTTCCTTCAAGATGGGCAGAGGTCCATCTCCTTCCAGTGAGAAGCCCAAAACCATTATCAGTTACGGAGTAGCTCAGTGGGTGAAGAGCCTCTGCTTTCATGCCTCCCATGTTGCACTGGCTAATTCAATGACCTCCACAAGTGATAGCTTTTGGTAGTTTTTCAGTTTTCATGCTTATTCTGGAGGTGGGCATTCGTTATCTGGTTAACTTTCTGCACCGTCCTCAGAGGTGTCGTGTTCCTGATTTCAGCTCAAGAGTTTGCAGGCTTCCTGTCACGTTACATGAAGTCGTAAGCACCGTGCTTCGCTTGCCCTGAGAGCGCCAGTGACAGCCACTATGATGGTACCACTCTCCTAATACACGGCACACCTGAGCTGAAGGGTTAATGTCATCTGCAAACCCCCTTCTTCAGTAAGGTAACATGAATCTTTAATTATGCAGCCCCCCCAATAGGTGGTTATTGTGGGATTTTTGCCCTAGGAAGACAATCCTCTGGCATCACGATACAGCGCCTGGAGAGGTCTCACTAATCTTCTTTTAAAACATACAGGAACGTACCAAGTCTGAGAAATGGCATTAATTTCTCACTGCAGTGCCGACATCATCTGCGCATGGACATTTTCTGAAATGCTTTCTGAGGATATTACTTTGTATTTAGCAAATGAGATAAACCTTTGTGCTTAAACGAAAACATTCTGGTAGAGTTTAACCCCAAATTAAACAGAAAACTCATTAAATCAGTCTAATAAATACGGATTTAGGTTGTTGCCCCCACTGTGATTTTTTTATATCCCTTTATATATGCATATTATGCAGCAGAACAGAACACTGTCGCCAAAGACTGCTAAGGTTAACAGCGTTTCAAATGGTTTAAAAGAATACTCTTACGAACTCACTGGTGTGGGCAGATTTTCCATTAAAGACCAGGAGTGATTTCAATAAATTCCTTATCTCAGTTGCTCTCAACCCACAGTCTCATGCTGGCAAGGTTTATGGTATTTCCTGATTCATTGAAGCTATCCAAAATACATAATCACAATGTGAATTTTTTTCTGAAGTGGTGGTCAGAACTTTCTGTGCTTAGTGCACTCACAGACTGATGGAGGGGGACCAGGAAAGAGTGATGGGTGGGAGAGATGTGGAATACAGAAATACACACTGATGCTTTTGCAGTGCACTTTTAAAATTTAGGAAGAATGGGGATGGTGCAGACCTACCTTCAGACACTGGATAAGGGAAAGTTTCGCATGATCACAATCCCAGTCTACCAGAATCAAAGTTAGGATAGGCTCCAGGCCACCGCTTTCTTCTTTTTTGGCACTACCCCACATTATCTACTTTTTCACTGCTTGGTCCTTTACAATTTAAGGGACAAATAGGATCCTGAAATTCCTCCGCAGGATCAAGGTCTTATGTTTGGGACAGCGCCCGACACCCCGCAGCAATATAGTTTTTAAAAAAAAAAAAAAGCCATCAATAAAACCCCACAGCAACTAGTAATCCCACTTCCGAATGAACTTACACTGGCATGCCAATGTACACGGTATAATGTGTTCCACCAATTAAGAGACTTAGTTAACGAACAGTTTTAAGTACTTTAAAAAAGCATTTTGTACCTGAGAAACTCATTGATCCCCTGTTCACTGAAGGATCCTTTCAGCAGGGCAAATTTCATCTTCCGTGCATTAACCGCTGCCATTGCTGGGTACCCAAATCCTCCAATTCCCAATGAGTTTTCAAGCTCAGACTGAGCTCCAGCCTCTGTCCAGAGCCACCTTTTAAAAATAATAATAATAAAAAACCAACCCTAGATGCCATAGCACTCTATTATTGCTTTTACACCAGTATCTGACATTTACTTTTTCATTCGCAAAAACGTCCTCGTTGCCTGTTCCCAGGGCTGCGGATTCTCACCTAACGAACACGGGTATAGTTCCAGCGTCACAGCAATGGTGTCTGCACCAGTACAGAGAACCCCCCTCTCTACAGTCTCTTGCTATTCAAGTCAGTAAAGCTGTGGAATTATGCATTGACCGGGGGGGGGGGAAAAATCCTTTCAGGTCTTCAACACTGACTTCCAGCCCAAGGTCCCCAAGGAGACCCAGCCACGGACGTCTGTACCACAGAAGTGGCCATAGAGAGCTGCTCTATGGCCCTATCTACGAGGCAGGAACCATGTTTCTGAACCAATGTTTAAGCACAGCTACTGGCCTGCTCTAGTTCAACAGATTGCTGTTCTTTAACCTAAAAGGCAAGGCTTGCAGTGGGCCAAGTCACATACCTAGACTAGAAAAACTGTAGCCTTGGCTCACGCCTGAGGCAGGTTGCGGAGCAGAGAAGGGTGATGTTTCCAACTCCACTCCTCAGTTGGCTAATTCAGTTCCTCTAACCCCTCCCAAGTCCCCCAGGGAAATAAAGCATTAGACCAGTCTGGAGTCTGCCTCCATGACTATCATGGCCCCCCTTCCTTGGCTCTTTCCCAATAGATGCCATGTCAGAATGCTCCCACACACTTCCGGTGAGGCCCAGCAACCTGGAGTCCACCCTGGAGCTAACCCAACGGCAACCATCACCTCATTAGCATCCCCCCCCCCCCCCCCCCACAGGACTGTGGCAAAGGAAAGACAAAATGGCTCAATCAGTATGCTGGAGGAAGGAGAAAGAAAATGCCAGCTGGCCCATGGTGGGAACGTGAGGCATTAACAGAGCCTGCACTTGCTAAATATAATCAGGCACAACAAGAGCTAGAAACCAGCCTCGCAAAGTAAGGCTCCAAAGAAACCAGACATATTTTACAGCTCAAATATTGCTTTTGACATTCAGACCTGAGACATGGGGCTGATCTAATCTCATTCGTGTTTTGATGGCAGCCTAAGAAATCAAAACATATATTTGAGAGCAAGGGGAAGGAAAGACTAAATCCAGATCTACTGATTTTTTTTTAAACAGATGATATTAAAAAAGAAAGATATTCATGCTCACTGCTGGGTATCTTCAAAGGCTTTTAGCTTCTCTGCAACATAGCAGCATTAGATTTAAAGCCGTGACTATCTCTGCAAAGAATCTGTGTATTTCTATAGCGATCTTACAGAATCCAGGTAACTCCCTCTCCAAATCTAACATGGACATTTGATGTCCTCCCCAACATCCCCCCTTTTCAAGAGAAGTGGCCAAGCCAGCAATTTCACTTACCCCCACATTTTCTTTTTGTATTTATCTGCCATTTTTAACATGACTTCCAAGTAGGAATTTCTACCTGCAGCTCCTGTTTGCCAGACAGAATTTGACAAGTTAAGACAAGTTTTTCTTAAGCGACGTCAGAAATAAAAATGGTTCATTTTATTCTACCTGTATCAAGAATATGGGGCAAGACAGCAATGACGCAGAGCTGGTGGGCATCGCAGGTACTCTTCACAACGCTTTCATCAATAATCTGGGAGAAGGAAACAGTAAGACAGAGATCATACAATGTTACAGTGCTCAAGCAATACAGTGCTGGGTGCCAAGCCCCGAACTTAATCCTACCTGAAGAGAGAACTGCGTGGAGTGAAAAAAGGAAACTATCTTTTCCCACGGCAATGAGCCAGGAGAGACATGGCAAGCCTCCATTTCCTAATCCATCAACAGGATTCTCATCTGACACACCATGTCCATACCTATGCATATTCCTACCTATACTGTTGATGCTGCACATTCAGATGTGAGGGGAGATCAAATGTTGACAGGGAAAGAAGTTTTAAATAGCTTCCTGACCGCCTAACATTAAAAGCTAGCGAAGAGGTTAGTCGGCCATGTGTGATGGAAGGAAAGCAATGCAGCACATAGGATCTCAATGGTAAAAACTCTGCTGACCCAGAAACAGTAGGGTGATTCAGTGCCTCTGGTGGAGCCCAACACGCTTGGGACTGGACTGCTAGTCGAGGCTCATTAGTCAGACATATTGTGGTTTGCCAGCCAACAGCAGCTTAGCTCAACCCTGCCGATCGCCAGAGGGAGAGAGGAATATCTGCGTGCACGCACTTTGTAGTATCGTCAGCCACTTAGACACCATGGTGTAGGGAGGGCAGTATGATGCCAGCCTACAGAACAATTACTTCTCAAGGCCGATCTAATTACATACAAGCAGTGCAGGCCCCCATCCCCACCGAAAGTTTCATGTGTGTCAGATCTCACACCCTGTCATGTTAACTGCAACGTTGAAATTCGCCTGTGTATCAGAAACACACTGCTACAAAGGGCAGGTTAGTAGAGATGTGTCCGGTAGTCCGATACGTCAGTTAGGAGAAAGTTTTTGTTTAAATAGAAAAGTTATTCAATTGGTCAGTCCTTAACCTCAGTGTGGGTTTTATCACAGGCTAAGGAACTAGATTTGTGGGAGCCCATTATTAAAATGCGAGCAGCACCCCAATCTGTTTAATGAGAGCTAAATTTGCTTCCAAGTTGGTGGATCAAATCAAGCCCATGTTAATCAAAACTAAAGTTACCAACTGCAGGCTGTCTGTTGGAGTAAGAGAAGTGAGAGTGTTTTCTGCCCAGTTCCCAGTAGACAGGTGGTCCACATGACAAAGCCACCAGCAGTGTCTCAGGAAAGGGGTCACGGTGGAATCTGAACCGTCATCTCAACCCGTCTCTCTAAATTAGGATTTAGATACACCAGAAAGACAGCTTGTACAGTATCTATACTGTGATAAAGGACGGTCAGCCCAGCTCCTTTAATGAGCTGTATTATTCACAGTAAAAAAAAGCAACATGGACTGTGTTGGGATCTTCGGATACTTTAGATCCAAAAGAAATGCTGCTCATATAGCATTTTGGTGATTTTCTTTACAAAAGCACTCAGAGAAGTTAGATTTGCAGAGCACAGTTACCTCTAGCAGCTCAGGTGGTGGGGCGCTTTCAGAAAAAAGATCCAGAGCTCGAGCAACTATATCCGATCTTGTTCTTCCACCATCATAATCAACAGGGTCTTCCCCTTTCTGAAAGACTTTGATTGTGGGAAATCCACGGATCTGCAATAAAACATAGACGTTGTTCAAATTAATGTGAACGTCAGCGATTGAAATGGAATGCCACCATGATGTACTCTAAATTGAGAGAGCATTTTGCATGAAGAGATGGTATCTCGGTCTAAACTACATCACAGAGCAACACCTCTGGACCTAAACGTTTTAAAGACAAGCTAGTTATTCCCAGTCCACACTCCCATTTAAAATTGTGTTGGTCGATACATGTTAAAGACACTATTAGTAAGAAACAGCCACTGGGGTGCATTAAAGGTCCAGATCTCTCTAGAACCATGGATTTAAATACCAAGAGAGCCTGTTTAACCCTTCATGCCACTGAGTTTATTAGGGAAGAGGGGAAGGACTGTTAGGAAGTGTGGCCCCATCTATTTCAGACGGAGTTTAAAACAAACCACCAAAACCCTCATTTTTACCAAGACTTGGTTCCAGTACCGACCCTGTTTGCCAACTTAGCATCAGCTGCAACAGAATTTCAGTGAGCTTGTGTTCACCCTTCGCCCATGTGCTGCCCAGTGGTGGTTTCTTTCCACCTTTGTAAACTATTTTAGAATTAGTAACATATGCAAGGACACATAGTACATTTTTAAAAAAGCCCTTAAGGTCTAGTAGGGTTTTCAAAAGCACCCAGATACATTAAAATCAGTGAGTTTTAGGTGCATCTGAAAACACCACTAGAGGCCAAAATAGGAGTAGTAAAAATCTGGTCCTTAATACTTAGTTCTTTCCCTGTTTCTGGGGGACAGTGGAGGAGAAAAGAGATTCTATGATGCACCAAGTTTTGAGCCTGCAGTATCACAACATCTCTATAGCTAACATGACACCTTTGGAAGTCTTTCAGCTAGATGGCTTTAGCCGGAGATACCCACTGCACTCAGACTCATGGACAAGAAAAACGCCAGACTCAGAGAGGTGGTGTGTAATTCAGGACAGCACTTAGTAAACTGCTAGATGGTGCAGTCCTGCCCGACCTTGTGCAAGCAAACTGCATGAGTCATTAAGATATTTCCTCAATAGCAATGTCCATATTTATTCCACTGTGCACTCTCAGCTGTCGGGAAAAATACCGATATTCCCAGGAATTGCTTGTGTCCCTTACACTAGTATTTCTTAGTGCTGAGAACTACCAATCAGTCCTGAAAGATAAATTAAGCAAGAAAGTTCTTTAAGTACTACCAGGGAACGTGATCTTTTGGAGAGATATTGCAAATAAGGGGAAGGAATTCATAAGCCTATAGCATGTACTCACCCCATATCGGCTGGCTAACACCTGATTCACTGTAGCATCTACAGCAGCCAGTTTGACTTTTCCCTTGGTTTGTTCTTTCACTTCGGTGGCAGCAGCTGCCCATTCTGGCTCCAAACTGGAAAGCAAGACAATGCCAATTACAAGCAGTAGTAAAAACTGGCATTGCAGAAAATTAGTGAAACAACAACCCACAGTCTAGCCCTAGAGGAGTGTGCTTTCTCCAGAGTAGGAGCAGCTCTGGGAAAGGACTCAAAGGCTACCTGGAATATCCCAGCTCGTCTTGAATTCTGGGATTGGAAGAATGCTCACTCTCCTTGCACAAGAAACTTTCAAAGGGCCAGATCCTGTCCCCACTGGTAGCAGTGGGTTTTGCCAGTGCTGTTATGAGCACCCCATAGACTGGCCGCCACCTCCCTTGTGATATACAGACATAGAAACTGTTTCTCCTCAGGTCACGTAGAGAAACTGTTTATCAGATACTCTTCCCAGGTCACATACCAGATACTGCCCCCCAGGTCATGTAAAGAACTCATGGCTGCTAGGCTTGTGACTATCAACATGCTTTATTCGGACCCTGATTCGCTCTCAGCCAGCTCCCAAAGGGGTGGGTCATCCCCCTCGCCCATGTGCTGGGGGGCCAGTCAATCATGGGTGCTGTGGCCCCCCCCCCCCCCCCCGCCCCCCAGGGGTGTAGAAGGCTCTGACCCCGAACCTAGAGAGCTGGTGAAAATTCCTTTGCCCAAATAAGGATAGGAGGAACCGGGCAGCCCCTTGCCCCAAAATTCCTGCTGCAGCGAAATCTGGCCAATCACAGCCCTCGGCAGGGAGCCGTGGCCTAGGCCATAAAAGCTTCCATGCCGCATGGAGCAGGGAGAGTCTCCTCGAGTTAACTGCTAGGCCTGATCACCCTGCAGTAGGAGTTCCCCCGAGAGTGCCGGCCCGAGTCGATTTCAACCTCCGCCTTAAGACGTCATGCTGTTGCTAATCACCTGCCTGATAGTCATGGTACGTATGTGAACCCGAATTACCCCCCCACGTTTACGCCTCATGATTGAATGTGAATAATTCTTCTACCTCAGTTTTAACCCAAGGTATTACAATTGGCATAGGTTTGGGGATTACTGTTATGCTTATTGTTTATGTATTGGACTCTGTCCTGTTATACTTTATCTCTGAATTATCAAAAGAGTCCAAGAGGAGGGTTTATTCTAAAGGTTTATTTCTGTGTAACTCATGGTATGTTAAACTGTGAAGTAATCCCCTGGGGCTATCTTGTTATCTGTGAAGCTGACTTCTGAGTTTAGTCCAGCAAGCAGCCCCACTGTTAACCCTTTGCGTCCCAAAGAGGGGACTAATAAAGTTTATTATTTTTGGCCACCACTTTAAGTTTCCAGGAGCCTTCCTTCCCCCATCCTTTACCCACTGCGGACAGGTACCAATGATTTCAAGTGAAGCAGGCCTGGGTGCAACAAATGCTAAATTAAGAACTGCAGAGTGAGGAAAACGGGTTCCCTGGTAAATGCTGGAGTGGGCACGTTAAAGAGTAACTCGTACCACTGTAAAGACCCACTTCCAATAAAACTAGAGATAAGTGGCCCCAATGAAAGAAATAAGTCTGCTTACATACATAACAGATGCACGCAAGTACCAAGTTTAAATGATTGCTAACAGCTTCACTTACTTTTTGCAGTGTCCACACCATGGAGCATAAAACTCTACGAGCCAAACATCATCACTATTCATGACATTCTGATCGAAGCTGTCATCAGTCAGTTCAATCACATCCTTCTTATCTGTGCCTCCACTTTCTCGGCTGCTCTGTAGGTCAAGAATAAAACCCAGTTAAGGTGGGGTAACTTCTGTGTTGTTCTCTCACGTAACGTCTCCCATAGCAGCACTACATGTGATCCGCACACTCCTTTGCTAAATTAAAACACAGGTTTGAGAAATATCCAAGTTAAGATAGTCTGAGTTTCCCGAGCTAGAGCTATCCACGTCAGTAACACCCACAGAGCACATAGAATGCAGCTTCCACAGGTCTTTAGGTGTTCGCAACGCTATCATCTCTGAAAAGACCAGGACTCAGATCTTACCAGCTCAAACTCTTTCGGTTCACTGTTTAAAAAGTCTCACAGGCAGGCTATAAAGGGACACTGTCAGGTTAAAACAGTTACCATTAAAGACAATTCTTATCCACTTTGGTAATGTCTACATTTATTAAGGTTAAGGATAAAATTTTCAGCTAAATCAGATAGGTGCTAAGTGACTTCAGTACGTAGGAACCTAAATCTTGTTGAAAGTCAATGGCATTTAGTCCCTTTTGGTATCTAGCTCCCTTTGGCTTTTAGAGAGTTTTTACTGTTCACTGTTTGTTTATGTTTTCCATTCAGGACTTGGACTATGAAATAATCTCATTCATTTTGCAGCACTTAATGATCAAGAGCTGATCTCATTCCTTATTTGTTTTGCTTTTTGGTCTAACATTAAATTAACTAACCACTTTGACATCCTCAGATGGAAGGTGCCACAGAATGCAAACACTAATGAACTTAGCCTTAATACACGCCTCGACAAAACTTGCTCCCAGCTAGGCTCCAGCCGTTTTATTTTTGGTCACCAGAGCGTGCTCCTCCATTGCATTTCCACAGTGCAGCTTGGAGCCAGGCTACAAACTCTGGTCACCACAGCAACCGGGTTTTGTCGAGCCCTGCCTTAATACCATTGTAAGGAAGGAATAAAGCAACCCATTTAATACATGGAGAAACAGATCGATTGAAGGCCAAGTCAGAGGTCTCTTGTGTTAGTGCTTTGAAACTTTACGAGTCTCCACATACAGTTACTCATCTCTTTGGGAAGGTAGGACTTCTCTTCTCATGGAGGGAACTGTGGGGCCTGAGGCCATGGTGCACAGCGGTGCACTGAGCACTCCAGAGAGTTGCACATCTGCTCCAGGCAAGAAGTGATGCATTGCTACAGGCTGGCAGAGCCAGCCGCAAAGAAAGGAGTGGAAGCTTCTAGAAGATGGTTGGGTATAGGAACACACTGGAGGCTCCATGGAAGGAAATAGCAGGATCAGCACCATGTCATACAGTACATTTCCAGAGTCAGATGATGATTCAGAATGGCCCAAACCCAGTTTTTTTCCTTCACTTGCCCAACTAAGCCCTCTCAGAACCCAAACAGCATCAAAGCTGCAGAAAGACTTACAGCAACGTAGGATGCTGCTGTTTGGCTTATTTCCTGCACCATTCCTGCCATTCTGCTTGCCCATCTGGGCTAGCGTTTGCACACGTTTCCTCCCCAGCCTTCCATTCTGACAGAATAAGTGGGTTCGAAGCAACGTGGCCAAAGTCACCGAGGAAGCCATATTACAGACCCTCGCTCTCCCATCACCTGTGTCCCAAGAGCCTCCTCGCTCCCTCACCAGGGCAGTGGTGAAATAGATAAGTTGCAAAAAGTGGTTTTTACTGAAGTGAAGATGGTTTTATGAAACTTGTGCGTTCATATTAGGTTCTGCAACCCTTCAGATATATACACATGTAAAACTAAGTTTCCTGAAAATGGCCTTTTAGTCTGTACTGTTGCGGGATTATTATTATTATTTTCCCTTGTAATGATATTGTACTCTGCGTGTGATTAAAGCTGCAGACCCCGTGGTAAAAGGAACGTAGGGAGGGGGAGGACTTGATGTGCGACTGTGGGGAACCTCCTGCATTGTTGAATAAGTGTTAACTCACAGGAATGTTGATTGAGGTGCTCATAGAGCAGTTTCTGCCTGGCCCTTGAAGCGAGTTAAGCCAATTACCCAATTAACATGTTAAAGGGGAGCTGCATGAGTCACGCCTTTACAGAAGAAACTATGTAACAAGAGAATCCGTTACTTTAAAGTGGTGTTAATGAGCCTCTGTTCATTTTGTAACTATAAGAAGGAAAGCAACGCTCTGTACGGGGTCCTTCTCTCCTGTTAAGCCTGCAGAGAGAGAGGCACCTCTTGATCAAGAATAAAGTTTTACCGCTTCTGCTGCTCTTGCCTGGTGTATTGGATCCCCGCTAGGCAAGGAACTCTCGAGGGGCTGATTTCCCCATAACAGTACACATTCCATTAAGGATTCAGAATCTCCATGTATTTGAGTTTCTTTTTAAGAAGGAAATTAATCCACTGTTAACCGAATGAGGTTTATATAACCCCTGGCTGATGCTTTAGCCAAGTTACGTCCACTGACCGAAGTGGATGTGTCAAACTAAACAATCAGGCAGCTTTTAAAATATTGGTCTTTTTTTTTTTTTTAATGATTACCACCAGCATTTAACTTGCTCTAGTTATTAATAACCATTATACATTATGTGCCAGCAATGCCCCTCAGCCTTATACATTGGACAAACTGGAGCATCTCTGCACAAAAGAATAAATCGACACAAATCTGACATCAAACACGGCAATATTCAAAAACCAATAGGGAACACTCCCTGCTCATTCTATGAAAGACACATCCGTTACACTACAGAAACAGGTTAGTTTTAAATCAAAGCTTCAAAGAGAAACTACAGAGTTAGAATTCATATGCAAATTTGATCCCATTACCTTAGGTTTGAACAGAGATTTGAACTGGCTTTGTCATTACAATAAGTGACTTTCCCCTACTTCTACCACCTCTCCCTCCAATATGCTGTCCACGCTATTTGAATCTAAATGACTGTTTTGATTTGCTGAAACAGTCCAGCCTGATCCTATGACTTACACTTCCCTGCATTTATTTTCCGCCCATTCTGTAAGATCTCCGTCTTCAAGGATCTGACAAAGTGGGATTTTCTCCCGTGAAAGCTCATGTGATGAATACATTTGTAGTCTTTAAAAGTGTCATTAGACTCCTTGTTTGTTTGCTGGACCAGACTAACACAGCTCCCCCTCTGGAACTTTTCTATTATGCTTATCATCAGAATATTGGGGAGAGGAAAAGAAATCAGTTAATAGCTTAAAATTATACAACAGCTGAAATAATATTTACTGCCATGAAAAAATTCCTTCAAGTTGAGTTACTCAAACACTAATGGCTTATAGAACAGGGTTACTGTTGCACTGAGATAAATTTACCAAAGAAGTCATTTTAGCCAATAGAGTTTTACTGCAGTTGGTACACCACATCAGGGACACGTGCAAACTGTCTATTTTCTAAACCATGTAATTCAATTTCATCTTACCTTATGAGCATGTCTACACAGCAAGCAGAAACCCACAGCAGCAAATCTCAGAGCCTGCGTCGACAGACTCAGATTACGTAATAGCATTAAAAATAGCTGTGTAAACATTCAAGCTAGGGATGCCAATCCAGCTCTGAAGCCTATCTCCATCCCTAGGCATTCAGCTTGTGAAGGAGACATATCCTAAGAGTGAGGCTTCTGACTTTTCTGGGATGTGCTGCCAAAACTGCCCAAAGAGATCACCAGTTCAATCAATTCCCTAAGTTCTTTCCCACACTTTGCAAGTGTCAAAAGCAGCATGAACACAGACAGTGACCCCTCGCATAGTCAAATGCTACACAGATCTTGGAGCACAAGTCTCTGATTTGCTGCAAAAGACATGAAGCCTCCTCAATAAAAATAATGCATTATCCATTCCCCGATAACTACCTGCTTTCCAGAACTAGATCCTCCTCCGCTTCTGCCACTAAGACGATCCTTTACCAGTGATCGAAGAGCACTTAAAGCAGCATCAACGATAGCTTCACTTGTTCTGCCACCTGTGACACAGCAGAATAAAGCGGTAAAGGGCTGAACTGTAAAAATCAAATGAGCGCCATATTTAACAAGCTTAGATTCAGGGCCCAATTCTGCACCTGTTGGCTTCAGCAGGCACAGGACTGGTGCTTACTGACACTCTGTGTATGGTGGGACTTCATTAACCTAGGCACTAAGGTTGCTCAAGAGCGTTTCCTAAAAAGTGCTAAAAAGCAAGGAAGTTACATGGCAGGCATGTAACTAGAACCCTGTGTGGATACAAAAACATGGATCCGGATCTGATCCGTGTCAGTGCAATCTGCACTCCAGGTTTTATATGTAGCCACATCTGCATCCGCACCAGGGCTTCGGCTCACTCAGCCAGCATGCTGGCCTTTGATTGGGTTATTCCCTGCAGCTGCAGCGATTGACCACATCCTGGGCAAATCAAAACAGAATCCACATCCAAGCTCCAATCCGCAACAACGGGTCTGCAGATACCCCTGCGAATCTGCAGGGCTCTCCATATGACATAATAATCTACAAGCATTAGATCACTCCCAAAATGACAACATGTGAATACCCCCTCTGATAAACCCTCATCTTTGGTGCATGCTGGTCAAGAACCGAGTAATACCTCACTGCAATGCCTCAGACCTTCAAAACCTGAGCACTGCAGTGTGATTTAAAAAGGAATCTGCTATGTTTCCATGACATCACAACAGATGAATTACATAACTGCAACTAAGAGCAGCAGATTCATTCGTTTCCTAAAATAACTGCAATCTACACGAAGATACTGGATTTTAAATAGCTGCAGATTTGAAATACGCAATTTTACAATGTTTGTTTGTTTTTTTAATCTACCACATCAATCAGCTGACGAGATATGAAAGAGACACAACACAGCAAAGAGTACCACAAAACACTTACCCTGGTAGTCTTCTGCTTTGTTCTTGTTGGATCCAAATACCTTGATAGTGGGAAATCCTCGAACACCATACTGACCACCTAGGGACTGATGCTTATCTGCATCAACTGCACCGACTTTCACAACACCCTATTGAAATTTTTTTTAAAAAAAGCTTACATTGTAAACTAATGCATTCAACAGACAGGAGCTATATGGGTCAGCTGTCAAGAACCACTGAGTAATTTATTGAGGCAGTTTGTGGCCATGGCAGCCCAGTTAGTTGGGAACGGTAGAGATAAAGTCACCAATTTATGTTTTGGATTTTTTTTTTAAAAAAATGCGTAGAAAGTGTAAAGAGCAAATTCAGTGTTCTGCAGATCACTGTATCGCCACGTACTGAAACAAATACCAGTAGGTAGCATCTTACAGAGCTATTCCCACAACATGTGGGGCTAGTTCTGGGATCCGAAGGCAGGCAGCTGATTTAGGGGAGGCGGGTGGGAAGGAGAGGAAGAAAAATATTTCTCAGCAAGAAACCTGAATTATAAACATATAACCGGAGATTCTTGATCGTGCTGCTGTAACAGCCTTGCTAAGCCGCCATGAAAGTTTACCAGAAAATAGAAAAGGCCGTGACAGCTTACGTAGAACAAAAACTCTGCTAAAAGAATTTTCCTTGTCCAGGGCTGGTAAAATTTCACACGGTTGACTCAAAGTTTATTATAAGTTTCTGAGAGAGAGAAGAAAAGCCAGTGTCCCTGCTCCCCCAAAGCATTGAACATGTACAGAGAAAGTTTATACTTACCTTTAATGCTGTTGCTGCTTTCTTCCATTCAGGAGTTAGTCTTTGACAGTGACCACACCTTTTGGGAAAATAAATTATTTTCATTCAAGTTGGTACATACTTTATTGCACAAAATAGCTAGGAAATCAATGTAATTGAACTCTGCAAGAATTCAATATGTGACAGCAATCAATCATTTGCTATTTTCTTCTATCCATGTGGGGGGAACAGAGAAGGAAATACTAAGTTGTGATATCACCAAGACACAGCAAACACCAGGGGCAAAAAGCTGCAAAGGATTCTTATTGCAAACTTCTGCTGACAAGGGTAACTTAAAAGCTGATTTCAAATGGAGATGTAAACTGCAACCTAACAAGAAAACTGTACCTGAGAAGAGCTTGCATTGCTTAGTACTGCTAAGCCATAGAGCAGACCTCAACAAATCCTAGGCACCAGGTTGCTATGGCCCCTAGGATTTTGCCCCAGTGCTTAAGAGTGCCAGGGCAAAGGGTTCCCCTACCACGCAGAGTGCTGGGCAACCCCTCCCCTGCTGCAGAAAAAAAGCCGCACGGGGCGCCCAAGTTTTTGGGTTGGCCCCTAGGTGTCCGGCAGATTTGTCGAGGCCTGCCTTAAAGAACAGAGGGGGGAAATCCCAATTTCAACCCAAATTCTTTCAGTATCATTAAAAGGGAAGTTATTCCAATGAAGCTGGACACGGAGCAATCCTAACTGAGGAGTGATAATTGAGTTATGGAAATCTGCTTAAACAAACTGGAGGCACATCAGAGAAGTCTATACGAGTATACACATACTGTGGTAAGCAGGGGTTTTCAGTGAGCTACTCTTCAATTTCTAGTATGTAAAAGACACGCTCTTCTGCAAAAAGCATATGTTGAGATTGTACCTGTTTCTTATAATTCCGTTATGCATAGCCCTGGGCCAACACTGATGGCTCCTTTTTGTTGTTTATTTTATGATAGACTATCATAGTTACAACGGATTAGAACCTGGATGTGTTAGCCCAACAATGATTCACTCTTATTAATATGCTGCTACTGCATTTCACAGACTAGATCAGGTAGACAAAGCTTTGCATGGTAGAGTAATAAAGGCTAAATTGGGGGAGGAGGTGAGGGAAGAGGGAGATCGTAACCATAAATTCAACATTATGCCTTTACCGTGCAGTCAGGCTGGGAAAGACAGGACTGCGAGAAACTCTTCCTTTAGAACACACCCTGACCAATCGTTTTTCTATCTTTACTGAAGTTAGCATGGTAAGTTATAGATGTAAAAAGATCTGGGCTTCTAGGCTGGGATCTAATGCACCATTTACCAATCCAGACTAATTATTTTTCCCCAAGTTACACTATAAAGCCGGGTTTATTTTGCTGGCCACGAGGCTACTGAAATGGATTTAAACCCAAGTGAGCTCTGTGTTAGAGAGTGAACGTTTGGTCCAGGATTTCTAGTAATCACCTTTTGTATTCCTCCAAGACACAAGGGTGAGCAGGAAGGTCTTTGTTTATAGAAAATTAGTCAACCCTCTTACAAGCACGTGACAGGACAACAACATCTGCTAGGTCAGGATTCTCTGCCTCGCTCCGATACTTACCATGGTGCATAGAACTCTACCAGCCATAAACTGTCGCTCTGAATGACTTCCTTGTTGAAGTTTGTTGGTGTTAGTTCTATCACATCATCGCTGGAGGAATACAGGCTGTCAACTGCCAGGAAGAATGTGCAGCTCACAGCTCCTAGAAGAAAAAGCAAACCCAAATTACATTTCCATCAAAAATATCATTGGCTCTACTAGATACCAGGCCGAACCACCCCAGCCACCCATCTTCTTTTAGCAGTAGCGTGAATGAAAGTAACAGGAATATCAAATCTGCCAGGATGAGGGAAGTTCCACCAATGTGTCTCTCCCCTCAGTCTGCAGCAAGCTTCCCATTCAAAGAGCATGTGTCCAAGATGTCATGGGTTTAGCCGAGAGATGTTCACAGGACCATGCAACTCCCCGAAGGCCTGAAACAGATTCGACAGGCTAAATCTCCATGTGCAGATCCTGGAGATCTGCAGGATTTCCCCTCAGCTCTCATGGGAAATGCAGGATTGGCTGGCCAAACCCCTTACCAACATGACCCAAAAACAACACAGGCAGAAACTCTCTGGTCTTTTCCCCACAAGGTAACACAACGTGGGTCTTAGTTCAATTACTTCAAGTTACGCTGAGTTGGATCCCAGACTGTCCTACAGTTTTGGACCAGTACCAAGCAGCAGCAGGAGGAGGGGAAGGAAGGAACTCCTCCGCCCTTGCTATGGATGAGCCCTAGCACCTACACTACTGTTTTGTTTCTCAGATACAAACCAGCAGCTACACATTTAAAAATCTGTCTGGGGGGGAGGGTGTCACACCTTGTGGAGTAACAAACACTGTCTAAAAGGCCCTTTGAACTCTAGAAGAAAAGATCAGCATTGCTTTTTGTTGAATTGGAGACATGCAGAAAGAGCCATGAAAATTATACAAGGGCTGGAGAAAAGGCCTTAGGAGTGAGACACCTAAGCTAAACACAGATAAGCTAAGCCTTATCTAAAGATCCAGAGGTGATATGAATACAGTGTATAAAGTACCTTGAATAAGAGAAAATACTAGGCTCTTTATAGAAACAGGGAAAGATATCACAGGAGCCAATGGCTGGAAGCTGTGGCGTATCTCTAGTTTGAATTTAACAAACAGCTAATCACAATCTAAGAGTAATTAAACACTGGAACAAACTAGCCAAGTAAATGGTTAATTCTCCATCTCTTGAAGCCTTCAGAGAAGGACTGGCTGCCTTCTGGAAGATCTGCTATAGTCATGACGAAGTTCTATGATCTGTGTTATAAAGGCGGTCAGATTATGACATTGCAGAGAGCTTCCTATCAGTTTGTTTCAAAGTGCTTTACAACTGAGGGCAATATCATTATCCCCATTTTACAGATGGGGAAACTAAGCCATGGTGAAGTGACTTGCCCAAAGTCTCAGATTCAGACCTTCAGATAAAGAGAGACCACTGTGACCATCTTCTAGTCCAGAGGTCAGCAACCTGCAGCACGTCCCAAAAGTGGCACGAGCCAATTTTGAGCAGCACATGGCGTCCTTTTCCCTGCTCCTGAAACAGTCCTGGGTGCCGACTTTTTTCGGCAGCGGGAGGGGGCGGGGGCTGAAAGTGTGCGCGGTGGCGGCTCATTCTGCCTCAAGTGCCACCACCAGGGACCTGTACAGCAGCAGAGGGCAGAGCTGCTTCCTGTGCGGCTAAGATGGCAGCACTGACCTGTGGCCCATTCGTAGCCCTTATCCAACACGCCACGAAAGATTTCCCCACAGATATCAAAGTTCCTACAGCTGGAGGGGAGCTGGGACTGCACAGCCTCCTTTTGCCCCAGGCCCAGCACCTCCAACACTTCCAGCGTATTCCAGGAGAAAGATCATTTTTTAATGCACGGTGGCACCAGCATCAGCTGGAAAGATGCGATGTGAGCAGTCCATGACGATAAAACGAAGTGTAATTTCCAAAATTTCCAATCCTTGGAAGGGGCAAATAAATCTATTCCTGATTTCAGGGCAGCAGAGTTTGAACTGCTGACCAGAGTGGTCAGGATGGGCATTGTGGGACACCTGCTGGAGGCCATTTATGGCAACATAACCAGGTGCAGCGTCTACCCTGCCACTGCATCAATGTAATTTTGCTGCAAAAAGCTCCACGCTTCTCAGTGAGGTGGTTTTCTTTTTTTGGCATAGCAGGAGAGTAAAATTAGCATGAGGAGCATAGTAATGTGTACACACACACTGTTTTGTCTATGAAAGCTGACTTTTGTCCACAAAACTGTGTAGTGTAGGCAAAGTCTGAGCAGCAGTGCTGGGAATGGCTCTCTTCAGTCCCATTCCAGAGATTCCCATTACACCACACTGCCTCATGCTCCCTTCTGGCCTTCAAATCTACATTTCTTTTGGAGTAATCTTGGACCGATTTAAGTATGTTTATTCACGTGGCAGTCTCTCTCCTTCCCCCTCACCCTCCTCCTCCTCCAGACAAAAAAATTACTACTCTCACGACACATGATTAACTCACAGCAATGACGTGCTGCCCACACATGATCGCTCTTGTAGCATGTCAGGCTGACCTTCAGTAAGAGCTGCCAGTGGGAGTGAGGTAAGGCAGAGAGAACATGAAAGAACCTTAGCTGCATGGTACAGCTGCTCTTAGAGACCAGGAAAACTTTCCCCCAGACCCAGTCAAACTACCAAGATGAATACACTGTGTGCACAATGGTAGCATGATTTTTTCCACGGAGTAACTCTACATCACCTGTCCTAAGAAGTATGTGGCAGAACGAAGTCAAAACTAGAGCTCAGTAAATTTTATTCAGTAATTTCTGCCATTTTTCCCTTTCATAAACGTATCTTCCAGCTTACCCAAAGCTTTTGTTAATCGGCAAGTTGTTAATGGTTCATTGTGAAATCCGCCTGACCCCTGACTGAGACACTGAATTAAACCACAGGATTTGTGATTTCTACAATCACACATGGAATTTGAAATTTGCCTTGAGCAAAAATTCATTAAAAAAAAAAAAAAAAAAATCACTTTCACACAAACAGTCAGGGCTTGACAGATCCTGCGCTCCAGGTTGCCATGAGGCCCAGGATTCTGCCCATGATGCCTAAGAGCCAGGGAGGCAAACGCCCCCTGGAACCTAAAAAAGGAGCCAGTGGTGCCAATATCTTCAGCGCCATCTCTCTGTCTCCCCCTTCCTGAGCACCGCCCAAAGCACCAACAGCAGCTTTTATGTGGCAGTGGGGTGTTCTGCATGCTGCACTCACCGCCTAAAGCAGCCATGGGGGCATTTTTTGGAAGTGTGGGACCCCATCTCTGCCATACATCAAGGGGCTCCTCAGTTTTAGGGCTGGCCCATAGCTGTCTGGCAGATTTGCTGAAGCCTGCAAACAGTAATCAAGCCAGGAAAGCTCAAAAGGCAATAAAATAAATAAACAAAATGATCCCCAACAGGATCAAATCAAAATTTGCTTTAGAATTTGAATGAATAAGACAAAAATATCCAGTTATGACAGAATAAAAGTATAAAAGCTGGAAACTTTTACTGTCACGACTCCTGAGAAAAGCCAATCATTGACAGGGCTAAGGAAGAAATTCCCCCTAAAGGCAGATTATTTCATTCGTGTTCCTTAAGATTTCTGTAGTAGTCTGATGACTGTGCACCTTATAAAGTGGTGCACATGTCTGAATATGACAATAGGCATGACACCCCCCCAGCCATGGTGCTGTTTGTTCAGCTTGTCTCACCACCTGTGAATATTTTAAGTGTTGGAAGGCCAGAGCGAGTAAGGGAGGTGGGGAAAAAAAAACAACTGTATTGTTTTCATGAATTCTCAAAGGAATCTTTTCTTGAAGTGGAGAGAATATTTATTTAGTTTCTACCTTTCCTCCCCCCCATCAACATTACTTTCTGATTAAGAAAAATAAATTAATTTCTCACACTGGTATCCTGGATCAGAGTTGTGCACATCTATGTAAATAAAGCATCAAGAGATGCAAAACAGAATTCATTTAATTAAACCTCAGATAAAGAAGGAAAAAATACATCCTGTAGGATTATATTATTCACCCCATCCCTGGTAATCTCCTTGTGCTACCACTATGTTTCCTACTGCCAATGATTCAACATTTTGCAATAGATGAAGCACACACTGTAGAAAGCAATATACTGCAGGCTAGGTGACTGCTAAAACGAGAGTCCTATGGCACCTTAAAGACGAGCAAATTTCTTGTGGCATAAGCTTTCATGGGCTGCAACCCACTTCATCACATGACTGGTGAGGACTAAGTGACCGCTATTGCTTTCTATCCTAAGTGTGCCAATTGTAAGAACATAAGAAAGGCCGTACTGGGTCAGACCAGAGGTCCATCCAGCCCAGTATCATTAACAGTAATTAACAGTAATTCCTCTCTGGCCTATATATCATCACTTACTTCCTCTTCCAATATATCTATGTTGTGTGCATGTGTGTCTTTGTACATTGCCTCAATCATTTTACCGGCCACACTTTCTGCACTTTTCTTCTATTGGTTTCAATATGGATTTCCATTTTTCAGTACCAAATATGAATCCACATTTTGAATCCTCCCATTTAACCCATACTGGTTGTCTTTCTGTAAGTTGTTTTGGTTAAGAGTATTATGCATGCCTTGAATCTTACGCTATATATAAGTAGCCCCCAGGCTGAGTTTGAGAAATTCAGTTGTCATTCTTGATTATCCTTCTTCTTAAAATAAAAATCCCACTTCCCTAATGCTGTGTATGTCTGTGCTATCTCTCCTCCTCCCAGGAGGCTAAAGCTTACTTAGGTTGTGCAGCCTCACTATCATTAATTCTTCACCCAAGACCTGTGTGTCACTTAAGACAATAGTCTCTGTGTGCACTCTGAAACTAGCAGTTACAAGAAGCAGTTCTTTAAAATATTGAGATATGACTGATTAACGTTAATTCGATATGAATCTGATGCTTCTATGTACAGACAGTTGCAGACTCCCATTATTACCATTTTATTAAATTTAGGCCTTGTCTACATTTAAAAAATAAATCAATCTAATACAGGTCGATTTACAGTCACCATTGTTGTAATTATAGCAGTGACTGATGTCTACAATGCTCTCCTTGGGTCACCGTCTCACCAGGAGCACTTCCACTGACCAAAGGCAGTGTAGGGACCTGAGAGACGCCACTCAGCTCCCTGCCAGGAGCCCACAGATTCCTGGGCTCCATGAAGGATGCCCTTCCTCTCCCCAGTTCCAAATGGGAGCCAAGAAAGCAGCTTCCCTACTCCCCCCTCTCAGCCTGAACCATCATGTCAATTTCACATGGACTGGCTCCCAGGGGAGAGCAGAAACCAGCTGCCCCCAGATTACCTGGCCCCCCGCTGGCAGCCAGAAGGTGGGCTCCAGTCACCCATGGCTCACCTGGCCCCAACTCGCAGCCCGGAAGCAGACTCCAGCCACCTGCAGCAACCCAGGCTTCTGGCCCCACACTCAGTCAGGAGTGGGAACCAGCCCACCCTGCTCCTGCTTCCTTGTCAATTTCACCACAGCATGAATACTGAAACTGTTCTGGAATGGTGAAAGTGAGAAAAATGACAGACCCACCGCCCATGTAAAGGGACATAGTGTCTACACTAACTGCATCTCCCTAGCTATGGTGAGAAAAGCCACTCAGTGAGGTGAGTTATCCTGCCGAAAAAACCCCATGGCGATTTTGTCAGCAGGGGGCACCCTGCACTGTTTTGTCAAACAGCCAAAAACCCCAAACCAAACCAAAATTAAAGAAAGCTCATTTTTGTTGACAAAAGTCTCTAGTGTAGATCAAGCCTTTGTTGGCTTTTTGCTTTTCCCTCAAAGTTATGCACTCAGCACTTTTTACGCTGCAGGAATCCAGCAGCATAACCCAGAAGCATAGGTGTATTCTATGATTTGGCATTTGCATCCCAACCCTGTTACATCTCACACCTTGAGACTTAACTCTTGGAATAACCTTCTCCACCCATGGAGAACAATTTTCTCTCCTACACCTCCATTGGAAAGTGGAGCTCGACTAAGATTTGCCATACATGGATACCTTGGTAAGGTTAGAAAATACACACAAGTAACATTTTTAGACTCAAACGAGGAGTCTTGTGATACTTTTAAAGACCAATTCATTTACCGCATGAGCTTTCATGGGAGAAAATCCCACTTCATCAAACCTTTGGGGATTTTCTCTCACAAAAGCTCATGCGATAAATAAATGGGTTAGTCTTTAAAAGTGCCACAGGACACCTACAGGATGCCTGCTTTGTTTTGCTGAGCTAGACTAACAGGGCTCCCCCTTTGGAAATATGGTCTCAGCGGCCGGTGGTCCCATGAGCTCCAACAAGCGTGGGATGGGCGTGTATCCCGGCGCCCTAGGCAGAGAGAGGGAGGCGGCTCCCCACTCTCACCCAGCCTATGGCCCCCGGGGCAGATGCAGGATTCTTTCTGGCCTCACAAAGCAGGCGTCCTGCAGCACTTTTAAAGACTAACACACTTATTTATCGCATGAGCTTTCGTGGGGGGAAATCCCACTTCCACAGATGCCCCAGGCGCAGGGCTGCTGCCCAGCCCCTGAAACATGATCACAACCCCGCACCGGGCAGTGCCTTCCTTCACAAGGAGCCTGGGTCCTTTCCAGCTCAGTTCCGCCCGCGGCCCTACACCCGACCGCTGCGCCGCCCCCCCGCACACAGCCCCAGCCGCGCAATCACCGCTCGGCGACAACTGCAGCCCGCACTCCGCCGGGGAGAACGGAGTGGGCCGCGGCCTTCCCCACGCAATGCCCCAGGCTCCGGCCCGAGCCGAGGCGGCCTCCAACAGGGTCAGCGCCGGCCAGCCGGGGCGGGGCAGCGCTCACAGCCCGCAGGCCCCCGTGCACCCCGGCCCGCTGCAGGCCGCCTACCGAGCAAGAAGCGGCTCGCGCCGAACGTCCCCATGGCAGCCGCGCGCGCTCTAACCCGGGTCCCGCTGGTGGCCTCCTTCCCCGCCCGCTGCCCACACACACGCGGCTCCGCGTTCCCAGCCGTGGCCGTCGCTCATTGGCGCGGCCGCAGTTCTCTGTTTTGCATAGCCAATGGCAGGAGGCCGGGTCAGTCCCGGCGGGGGTGTGAGCAGCTGCCCGGCGCTGGGTGGGGATAGGCTGAGCCTATGGCAGGCCGGATCGTGGCTCAGTCTGAGGTTCCAGCGGGTGGGTGAAGTGGGGTTCCCGCCCTACTTTCCTGCTCTGCACCGTCCTCGGGGAGCCGGGCAAAGCACCGTGTGAACTGCCCCGGAATGGGACTAGGGTGAAGGGCTGCAAAACAGGCTTCTTTTTACCCACGCCCCAGCTTGCTGTGCAGAGAGACGGGAAACGCACATGCAGATTTTATCTAATCAGAGAAAAAGATCAAAGCTGGAATCTGCCTGGATCCTACAGTTATTTGGTCTCAGATCCCCTTTTCTTGCACCCCCGCCCCCCAATCCCGTTCTGACTAGGGGGACCAGATAGCCCATGTGAAAAAAATAAGGAAAAGGGGAGGGGAGGGAATAGGTGCCACCATATGAGTAAAAGCCCTGGATAGTGAATGAAATTGCCCCTTTGAAATCAGGCCTCTGGTCACCCTAACTCAACAGCCTTCATCACAATTGCTGCAAAGTCCTAAACCCAGGCTCTAGGTCAGTGGTTTTCAAACTGGGTTGTGGATTCAGTACTGGGTCACGGTGCCCTTTACTGCTGCCGCTGCCAAAAGACTGAAATGCATTGGTCAAAGATGTAGTCATTGGCTTGTGGGTCATACATGATTTTTTTCAACTGTGTCCTGAGAAAGATAATTTGAAAACCACAGTTCTAGGCAAATTTCAGCCTGAGGCCCTGGCCAGTTCAAATGCTTAAGTCCAGAACAACTCTACTCCCACTTCTATTGCACCAAAAAGAAAATTGAGCTCTGATGGGTCCTGCCATGTGAGCACTAAAAATCAAGATCCAGTAGCTGCATGTAAAGTTCATCTTGGCAATTTTTGGCCCTAAATTGTTTAATAAAAATAGAAAAATCAGTGTAGCCATTCCTCCTTTACTAGAAAAAAAATCTGCATCCCATTGTAAATAGTACTGAAAACATGGTGCTATATACATAGTGCCAGTTACGTGATCTGAGTTTTTACAAGGCTTATGGTGCAGTAGGACTTGATAGATGATACTCTTGCCCCACAGAATATGGGAACTTCAGGTCCAACTTTGGCTGAAGCCTGCAGGGTCCAGATATCAGTTTGGGGTTTTGCAGTGCTCATGCTTGAAGCTATGCTGATGCCAGGATTTTTAATTTATTTATTGTGCAGTAGAAGTGGCTAGTTTTGTTTTTAATTTTGATGGTACAGTTTCAGGATTGGGCCCAGAGACCCCTTCAAGAGAGAATCTCTGCCACATTTGTCAGTTAAATGTGTTTTGATCCTTTGCACTCTGCCTTCTGCAAGCTTTTTTCTCCTCTGCTACACAGGACTTCTTCCTTTTATAGCTTTGGAGATCTTTATTGAGTTCTTGTTTCCCAAGGCTGTCATCCCGAGTGTGATCTTCCCCGTTCTCCATATCCATGTCCATTTCTTTGAGGTCTTGCTCGGACATATCCTTGAAATGCAATTTTGGGCATCCTTTAGATCTTTTTACAGATGCCAATTCAACACAGAGGATGTCCTTTGGGATGTGCCCATCATTCATTTGACACATGTGCCCAAGGCAGTGGAGGCATCTCTGTTAAAGGAGTGTGTTTGCATGCTGGATATGCTGGCCTGCTTGAGTACTTCAGGGTTGGTGAGTCTGTCGCTCCAGAAGATTCCAAGGAGTGAGCGAAGACAATACATAGGAAAGCTGTTGAACCTTTTTTTCCTGATGAGAGCATGATTTGCTCCCAAACATAAGCATACAGATAATACATAGATGATACACTCAGATCTTTATGTGTTCTGTCAGTTTATTGTTTTGCCATATCCTCTTGCTCAGTCTAGATATTATTGTGGCAGCTTTTCCAATGCAGCTGTTGACTTCCATTTCAAGTGAAAGGTTGACTGCGATAGAGGACCTCAGGTATGTGAACTTGTTCACCACTGTAAGTTCATAGTTATTGATGTTGAGGGAAGGTGCTTTTTCAACTCCTTGGCACATTATGCAACATTAGTCTTTTTTAAAGTATAGCCTGAAGTCTTGGCAGGGTTTGGAAAAACTATCCATGAGATTTTAGTAATGGACTTCTGAGTGGTTTGTCACTGCGGCATCGTTAGGAAAAAGGAGGTGTTGGATAAGTTTTGGTTTTAGATCTAAATCTTTGCAAGATTGAACATCTCTCTTCCCATCAGCTCTTGTGTGTAAGTAGATTCCCTCAGTCGAGGAGCTGAAAGCTTGTTTCAATAGCAAGGAGAAGACCCTGTGAAGAGTTGGGGCAAGTACAGAGTCTTGCTGGACCCTGCGACAAATCTGAAAAGCCTTGGAGACTGAGCTTTCGTATTGGACTGCACTGTTCATATGTACATGGAAGGACTAAATAATTAAGCATTTGGGGGGCCACCCAATCTTTTCTAGAAGTGCAAATAGTCTGCTTCTACTGACAGCTCAAAAGCTTTGTGAGATCAATAAAGGCTATATAATGGGTTTTTTTTTAATTCTCTGGATTTCTCTTGTAGTTGTCTCAGTGAGAAGATTGTGTTGATAGTACAGTTTCAGAGCCAAAAAGTCAGCTATGATTCAGGATAAATTTGGTCTGCCGGGATCTGAAGTCTATTCAGGATGACTCAGGCAAAGGCTTTTCCATTATGCTAAGAAGGGAAATGCCCTGATAGTTGTTACAGTCGTTCCTGTCACCCTACTAATGTTTATTAGTTCTCAGCAGTGCTACAACTGTTAGCATAATAATGAAAATAACAGCCATTAGCCTCAAGTTATCCCACAGATGGGGAAGAACATGGGACACAGATACAAGAAATTAAGAGCCATGATCAGAGTGCCCCCAGACAATAGAAGGGTCACAGTATCTTTTTCTGAGAAGCCATAAAGAGGTGCAATCTGCAGAGCTCGTAGGTTTCATCTTGTGATGTTCCACAGCTCTAACATAAAACACTGCATGCTTGGACATGTCATCTCTTCTGGCTACATTTCTGTATGAAAGATAAAAAAGGTGGTTGCTGTCTGTTTCATTTTATGTAAGCTATGTGCAGGCCACAACAGCTAGTATATTGCCAATACAGCATCTCACGTGGGGAAAGTGCCCTAATTTGAAGATGTGAACAAAAGTACTGGCATTTTCAGAAAACAATAATTAAAATAAACAGGAGTGAGTTGCTGTCAAGAACTTAATGCATCCTTTCCATTGTTCCCAAGAGGAGCCGAGTGTCAGCATTTCTGTAATGTGGTGCCAAAATTCAAAGACGGCAAACAGGTTGACTTGAGTAATTATAGGTTGGTTACTGTAACATGAGGCCGTCCACCCCGCGGGCTGGGGTTCACCGGCGGCAGTCTCTAACTCCGGGGGTCTTTATATAAACACAAGCCCGACTCTCCAGCAGGGTGGGGCAGGCAGCGGTCTCTAGCCCTGGGAAGGGTCAGAATATGGGGCGCACAGTACGAGGGAAGATCACCAACAACTTCTTTGTGGCTATGGCAGGACAGTTCCCATACCCCAGGGAGCAACCGGGCACCTCCGGGTTAAGGCAGCGGAGCTCCGACCGAAACACGCTGCCTTGGAGGGCAAACTTTCCTGGCCTGTGGACGGCCACTGCCCGAGGTTACACCACCCCTCTTTACCTCCCCTGTGGTACCTGCTTCCATGTCCCTACAGGACCCTGGGGTAGTTGGCCATCGGGAAGTTTGCAAAGCCCTCGGCGTCATCCGGAGCGGGTAGGGCTGGTAGCGGCTCACTCGGGTCCTTGATGGAGGGCAGCTTGTCCAGGTGGCAGGACTTGGGCGGCGGCTCTGATCCGTAGGGCTTTGGGACCATGGCTTGTTCCTCTGGGTCCTCCGCAGAGGGCAGCTCCTCCAAGTCACAGTGATCGGGCAGTGCCTCCCACTGCCAGGGCTCCGGGTCGGGGTATTCTGTTTCAGGTTCCCCAGTGGGGGGTTGCTCCCTTGGGTCCCACCGGCTTTCTCCAGCTGGCCAGGCTCCAGCCACTCGGGGCGGTCCTCCGGGCTCCAGGGAGCTCAGGCCAGGCCTTCTGGTCTGGTGAGGGGGGAGTCCCAGCTCAGGGAGCAAGCCAAGAGGTCTTTCCTCCTGGCCTGGCGGAGAGAGAGGGCTTCTGTTTTATACCCTGTCTCCCTGCTCCACCCCTCTGCTTCCTGTCAGCTGGGGATGGCTCTTTTCGTCTCCTCCCCTTGCAGGGGATTGGCCCGCCCTCTGTGTCTGTCTCAGAGGGCGGCCATTTTTCTTGCTCCTTACAGTTACCCTGACATCAATCCCAGACAAAATAATATGAGACCCTAACAATAAAGAATTAAGAGATGGATGGCTAGAAAACAGAACTTGGTATACAAACCAGATTCTATTTTGCATGACTCAATCACTGGGCTTCCATTGTTTCTGTACTGCCTCTGTGAGATATCCTTGGGAGGGGCCCACTGGAAAAATTGGTTCTCCTTAATGGCCCACGAACTGTGGCTGTCTTGATGTAAGTCTGTCTTGTGGATGTTACCCAGGTACACAACATGTTTGAGATATACATACATAGTAGAGATTCATAACTTCATATACAATGATAATACAGGCATGTAAACAGGGTAGCATTGTTCAACAGATTATTTCTCAATGATACCTTACAAGGCATACTTTATATAAGATTTATCACAATTGTGAGACAGTGTGATACATCCATGGTGATACGTTAGTCAAGTGTAACTATGTCATCTTTCTTTTTATACAGTGTCACAGAAACAAAGATTGGCAGAAAGGTAAATAATGATGAGGCTGGGGCAGTCATATAGAGTAATCTGAATTACTTAGTAAGATGGACTCATTCCAACAAAATGTGTTTTAATACAGCTGCATGCAAGGTCATATCTCTGGAAACAAAGAATGGTGCCATATCCACAGAACAGGAGACTGTGTCTTGAAAAGCAGTGACTCCAAAAAGGATCTTGAAGAACTGTACAAATGATACCATGTCTGGAGGATAATACAATAGAATCTTGATTTCTTAGACTCCTTGACCAACAATATGTTTGTATAATTAGGCTTGACGAGGTTCAATGTAAATAGCTGGTTGTCAGTAAATGTCAATTTCACCTGCCACATTGAGATCAACAACAAAAAAATCCTATCAGTAGCAATCAGCTGGGAGTGTGGGAACTGCAGCAAGGTGGCTCCCCCCATGGCAATTGTCTTCTCATTATGGTCGTGATGATCAGGATATCTTCCTGGCAGCATTGCTTGTGATCTTCACCTCCTGGGATAACTATCTGAAACTGCCAGGATCAAGGCAGCCTGCAAAAAGGAAAGCAAATTCTCTCAGTACTGATGAGTGACAATGAAGTCAGGCTTCTCAGTTACAAACAATGCTATAGATTCCTCACACTGGTTATCAAGAAGCCACAACAAAGTTTACTCAGCTTCCTTTATTGCATTTCAGCCACCGGTTCCCAAATAGCCACTGGGTCTAGTAAAGAGATAAGTTACTTAAAACTCCAAGCTCTTTACCAAAAAGGTTCAAAAGAAACTATGGCCTTGTACACACGATCAGTTTATCGTGCATTAAAACTCATTACCGCGCAATAGCAACAACGGCGTACACACGTGCAACAGGGCTGTTGCGCGTTAACTGCCTTGTTGTAGCGCAATACAAAAACCACCTCGACGAGGGTGGTAACAGCTAACGCGGAACAGCTGTTGCGCTTTTGCGCTCGTGTGTACGCCTCCCGCGCAATGACTGGCCTCTGGAACTGTCCCAGCATTCCAAAGTCGTCCTCTCTGGTCTTCCCCCCACCAGCTCTGTAGCCGTGACGAAACTGTCCCCGCCCTGCCCTGAACTGATTCCTGGGATTTTAAAATTTCTCGTCTGTTTCACTTCCTGCTCTCTTCCTCGTGGAGTGTATTTGTGCTCCAATCATCAGTAGCAATGGCGGCCCGCCGTGGAAGACGCGCACCCCTTTGGAGCACGGCAGAGGTGCTGGACCTGATCAGCATCTGGGGAGAGTCTGCTGTGCAGGCGCAGCTACGCGGCAGCAGGAAGAATTATGACACATTTGGCATAATTTCTCGGGCCATGTCAGAGAGAGGGCATGATAGAGACCCAGTGCAGTGCAGATCAAAGGTGAAGGAGCTCAGAATAACCTATCACTGAGCGAAGGAGGCAAACCGCCGTTCCGGATCAGCGCCTGCTACATTCAGGTACTACAAGGAAATAGAAGCCATCCTCAGTGGGGACCCGACAACCACTGCCAAGAGTCCCGTGGACACATCAGCCCCCCGTCATCCAGTGATTGCCAGAGCCGAGCAGGATGAGGACGTGATCGAGAAGGAGGAGGAGGAGGATGACCTGGAGGAAAGCGCAACCGGGTGTAGCCAGGAGCTCTTCAGCAGCCCCGCTGAGATGTCCACCCAAGGCTTGAACTGCAGCGTGTCCTCTGAGGCGGCAGAGGGGGGGTTCAGGTAAGTTTCTCCTTCATGCAGCTCTGTCTGGCTCCTGCTAAAATATCACTGTCCAGGGTGGGGGTGCTTGCGGGTCCCCGCTGTGCACGCTCTTTACTCTGCATTCATTAGAAGTGCATCAACACAAGCAGTGATTGTAAAATAATCACCTGCATTTAGGTCAGTAAAGTTTTCCTCGATGTACCTCCAGAGCCTAATACTCAGGTGTTACTGGTTAGCTCTGTGTTCTTGGAACCAGGCACAGTATCCTGCCTCTGTGACTCACCACCCCCCCAGCCTCTGCTTGAACCAGAAACTAAAACCAATGACAAGGCAGTGGGAGACACACCTAAACCCCTTGAAACAAGGGTGATGGAATTAGGGCAACTCCCCTAGCCTCATCTACAGTGAAAATGTGAGCCATTAGCACACTGAATGGACAGCAGAAACTTCATTTGCATCAAGGATGGAACCAGAATTAGCATGCTGAATGGAGAACCAAGCTCCAAGGCAGGAATCGCACTGAACTCTGGGATTGGCAAAGCAGGGAAGCACTGCATGATGGGAGATCTCTGCTCCTGAGACAAATAAACTCATGTCTGCACACACCCAGCTCAGCAATTATCAGACCAATTCTAGTCAATAGATCTTGTATTGATATCCAACACACTGAATCTGCCTGATTGCATTGTGAGCTCCCTCAGAGGAATGCCCCCATAGCCAGGAATGATCAGCTCCTATTGTCCACTTAAACTAAACAGCTCTGGTATACTCCCTTAAGTCTTTATTTACACCAAAACAACTCTAGTGTTCTGCCTTGAACCATTGTTTTCTTCCCTACAAAAATCCCTACCCAAGTTCTGAATCAGAAGCTAGTTCTAAATTACTCTGATCTGTTCTGCTGCCTGAATCTGTTCTGCTGCCTGGACCCAAAAAGCTGCAACAGTTCCACTGGGACATCACCTTTTCCTTGCTGATCGTGGTGGGGATTCTGCCTGTCTCCAGCACTCCAGACCCTAAGCTGAACAGCCTGGTTCCTGGGTACCATTGAGCTGCACTGAGTGGTGAGACAACTCTCTGCCCCCCGTTTTTCTCTCTCTTTCCTCTTAGTCTAAATTTAACCTTTGTAATCCATTTGGGCTAGATTTCCCCAATGCTACAATTGAAACTGGGTAATATTGTAACTCTTTGATCATTTCTCTCTCTTTGTATGGTTATTGATATTGTAATTGTTTGGATATTTTTCTTTCCTTTTATAACTATTCATAAGTTTTATGTACCTGGCAATAAAGTAACTTTTGTATTCAAGGTGGTTGCCAGACTCTTTCCATCTCCTTTGTGTTCTTGGCTTCCCTATATTGCGCTACAGCAACGCTTCTTTTACCTAGCTAAAGATCCCTATGATGCCCAAAATCCTGTAAGGTCTGCTCACTAAGGGGGTTACTAACGTGCTGAACCTGTGGCATATAAGGGTGGCAGCTGAAAGTGCTGTTTTGACCCAGCCTGATTGAGTCCAGGGGCATATAAGGGTGACAGCTGAAAGTGCTGTTTTGACCCAGCCTGCTCAAACGTGTGCTCAAGTCTAGTCCAGTGCAGTGCCAGGGGCATATAAGGGTGGCAGCAGAGAAGTGCTGTGTGACCCAGCCTGCTGAGTTCAGGGACATATAAGGGATCAGCTGAGAGTGCTGATAGACCCGGTCCGCTCAGACGCACTTAGAAACCAGTCTTGGGAAGTTTAGGTCCTGCAAGAGTAGCTCCACTGGGAGGGGACTTGCAGAAGGGAGAAGTAAGCTCCATATAGGAACGCACGTAACACAAGCAGTACACTGATAGGAGTACAACGCTCCCCACCCCCACGGAAAGTAACCCTAATAAATGAGCATACCCCAAATTTATGGGCAAATTTGGTAACATCAGGTTAGATGGGAGAGCGTTTGTGTCTATGTTCCCAAAGACGGATACTCTGCCTCTCCAGCTGCAGAGCACAGCCCTGGGAACCATGGCAGCACACAGTGCAGCAGCATACACTCCTGGCTTGCAACCGGCGGCATGTAGGATATGTATTCTAGATGGCAGGGGCACTCTGAGGAGAGGGATATCTGGTTCCATCTGTGTGCCCTGTGCAGAATGTGAGCCCCCAGTAAGCCGTCTATTAGAATGTACCTTGTCTGCTTCAGCGAAGCGTAGTGTGTTGACCGCCCTGTACCTTCCAGTGGAATGTGCTACTGGAAGGTTACATTGGTTATCTATGCTATGTGTTAATTTCTTTATTGTTATTTTTTTAGTAGATTTGGCCTTCACAAGGCCGGTGTCTACCCCAGCTGACCGAATGAGAAACTTTCGGCGGCATGCTCAAAGAAACAGGGAGGATATGTTTCATGAGCTGCTGAAAGCAACACAGGAATCCGCAAGGGAGAATAGAGCCTGGAGAGAGGAATCCCAACAGCGGAGGCAGAAACACAGGGACGAACTGATAAGCGTCATGAAGGAGCAAACAGAACTGCTCAAAAGCCCACCTTTTAGGTTTGAATAAAAATAGTAACAAATACTTTGAATAGTGGGTTTATTTGTACACATTATTGAAAAGCTCATACGGTGCACCTGATGCGTGATGGAAGTTAACTAGGGGAGGGCATCATTGAAATGCTCCCTGAGTGCCTCCCTTATGCGAGCAGCTTCTCCTTGTGCCACCCTAATACTCCTAGTGACTGGCTGCTCGTATGCTTCCTCGAGGCGCTGTGCCTCCGTAGCCCAGGTAGGGGAAAACTTTTCTCCCATACTTTCACAAATGTTATGGCGGACACAGCACGATGCAATCACAGCAGGGATGTTGTCCTCCGCCAAGTCCAGCCTCCTATACAAACATCGCCAGCGCCCTTTTAAATGGCCGAAGGCACACTCCACAGTCATTCTGCAGCGGCTCAATCGGTAATTGAACCACTCCTTGCTGCGATCCAGGTTCCCAGTGTACGGCTTCATGAGCCATGGCATCAGTGGGTATGCTGGGTCTCCGAGGATGACTATGGGCATCTCCACCTCCCCCACTGTAATTTTTTGATCAGGGAAAAAGTTACCCCCTTGCAGCTTCCGGTACAGACCAGTGTTCCTGAAAATGCGGGCATCATGCATCTTTCCCGACCACCCAGCATTGATGTCCGTAAAACACCCCTTGTGATCCACGAGTGCTTGCAGCACCATGGAGAAGTAGCCCTTCCTGTTTATATACTCGGTCGCGAGATGGTCTGGAGCCAAAATTGGGATGTGTGTGCCGTCTATTGCTCCCCCGCAGTTAGGGAATCCCATGGCAGCAAAGCCGTCCACAATGTCACGAACATTGCCCAACGTCACCGTCCTCTGTAGCAGAACGCGATTGATGGCTTGGCACACTTGTGAGAGGGCTAATCCGACGGTGGACCTCCCAACTCCAAACTGGTTTGCAACCGACCGGTAGCAGTCAGGAGTCGCCATCTTCCATACAGCAATCGCAACACGCTTCTCCACGGTTATGGCTGACCTCATGTTGGTGTCTTTCCGTCGCAGGGCAGGGGCCAACTCTGAACACAGTTCCAGAAAGGTTGCTTTCCACATTCGAAAGTTCTGTACCCACTGCTCGTCATCCCACAGCTGCATAACAATGCGATCCCACCACTCGGTCCTCGTCTCTCTCGACCAGAAACGGCGTTGTACCGTGTGCAGATGATCGGTGAAGGAGCTGAGCAACGCGGTGCTGTTGCTCTGCATGGCATCGATCAGCCCCTGCTCCTCAGCGTCCTAGTCTGATTCGAAGCTCATTGCATACCGAGCAACAAGCCGAGATGTATTCAGAATGTTGAAGGCAACAGTGGAGATCAGAGCAGGATCCATGCTGTCGCTGTTGTGATTGCTTGCAAGTGGTGCGGTGCGTCACTGCACTGTTGAAAATAGGCGCGAGTTGCTATTGGAAACGAGGAAGATGCTAGGGGAACACAAAGCACCACGGGTAACTGAGAGTTTACCTATGGCGCTTTGCGTTCCTTTCCTTCATCCCATGATTCATAGTGCTGATTCAGGGAAAATGGAACGATGGGATAGGTGCCCAGAAGTCATTGCACTCAACCGTGATAATGCAAGGAATTTTGTTGCGTTGCAAGGAACGACGTGTGTATGCGTTATCCCGCAATAAAGGTCACGTGACTTTTATAGCGCGATTGCCATGTTGCGCTTTAATCTGATCGTGTGTACATAGCCTATGAGAGGCATGTTAAGGAATTGAAGCAAATCACATACATACAATGATTAAAAGTCCATATAAATCAAATCGTTGGTAGAATTTGAAGTTTGCAGGCTTGTATAGTTCCTTTGGTATACATCCAGTATCTGGATGGGTCTCAGTCCTTTGTTCCACAGCTTTAGTTGCAGATGAATAGATCCAGAGGTAGGTGTTGGCTGAGAGCTGCATGGGCTGAAAGATGACTGAATACAAAATGGAGGTGTTGCAGCAGCCGTTTATCACCTCTGGCCTTTTCTGTGCTGTGTGTGGAATTTTTCAGAAACAAAATGGAGACTAGAGTCACATGGGCAAGTCCTGACGACTCATCAGGTCCATTGTACCTGTTGTTCCCTTAATGGGACATTAAGGAGACAGTTAGACATCCTGTCTGGTGTTTTTTCCAGAATCACGTAAATTGAAATACATATAACAAACATATTCCTAACTTCTAATACAGATATGACACCTACACATAACCAGTATAGTCATTCTTAGCAAATTATGACCTTTCTTTTGTTATCTAACATGGCATATATTATATGGATTATTGCAGTTTTGAAATATTAATATGAAATAATACCATAAATGGTCCCCTAAATCCTGACAGTGTCACATGGGCCACCTGAACTTGGAGCATTTGCAGGCTTTCATCTGACAAAAGTCTAAGCCACTTGCCAAGCAGAGCTGGAGCTGCAGATCTGATTGATTAATGCAACAGTGCTTTAGAGACTCAAAGATCAGAAAGAGCATGAATGCAATTACATTTGTGGCAGGAGTTCAACTGCACTAATACAGTAAGGGAGGCCAAGTTTATTGTTTTATGTCAGTAATGGGAGGCAAAAAAAAAAAATACTACAGGAATATTGCAGTGAATACCCTGATCTGAAATTTAAAATGGTGAAAGCCTGGAAAGGGAGGTGAGGTCATTTTCCACAGCAAACAGTCAGTCTCATCTGAAATGAAAAGAAAGTCAAGGAAAAGGTAAATCAAATGTTGATAGAAGCCTGTATGGATGGGAAGAACAAGACAAATGAAGGAAGAAGCTGCTGATTTCCCAGACAACATGGTATATCAGGGGTGGAGAAAATTGGCTCACAGCTAGGTGCCAGCAATTTTACTTTTGGTCGCCAGAGGGGGTTTTTCCATAAAATTTCTGCAGTGGAGCTAGGTGACAGGCTACTAAAACTGGTCCGCCACCGTGCCCAGAAACAGATTTGTCAAGACCTATGGTATATACATTGGGCACTGAAATGATTCCAATTAATCCAGTCCCTGGTTTGAAATATTTTTATTAACTCTGCTTCACAAGTATGTACTGGCAGCATACATTTTCCCACCTCGTTGTCAGTGGAACAAAAAAATACCTACCTGGAGTTTTTGCTTCCCAGCAAGCAGCAGTTAAGGATCTTTAGCATGGGGAGGAATTCTCTGTAGTAACTGATGAAACGGCACAGCTTAACGGCACAGTGGGATATAGTCCACGAAAGCTTATGCCAAAGAAAATCTGTTAGTCTATAAGTTGCCACAGGACTCTCGTTGTTTTTTGCTATACAACTGACTAACACGGCTACCCCTCTGGAAATTAATAACTACTGCCTGTTAGGTCAACTTAAGGTCTAAGTCGACTTTATTAAGTTGACCTAACACCCGTGTGGATGCCCTAAGTTGACTTAATTCCTTAAGTGAACTCAGGGCTGGGGTGGCTTGGGGACAAGGGAGCAGCAGGGGCTTCCGGGGAAGAGAACCGCTAGTGGCTCTCTTCCCCGGGGATCCCCTGTCCCAGGAGCCACTGTCGGCTGTCTTCGCTGGTGCTCCACGGACAGGGGAACCTCCAGGGATGCCCTGTCCGTGGAGCACCGGCAGCTGTCTTCTCCGGTGCTCCAAGGACAGGGGATCCCCCGGTCTGTGGAGTGCCGGGGAAGACAGCCATCAGCGCTCTGCGGACAGGGCATCCCGAGGTTTCCCTGTCCATGGAACACCGGCAGCTGTCTTCTCTGGTGCTCCATGGACAGAGGAACCTCCAAGGGGGAGCCTTGGCAGCTCCCTTCTTACCCAGACCCGCACAGGTCCAGGCAAGAAGGGAGCCCCAGCTTGCCATCCCTTCTCCAGGACCCATGTGGGTCCTGGCAAGAAGGGAACTCCGCTCTCTTCTCCCTGGGACCCGCTGTGGGTCCTGGCAAGAAAGGATCCACGGGGAGCCAAGGCTCTGTCTACATTTGAAAAGTTAAGTCGACTTAACAGAATCGACTTAACTTTTTAAGTGTAGACATAGCCTATGCGAATTAATGGAACGCACACTGACGGGAGCATTTAAACTTCATTAACAGGGGGATGAAATGGATGATCCCAGGGATCTTTTCTGGTTTTCCCTCTGTATTTCTCTATTTGTGTCTCCATGGAATTGTCCTAGTGATGGTCCCTGGTTTAGTACTACAGCTTGGCATCTGACAATATAACACAAATCCACTAGATGGCACTCTGACATTGCACACTGGCCGTAGTGAAGAAAATAATACATTTTAACATTTTAAAAATAATTGAAGTACCAGAGTCTATAAAAATGGAAAGATCAGGTCATGAGATTCTAGGCCCCTTTTTAAAATACTTAAGATACAAATCCTGTGCAATAAAAATAAATGTGCAATTGAAGCAGATTGCCTAAAGACAGGGCATTCAAAGAACTCATGTACACATTCTATAGTGGCTAGTACTCAGAGGAATTTCGCAGGGGTTGGCAACCCCTGGCACGCATGCCAAAGTTGGCATGTGTACCTATTCACAACGGCATGCAGGGCTCCCAGCCCTCTGGTGCCGTGGCTGCTCCCCCCTGCTGGCCCCATCTCCAGCGGGGCCTGGGGCTGCAGCTCCTGTCCTCTGCCAGCCCTGATCCCCAGCTGCGGGGCGGAGCCAGCGGGGTAAAGGAGCTGCTGTGTGCTGTGGCTCCTGGCTCCACCCCCAGCACCTGGGTGGACAAAGGTCGACGAGATGTATTTCATGTTCTAATGAAGACTTTATCTGTTCCTCAACAATAGATGAATTGCAATAAACATTCTCTAGTCATAACATTTCATTAATCACAGTATCTCCAAGATCAGACATACTGCCACTAAAACTACTCGACCACAGCTTCCCCCTTGGCTCTGATGCAAATGAGCACAATCACTCCCAGAATATTTTGCCTCTAAGTTGAGAAACAGAAAACCAAGTGGCCACCTCTTGCTTGTACTAAAACAATGGAACATAGAAGGTCTGCACTAATTCTGTTGACCTTGAATTAAAATTTGTATTGTTTTTACCTCCATGTTCTGGAGGTCATCTAGTCCAACCCCCTGCTAAAAGCAAGACCACTCCCACTAAATCATCCCAGCCAGGGTATTGTCCAACCGGACCGTAAATATCTCCAAAGATGGAGATTCCACCACCTTCCTAGGTAACCCATTCCAATGCTTCACCACCCTCCTAGTGAGAAAGTTTTTCTTAATATCCAACCTCAACTCCCCAGCTGCAACTTGAAACCATTGTTCCTTGTTCTGTCCTCTGTTACTATCGAGAACAGCCTAGCTCCCTCTTCTTTGGTACACCCCTTCAAATAGTTGAAGGTTGCTATCAAATCCCCCCTCAGTCTTCTCTTCTGCAGACTAAATAAGCCTAGTTCCTTCAGTCTCTCCTCGTAAGTCATGTGCCCCAGCCCCCTAATCATTTTCGTTGCCCTCCGCTGGACTCTTTCTAACTTGTCAACATCCTTTCTGTAGTGAGGAGCCCAAAACTGGACACAGTATTCCAGATGCGGCCTCACCAGTGCCGAATAAAGGGGAATAAGGCAACAAAAGCACAATGTTGGCTCATATCCAGTTTCCTGTCCACCATAACCCCCAACTCCTTTTCTACAGTGCTGCTACTTAGCCGATAGGTCCCCAGCCTGTAGCAGTGCATGGGATTTTTCCGTCCTAAGTGCAGGACTTTGCACTTGTCCTTGAACCTCATGAGATTTCTTTTGGCCCAATGCTATAATATGTCTAGGTCTCCCTGAATCCAGTCCCTGACCTCCAGCATGTCTTCCATTCACACCAGCTGGTGTCATCCATGAATTTACTGAGCGTGCAGTCTATCCCATCATCCAGATCATTAATGAAGCTGTTGAATAGAACCGGCCCAGGACCGATCCCTGGGGCACTCCACTTCTTACTGGTTGCCAACTACACATTGAGCCATTGATTCCTACCCACTGAGCCTGATGATCTAGCCAGTTTTCTATCCACTTTATGGTCCACTCTTCCAACCCATACTTCCTTAACTTGCCGACAAGAATGCTGTGGGAAACCATATCAAAAGCTTTGCTAAAGTCAAGGTATATCACATTGATGGCTATTCCCACATCCACAAATCCAGTCATCTCATCATAGAAGGCAATCAGGTTGGTCAGGCATGATTTGCCCTTCATGAATCCATGCTGACTGTTCCTGATCACTCTATTTTCTTCCAGGCATTTCAGAATGGATTCTTTGAGGACCTGCTCCATGATATTTCCAGGGTTTGAGGTGAAACTGATTGGTCTCTAATTCCCCGGATCCTCCTTTTTCCCTTTCTTGAAGATAGGTACTATATTTGCCTTTTTCCAGTCATCCAGGACCTCCCCTGTTCGCCACAAGTTTCAAAGATAATGGCCAGCAGCTCTGCAATCACATCAGTCAACTCCCTCAGCGCCCTTGGATGCAATTCATTCAGCCCCACAGACTTGTGCACATCCAACTTCTCTAAGTAGACCGTAACCTGATCTTCCATCACCATCTCTTTCTTTCCATTCTGTGTTACCCAGTGTAGTAGCCTGGGAGCTGACCCCGACCCTTGTCTCTCAGGCTATGTACACACGATCACTTTATTGCGCGGTAAGGTTCCTTACCACACAATAAAGCTAGTAACGTACACACGATCAATTTCCCTGTTGTGCGGCAACACCCTCTTGCCGCGCAACAGTTAAACCACTCAAATGGAGAGTGGTAGCATTACTGCAGAACAGCTGTTCCACGGTAATGCTTGTGTGTACACATTTTGCGCATTAGACAGCCTCCGGAAATGTCCCAGAGTGCCAATCGAGGCCACCCTGGGACATTGGAGCTGTCAAATAAATCAATTTCACTGCCCTAGCTGAGCAGTGAAATTGACTATTATGGGAGCTGCCCGGTTTGGCGGCTCCCCTGGACTGAGCTAGGGGGCTGGCCCGAACTGGCTGCCCACGCCGGTTCAGGCCAGCCCCCTAGCTCAGCCCCGGAGCTTCGGGTGACAGCGGGGGCTGGCAACCCAGCCCCCGCCGCCACCCAAAGTCCTGCAGCTGGACTAGGGGGCAGGCCCGAAACGGCAAGGGCAGCCGGTTTGGGCCAGCCCCCTAGCTCAGCCCCGGGGCTTCGGGTGACGGTGGGGGCTGCCGCCGCCGCCGCCGCCGCCGCCACCGCCACCGGAAGCCCTGCAGCTGGACTAGGGGGCTGGCTGTGGGCAGTGCATGGTGGGACAGGTACCCACCATGCACTGCTCTTCTATCGCAAAGGAGCATTCACACGGGTGAATGGTCCTTTGCGATAGAAGCAGCACGTGTGTACACGCGAAAGTGCTATATTTATAGCGCTTTCCTTGTCCCACAATAGCTTATTGCAGGACAAGTTTATCGTGTGTACATAGCCTCAGTTTCTTCATTGGCCTTGACTCTCCAAATCCTTTGCACCACTTCTGAGGGGTGTGGGAAGTATATTTCTGTATAGTTGGTTAAATGAATTACTCAAAGTTCTGTATTACTATGCCTAGTAAGGACCTATTTGTCTAAAAGCATTTCTTGACTCTTTGTTGTTGTCTGTATTGTTACAGACAAACAGTACTTGCTAACAGGTATTTTGAAATAAATTAGCAAAATAATTGAAATGGGCATGGTTATGGTTGTGTTACTTTATCAAATAAAATGTGGAGAATTTTGAAGAATTTTAATATATCGTGTGCAGAATTTTTAATTTTTTGCCACAGAATTCCCCCAGAGGTATTGTTTGTATTGTGTAAGACTCTCTTCTATGCCTTGTAAAGCACTAAAAACACTGCCAAATAATAAAAGTAACTGCATGGAGTGGCATAGAAATTATCAAGTGCAAATGTGTACTTTGTTTTTCAAATATTGGTTCAGTTAATTTTTTGAGTTCATTTGAGTAAAATTCAGGCAATGAATCAAAGTGTCTTATCTTCAGAAAACAGCTGGTACTCTGCGTGGCCTAAAGCTGCTGGTATTAAAAAATATGGAGATACATAAGCCCAAAAAGTCACTATCGAACATACTGGGAAGGAGTGTTAGTGCGTACGATTCAACATGCCTGGCTGCTGTTTCTTGCTCTGACACAAGCTGCTTGGGTTGGAGTTTACAACTCTGTAAACTGGTTTATCATTCAATGCCCACACCGTCCTGACCACTGTCTGATAAAACCAAATCACCTGTGAAGTTAATTATCACTATTTTACAGATAAGTAAACCGACGAACAAGGAAATCCTAGCAGAGCATTAACAGTTTTAGATTATGGTTTCCTATAGTTCATTTCAGCACCTCAAATGGCTGGAATGTGTGAATCTTACGTAGTGCTTTTGAAGGACCAGAGGATCATGCCAAACAATTGAAAGCAGAAGCATATAGGCAAACAGAGGAGAGGGTTTGTGAGAAGAAATAAAAATGTGAAGGGCTATTAGCCCCCAGAGAGTGCTGGATATCTTTTAAGCTGGGTTACTATTAATTTATTGGGACGAATTATCTGTGTCTATTTGTATGGCACTTACTGAGGAAAAGTGAAGTCAAAGATAGTTTTATCTTTGGTTTTGAAAGTGGCTAATTCCGCAAGGGGAGAGAATTCCTAGTGTAGGGCAAGCTCTTGTGAAAAGCATTCTCCTGCACTCAGAAGCCTCCCCCTGTTGCTTGAGCTTGATAGTTTCATATTGTTCCAGTGGAGCTCATAGCTGTGGGAGACCATAGTGTCTGGGGGAGAAGTTAAGGCCAGTCCCAGAGAACAAACTGAAAACCATAACAGAGCATTTGACTCAGACACTTCATCTGATAGGAAGCCAATGCAGGGAATCAGAACAGCCAGTTTATTAATCAGATGGATTTTATATCAGTTTGAGGTTCTTCAAGGTATGTGGCTTCCTTATAAGAGTTTCTTGGAGGTCCCAAATTTATGGATCGTGGGGTGAGGTCTAAATCTGAGAGGAAGGTATTCCGTCTTTTGGGCAATTACAAATGGAAAGGGAGCATATTTTGCTACCATGGCTACTTGGGTATCCAACAATGCTCAAGTCCAAAAGGACCCCAAGGTGATGAACTAATTTCACAATGCAAGGGAAGATGCCCTCACTGCAGAGAGATGTTATCTGGGGATATGCTCTGCTAAAATATTTTCTCTTCCTGCCCCAGAATTGCCTGGGTTCAGCCTTAACCAACTGCTCTCTGCAATGCACTGGAATAACTGGCAGATGGTGGTGTTTCCTTCTGATGCAGAAGAGATGTTGGTGGGAGTAACACCCTCAGTCTGTTTTGCCTTGTCTACTCTCCTAACAGGTTCATACGGATGCCAATACTATAGGAGAGAGGCTGAGTCTTGTGGATCTTGAGAACTTTTATTTAAAAGAATTCTAGAATACTTAATCAAACCACTATTGCAATCTGAAGAATTAGGGGCCATTATGGAAGAAAACTCATGTTTAAAACATAATTAACTCTGTAAATTAGCGAAGCTTCATTGTTAGAGCCACAGCAGTTTACACCAGAACTATTTTGTGCACTGAATTTCAGTGTGCCTTAATAGACAGAAATGACCACAACAAATCAAGTGGTGATTTTCTGTTTTATTCAGACAAATATCAGAGCAAAATCAGCAGGCATAGCAGGAAATCAAATGCTCCAGCAGAAGCGAACATGACTTTTTCCAGCCCACACAATTTAGAGATGCAAAACTTCATTGTACAGAACAATCATGTTTCCAATAAAAAACTGTGGATGGAAACAAGGATTATTTCCTGGGAGCCAGGTGCATGAAAGGAAAATAAATACTTTTGATGTCATTATAGGTTGTTGGTAATGTGATGAGCTGGAGACTATAATAATGAATTTTTTTCATAGTATTAGTAGGTTAACATAATTTGTGCATGTGATTTCTGGAGTGTTTAGTGTACAGAGTCCTTTGTGGATTTTGTACAAATGCTTTGAGGTGCTGAGGGAAGATTAGTGAAAACCAGAACTGAGCTAATTAGAACTTCAAAGCATCCTTGCTTTGTTTAGTTGCAAATCCTACCTTTCTAGAATGGGCTATCTAGTCTGTATCATTGGCTGTTACCAGTGTGCTGAACAAAATATTCATGAGCAGATTTTCATCTTATTGTGTGGGACAGTCAGTACCGCATCCCTCTGTGTTTACAGGAGCCATATAAATTAGAGCCCCGAGAATCTAAAATATAGAACAGACTTACTTGTTATCTTGGAGGTGAACTGAAAGACTTTCATTGTCTAAAACTTCAGAACTGAATTCATTTTCCTTTCACCAAATGATCTCATATATATTAGCACCTTTCGTCCTGAGAGACTCCAGAGAACTTCACAGTCTTTTCAATCATTTCTCAGATGAGTGAGTAGCAGCCAAAATGCAGCACAGCAGCAGGGGAGGGGAGGAAATTTTGGCCAAGAACAGCATGGCAAATCCCTTCTTTAATGTGTCATGTGACTTTTAAAGTTGAAGAGAGCAGAATGGACCTGAGTTTTTAAAGGTCTCATCAGAGAGACCCTTTTCACACTCAGCAAACTTCATTTTATCTACTGCAGAAAGAGGATGGGCTGCTGTGCTGGGACATGAAAGTGCTAGTTTGTGTTAACATGCTCCTCTTCAAAGAGGACTACATTAACATGACCTAGGAACCTTTACATTTGCCTGCAGCATCCACATGGGAAGTTACAGTGAAGCACTTTGATGCACACTGCTATTTACACCTGTCATGGCATGTACATCTGTGCATCTCTGGGCTATGATCTATATGATTTTTCTATTCACTTTTGCAATGCAATTGTATGGTTTGATGCCCAGTATAACATGCAAGGTTCCTTTATGAGTGCTCATAACCTATTCTATAGTTTTACTATGGTATCATGTTTCCTGCAGCATCATGTATGTGCACCTATGTGAAGTAGGTTACATGGCTTAGGGGGGAAGTGAACCAGTGTAGTTGTTTTCCAGCAGCATGTAAACAGCCAAGGTTGCATAGAGTCCAGAGAGGTCTATAACAAAAGACTCACCTCTACAGGAGAGGAGGGGGCTGAGAGGAGACAGAAAAACAAAGAGAGACAGCTTAAACTGGAAAGAAGCTGCTGCCCAGAGAAATACCCTCTGAGAAGAAACTACAAGCTTTTAGGTCTACCCCTTGGCCAGGAGTGCCTAAGCTGGCTAAACACCACCATGAGCCAAACTTGGGGATAAGAAAGACGAGAACAAGTTAAAGAGTGATCCTATATAGTGTTATAGGATAGTGGTTATGTACTCGTGGTTACTTCTGACTGCTTTATTAAATGATTGTGCATTGATTTGCTATATACTCACTTAAAATCATATCCTAATCAATAAACTAGTGTTTGTTTTATGTAAAGATTTGTGGATGTTAGAGAATATGAGTGAGGGAAGCTGGACAAGATCCATTTCAATGTTAAACGGATGGACATGAATATATGGTGATTGGAGAAGGATCCCAATCCCTGTAAGACAGAAGTTCCCACTGTCTTATCTGGGGCTGGGGTGCTCACTTGGGAACCATTGCCTGAGCGGCCAGAGAGCACACACTCACTGCTTGGAACCAATTACCCGCAGGAGGCTGGTGTGGACTGACTCAGGAGTGGATAGTCACCTGGCAAGAATAAGTAAGGGTCCAGGAGTGGAGATTGAGGGGAAGGAGGGGGCGGGTCACAGCAGCACACCAGACCAGATTTGGGGAGCAGCCTGTCACAACACCCCTATAGTCCAAACTGCAGGGTACAAGGGTGCTGGAATAATTTTTATAGTGGGTGTCCTTAGAGCCACTGAACGAAACCGTAAACCCTGTTTATAATGGAAACCACTTCAAGCCAGTGGGTGCTGTCATGCTGCTAGTTCCAGCACCTATCGTGGGCCAGTGTAGACAAGACCTTGAATACTGCTTCTGTCTTTGCCACTAAGTTGTTGCATCTGACAAAGTGGGTTGGAGCCCACGAAAGCTTATGCTCAAAGAAATTTGTTAGTCTTTAAGGTGCCACGGGACTCTCGTTTTTTGCTGTATAGAGATTAACGTGGCTACCTCTCCGGAAAGTTTTTGCAGTGTTCCTCTATAATGATTGGAGGTGACTGAGAGCACAAAGCAAAGGACTACACATTCCTACATACTCTTTCTTTATACAAAAAAATCCCACAACAGTCTTTATTATAAACATTTCTTTCAGTTATGGTGTTTTTTGTTTTTTTTTAAACAATTTAACTCTCTCTCTCTGTGATTAGGACAGAGCACAAGAATAAAGAGAAATGCCAAACAACAGACAACTGGTTTCTTCAATAACAAGAAATAATTTCACCAGATCCTGCAAACCAACCATTTTGGGAAACTTTCTATTGGGAAGGACTCTGTTGGAGCCTTCCCTTGCCACAGGTGGCAACTCCCAGTACTCCCTGCAGCGAGCAGCTGGTGAAGCCTTTCCCCATTGCCTCACCTGCCATAGGCTTTCTCGGGTACATGTAGGCTACACACCACAGTGTGGATGCAGCTTGTTTTTCCCTGAGGCATATAACTGCACATATACTATATGCTGTTGAAAGTAGAGTATAGCGTAGATGTAATCATTAAAAAAAAAAAAAAAAGGGAGGAAAAAGCTGCCTGCCAACTAGTAGACAGATGGACTAAAAAGAATGAGTGGCCACCCCAACTGTCTTCTGGGATGCTAGGATCTACAACACCACCGGGCCTTTGTTGCTTAACTTGCTTTGATCCTGAGCAGTGTCCTAATCTGAGCCGGCCAGAGCCAACATTGCCACCTCCTCTCCCAAACACCTTCTGGAATGAGAGACTATCAAAAACAACTACATAAATAAATGTCTTTTTCCTTCTCTACCGTATTTCTTTTCTTTCCTCTCTCTTTCCTTTTTCCTTCTTTCTAATCAGAGTCTGGCTTAGCCAGCCAAGACTGTATATTTCACAACACTACTGTGACCTTGAGACCAAAAAGACAGCTAAAAGCAATGCCCTAAAGAGCCTGACACTGGTACAAGTTTGCTAGATGTCAGAGTGGCTGATAAGATGGTGTGTGCTCTGCCTGTGCTTCTCCAGCATTGAGCTTTCAAGTTAGTTTCAACACCAGAGACCGAAGCTGCACCTTTACTCTTCTCTTTTCTCTCTCCTCTTGTGTGTGTTTCGTCTTTTAGGAAACAGGATTGGACTTTAACAAGCTCCAGCCTGTTACAACTAAATTCTTCTTTGTTCCCTAAAAAGACAGTTATTACCATTTTTAATACCATCTAAAAAACTTTCCTTCTCAAAACTATCTTCTGCTAAAGGGAACAAGAGATAGGGCTGCAATGAGAGCGTTACTCAGTTCTTTATACTTCACACGCTTTAACACATTTTCTCCCTTCTTGTCTGTTATCTTTAATAAAAAGTTAAGAAGATTTTTAATGGTGTATTTGCCACAGGACTAAGCAGACTGATCTTTCTCTATTCCAAACAGTGAACTGTATTTAGAACTGTTTCATGGTAGACAGTTACAGGGTCATGTTAACACCTTTGATTCTTTGTGCCCATATATTCCATCTGAATCAATAAAACCATTCCCCATCTGTAACATGCACTTCTCTACTTCACAGGGCTATTATGAGGTTAATGGCATAAAATTTGTGAGGTACTGAGATACTACCATAATGGGAACCATATAAGCACTTTACTTTTCATAGATGTGGCATTAAAATACATGGTCAGGATCATCACCTATGCTTCTGAATGTCAGTGAGACCCTTTTTGGAAGCATAAGAACAGAATAATGGCCATACTAGATCAGACCAGAGGTCTCGCTAACCCAGTATCCAGTCTTCTGACAGTGACCAATGCCAGGTGCTTCAGAGGGAATGAGCAGAACAGGCAGTCACTGAATGATCAATTCCCTGTTGTCTACTACCACCTTCCAGCAAGCAAAGGCTAGGGACATACAGAGTATGGGGTTACATCCCTGGCCATCTTGGCCAATAGCCGTTGATGAAATATCCTCCAGGAACTTTTCTAATTCCTCTTTGAACTGTTATAGTTTTGGCCTACACAATATGCTGTGGCAATGAGTTCCACAGATTGACTGTGTGCTTTGTGAAGAAGTATTTCCTTTTGTTTATTTTAAACCTGCTACCTATTAATTTCATTGGGTGAACCCTAGTTTTTGTGTTATATGAAGGAGTGCCTAATGCTTCTTTATTCACTTTCTCTATAGCATTCAAGATTTTATAGATCTTTATCATATCCCCTCTTAGTCATCTCTTTTTCAAGCTGAATGGTCCTTGTCTTTTTAATCTCTTCTCATATGGAAGCTCTTCCATACCCTAATCATTTTTGCCCTACTTTGTACTTTTTTCATTCCTAATTTATCTTTTTTGATATGGGGTGATCAGAAGTGCATGCACTAGTGAAGGTGTCGGTGTAACGCAGATTTATGTAGTGGCATTATAATAGTTACTTGCTTGTTCTCTTTATTATAGGTTCAACCAGTTTGCCTAGTATTAAAGTTTGGCTTGGTGACTGTAATTGCAAGGATTGCCTCTGAAGCCTTTTAAAAAAAATTGGCATCACATTAGTTAACTCCCAACCATCTGGTCCAGAAACTCATTTAACTCATTTAGAGTTTACATACCACAGTTAATAGTTCTGCAATGTCATATTTGAGTTCCTGCAAAACTCTTGGGTGAATACCATCTGGTCCTAATGACTTATTACTGTTTCATTTATCAATTTGTTCCAAAACCTCCTCTAGTGACATCTAAGTCTGGAACAGTTCCTCAGATTTGTCACCTAAAAAGATCAACTTAGGTGTGGGAATCTCCCTCACATCTTCTATAGTGAAGATGATGCAAAGAATTCATTTAGCTTTCCCACAATGGGCTTGTGTTCCTTCAGTGTTGCTTTAGTACCTCAATTGTCCAGGGGCCTCACTATTTGGCAGGCTTTCTGCTTCTGATGGATTTATTTATTTATTTTTGCTGTTAGTTTTTGAGTCTTTTGCTATTTGCTCTTCAATTCTTTTTTGCCCTGCCTCATTATACTTTTACACTTGATTTGGCAGGGTTTATGCTCCTTTCTATTTTCCTCAGTGGGATTTAACTTCCAATTTTTAAAGGATGCCTTTTTGCCTCTGATCATTTGTTTTACTTCATTGCTTTGCCCTTGTGCCACATTTTTGATCCTTTTACTCTGTTTTTTCCATTTGATGTATACATTTCATTTGAGCCTCCATTATGATGTTTTTAAGAAGTTTCCATTCAACTTGAAGACATTTCACTTTTAATGGCTGTTCCTTTTAATTTCCATGTAACTAGCTTCCTCCTGTTTGCGTAGATCCCTTTTCTCATGTTAAATGTTCCTGTGGGGGACGGGGGCTTCTTTGATATTTCCCCACTCTCCCCAAAGATATTATATTTAATTATGTTATGTTTGCTATTACTGAGCAGCTCAATTCACCTCTTGGACCAGATCCTGGGCCCCATTTAGGACTAAATCAAGAACTACCTTTCTGCTTGTGAGATCCAGGATTACCTGCTCCAAGACATTGTCATTTTTGGTATCTAGAAATTTTATCTCTGCATTGCGTCCTGAGATGATATGTGCCCAGTCAATATGGGGATAGTTGAAACACCCCATTATTACTGAAATTGAAATGATGAGTTCTAGACAGGGAAGAGCAGGGTGTTTTATTTTTTATTTGCAACACAATGGACAGATGGTATTAAAGTCTGGAGGCTTTAAACAAATGAGCCATTCAATAATTTACAACACTGAAGCAGAACCATGTGTGAAAAGATGTCAACTTTGAAAAAATTCCAATAATCCCAGCGGTGAACAATTTAATTATTGATTAAATATCCAATTTTTAAAATCTATTTCAGAATCTAAAAGAGGGGAAATTTGGGGTAGGGATTTTCTTAAAGATGAGCTAAGAAAAACTGGTAAAGAAAAAAGTACCAGATGAAGTCTCAAATTATACACAGAAGATATGAATACAATCAGAGTCTCATTTTTATTGCTACTGCAACTGATGAGTGCTACTGTGGGTTAGGAGAGAACTCCCCTTTACTTCAATGGGAAAGGCCTTTATATTGTAATCATATTTAATTTTTAATGACCAAAAATGGCCCTAAACCAAAAGTTGATAATCAGTTCTTCTTATCACAAGTGTAATTCTAAAATATTGGAATCCGCAAATCTAGTGCTTAAAACAGCACACTCATTGTTATGCTGGAAGGTGTTCATGGCTGACATCAAGTGAGTCTTTGATCTACAGATCATCACAGAACTTGTTAAAGTTAATGGCTGAACTAATGGATGGAGCAATTAAATGCCAATTTATGTAGTGATAGCTGGAAACAATAGGAAACCACCACCCAGGGCAGTGCAAAGCATAGCAAGGACAAGCAGAATCTAAACTGTGTGGATGAATGGTTTCCCTGGTACTAATTGTAAGCACAGGGGTTAAGTGATTGATTGTTTGCAGCTGTGTGTGAGCAAAGCCATTGTGTGCTGTTTGTCCCTACTATATTCCGGGAAACAAGACTTTGTGTTCTTTCTTTGTAAATAAACAGAATTGTGCCAAAGAATGAATCTGATGCATATCACCAATTTCTTTTCCTACTAGAAACAACCTAGCAAAGCCCCAGATATTGGCAAATCGCTCTACCCAAAAGAGGCAACAATATATTGGTTTGGGTATTTAGGATTCACAGTTAAAGGTAGTTTATGTATTTTGGCCCGAGTTCTTTCATTTACATCAGTGTAAGCCCAGTGGCTTCCTGGAACTACACTGGTGAAACAAAATTTTTGCCTTTTGTTGGCTTTGTGTTGTTTTGTAGTGTCGGGTAAAGTTTATTTAAAAGCCACATAAAGACAGAAAAGCATTTTACACTTAAGGAATAAAACACTACATTAACAACAAATCTTTTGTCATAAATGAGAGGGAGTCATTAACATGGGAGAATTCTGATACTTCCAAAAACCCATGATATTTAATGTCAGTGGGGCTGGGGTTTTAAATGGATGTAACACAGAGCAGCATTTGACCCACCTGCAACTGTAGACGAATGAAGATTTGGATCCACAAGGCTGAGGATGCAGAATTTAAGTGACAGGTCAAGAGATGAGATTTCAGCAGAAAGGGTAATGCAATTTTTTAACTCTAGCCCAGAAAAATAAGAGACTAATTAACAATCTGTCTCTGAAGAGAATAGCTTCAGCCCTTTTTATCCATGATTAAACCTGCCTGAAAGTGATCCCCCACTGGAAAATTACTTAACTTTTAATTAACTCCAAGAACTGCTAAACTGAGATAGTCACTGAGCCAGAAGGCAAAAATGTGCAGAACAATTTGAAGGTTGCCTAATGGAAAGTGAGATGCCAGAGTGCCCAAACTCAAACATGGATGCACAAGCATGGTAAGGTGTTGTAAGGAATGGTGAAAGAACATTCCTATCAAGCAGGGAAATTCTTGTTCACTGCATATCACCCCTGAAGGGGTTAAAATGGCTATGAAGGAGCTATTTGGCAGAATCGGCTGTACCTGGGTGAGCTGTAGGCTCACTATACAGCCTACAGCTGAAGTACAGGTGGGCAGGAAGTGACTGGGATTGTACAGAGTCAGAGCAAGGAGAGCAGAAAGGTTATAAGAAGATAGAGTTGGCAGTCACACTTCTGGTTGAAAGAAAGGAAGAAGACAAAACTTAGAGAAAACAGCAGCAATGATGAGACCACTTAGAAAGTAGCTGCTGTTTGTATATCCCTAGGCTGGAACCCTGTGTAGAGAACAAACCTGGGTTCCCCTCCCAGTCTCTGGGTGATGGCACAGGCAGTAGACTTTGAAGACTGCCTGAGTCAGTTTTGTTATAAAGACTTGGATTGCCTGAAAGGGAGGGAAACTGGCTGGAGGGCCAAGACATGAAGAGGAAGCAATGTAGCTCATTGGGTGTGAGAGAGGCAGTCAAGTGAGAGATCAGTAGAGCCCTGCATGGATACACAAATGTGGATCTGGATCCGATCCGCATCTGATAAGTGTCAGTATGTATCTAATCCATGATTTGTATGCCAGGTTTTGTGTGTATCTGCATCCACACTGTCGCCACCTTGCAGCAGCTCCGGCTCCATGAATAGGAGCGGAGCGTTTGTCTGGGTGGCTGCCTCCCTGTGTACTATGTAGCGCTAAAGATGAATTTATACCATAAAAGTGCTTCAAACAATGGAATATTCATTGATAAAAATACCATGCACATTCATTCACTTGTAACTCCGTATTGGAACCAAAACTCCATTTTGGATTGTTTACTTCATATTGTATTGCTCGGCCTAAGTTTTGCTGAAGCTTCATTTACATGTGTGAACTTAGTTTGGATGTGTGAATGAAGGAGGTGTGTGTGTGTGTGTGTGTGTGTGTGTGTGTGTGTGTGTGTGTGTGATGGGATCGGTCTCCAAGGCCAACCTGTCCTGATGACAAACTGTCAGCACCACCTTAATGGTTGAAGCACAATGCAATCAAACCCCGCAAAAGCAAGAAGAATCCACCCTAGAAAGAAAGGGACAAAAAGCCCCATCAAGAACAAGATAAAAATCACATCTGCCATTAACTGATGACTCCTGGTCATATAATGCCCTGAGGCAGTGTGACACAGCAAGATCCATGGATCCATGGGTGAGACTGCATAGCTTTGGGTAATGTTCTGCACAGCATCCAAGTGTGTTGGTGCACAGCTGTGTGCCCGACAGAGACCCTGCTCTTCCTCATGCCCAGCTTGCCTGGCCAGGTAGCTGCCATGAGCTGTGAACACCAGCCATGATATCAATTTACGATCACAAGCAACAATCAGTACTGGTAACCATACATGACCAACAACAGAACGTCTGAGGGGCGGTGTGTGTGCGTGCGTGTAGGTACTAGATATTAGCTATTAACATAAGTGTGTTTTCCTCACAGTAAACATGGCATATTGCCTTGTCCCCCTGAATAAGATGCTGCTAGTTTTTCTTTTTAAGTACAACAACTGTAGCATAACTGAGAAAGCAGGTGCTTAAAACTTTGCCCACACTGTTGTTTTTATTTTAAACATACATTTTATGCAAAGTCATGGTGTCTTGGTGTATCCGCCATGACTTCTGGGGCAGCTGCCAGTGTCAGCTCTTGGACTGTTAGACAACACCAGCTGCCCCCCAACAACTGACCTCCATTGCTTACTGAATGGACCCCCAAAGAGCTGCAGATCCCATCCTACGCCCCCTAAACAGCTAGCGGGTCCTGATGCAGTTCAGAGTCTACCCTAGCCCTGATCTGAACAACTTTTACTCAGTCTCTGCCTGCAGGGCTGGATTAACCCCCTTGTGGGCCCAGGGCTATAAGATTTTGTGGGGGCCCTGGCCAGCCTGGAGGCAGGACAGTGGGATCTCTGGCAGGCAGGGGACCATCCTTACATTGGCATCCCCTCCCCAACAGCAGCAGCGCACCATGGGAGGGGTCTATGAGTCCATGTCCCACTCTCCGCCCTCTCCCCATTAGCAGCAACAATGCCTCGCAGGGTTGGGGAGAGTCTGTCCTGCTCTCCCCCTACTGTGGGGGCGGTGAGGCAGTTGTGATAGTCACTCTGGGGGTCCCTTCTCATGCCCAGGTCAGGGTTGGAGGACACCCTGGCTGTGAACTGTGACACCCTGGGCTGTGGGGCTCCTGCTCTAACATTTCCTTCCAGCCTCCCCTTCCCTCAGAGTGTCCCCCTCACTCACATCCACCTCTGGTCCAGCCTCTTTTTCTCCCAACCCCTAACCTCCCCATCTCGATTCCCCTCATCTCCTCATCTGTCCTCCACCCACACACTTCCCCCTGCCCTCTTCCCATCCTGTTCTGCCCCCTTCACCTCCTCTGGCCCCTTACACCCATGTGCCCCCCTCTAGCCCAGCCCC
>ML685779.1:17615242-17643302 GCA_007922175.1 Pelusios castaneus
GGGGGCTGGCAATGCAGCCCCCCCTGCCACCGGAAGCTCTGCAGCTGTGCTAGGGGGCTGGCTGTGGGCAGTGCATGGTGGGACAGGTGCCCACCATGCACTGCTCTTCTTTCGCAAAGGAGCATTCCAAGGGTGAATGCTCCTTTGCGAAACAAAGTGCACGTGTGTACGTGAGAAAGCGCTATATTTATAGCGCTTTACTTGTCCCGCAATAACTTATTGCGGGACAAGTATGCTCGTGTGTACATAGCCTTAGAGTCAGAGGAGGAACAGCTGAGGGTGGGCTATTCAGTAAGCTGCAGCATTGCTTCCTCAGCAGATGAAAATAGAATCCGCATCCAAGCTCCAATCAACAACAATGGATCTGCAGATATCTGGATGGATCTGCGTATGTGGATGCCCGTGGATCTGCAGGGCTCTAGAGATCAGGACAAGGGGCGACATAATTGGAGTGATCTAATCCCCAGATGAGCCACAAAGAGGCTCCATAGCAATGAGTGGAACAAACACCATCACACCAACAAAAGAGAAAAGGAGGAAAGAAAACGTTAACAGGTTTTATATCCAAATGTGTACCTCTGTTATACACTGTAAATGGGAAATTATACCAACAGGTAGTTGTATCTGTTATGTAATGGCCAATAGACTTATTGTCTGTGGTTGATCTTTATCCATGAAGTTTCCTCTATTTATTAGTTAGTTTTCAGAATGGTGGAGCAGAGAATAGTGGATTCTTGAGAAAGAAGAATCTCATCAAAAGAATTCCTTTTTTAGTGAAATCTCATATCTGAATATCCTTCACCTTAGTGTCCTAAAAAGGCATAACCAGTGGTGTGATTAGCAGAAGAAATGACAATGTGCTACCTTTTCCAACGGTCCTTTGGATTTCAAATGTAGAGCAGAATTGCTCCTTTGTGGCCAGGAGGAAATTATAGAGGAAAAAATTATAGAAATTGCCATTTGGTAAAATTTGGCCCAAATCCAACTCCTAAATTCAGCTGGTCAAAATATTTTGAACAAGACCATTTTTCAAGTTAGAAAATTTTAATTTTCTATGGGAAAAGATTGATTTCAATGGAATTTCCTGCCAGGAAAAGTTTAACAAAATGTTTCGATGCTGAAATGTCAAAATGTTCATTTTGACTGGAAGTGTCAAAGCAAAAACACTTTATCATTTCAAATAGAAACTTTTGAGAACAACTCATCCTGTGAAAAGTTTGGATATTTTGACTTTTCATTGTAATTTGAAATGAAAACAAATGTAAAAATTTTGGCATTTCCCATGAAATAAATATTCTGTTTTACCAATTGGCTCTAATCTTAAGTACATTTAGTATCAAAAGTTCCAGAGCCAAATTCTGCTGTTAATTATATTCTCCTATGTTTGCTTGGTACATGGGCCGAATTTACCTCAGTTTTTACAACTGGCCTAAATACAACAATGATGGAGGCATTAGAAACCATTAACTGGCTACCTAAGATTTTATCTTTTCATATGATGAATGAGAGAAATTTATTATTATATTTTTAGTGTTGTTAATATGAAGTCTGTCTTTGAATACACAAAGCTACAAATCAGGCAGCATTTGTACAAAATAGCTACCATAATCATGAGAAAAGTCAAATCCAACCCATGTGGTAAGATTATGTTCTGTGAAGATAATTACCGTGTCATACAGTGAAGTACAGAGGTTCAAATAGTTATATTTGCTGTGTAATGCTAGTTATTCAAGAAATGAATACTGTTTCTACTTGTGATAGAAAGAACTGTGAGATAGAAATAAATCCTTATTTTATTTTTAAACAAATTAAATGAATTTGGCAATAGCCAGAAAAAAAAATCATCTGATTGTGTGAAAAACTGACTGAATTTCTGTGTAATAAGGTTCCAGGACTGTGACTCTCTCTGTGTGTCACTCTGAAGCCTAGAATGTCTGAGTCAATGTGAAATGATAGAAGACAGCAGCCAGCAAGACTGAGAGCTTTTTTGTTTAAAATACCACCAAGGTCAATCATCACTAGAATTTAGGCTGTCACTTTCCAGTTTTTAACTTCGCAGCCATTTTTGGCTTTTTTTTTTTTTTTTTTTTTTTACACTTAATGAATTTCAACTATAAAACAGCACGGGCTCTCACATCTTATTTGATACTACTGAAAGATTACAATTCTATGATGTTATTAGTATATTTCACCCTATTCTGTTCATTCAGTTCATTTGAATGACAGACAGCTGCTTAATGAAAGATTCTGGTAAATAATTAGCAGTAGTATTTCTGCTAAATTGAAATCTTCATTTCTGCTTCCTGCTATTTAATGAATTAGGCATTAGGCAATTTCTTTATCCATGCAGTTCTTATATATGCACATAAGCCTACTTTCAGACTGTCTCTTTGACAGTGCTTGGTTTGATTTACATGTTAATGACTACATCTGCTGTGCAAACAGATTTTGTCAGAGGCCAAGCTAGAGGAAGCATGCAAAACTACTAATTTCTGAGCTTATATGCCTTTAAGACAGAAAGATATGGAAATTAACAAACTGCTTTGGCAGAGGGAAATCAGCCAGCTTATAGAATACAATCAGGATCCTTTGAAATGTAGTACCTCAGTGCCAGTTCCCATACCAAGAGTAAAAGAATTTGCAATTGCATATGGCCACTTAAGCACTGCTTATTTTTGTAGAAAGTGTGATTGGCTTTAAAAGGTTGAGATTTACATTTTTGGCAGCCTCCCTGGCTAGGGAATGAGTGTTTCTCTTTAAGAGTTTACTAAATCAAGCATGGGGGACTAAATGTCCTGAATTAACAGTACCAGTAGAGGAAGCAGGCATGGATATCTTCTGAGTGCTGCCCATGACAACTATTCCATAGCAACTCTTCATTAGGCCCACAGAAAAAGTTTAGGAGGAGGGCTGCAACATGGCAATCATGGACATAATTTCTACTGCAAATTTTTGGGGCTGCATTTGCTGCTTGTCTTTAGGAGCTCTCCGTGAAAATTACCAGGTGAGCAGATCTCAGAAGCCAGGCGACCATCACATTTCTCCAGGCAAGTGCAATTTATGGCTGTCACAGCTCACTCCCATCTTGCCTGTGCCTTATTTTGAAAGGCCTATTGAGCACAAACAACCTTTGTTCCTGCTCTCTTGGATGAAAACCCCCAACTTAGTGGAAAATGTTCTTTTGGAAAGGTTAGTTCACATGGTGTGAGATGGAAAAGTAGGGTGTACTATCAGAGGTCAAAAAGCACAGCATCAGCTAGCAGAGAGTGTCCCATGTGGTTGGCATTTGAAATTATGCTATTGTTATAAATCACTTCCTCACATCTGCCTTCTGGCTCATAGCACATCATAAAAATAAATTATCAAATCAAAGAGGACTTTAGAAGATGGATCAACTATTCCTTACAAACCTATGAAATAAAGGTTGATTTCTGTGATGACAGGACGCACACTAGATTCAGTTCATCTAACAAAATCAGTAAGAGCCAAATTTTTAAGGTGCCTAAAGATGTAGACAGGTGCCTAGCAGGATTTGTACAAGCACTTAGGTGCCTAATTCCTTTTGATTTCAAGCTCTTTGGTGATTTTGAAAAATCCCACTAGACAGCTAGGAATTTGAAATCAATAGGATTTAGGCACCTCTCTGTATCTTTACTTACCTAAATACCTCTAAAAATCTGGCCCTAGATTAAGATGACCCACTCTCTCAGTACAGTGAAAACTGAACCACACTGCAACAGGTTAGTTGGACTATCACAGGGTTGCAAAATGGGCATCCTAGGAGCCACATGGAGTCCAATCATTTGTATAGACACCTTCCTAACAGCAGAGAGAGGATAAAATTAATCAGCTCCAGGATTTGTACCGCTATTGAACTCATAGACCAAGCAAGGTTCATTCATCTATCAACAGAGGTAGGAATACAGTTGTGACACTGAGCCCCATTGGTGCCAGTTGTCAAAGGGTTCACTAATCTGTGCCACTCTTATCAGACTGACAACTTACTGTACCCAACGCATTACTTTCATGATACTTTGGGTAAGTGCTTTGTAGGGCAGTGGTTCTCAATCGTTTCTGGGTCATGATGCACTTGGCAGTGTGTTGCGACCTTACAGGACACACCAGCTCACCCCACCAGGCAGAATCCAGACATCTTCCTGGCTGTCTGAGACACACTACTGTGTGGTGACACAGCAATGTGTCCCAACACTGGTGGTTGAGAACCACTGTTTTAGGGTATCAGATTAAAGCCAATGACAGACTGGTCATTGACATCACTGTGAAATGTACACATTGACACTAAATAAGGAACTGTGTGTATGTATCTATTTACTGAAATTATGTTTTAAAGTCTGTAACAAGAGGAAGTGGACAGACAGGTTTTCTGCCAGACAAAAGATGTATACTCATCTATCCCTGCCTCTGATGTAAATTAAGTGTTGTAAGTCAATACACAGGAAGCGCACTCTGCCATGTGTAGTGAACAGGAAAAACAGATGATGGGGGTGTGTGAAACCAGAAGGGAAAGCACAGTGGAGAAGAGTCTTATCTGGGGATCTACTTCAAAAGGGAACTTTCAAAGGTTTACTGGACTATAGGAGGAAGCAAAAAGGAAAGCGCTTCTTGCATTCATGAAAGCTGGCTCATGTGGGATAAGAAATTCCTCTAGACTAGAGAAGGACTTTAACCTGTTAGAGTTCACTTTAGATTCTAAAAAGCATGTTATGCCTTTTATTTTACATGTAGCCTGTTCACATTATCCTTGTTCACTATCTCTTCCATCTTAATCTTTACAAATAAATATATTTGTTTTCACACAAGGTGGATTCCAGTGCTGTGTTGTTATAAAGGACCTGATACTAAGCTGTGCAAGTCAAGCAGTGTGGAGACTGTCTCTTTGTAGACAACTTTCCTGTGAAATCCAGTGACAGGAGTTGGACTCTACTGAGAGGTATGGGGACAAAGGAGTCAGTGAGTTGGTGAGAGTCATTAACATATGCTAAAGAGAGCAAGATCTGCAGAGATCCGGAAGTTTTCAAAAACCATAACAAAACCAAAATTTCAATGAGAAACAATATTAACATTTTCAATTAGTCTCATTCAGAATTATTTTCCCATCAAAAATTTGGTGTGAACTCAGTGGTTATGTCTACACTAGGAAAAGTTAGGTCGACTTTGTTAAGTCGACCTAAAGTCGACCTTATTAGGTCAATTTAACAAAGTGCTTTCCCTTAACTGGGACCTATTAATTCGACCTAACTTCCTTTAGGTCGACATAAGGAAGGGTCAGGTCGACCTAAGGAGGCTTAGTTCGACCTAATAAGTGGTCCTTACTAAGTCGACCTAAGCTTTCATTAGGTCGACTTAAGGATTTTCTTAAGTCGACCCTAATGAAAATCTAGTCTGGACAGGGCTTAAGATAGGTTGACTTAAGCCTCCTTAAGTCGACCTAACTTGCCAGTGCAGACATAGCCAGTGAGTCTGAAATTTTTCACAGAAATTATATTGGTTACTAAAATTATTTGAGGCAAAATAATATTGTCTCAGAAAGGCAACCAAATGGAATTTCATGGCACTGGCGAAAATAGCAGGTGCAGGCCTCTTTCACCCTATCCAGATTTAAATCCTGCTAAGAGTCGCATTTAAACAGGCTGGGACTAATTTCTACCTGAACGTCAATTTGTCTTGTGTAAGAGGAGCAGGAACCTGCTTCTTGATGGATGCCACCATCGCTTTTGCCCAGGTGGCTCCAGCTCTGTCTGGGCAAACACTGACACAATTCTCAGACAACAGAGTCCTGTGGCACTTTTAAAGACTAACAGATTTATTTATCGCATGAGCTTTTGTGGGAGAAAATCCCACTTCGTCAGACGCTTTGAAGATGGGAAACTTACAGAATGGGAGGAAATTAAATGCAGGGGAGTCCATCATGTGCCGGAAATGCCCCTCTGCTTTATATATTGGACAAACAGGACAGTCTCTGCGCCAAAGAATAAATGGACACAAATCTGACATCAGAAATTGCAACACTACAAAATCAATGGGGGAACACTTCAGTCTCCCTGCTCACTCCCTTGACGACTTGTTAACACCGCACCACTTGCAAGCAATCACAACAGCGACAGCATGGATCCTGCTCTGATCTCCACTGTCGCCTTCAACATTCTGAATACATCTCGGCTGGTTGCTCAGTACGCAATGAGCTCCGAGTCAGACGAGGACACCGAGGAGCAGGGGCTGATCAATGCCATGCAGAGCAACAGCACCGTGTTGCTCAGCTCCTTCACCGATAATCTGCACACGGTACAACGCCGTTTCTGGTCGAGAGAGGTGAGCACCGAGTGGTGGGATCGCATTGTTATGCAGCTGTGGGATGACGAGCAGTGGGTACAGAACTTTCGAATGTGGAAAGCAACCTTTCTGGAACTGTGTTCAGAGTTGGCCCCTGCCTTGCGACGGAAAGACACCAACATGAGGTCAGCCCTAACCGTGGAGAAGCGTGTTGCGATTGCTGTCTGCAAGATGGCGACTCTTGACTGCTACCGGTCGGTTGCAAACCAGATTGGAGTCAGGAGGTCCACCGTCGGATTAGCCCTCTCACAAGTGTGCCAAGCCATCAATCGTGTTCTGCTACGGAGGACGGTGACGTTGGGCAATGTTCGTGACATTGTGGACGGCTTTGCTGCCATGGGATTCCCTAACTGCGGGGGAGCAATAGACGGCACACACATCCCAATTTTGGCTCCAGACCATCTCGCGACCGAGTATATAAACAGGAAGGGCTACTTCTCCATGGTGCTGCAAGCACTCGTGGATCACAAGGGGCGTTTTACGGACATCAATGCTGGGTGGTCGGGAAAGGTGCATGATGCCCACATTTTCAGGAACACTGGTCTGTACTGGAAGCTGGAAGGGGGTACCTTTTTCCCTGATCAAAAAATTACAGTGGGGGAGGTGGAGATGCCCATAGTCATCCTCAGAGACCCAGCATATTCACTGATGCCATGGCTCATGAAGCTGTACACTGGGAACCTGGATTGCAGCAAGGAGCAGTTCAATTACCGATTGAGCCGCTGCAGAATGACTGCAGAGTGAGCCTTCGGCCGTTTAAAAGGGCGCTGGCGCTGTTTGTATGGGAGGCTGGACTTGGCGGAAGACAACATCCCTGCTGTGATTGCGTCATGCTGTGTCCTCCATTACATTTGTGAAAGTATGGGAGAAAAATTTTCCCCTACGTGGGTTACGGAGGCACAGCGCCTCGAGGAAGCATACGAGCAGCCAGCCACTAGGAGTATTAGGGTGGCACAAGGAGAAGCTGCTCGCATAAGGGAGGCACTCAGGGAGCATTTCAATGATGCCCTCCCCTAGTTAACTTCCATCACGCATCAGGTGCACCGTATGAGCTTTTCAATAATGTGTACAAATAAACCCACTATTCAAAGTATTTGTTACTATTTTTATTCAAACCTAAAAGGTGGGGGTGGGGTTACAGGTTGGTGTAGCTCTGGGTCTCAAAAAAGTAGCTGGGAGGGGGGACTGGATATTGTCCTGTACCGGGGGGAAGGGTGGCCTTCAAAGAAATGCTTTGAGGGACTACGGGGAGTGGGAGGCAGACACGGCTGAACTGTCTGGAGTGGAGCCCGGACATTAATCGCCTGGGACTGCAAAGCAATCATGCTTTTGAGCAGTTCTGTTTGCTCCTTCATGATGCTTATCAGTTCGTCCCTGTGTTTCTGCCTCCTCTGTTGGGATTCCTCTCTCCAGGCTCTATTCTCCCTTGCAGATTCCTGTGTTGCTTTCAGCAGCTCATGAAACATATCCTCCCTGTTTCTTCGAGCACGCCGCCGAATGTTTCTCATTCGGTCAGCTGGGGTAGACACCGGCCTTGTGAAGGTCAAATCTACTAAAAAAATAACAATAAAGAAATTGTTAACACATAGCATAGATAACCAATGTAACCTTCCAGTAGCACATTTCACTGGAAGGTACAGGGCGGTCAACACACTACACTTCGCTGAAGCAGACAAGGTACGTTCTAATAGACGGCTTACTGGGGGCTCACAATCTGCACTGGGCACACAGATGGAACCAGATATCTCTCTCCTCAGAGTGCCCCAGCCATCTAGAATACATATCCTACATGCTGCCGGTTTCAAGCCAGGACCGTATGCTGCTGCACTGTGTGCTGCCATGGTTCCCAGGGCTGTGCTTTGCAGCTGGAGAGGCAGAGTATCCGTCTTTGGGAGCGTAGACACAAACGCTTTCCCATCTAACCTGAGTATTAGGCTCTGGAGGTACATCGAGGAAACCTTTACTGACCTAAATGCAGATGCTTATTTTACAATCACTGCTTGTGTTGATGCACTTCTAATGAATGCAGAGTAAAGAGCGTGCACAGCAGGGACCCTCAAGCACCCCCACCCCGGACAATGATATTTTAGCAGGAGCCAGACAGAGCTGCACGAAGGAGAAACTTACCTGAACCCCCCTCTGCCGCCTCAGAGGACACGCTGCAGTTCAAGCCTTGGGTGGACGTCTCAGCGGGGGTGCAGAAGAGCTCCTGGCTACACGCAGTTGCGCTTTTCTCCAGGTCATCCTCCTCCTCCTCCTTCTCAATCACGTCCTCATCCTGCTCGGCTCTGGCAATCACTGGATGAGGGGGGCTGATGTGTCCACGGGACTCTTGGCAGTGGTTGTGGGGTCCCCACTGAGGATGGCTTCTATCTCCTTATAGTACCTGCATGTAGCAGGTGCTGATCCCGAATGGCGGTTTGCCTCCTTCGCTCGATGATAGGTTATTCTGAGCTACTTCACCTTTGATCTGCACTGCACAGTGTCTCTACCATGCCCTCCCTCTGACATGGCCCGAGAAATTATGCCAAATGTGTCATAATTCCTCCTGCTGCCGCATAGCTGCGCCTGCACAGCAGACTCTCCCCAGATGCTGATCAGGTCAAGCACCTCTGCCATGCTCCAAAGGGGTGCGCGTCTTCCACGGCGGGCCGCCATTGCTACTGATGATCGGAGCACAAATACACTCCACGAGGAAGAGAGCAGGAAGTGAAACAGATGAGAAATTTGAAAATCCCGGGAATCAGTTCAGGGCAGGGCGGGGACAGTTTCATCACGGCTACAGAGCGGGTGGGGGGAAGACCAGAGAGGACGACTTTGGAATGCTGGGACAGTTCCGGAGGCCAGTCATTGCGCGGTAAGCGTACACATGAGCGCAAAAGCGCAACAGCTGTTCCGCGTTAGCTGTTACCACCCTCGTTGAGGTGGTTTTTGTATTGCGCTACAACAAGGCAGTTAACGCGCAACAGCCCTGTTGCACGTGTGTACACCGTTGTTGCTATCGCGAGGTAATAAGTTTTAATGCGCGATAAACTGATTGTGTGTACAAGGCCAAAGTTTTTCAACAGAGTCCTGTGGCACTTTTAAAAACTAACAGATTTATTTATTGCATGAGCTTCCGTGGGAGAAAATCCCACTTCATCAGACACTTTGAAGATGGGAAACTTCCAGAATGGGAGGAAATTAAATGCAGGGAAGTGTATGACATAGGCTCAGGTCAGGCTGTAACAGCAAATCAGAATAGGTGTTGGGTTTCAAACACTGGGGAACAGCAGATAGAGGAAGGTGAGATCAAATCACCTGTTGTAATGAGAGAAAAATCCATAGTCCCTGTTTAACCCCAAGGCAACTGAGTCAAAGTGCCATAGGACTCTGTTGTTTTTCTACAGTAGACTAACACGGCTACCCTTTTGGAATTTGGCAATTCTAGGAGTTCCAGAAAGGTAGCTGTGTTAGTCTACTGCAGAAAAACAAAGTTTTTCAACAGAGTCCTGTGGCACTTTTAAAGTCTAACAGATTTATTTATCGCATGAGCTTCCGTGGGAGAAAATCCCACTTCATCAGACGCTTTGAAGATGGGAAACTTACAGAATGGGAGGAAATTAAATGCAGGGAAGGGCATGGCATAGGATCAGGTCAGGCTGTAACAGCAAATCAAAACAGATGTTAGGATTCAAACACTGGGGAACTGCACATAGAGGAAGGTGAGGTCAAATCACCTGTTGTAATGAGAGAAAAATCCATAGTCCCTGTTTAACCCCAAGGCAACTGAGTCAAATTTGCATATAAATGTGAGTTCTGCAGTTTCTCTTTGAAGCTGTGATTTGTTATTCATTTGTTTCAGCACAGCTGTTAGCAAGTCGTCAATGGAGTGAGCAGACAGATTGAAGTGTTCCCCAATACCTCCAAGTTAGCGGCACTGCTCTGGATACCCGGATGGCCCCACAACATGCCAACATCTTTATGGCTGACTTAGAACAACGCTTCCTCACATCTCATCCCAAAGCACCTCTACTTTACTTACACTATATCGATGACATCATCATCCAGGCCCATAGTAAGGATGCCCTTGAAGACTTCCATAGAGATTTCAACAATTTCCACTCCACAATCAGACCAACACGGTTACCCCTCTGGAACTTGGCTAGCAAAGCAGTGTCCCTGTCTACACTGGCAAGTTAGGTCGACTTAAGGAGATCGACCTAACTTCTCCTAGTGTAGACATAGCCAGAGATAATACAAATACGTTTTAAAAAATCTACGTGGCAGAAAGAAGCATCAGAAAAGGAGCATTTAAGGCTTCAATAATAGCTGGATGCCTTTTTACGAAACACAATTTCTTTGGTGTTTTATTTAGTGATAGGAGATATTACAAATAGGCAATCCCAGAGGCACCTATAATGTACACACAGGTAATTAGATAACTGAACCTGTCCCATTCCCTGATAAAATGTCAATGAGTGTTTTTGTGCCTAAATTGGTTACTGGAAAATGAGTGCTTTGGGATTTGGGTTCCCCACCACAGTTAGCATTGCTACCAGAGAGGAAGAAAAATACCTGTGGGCCGTACATAAGTGAGAAGAACTAAAAGGAGGAAAGTAAGCAGTAACAAATGCTGTTTCCCTTAGAGATTTACTAAAATACCTGATTCAAGGGCTCCCCACAAAGCCACTTGAATACCATTCCAGCAGCAAGGCCCAAGAATCCATCTGAATTTCCCCTCCCATAAAGAGTTCATATGATGTCCCAGTGTCCTGAGACCTCTTTCAAGATGCCTTAAATGTCCTGGCTTTCCTACTGTCAGTCAAAATGTTTGGGGTTTTTGTCACTATAAAATGTGTTAAATAAGCTGTAGTGCCATTCTGATATCAAAGGCTGCGTCTACACTGGTAAATTAAGTCGACTCAAGCTTGGCTTAAGTCGACTTAGTTAGGTCGACTTAATTAAAGTCGACTTAAAAGTGCAAGTGTAGACATAGCCAAAGGTCCCATGCTCATCACAGAGTGAATGTTTTGTGCAAACCCTTGGCAAGGCGAAATTTTGTCATAGGTAGAACTGGATGGAGAACAGCAATTCCATTTCAAAATGTCTTTTGTTCCAATTTGGAATGAGAAACAAAAAAATTCAAAGTTCTCCATGAAATAGAAATCCGAAACTGAACTTCAGTCCGGTGGGTTCAAAGGGAACTATGAAGTCCTGGGAACCCCTCACAGCTTCCCAACTTATGGACAGGTGACTCCCATGCTGAAAACTACTAGGAGTCAGGCAGTCTGAGGAGTTAGCTGCCATGTGGTCCCTGATCCCTGGTTGGATGCCTAGGGTCTCTAACAGCTGGCCAGGCAGGCTGCTGAGAAGCCTTGCGGGTGGGTGACTTGTCAGGAAATCAAGAAGGTTTCACAACTGACCAAGATTCCACTGGAGCCTCTCTGCCAAACCTTTCAATTCGGACAAAAAGCAGGAGCTGACCAGAGGATGGCAATTCCATTTTGTGGCCAGTTTCTGAAATGTGCTTTCATTCTGCATTGGAATGAAACTGAAACTTTTAAAATGTTCTCACAAAATGCAACTGTGTAGAAACACCTGCTTTCTCCTCAATAAGATCAGGATTTCAATTCTTTTCTCCCCCTTCCCCGCCCTCTCTCTCTCTGGCCAGAAGTGAAAGGAACACTATTTATTCAGCAGCACTTAAAGTTTAAGCTTTCTGGTCAGAATTACCCAGAGTGCCCTACATCTCAGAAATCTTCTAGACAAAAGCTTTGTTGAAATCAATAATCCGAGTGTGAAATGTTTATGCTTCACTGAAGCATCCTATTTCAATGAAAATACCTTTTATCAAAAATATCCAAACCAGATCCAATTATCCCCTAAATATTGAGCTACAGCAGTTACAGAAGACTCCTGGATGCCAGGGGAGATCAGCCCACCTTAGGAACCAAAGGAAACCCATTTCCATTTCCCCACTGACTGCTCTTCTTACCCTCCACCAGCCAAGGGCTGCAAAATGAATCATTTGCTAGGACTGCTGCAAGCAGAGGTCATGGGGCAACCTCCCTCTCACAACTGCTACACAAGGATCAGCCACAAGGTGGTGGCGGGGCAATTAAAGGAGCATCACTGAGTTGGTCGGGGAGGGGAAAGCATAGTGAGTCAAGAACATTGGGCCTAGGAAGCAAAAGACTGCCTGAGGTAGGATGGAGAAGGTATAGAATTCATTTTTTTGTTTTGGGAGGGAGTCTGAAATAGAGTAAAGAATGTTTTACCCAGGCAATATTGCCGATATTACTGTGGGGGAAATTAAGGTCATACACACCTCAACTCAGCCCCCCGGTGGGTGCTCCTGGTGATGTTATTTTGGGGAATACCACAAGTTGCACCCCCCCCAGTGTCCAGTGCAGTCCATCCCTTTTAGCCTTTTGCAAGGCGATCCAGCCCCCCAACTGAGCCCCAGTTCAGATACCCCCCTTCTGGGGAAAATCCAGTCCCAGCAGCCCACTTGACAGAAGCGGCTTCCTCAGTTCGTTAACTGCTCTCCAGAGGTAGAAGGAGACAGGGGGGACCTGGGCCAGCCCACTTCTCCAGGCTCAGGGACCCTACACACCTTTCACCAGGCATCACTTCGACCCCAGTCCACAAAGGGTCCTTGGTCGACTTCCCCATGGCCCTCATACTTTTGTGACGTCTCCCTCTCACAGGCTTCTTCCTTTGGCTCCTCCAGAGCCCTGGCAGTCTCAGTCCTTCTCCAACTTCACTCCAGTTCCTCCCAAACCCTGGCAGTCCCTTCTCCAGGTCTCAGGCCCAGTCCTCTTCAGAGCCCTGCTGTCCACAGGGAGCTGCCCCAGGTGCTGATCCCACAGCTCCTGTGCAGGCAGGGCCTTCTCCCTCAAGCACCTGAGAGAGACTGCCCCTGCACCAGCTCTGCAGCCAGCTTTTCTAGTCTGTCCTATACCCTGATTGGCCCAGCAGCCCCTCCACATGATTGGCTGCTCTCCCAGGGCCCCTCCTTAACCCCCTATTGGCTAGTGCAGGGCCACTGCCCCATTACAGAGCCCTTATTATCATGTAGGTAGCACATCAGAGTCACAAATGGAACAACAATGTTCCACTGTATCTGGACAGGCAGGACCTTTTAGAAACACGAATTCCAGTTTCACTTAGGTTTGCAACCCAATACTTGGTGGCAGAAGCCTGCAGGACAGCCCCAGTTGAACAGGAAAGGAGAACAGAGGCTGATGGGATGCAGTGGTGTCCCTCCCATTCTGAGTCTCTAGCCACTCGCTGGCTAGTTTAGGAAAGAAGGAATCTGATTGGTTCCTTGCCTTCCTCTTCATTCATTTAAACTCTAGCCCTGGCCAAGTGAAGTATTGTTTTGTTCCCTTCCCGCAGCCCCATTCTCCTCGGCCTGCACTTGTAGCCTCAGAGTTGTATTCAGTCAGACCCACAGCAGGATTTAATAATTAGTGATAGTACTTGGTAAGAGCGTTCGTTCATCACAACTTGCAGTTGGTTTCCAGTGTGGCTGTAAGGAATTTTTCCCCGAAGTAAAAGACCTGGGATATTACTGAAGGCAATTTGTGTTCCTGCAATAGGGGAAGAGCTTATGGCCTTCTCAAGCCAAGGTCCTCCCCTTTTTGTGCGCTCTGTCTCCCTCATGACTGAGTGATAGGCTTCAGTAAAGTGAGCTGAGTCCTAGGGGCAGGGTGAGGAGTCTCTACGTCTAGGAAGGTGTTAGATGGTGGGTTCCAAAGATGGTAGGAGCCCTATAAATCCCACACTTCTAATGTCTAGGAGATGAGAATATGGGTGACAGGATTGGCAACGTCCCTCACTTGTGTTAAGTTTTATAAAGTTGTGGCCCGCTGTTTAAAATCCATCCCTGTGTTTGTCCTCATTTGCCACCATGACTGCATCCGTGGTATTTGTTCTTAAGGACAGTCTGTGACACACTCTCTCTTCTAATGTCTGTCATGTCTAATCACCTACCACACAGCAGACAGTGTTCAGAGCCCAACTCCCCCAGATACACTGAATTAGAGCATCTCTGGGTGTCATTTCACCTTTTTGCAGAGATATTTCCTTTCTCATATCATGTGCAATGCCAGAACCAGGGGGAGTGCAAGGAAGCATGATTCAACAGTTTGACATTTTTCAGATAAGGCAATTCATTATCTTGAATATAACGGCAGATTTTTAACATTGACTATTCTGGAAAAGGAATAGCGACTGCAGCAGAAAGAGGCTCATCTTTTCCCAAACTGTCACAGGGTTCTGCTCAAGGCAACAGTATTGTAACACAATATTATAGCTCTGTTTGGCTTAATGACTATCATACAAGCGCATCCTAAAATGCTTTACAGAATAGCACAACTGAAGAGCTAAACAATTACAGCAGAGAGAGTAATTATGGGGGAAGGAGAAAAACTGATGTTCAACTGTCAGCCACCTGTAATTGTAGAATTATGCAAATACACCTGTTGCTACTTTTCCCTTCTGACCCCCATTTCTGTGTTTATCCACCTGCTGCACATTGCCCAAGTAGCTCATCATGTGCTCTTTGGGCAGGGACTCTCTGTTGTTTGCTTGTGCAGGGCTTTCTGCAGTGGGCTCCTGATCCTTGTGTGTGGTCTGTTGATGCCACCACAACAGAACTAATAATGCTTTCAGATAAAATGGGAAACTAGCTGGACAGAGGAGATGATGGAAAGAGAAATACACAAAGGCTGTTCCAGCTGATAGGAGCCACAGCAGTGCAGATGCTGATAAAACAGAGAGAGACAGGCGAGTGCATGACAAATGAAGAAGCAGGGAGGAGAGTAGAGAGAGGTTAATTATACTTATGTCAAGCTCATCGTAGAAAAATGGTACTTTTGATTAACAGTTCAGGGATGAGTGGTGCCTATGATCTCTCTCCCAGTCTCTGCATGAGCACTTGTTCCACTTAACAGGCCTCTACCTACTCTTTTTCCAGAGGGGAATGCTGCAGTTCACATCCCTACAGGCTGGATCACCAGCCTGCAACACATAGTATTCCCACCATTCAAAAGATGCAGAGCTTTAGACCTCACTTCGCACACCCAGCTGGTCTCTGTGAACAGCTCCCTGAAGACAGAAAATTCAGGCACCTCTTGGTGCCAGCCAGAAGAGGATGCAGGGTTTTATATGTCTACACTACAGAGCTTGTGCTGGGAGAGCCACGCCAGCGGAGCCCCATAATGGAGATGGCACATATGTCAACAGAAGTTCTACCAGCAAAGCCACATCACCTCCTCAAACATTAGCTATGACGGCAAAAACTTTCTGTTGACATAATTGCATCTACACTGGGGGTTTGCTATGACAGCTAGGCCATGGGACTTATCTTCATAGACCTCAGCTGATGTAAATATGCTGGCAAAACTTTGTAATGTAGACCAGGTCTTTGTGACTCATTGGGGCAGCACATCACCTCAAAAGCAACATGTGGCCGGTGAATTTCTGGCCATAATCTAGCCCACTCCAAGCAAAATCTTCTCTGTTTGCTCTGTTTTAGGCCTACATTGAATGGAGGAATCTCATCTACTCAAAAGTCCCAATAATGCAGTCCTTCCCAACAAAATTGTGAGAAGATTTGCCTGAGCAGAGACTTCAGAATGGGGCTGTAAATCAATATAAAGTAGATGAGCAAAAAAAGGGGAAAGAGAAAATTTAAAAAGAAAGAAAATTCTATTTCCTTTATTAAACTAAATGCAGGCCTTGATTTGGCATCTTTGAAGGATTAATTATACTTAAATAATTAAAACCCTGCTCTCCTTACAATTTCACATGGGTCATTAAAGCAAATGGTAGTACTCTAACAAAGTCAGAGCAAACAGTTTTCTTGTTAAACCTGTAGTCTTAAAAACTCTTTGCTATGGTTACTGGAAACCAACATAGCTTTTCACAATTTAATTACTAGCTGGATGCTAGAGGATTAAGATTCTCCACAGCATCAACTGCTTCTTTGTCACACCACATGCAAAAGCTATAAACAATAGATATGTCAGAAGCAGCCTGGTATATACTGTAGGCTTGAGATTTGCGTTCATTGGTACAGATCCACTTTTTTTCAGTTCTTTCAGTGCAGTATTAATTGCCATTTAATATACAGGTGCCATTTCCATTCTGCTTCCAAAACACAGTTCATATAGTGCAGAGAATGCATTTTACGCCTTTCCAGAGGGCTGACTTTAATAACACACAAATTAACAATACAATCAAGTTCAACTCAGAAATTTCTGCAGGCTGATCTAGCCTACACCCTGCCACATCATACAAGTATAGGACTGGAAGGGAACTCAGTAGGTCATCTACTCCAGCCCCTTAAACTCAAGACAGGATATGTAATAGCTACCCATTCCTGACAGGTGTTTCTATACCTGTTTTATACCTATACAGGTGTTATATATTCTCCTGTATATATAAGTGGAGTGAAGTGCCACTTGCCTCAGAGTTAACAGGACCAACTTAACCCTGTTTCAGCCGGCTAAATATCTAGTAAGAGAGCAAGGTGGTGTAGACAAACCCTGACTGCCTATTACATTCATCTACTGATAGCCATAAAAAGTTAACTGGGTGATTTTCCTTAGCTGCTGTATAAAGGTACAAGCAGAGAATCTGAAATAAAATGACAATATAAATTATTCTAAAAATGAACCAATTGGTTTTTTTATATACATTTGACAGTATCTTGCAGCATTCTGTGATACTGTACTAATGCTGGGATTTTCCCCACGTCACTGAGGTGCTTTGGAAAAATCTCACCTGAAAATCATTAGTGTGTTAAGAACACTTCCTGAACTGTGTATTTCTGCAGCAGGAACATGTTCCCCACCATTAATCCTCTAATATCAGCTTCATCAAGCAACACCATTGTTATTAATCAGGAAGCCCAAGGAGTGGCTTCATACAGTCACTCAGTAGACTCACCATGGTGGTGGCCACTGTGGACTTTGATGATGATGCTAGATGGATAGGTTATAGCCTCAAGAGATAAAGGAAGCTATGCCATTCCACACTTCTCTTGGCTGCCTCTGCTCACTAATAATTTATTACAAATTTCTGAGGAAAAATGGAATCATCTTCCTGAGTTTCCCTAACTACCACAGATACCTTTGCTTAGTTATTGGTTTTGATAGTACAATTTACCATGAGTCTACAAATATTTTTTATACATTTTTCTGGTATTTTTAACAACATGAGGAGAATTTGTACCAAGACACTCTGCTGTGTTGGGTGCAGGGTGCAGAAGAATGGCCTTTTAGCTGAATTACCTGGATCGCTAGTCTGGACCCAAAGGGGGTTTCAAAAGAGGGAGGTGTTTGTGATGCTGTAGGTGACTGAACTGTCTGAGATACATGGAATTCTAGGCCAGCTGTGAGAGATGACAGGGCAAGGGGAATAGAATAAAAAGACTTAGTGGTTTAGGATTCAATCCAGACACTGAAAAGTATTCACTTTCCTATGTTTTTTGCAATATATTTCTTTTAATTGCAATTTTTTAAAAAGAACCTTTGCCATTGGAAACATTAAATACCTGATCCTTCAACGCAAATTGTTAGTGAGAGACTCTGTGCTTTGAGGCTTAATCTAGTGACATTAAAATGAGAAATCAAACTCTTTTTTACATATTTTTCTTGTCTCCTATTACATTTGGTTGTCTTTTTCCTTCTCTCCACCCTTTTTATGTGGGAAAATAGCTTTCAAGGCACTGACACCATACTCTCTCATGGTGGTACATGATCACTTTTCCCCTTCCATTTTTTTGGGGGGGTGTTAAAATTACCACCGATAGGTATATTTCAAGCCATTCACTTACTAGGGTTTTGATGATTAAACTAGATTGACTTATTCCTCAACAGAATGGGATTGTGGTCCTCTAACTACATTGCAAAGTACAGCTTTTAAGATACTAAATGAAGAGTAGGCTCCAAGATGCTGATTTTGCGTTGGTATGTGGAATGGCTGATCCAAAGCCGATTGAAATCAAAACATACCGAGACAACAGGTTTTGGATTAAGCTCTACATCAGAAGCAACTCCACTGAAGTCAATGATGTGGCATAGTGTAAACTCAGGGTGCAAGCAATATCAAACACCCAAATTGTAAACAACTTTGCTTACTAAAAACAAATTACCCCAGGTAAATGTGAACTTTGCACTACTCACTTGTGAAAATACAGGTTTTTCCAGTTTCACTTAATATGGAAGTGCCTATCGAGGCTTAAAGGTTGAGAGAATATTTGGGTTAGTAACTTTAAAATTAATTTGAGTCCTGTTCTGCCAGACTAGGGCTTTGTGGGCAGAGTAAAATGCCTTTTATCTTTTGAACTTTCCTACTGCTCAGCTGTATGAATGACTACAGATTTCTTAAAAACAACCCACAACTAACAACCTGTTCCAAAGTCCTGGCTGCATCTGGTGCAATGGCCATGGGCTACACAACACTGTAGTGTATGACTGGGTTCTCAGTAACACCTGCATCAGTCTGACGTAACTCATGGGCTGGTGTGGCTGATGAGAATCTAGTGCCTGAAAAATAAGGACTAGAAATCAGAACTGTAGGTTTTAATTTTTACTGCATGAGGAAAATCTTAAATCCTTGTCTGACATCTAATCAAAATAGCCATAGAGCTTTTTTGGGCCAAGTTAGAGTAAAATGAGAGAGAGAAAAGAGCTATTTAAATAACAATTATTCATCAGTCTGGCAGGCAGTTAAAATGGAAAAGTTGACTCATCAAGTTAGAGCCGGAGAAGGGAGAAAAAAAGACTCCTGTAGAAATCTGATTGCCCTTTATTTCATATTCAGATAAGGAGCGCTTGCCTGCTGTTTATTCCCAATATCTATAATCATTCTTTAAGTGCTGATAATCATATGATGCAGATCTCCCACTCCCCAACAACCAGTAGTTTAGTTTGGAGTCACCTGGAATACAAAGATAAATGACATTGTTTATTATGTCCCTACAAGTAGTTGCCATTTATTATATTCCTGCAGAAAGATGTATATATTCTAGGGAAGAGGTCTGAGATGATATAACTATATGTGTAATGCAGATTGCACCATCTCATCTCCTAATGTTGATTAATTCATAAATGAATAAATTATTAACTATACAGAGGCTTTCAGCATGTAATTGAATAGAGAATGAGGTCCTTCCTAAAGAGTTTTAACTATCCCATGGAGTCCTAGAGTATGGTCAGCATTCTCTGTTAAATAATATAGGATTTTTCCATCAACCCACAGGCTGGAGGGCTCAACCTATACTTATTTTCCTTATCCATCTAGGTTCTTATTCCATGTCCATCATCATGGTTTCTTAGTGCCTACAAAGAGAATATTGAGAAATAGCCATGACAACAAACTAGTTAGAATTTCTTATTTACAGTTAGCAAACCAAATGGAAAAGAAAAGAGGAAAAATTCCACAATTTCTTTCCCTCTGTCTTTTAAAGACATTTAAAAATAACCATAGAACTTTTTATATCCTCCTTTAATAAAGCCCAACTAAAGGAAAATGAGCACCTATAACATTCTAAGAGACTCATTTACTATGTGCATTCCAGAAGATTTGTCATATCATTGTTCTGATGTTCTAGGTGCTGTATGGTCTCAGGCTTGGGCTTCACATAGAAAGTGAGTTGGATAAGAAAACTTCTTCCCCTTATCCCATCATCTTGGGTTGCATCATCAAGCAAGCATCTGCCATCTTCACTTGCCCAAGGCAGCACTAAGGCCTACCTACCTACTATATTCTTTGATGCAAGCTATCCATCACTTCCTCAACTTTCCTGGGGGTCTCTTTTCCTACCATCCTTTCTGTGACACTGAGGATTTTGCACCCTGAAGGCTAAGTGACTTGAAGATCACCCTTAGAAAACATATTAGGGGAATACTGAAATGATATATACCTGTGAGAATAATTCCCTGTCTGTTGCCATGGTAAGATGCTTATCTGTCTTGATTCTTACAGCTTTCCTACCTACTTAAATCATACTGGATACTTAGCATAAATGAACTGGTTTATAGTAAAGGTGGTAGGCCAATTTAGGCTTTATAATTGCTATAATATTTATGTTTAATGCTATTTGTGCATAAAGCATCCATATTATTAAGTCTATGTGGTAGCCAAGATATATTGGTCAACAGAACAATTTACCGCAATTTACCATTGTGGTTTCTCTATCACTTATAAGTTCTAAATGTGACAATTTAAAATCAAGATTCAATATAGGTATCATGCTGTCTAGAAGTTCCAAAGGGGTAGCCATGTTAGTCTAGGTCAGCAAACAAACAAGGAGTCCTGTGGCACTTTTAAAGACTGACAAATTTATTAATCGCATGAGCTTTCATAGAAGAAGTTCCCCATCTTCAAAGCCTCTGACGAAGTGGGATTTTCTCCCACAAAAGCTCATGCGATTAATAAATTTGTTAGTCTTTAGAAGTGCCTCTGGACGCGTTGTTTGTTATGCTGTCTAGAATGGCTCACAACTATGAGTACCGATTTCAGGTTAGACTGTCAGAAAACAGGGCAGGCACCCCAAACGGATAGTATAGTCTATGATTAGTTTTCACCAAGCCAGTAATAAATGTGAATTCCTGGATTGCTCTGCCTGCCCTACCATGGAATCACAGACAGTCCCCTTAGACTCTCTAGCCAATCCTGCCACCAAGACGAACTGGACTTTGTGATAAAAGGTTATAAAATCATGTCACATTGGCTTACTCACAATCCCAAAGTATCAGCCTCTTACCACAGATCAATTTGGTGCTTTGGTTCCCGCACTAAAGACAGTGTGTGCAGCCAATTTTCTAGTAAAACAACTACAGATATATTAGCTAAGAAGAAAAATAAAGAGCTATTGAGAGGTTAAAGTAGATAAAATATATCACCAGGTGAGTCAAAGTTTGTAAGTCCAAAATGATAGCAGGCACATAGTGATCTCTCAATTTCCCCGAAGTCTTTTCAGCTGTTATGTTAGCGTATGAGTAAGTTAGCCTGCAGCCCAGTCCTCAGGTGGCACCATAGTAGATATAGTGTCACAATAGGAACTATTTTGGGGCCTGTGTTATACTGGAGGTGAGACTAGATGATCATAACTGTCCCATCTGTCCTTGGAATCTATGAATATATGAATCCTCTACCTGTGTTAAAACACATGAAGTTATTTTTCCTGGATTTTGTTGGGCTGATATTTTAATTAATACATTTTAAAATACCATTTAGCTCCTAGCAGAGACAGTTGTATTTTAAAGTGTCTTAGCTGCAGCATGGCATGATATGGCACTGCAGTCATTGTGCCTCAGTTTCTCCCAAAATCAAAGAGTATTTAAAATAGCATTTCCTCTCTGGGGGCCCAATTTATTCAGTCCTTTCCAAATACAATTCCTTTGTCCCTTCCAAACTGAACTCTTTCCTTCCTGGAGGCTTCCAGTCCCCCTTTGTTACAGTGATTCCTATCTACCCTTATTTTGGCCATCAAGGCCTGTCTCCTAGCTTTCTAAGCAGAGACTTCTGCTGGTCCACTACAGCCCCTGGGCTCTCTGAGGGTGCGTCTACACTGGCAAGTTACGTCGACTTAAGGAGGCTTAAATCGACCTAAAGGAAGTTGCGTCCACACCGGGCTTTTCTTAAGTCGACTTAAGCACTTCCTTAAGTCGAATTAAGGAAAGCTTAAGTCGATTTAATAACACCTCCTTTTAGATCGACTTAAGCCTTAAATTGACTTCTTAAGGCCACTGTAACTGGAGATTAATGCTGTCGACTTTATTAAATCGACTTAAAGCCAATATAACAGCTATCTCTGCTGTTAAATTGACTTAACAAAGTCGACTTAACTTTGTAAGTGTAGACATAGGCTGGGAGTCTTCCTAGTTCCAGTCCTAGGCTCACCCTTCTTCCATCTCTGGAGCAGGGTATGAACAGGCCTTCTTCCTGGGACTGTGCTGCAGTCTTTTGAGGTTTCTCTCAGCTCCAGCGTCTTTTTACTGGACTCTGAGGCCATGTGCACACGATCACTTTATTGTGTGATAAGGCTCCTTACCGCACAATAAAGCTTGGAGCGTACACACGAGCATTTTCCCTGTTGCGCGGCAACACCCTCTTGCCGTGCAACAGTTAAACCACTCAGCCCCTCCTGCCACTCGAACCCCTGCAGCTGAACTAGGGGGCTGGCCCAAACCAGCAAGGGCAGCCAGTTCGGGTCTGCTCCGTAGCTCAGCCCCAGGGCTTCGGGAGGCAGTGGGGGCTGCAGCCAGCCCCCTAGCCCAGTGTACCACTGGGGCAGCCCACTGCCAGCCAAAAGGCTGGCTGTGGGCAGTGCATGGTGGGACAGGTGCCCACCATGCACTGCTCCTTGTATCGCAAAGGAGCGTTCACACAGGTGAATGCTCCTTTGCGATACAAGGAGCATGTGTGTACACACAAAAGTGCTATATTTATAGCGCTTTCCTTGTCCCGCAATAGCTTATTGCGGGACAAGTTTGTCGTGTGTACATAGCCCAAGTCACCCCTTAATCTCCTTGACGTTAAACTAAACAGATTGAACTCCTTGGCTATGTCTACACTTGCTAAAATTAGTTCAAATTAGTTAGTTCGAACTAACTAATTCGAACTAATTTTAGTTAGTTCGAATTAGCTTAATTCAAACTAGAAAAAGTTAGTTCAAACTAAGCAAGTGCCATTCATGGCACTTGCTTAGTTCAAATTAGCGATCCCCATTCATTTCAATGGCCAGTTAGTTTGAACTAAGAAATTAGTTCGAATTAACATGGCCACATTGGCTAATTCGAACTAGTTAGTTTGAATTAAAGTCTTACTTCTGAAGCCTTATTTGAACATGTTAGTTCGAATTAAGGAAGCCCTTAATTCGAACTAAAGCCTAGTGTAGCCATGGCTTTAGTTAGTTCAAATTAAGCCTCCTTAATTCGAACTAACTTGCCAGTGTAGACATAGCCCTTGAGTCTATCATTACAACACATTTTCTAATCATATAATCAGTCTTATAGTTCTATTCTGAATTCACTCAACAACCTTCTTCAACTGTGGACCCCGTGAATGGATAAAGTATTCTAGCTGAAGCCACCCCAATGCCAAATGCAGAGGTAAAATTACCTCTCTAATTCTATTTAAGAATCCCATTTATGCATCCAAGGATCACAATAGCCCTTTTGGCCATAGCATCACACTGGGAGCTTATGTTCAGTTGCTTAATCACCAGGATAGTATCCCATTCTGTAAGTATGGCCTACATTCTTTGTTCCTAGATGTATACATTTACATTTAGTTGTATTAAATGCATAATGTTTGTTTGCACCCAGTTTACCAAGTGATCCAGAACACCTCATATCAATGACAGGTTCTTTTCACTATCTACTACTCTCCCCATTTTGAGTAATCTGCAAACTTTATCAGTGATGATTTTATGTTTCCTTCCAGGTAATTGATTACAAGGTCAAGAACTGATTTCTGTGATACCCTACTGGAAACACACCCACTCAATGATGATTCCCTGTTTATAGTTACATTTTGAAAGCTAGCTGTTAGCCAGTTTTTAGTCCACTTAATAGGTGCCCTATTGATTTTATGTAGTCCTAGATTTTTAACAAAATGTTGTGCTGTACCAAGTCAAATACCTTACAGAAATCAACGTCATTAACTTTATCAATGTACCTTGTAATCTCTTTAAAAAATCAGTATGACATCATCTAGTTTACATGAAACCATGTTGTTGGTTATTAATTATATTATTCTCCCTTAATTCTTATTAATCTGTTCCTGTATCAGATTCTCCATTATCCTGGGATCAATATCATAATGACAGGCTTATAAGTACCCAGGTCATCCTATTAACCTTTTAAAATATTGGCCAAATATTAGCTTTGTTCCAGTCTTCTGGAACTTCCTCAGTATTCCAGGACTCATTGAAAAACTTCATTAACAGTATAATGAGCTCCTCAGCATGCTCTTTTATTACTCTTAGATGCAAGTTACTGGGACATGCTGATTTTAAAAAGTCTGTCATTAGTCGTTGCTGTTTTAAATATTTCTACAATATTAGTGGACTGGAAAGAAGGTTATCATCAACATCTGATTTAGAATCATAGAATCAGAATAATAGGGTTGGAACGGACCTCACGAGGTCATCTAGTCCAACCCCCTGCTAAAAAGCAGGACCACTCCCCCTAAATTATCCCAGCCAGGGTTTTGTCTAACCGAGCCTTAAAAATCTCCAAAGATGAAGATTCTACCACCTCCCTAGATAGCCCATTCCAATGCTTCACCACCCTCCTAGTGAGAAAGTTTTTCCTAATATCCAACCTTGACCTCCCCAGCTGTAATTTGAAACCATTGCTCCTTGTTCTGTCCTCTGTTACCCTCGAGAACAGCCTAGCTCCCTCCTCTTTGGAGCACCCCTTCAAGTAGTTGAAGGTTGCTATCAAATCTCCCCTCAGTCTTCTCTTCTGTAGACTAAATAAGCCTAGTTCCTTCAGTCTCTCCTCATAAGTCATGTGCCCCAGCCCCCTAATCATTTTTGTTGCCCTCCACTGGACTCTTTCTAATTTGTCCACATCCTTTCTGTAGTGGGGAGCCCAAACTTGGACACAGTATTCCAGATGCGGCCTGACCAGTGTCGAATAGAGGGGAATTATGACATCCCTCGATCTGCTGGCAATACTCCTACTGATGCAGCCTAATATGCCATTGGCCTTTTTGGCAACAAGGGCACACTGTTGGCTCATATTCATCTTCCCGTCCACCATAACTCCCAGGTCCTTTTCTACAGCGCTGCTACTTAGCTGATCGGTCCCCAGCCTGTAGCAGTGCATGGGATTTTTCCGTCCTAAGTGCAGGACTTTGCACTTGTCTTTGTTGAACCTCATGAGGTTTCTTTCGGCCCAGTGTTCCAATTTGTCCAAGTTTCTCTGGATCCTGTCCCTGCCCTCCAGAGTATCTACCATTCCCCCCAACTTGGTGTCATCCGCAAACTTACTAAGCACGCAGTCTATTCCATCATCAAGATCATTAATGAAGATGTTGAATAGAACCGGCCCCAAGACCGACCCCTGGGGCACTCCACTCGTTACCGGTTGCCAACCAGACATCGAGCCATTGATTCCTACCCGCTGAGCCCGTTGATCTAACCAGTTTTCGATCCACCTTACGGTCCACTCGTCCAACCCATACTTCCTTAACTTGCCAACGAGAATGCTGTGGGAAACCGTATCAAAAGCCTTGCTAAAGTCAAGGTATATCACGTCAACGGCTCTTCCCGCATCCACAAATCCCGTCATCTCATCATAGAAGGAGATCAGGTTGGTCAGGCACGATTTGCCCTTGGTGAATCCATGTTGACTGTTCCTGATCACTCTATTTTCCTCCAAGTGTTTCAGGATGGATTCCTTGAGGACCTGCTTCATGATTTTCCCAGGGATTGAGGTGAGGCTGACCGGTCTGTAGTTCCCCGGATCCTCCTTTTTCCCTTTCTTAAAGATAGGTACTATATTTGCCTTTTTCCAATCCTCCGGGACCACCCCCGTTTGCCACGAGTTCTCAAAGATAATGGCCAGCGGCTCTGCAATCACTTCCCCCAACTCCCTCAGCACCCTCGGATGCAGTTCATCCGGCCCCATGGACTTGTGCACATCCAATTTCGTTAAGTGTTCCCTCACCTGACTTTCCATCACCGAGGGCCACTCTTCTCTCCAGTCTGCGTTACCCCGTGTAGTAGCCTGGGAGCTGGCCCGCCCTGTGAAGACTGAAGTAAAAAAAAGCATTGAGTACTTCAGCCTTTTCCGCATCTTCCTCCACGAGGATGCCTGCCCCATTCAGTAAGGGACCTACACCACCTCTGATCCTTTTCTTGTTGCTGATATACTTATAGAACCCCTTTCTGTTATCCTTCACATCTCTTGCTAGCTGTAACTCCAATTGTCCTTTGGCCTTTCTGATATTATCCCTGCAGTCCCGAGCAATATCTTTATACGCCTCCCTTGTCATCTGTCCAAGCTTCCACTTCTTGTAAGCTTCCCTTTTATGTTTCAGCTCCCCGCAGAGTTCCCTGCTAAGCCACGCTGGTCGCCGTCCACATTTGCTGTTCTTTCTGCACATCGGAATGTTATCTTCCTGTGCCTTTAACAGGGTTTCTTTAAAATACAGCCAGCTGTCTTGGACACCTTTCCCCTTCAGATCTGCTTCCCATGGGACCCTGCCCATCAGCTCCCTAAGGGAGCCAAAATCTGCTTTTCTGAAGTCCAGGGTGTGTGTTCTGCTTCTTTCCTTCCTTCCATTGATCAGGATCCTGAACTCTACCATCTCATGGTCGCTGCTGCCCAGGTTGCCATTTACTTCTACTTCCCCGATCAATTCTTCTCTGTTTGTGAGCAATAGGTCTAGAGGTGCAAGGCCCCTAGTTGGTTCCTCCAGCATTTGTACTAGGAAGTTGTCTTCAATATTCTCCAAAAACTTCCTGGATTGCCTGTGCACTGCTGTATTATCTTCCCAGCAGACATCAGGATAATTGAAGTCCCCCATAAGAACCAGGGCCTGCGTCGATCTGGAAACTTCTGTTAGTTGTCCATAGAACGCCTCATCCACCTCCTCTTTCTGGTCTGGCGGTCTGTAGCAGACACCCACCACAACATACCCCTTGTTGCATTCTCCCCTAAACTTAACCCACAAACTTTCAACCATCTTGTTTCCACTTTCATAGTGGAGCTCCGAGCAGTCATACAGCTCTTTTACATATAACGCTACTCCTCCCCCCCTTTTTCCCTGCCTGTCCTTGGCAGTGCTCCAGTCATGCAAGTTATCCCACCACGTTTCTGTTATTCCAATTATATCATAGTTCCTTGTCTGTGCCAGTACTACCAATTCTTCCTGCTTGTTTCCCAGGCTCCTCGCATTTGTGTACAGGCACCTAAGATACCGGGCCCATTGCCCTACTTTGCCCTGTCGATTCTCCCTCCTGTCGCATCTTCCCCCTTGCAATTTCTCCCGGTGTCCTCCTTCCCCACTCGCCTGAGGTATTATGACTTTATCAGGAAATAAAAAACAATTATTTGACCCCACCCCCCAGTTCCAACTACCCTCTCTTTTATTCCTGCTGTTACAGCCCCAGCATCCCCCAAGTTCCATCCCTTCCCCCAGGTTTCCCTCAGTTTCACTTACCTGTGGGCCTTGGTCACCTTCCCCCTTCGAACCTAGTTTAAAGCCCTCCTTACCAGGTTAGCCAGTCTGCTTCCAAATATGCTCTTTCCCTTCCTGGATAGGTGGAGTCCGTCTCTGCCTAGCAGTCCTTCTTCCTGAAACAGCACCCCATGGTCGAGGAAGCCAAAGCCCTCCTGGTAACACCATCTCCGCAGCCAGGCATTCACCTCCAGGATGCATCTGTCTCTGCTCAGGCCCCTACCCTTGACCGGAAGGATCGAGGAGAACACCACCTGTGCACCAAACTCCTTCACCCGTGCTCCCAGAGCCCTGTAGTCACCTTTGATCTGCAGAGGGTCACCTCTCGCAGTATCATTGGTTCCCACATGGATGAGTAGCATGGGGTAGTAGCCAGAGGGACGGATGATTCTCGACAATCCCTCCGTAACGTCTCGGATACGGGCGCCTGGCAGGCAGCATACCTCCCGAGAAGCCTTATCTGGGCGACAGATGGGTGCCTCCGTCCCCCTCAGAAGAGAGTCCCCAACCA
>ML685779.1:17643312-17741396 GCA_007922175.1 Pelusios castaneus
GGCTTCTCCTCTTCCATCTCATCTCCTGTCTGTAGTGCTGCATAGCGGTTCTTTACCACAACGGAGGGTGGGATGGGAGCAGGGGTGGAGCACTGTCTGCTGCCAGAAGTAACCAGCTGCCAGTGTCCACCCTCTGCTTGAGCCATCCCATCCTTCTCTGAGGGTGTGGCAGCAGTCCCTTGCCTCTGGATAGTTTCTTCATCCTTGCATGTTTCCTCATGGATGCTATCCAGGAACTTCTCCAGGGCATGGATACTCCTGAGCCTGGCCACCTCCTCCTGTAACTCCCCCACCTGCTTCCTGAGAGATTCCACCAGGAGACACCTGTCATATTGAATGATCTCCCCAGCCTGACCGTCTGAGAGTGGGAAATGCAGGCCACAGTCCTTGCAAGTCCACGCCAGGATCTGGGTAGAGATATTCATGGTCAGTATGTCTGTCTGGATACAGGCGCAGGTGGAGGAGACAGTAGCAGTGCTGGCACAAGCGGTGCGGGTCCTCTTCACCATAGTAACTACACAAACCACAAACTTCCCCCAAACTCCCTCGCAAACTCCCCTGTGTGCAGTCCCTGTTCACAAGCTCCCCCTGGTCGCTCAGCCACTGGCTTTTAAGGCCTTCTCTGCCTGGGTCAGCCCTTGCCCCTCGTTAAGCACACAGGGGAAGGGTGATCACAAGGCTGATTGAGCTGAGCAGGGCTGAGCAGAGAACAATGGTACAAACAGCCCCCAGACAATCACACAATCACAATCCCAACTCACACAGTAACTGACAATTCACAGAAATCACCTGTGGGAAAAAAGACACAAGCACAAGCACACACAGTCAGCAATTCACTCTCTCCCTTTGATCACATCATGTTTCTGTCCCAAAAACAGCATAGAAATTTTTAATGAACACTTCTGCCTTTCCTGTATTATTAATATTTTTTCCATTTTTAGCTAGTTATGGACCACTGCTGGGATTCCTATTCCTGATATACTTAAAAAACTACTTATAGTCCTTCATTCTGCTCGCCATAAATTTTCCCTATTGTCTCTCTACGTCTGTTTTCAATTTTCTATAATTCCTAGCTTCTGATTTCTATTCATTGCTATTAACTCCTCTTTCTTGCATGTGTTATAGATTATACTAAATTTTATTTTCTATAGATCCCTTCACTTCCTCTCTAAATCATTAGTTTAACTCATACAGCCTTCTTCCTTCAATGTGGCTTATTGGGCATCTAGTAAATTGTTCTTAGACAATTCCCAATCAGTCATATTTTTCTGATTAAATTCTTCCTCCCAGCTGATTAGGTTCATAATTGTTTTCAGCTTGGAGAAATTTTTTCTGATCTGATTGTGTTGTCTCCTTCCCTTAACTGTGTCTGTTAATCAACTGTAGATAAAAAAATAATAAATATGGGTTAATTCCATATATGAGGGCAGAAGACTAGTGAGAAATAACCATAGTCACACACTGATGATTAATTAGAGTCTCTGATAACTGCTATGGAACCACAGGGGAAAGACAACAAAAGTCTCAGAATTACTTCTTGATTTCTCCACGTGCAGGGGAGAGGGAAAACACACCAGGTCTCCCTACCTGCATACTCCAGCTTTTTGCAATTGGGATTAGAGGGGCTTCTGAGGTTTTAGGGAGGAGAAAAGGGAGTATGGCAGACTCTCCACTCCACTAGCTTCTGATCCCCCACAGCAGGCCCTGGTATCTAACTCTCTGGCTATATCTACACTTGTTAATTTAAGTCAATTTAGCATGTCCACACTCAAAATTTAAGTCAACTTAAAGGGGACCCTGCCAAATCGACCTAAAGCGTCCACACTGGGTGCCTAGGTTGACTTGTAGGGGCTAGGTGGACCTGGGACAGATCCATGGTGGCGGGGGGGGGGCATCCCTTGCTAAGTGCCAGGGGGCTCAGGCTTTGCCCCATTGTACCTTAGTACAATGGGGGTTGAGCCTGACAGGGACCCTGGCAGGGCATAGGGGCAGGGTGGGCAGGGCTCTGTCCTGCCCTGTGGGGGGGAGGGGCATGCCAGGCTCTGGCTGTGCCAGCCACCCTGGCAGGGAGGGCAGTGGGGAAGCCCTAAAGCCCCCTAAGTCGACTTAAAGTCAACTTAGGTCTACTCCACGTCCACACTGGCTAAGTCGACTTTCTAAAGTCGACTCAGCCAGGAAAGTCAACTTAAAATGAGGTTTTATAAAGTCGACTTAAATTTTCCTTACGTCGACTTAAGCAGCTGCTTAAGTCGATTTAAGGAAAATGTAGTGTGGACGCAGATTAAATTAAGTTGACTTAAGCAAGTTTAAGTCGACTTAATTTGTAAGTGTAGACGCACCCCCTGTGTATTATACAGTGTTATGGTTTATCTCAAACTTATCTCCTGTGGAGCAAAGTCTGTGCATTTCAGGGCTGATTTTCCCTCCCAATTCTAGCTCCTTGATGTCCACTGCTCTAATATTGACTGATGCAATATCTTCTCTTCTCTTCTCTTCTCTTCTCTTCTCTTCTCTCAAGTGTTTCCTGTTGTGGTGTCCAGGGGAAACTTGCTGACTGACATTTCCATGCCTAAGAAAGGCACTGATATATATTTTTGTTGACATAAATGTAGAGTTATTTCTTCCCTTTCCCCTTTGTTTGCTTACTTGGCTGCCTTCGGACTGTCAGCCCCTCCTCAAGGTATGGATAGTACCATCTTCTTTGTGGAACCTACCAGAAATAGATAATAATAGTTCTGGGATATGTGGCCATTAACTTGGTCATTTATTGGACTATCCAGCAAGGGATGCCTTGAGTGCTGTTGTTCATCCATTTCATGTGTTAGATTCTGAAACAAAATTTTCAGTGTAACACCTCTTCATGCCTAGATTCATCATATCTTGGTGGAATGTCTTAAGAGCTTGTTCCTGCACCATAAAAATGAATATATCATACTAACAGTATGACTGATCCTCTGTTTTATTACCATGATCTATTTAGGTAAATGCTTAGTTCTTGAACAAGCTTTTAGAGTAACTCCTGGGATGTGGCTGGCTGGAGGTGCTACAGTACTGTGATGACGTTTGAAGAAGTGAAGGACAAAGGCAATGTACTGTACTCCCTTTAAAACAAAATGCCGCATCTCTATGTATTAGGAGAAGCCATTGTAAATGGTGAATGTTAGCAGATACACCGTTTACTAGTGAAAGACTAGAATGTTTCGTTTTTGAAGTAGAAATTAATATGATGCCTTGTTTTCTTCAGATAAGACACCACTCTCTCATTCTGGAATGACTTAAGTGGGAACAACTAGCTGTTGTTTAACTTAGACCCGTACTTGATTTATAGATGTGTCTACCATGAAGTTAGAGCCCTAAAATATTGATTCTGGATGGGGACTTGAAAGGAGCTTTGTAATGAGAACTGTAAAAGTAAATAAAAAATCAGAACAAATCAACTATAAAAACCACTGATTTATGCATAGTTTCACTAATAAATTCAGGGTTTGCTTTGTTACAATCCATGGGACCATATTGTTGACTATTTGTAACTATTTAGCCCATTGCTGTGCAGTTTTTAAAAGGTTTGTGAATCCCCAAAGTACCAAAATTATTGGCACAACTGACTTTTATTGCCTAAAGTTAAATATTTGTTATTTTCCTGCTTTAAAAAGGATCAGAAATGTACCATAGGTGATCAGCACAAATAAATTGCCAACAGTTGAAGAGAACAGCTCAAAGGCTGAAAATTATTCTTCAGGACTCTTTGGTGGATGCTGACAGAAAGCAAAATACATGTGAAACACCCCTCTTTGGGGTGATCTTCCTTTGTGGAACATGATGTCAAACCCTTGACAATAACATTGTCTTGATTGACTGTCTCAGCTGTTTGGAAATCATCAGGACCTCAAGAGCCTATTAGCTATAGTTAAAATAGTCACCATCCTAAAAGATTTTACTTTTCAATCATTAGGAAACAAAGGATGGGAGTTTACTGCTCTCCTAGAAATGATAGATTATGTGAGGATTAGCTGCAAGTATTTCAGCTATAACGGGCCTCTACTTCTTTCTTCCCCAGGCTCATGCTTGCTTTGTGTGCCCTCAAGAGATGGATTGTTTCTGCTATTAGGTCCAGATTCTGATCTTAGTTAAGCTGGTGAAAATTCAGAGGAACTCCAATGAAAAACTGAATTACTCTGAATTTACATCAGTGTAAAAGCAGAATTTGGCCCTAAGATATTAGAAGTGGATGAAAGCTCTATTGATTAACAAAGATGAAGCAAAGAGAACTCCGAGACTCATAATATGGAGACTTGAGAGAGCGTCTGTTTTTGCTCACTAGGAAAAGGGTAGAATTAGTCTATTAATCTGATATTTTAGTTCTTCAATGCAGTAATCTCAATGCCCAATCAGGAAATGACTAAATGATATTCCGATAATAATAATGCCGGGGGTTCAGAGTGAATTTCTAATGTATTTTAGCATTTCTTTAACAATTTTAACTATTTCAAATGAAGAGAATTATCATTGCTGTCCAGTTTTAGACTGATAAATTGCAGGATATTAAGAGATTCTTCACTGACTCCAAACAATAGAGAACCTAATTATTGCTAAAAGTATTACTGAAGTGTTATGGAACAATTTGAAATTCAGATTGCAAGGCTAGATTTATTTTAAGTCTGACATTTTCAACCTGGGCTTTTGCTCTCTATTTCTCTGTTCTACTCCAACAAAACATCAATCTACTTTCTAACAGAGGATTCATCCGTTTTTATCTAGATTTTTTTTCTTATTTGCAAGTTTGGGGGCAAATCCTCCTGCACTACATTAGCAAAGCTTGGTGTGGCAAGTTTGTGCCCCAGGTTTGTTTGGTGGGGACAGGATCAAGACCATAGTGTAGTATCTTCTGTCCAGGTGCCCTTTCCTCATTTTTGCCAGAGGTAGAACTGGCTGAAAAAATTTCTCTGGAAAAATTTACTGCTGAAAAATGAAGTTTCATCAAAACTCATGTTTTGCAGGAAGATGGTAATTTTGACAAGGTAACTGATGGGGGAAAAAGACATTTAAGTCAACAACACCAGATGTTTTGTTTTCATTTTGTCATTTTGATAATTTCATTTAGCTATTATTACATTAAAGTATTTATGTTATACATATTACCTATATCACTTTACTATATTTTAATATAATATAAAAGTGAAAATAAGACAACAGATCATTGATATGAAATATTTTAAATGGCCGTGAATCAATTTTTTGAAGGTTTCATTTTGTAAAATTCAGCTTTTCATTCTGATTTCGAACAAAACTTATTGTGAAATGTCAGAATATTCTACTGAATTGAAAATTGCCTACTGAACTGAAATTCTAGTACCTAATCAGCTCTAGCCATGGGGAAATGGACAATGTAGCCATGTATTTTGGTGGATCTTCTAGCCCTGCTACAGCTTTTGTCCAGCTTTGAATCCCACCTGCCACATCATTGTAGGAGACCCAGAGAGCTCTGCTGTGCAACATATTGAGGCTGTGTCTCCATTGCATAGGTTCCAGGAACTTTCCTTCCCCATGCCATAGACTAGCACCAGTTCTGCTGCAGATTGGGGCCTTTCATAGCTATAAAGTCTAAAAGTATTTTCCTCACAATGAATGAAAATATCCAAAATTAAAAACAATCCCACCCTATAGATAGAAACAAGGGACTGGTATGAGTTGCCCTCCACATCCCAGAGCCAACCACCACAACTGGCACTAAATAACCATCTCAGCATAGACTGAACACTGAAATAACATTGAGAATGCATTACTCTTCCCCTGAGATGTCATTCTGGATTTGGGTACAATGAGAAAGTTTGAACTGCTGTTACCTGGCTTTTAACTGTTCTGGGGATAGAAAACTTCATTTCCCTATACTGTTTGGAACCTTCCATAGAACTCCTCACTTTTATTAAACTTTCCAAGAAAAAGAAAAAGAGACAACATAATTCTGAGTGCAGTGAGATAAACTGGAGCTCCAGTGACTGATGTTTATCTTTTGCCCATTCATTCTTATCATTTATTAATGATCTCTCAGTTCTTTCAGTTGTAATTTATCGAATGTCCAATTCTCTGGAGATGATGGAGTAATACAATGTTGATCAAAGCCCATGAAATCTATTGCTGGAAGCTTTGCAGAGTCACTTTGAGAGATTACACAATCACTTTAATAAAGATAAGCTGTTGTTGAAAATTTCAAATCACCTCCAATATATAGGAGAGGAACACTTGGCATTAATATTCTATTTTAAAGGCCTTGAAACATGGTCATAATCCTGTCACAGGGTTTTGTCCCTAAATGTCTTAGATGAGATTTAATGCAAATTCTATATTTCTATTATTTAGGCCCAAAATTTCTCCAGGAAACATAGCCTCAGATTATAAATCAAGACATATTGGTTCAATTCTTGGTTTTACAACAAACTTTCTGTGTGACTTGGGGCAAATACTTATTGTGCCTCAGTTCCCCAACTGTAAAATGACATAAATATTTCAAAGATTCCAAGCCTAGAAGGACCCACTAGGTGATCATCTAGTCTCACCTCCTGTATAACAAAGGCCACAGAAGTTCCCCAAAAATAATTCCAACAAGCATATCTTTTAGAAAAAACATCCAATCTTGATTTAAAAATTGTCAACCCTGGGAAATTGTTCCAATATTTAAGCACACTCACTATTAAAAGTTTGTACATAATTTCCAGCATAAATTTGACTAGCTTGAACTTCCAGTCATTGGATCTTGTTATACCTTTCTCTGTTCGACTGAAGAGCCCGTTACCAAATATTTATTCCCCATATAGGTACTTACAGACTGTGATTAAGAAATCCTTTAACCTTCTTTTTGCTAAACTAAATAGATTGAATTCCTTGAGTCTATCTCTATAAGCCCTGTTTCTAATTCTTTAATTGTTCTTGTGCCTCTTCTCTGAACCCTCTCCAATTTATCAACATCCCTCTTGAATTGTGGGTACCAAAACTGGACACATCATTCCAGGAAAGATTCTACCAGTGCCAACTATAGAAGCAAAATAACTTCTCTGCTCCTACTTAAAATTCCTTGTTTGTGTAGTCAAGGATCACATTAGCCCTTTTGGCCATAGCATTACACTGGAAGCTCATTTTCAATTGATTATCCACCATGACCCCAAATCTTTTTCAAAGTCACTGATTCCCAGGACAGAGTCTCCCATCCTGTAAGTATGGCCAATGTTCTTTGTTACTTGATGTACACATTCACATTTAGCCTTACTCGAATGCATATTATTTGTTTGCACCCAGTTTCCCAAGCAATCTAGATTTTTCTGTATTAATGACCTGTCCTCTTCATTATTTACCACTAACACAATTTCTGAGTCATCTGCAAACTTTATTAGTGCTGATTTCATATTTTCTTCCAGATCACTGATAAAAATGTTAAATAGCATGGGGCTAAGAACCAATCCCTGTGAGACTCCTTTAGAAACAAATCCACTCGAGGACAATTCCCCATTTACAGTTACATTTTGAGACCTATCAGTTAGCCAATTTTTAATCAATTGTAAACTCCTGAATGCAAGTTACCTCAACCTGATGATCTGGAAATGTTTAACTTAGCAGCTGTCTGTGATAGGATGGATAAAACCCACATTGGGACAGAAGTTATTAAAAACAAGTTCTGGGACCAATTGACTGTCAAACCACATTTGCAGAGCTTGTTCCAGCTGGACTGGTACTTAAAGGGGAGCCAGACAGTCCAGAAGAGTGGCAAATGTTGTAGAGGCAATAACATTACCTGTTATAGATCATGGATGTCAAGCTTTCAGTTCAACTTCTAAATCAACACTTTAAAAAGTTAGACGAGATCCAAGATCAAGCTCTGTGAATCGCATGTTGTGCAGGTATTACTACACCATTGTCTGTACTGCATGTAGACACCAAAGAAATGCCTATACATTTGAGTATGAAGTTGTTAGACTTAACCTTTTGGGTGAAGATTAAAGCCGTGAAAAATGCCTTTAAAATGATGAGATTGATATAAAGATCCTTCTGAGTAAATAGGACTCCTTCTTAAGTTCGCTCTTAATCAAACTTTTGGAGTACCAAGAAATATGGTCCAAACAGAAAAAAGGATGAAGGTTCCATAAAATATGCCTGAAACATTAGAATACTATTATACTTCACAGCTATTACAGAAGAAGCAAAAGTGCTTCTTCTCAACCGCCAAGTTGGTTTATGCTCTGAAGTGTGACGTTACATATTTCCTCCGTAATTCCTCAATCTGTTTTTAATCGTTACTATTTATTTAATCCTGTTATCCATCTAAAAGTCCAGTCATTTTCTGGTCCTTCTCCCATGAAATCTCATGCAATAAATAAATTTGTTGCTCTTTAAAAGTGCCACAACACTCCTCGTTTGTTTTTTTTTACATCATGGTAGCTATCTTAGGCAATAGCTACACTGTGGAGGAAAGTTGATTTATTTTAAATCGACTTTCACCCGCTAAATTCTGGAAGCCGCAGGCAGAAGTTGCTTTTAGGGTAGGCGAAGCAGGCACATGCCTAGGGCCCCAAGCAGTAAAGGGCCCCATTGCCTGATTTGCCTATCCCAAAAATCACATCTGCCTCGCTCGGCAGCAGGAACAGGAGCTGGCCTCCGGAGCCAGGGCAGGTGGGGAGCTGGAGTTGGCGGGGGGTAGGGAGATGGCTTGGGCCAGTGGTGGGTTGCTGGGACTGGAGATGGGTCCAGAATTGGCGGCGGAGGGCGTGGGTGGAGAGCAATGGGCCTTTGCCTGGGGCCCTCCAGTAGCCAAAGGCCACCTCTGGTCACAGGAGTGTGATCACACCATGGTCCTTGCACTGGGTTCTTGCATCCCCACTAGTCACTGCTGGGTCAACTTTCAAAGCAGTGCACCGTAGGTAGCTAATCCAACAGTACAAATAGACACAGAGGTTTGTGGGAATGTTGTCAACCTCCCATGATACAAAGTGCTTCCTGTCCCCCCCCCTCCCTTCTTGTCACAAACAAACAGGAAATGGTTTTTCTCACCTTTTTTCTCTACCGGGTGCACGCCACTGCCACACAGGCATGGAGCCCACTCAACTCTGCACTATCATTGTGAGCGTTACAGACACCTCACTCCTTATCCTGCAGTATTGTCAATGGCAAAACAGGAGCCACAGTCTGGAAAATTGCAATGTTACCAAGGCCGCCCTGCTACAAGCCATAAAGTGAGAAGATTTCCACTCATGACAGGCTGTCACTCATCATCTTCAGTCTATGGAGCGCTGGTTCAGGGCCTGGGAAACAAGCACAGACTAGAGGGACTGCACTGTGATGAGCATGTGGAATGATAAGCAGTGGCTACAGAATTTCTCATAAATATCGTGATTTCTTTTACTGGTTTGAAGCTGAGCAGGAACAGACTCCTTGCCCCACAAGCTACTGAGATCCAAGAGGTCAGCTACATGCTGGGTCACATTTGGGGTGTGTGGTCACCATAAACTGTTCAGCTACCAAGATTGCTCCAACTGATCAAACAGGAAATAGAAATTCAAAGTTTTCCAGGGCTTAAGGGGAGGAGTATGTCCTCATTACTTGGCCATGGTGCAGGAGAGCACGAATGTTTAGTGTGGTCAAAACATAGACTTATGGGATAGCTCCCAGAGGCCAATGACGTTGACTTATGTTGCGCTCTGCCTACACTGACAGTAATTCCACTTTTAGAATTCAACTTCAACATTACATCCCTATTAAGTCAAATTTCAGCATACTTTAGGTCGGCATGATTGATGTGCCAGGGGAGACGCCTTCTTTAGGGGGTCGACATAAGTGGTGTTATGTCGACCTCCATTCTCCATGTAGACTAGGCCTAAGTGTAAAATCCTAGTGGAGACAAGCATGGTAGTTTTGATTCCAATCTAGCTAATTGAAGTCAACAAACACGAGGGGTAGGGTTTACTTTGCTAACTACACAAAGGTGAAAACAACAGTGTCCTGTCTTCTCTCAAATTTTACACTGAGATAACTACGTGATATAAAAAATACACCTTTCTTTACATTGACAGCAAAGACAGTCACGTGAGTACGAGTTATCATCACACTTCCCTTTTATTGACATTCTCACTTTTTCTGAGGGGTGTGTTTAGCTCTTTGTTGCCTCTATCTTTCTCTTTTTTTCTCTAACTTGAACATTTTCTGAAACCAGATCAGTTGGCAGAGACAAGTGTAATAAAGACCCTCTCTTGCCTGATGTAGAAAGCTTTAGCAAATGGCCTTGTCATATTCAGAAATATTCAATTCAATATATTCTTTGCTCTTATAGGAACAGGCTCTTTTTATTCCCTACCAAGTATAGGGACAAATTAATTTTAGCTCACAGCTAAAAATCACACTAATCCTTATTTCATTAGTGTCAGGGGCCTCTCTAGGAGAACTTTATTGCAATAAATGGAGACGAGTCTGCTCAAAAATGAAACCAATGATAAAATCATCCAAAGTACATAAGGGGGCCTGATTCTGAACTCACACATGCTGGTAAAACTCCTTTGATCTCAGTGGACTTATTCCTGAATTACAAAAGAGAATGTGAGATCAGAATTAAGGCCAAAGTATGTTAATTTAATCAATAGTAGACAGGATTTGCATGTGAAAAGACCACTTTTATAATGTAGCAAGAATGATGACCCCATTCTTTGAAAAGGTGCTGACACATGTACTTTTGATCTGCATCAGGTTCTTTTCCCTGTGATAGGTCATGGGATTTTACTTTCTGCATAATGTCAAATTGATGGTTAAGTTTTTGGAAAATGTTCTGTCTCCCAAACCAAAGACAGCTTAATTAAAACAAAAATGTGTTTGCTCAGAAGTCAGAATACATTTTTGCCAGGCTGGCAGACTCTGCATTGAAAAGTGATATAATTTTAAAATGCTGAACACCTTAATTACAGATGCAGAGCTGTAATTATGCAGGGTTATTTTTAGCAGCAATGTGGCTTTGTCTTTATTCATATGTCACTTCACTGGAATATTAAATAGTAATTCAAAATTTATGCATTTTGATACCTTGCTACTCTTATTTTCATTTTCCTGTCAAGGAAATGGTGTCTTTTAAAATGATCTGGCTAACATGCAGTATTTATACTGTCTTGTATGTTTTTAAGCATCATCTCTGCTTTGCAGTAAATTGGTGTGTTTCTTGTTGTATTCTAATTCAGTTTGGGCTAGAATGGTAAATGATAGTACATTGTGGGTCCACACATGTTCCCTGGAACAAATCTTAAATGGACTTTTTGATACATAAGCAGAACCTGTGCATATAAATGTGACTGTTTGTGGAGGAACCCACATTAATGTAAACAGTTCAAAACTTCACGCAGTCATTATGTGATCAAGTAGCAGTTTACAATTCTTTGACCCATGCTTTTTGGGGGGATTATTTGCACTTCTTTTTTATTTGTGTCCTGTACATTTTGAAAACCATTTATTCTGTTCCTACATTTTCAGCTAAGCCTCATTTGTTAACAAACTGTCCAATCTGGATATTCATGCAAATATTTGATTTTGGATTAGAGGAGTTTGAAATATTCATAATAAAACTGCAGTTTCTGCAAAATTTTAGTTTTTAACAGGCCTTTTAAAACTGAACAGGCCTATTTTTACTTAGAAAACATGCAATTTTGCATATTTGAGAGCCAAATTACTGTTTTTGTGAATTTCACAAAAAAAGAGAAATATGAAGAATACAGAAAGGGCCCACATCTTCCGCACTACCACATTATAATTTGACTAAGCCCACACTATGTTAGACAATGCTGCTTCAAGAATAGTCAGTTTATCTCCTCTCTTACTTGCAGGTATATAAAACAGTGAACGAAGCTCAAAGGTATTATTAAACCACATACAAATTAAGGAATAAAGTATTTAAGTAGGAAGTTTAAATGAGATAATTAGATATTAGAAAAGAAAACCTACTCTAGGGCCATATCATTTAAGAAGGTCTTCATTTAGATTTCAAGGAGTCCTGCTTAGAAACTGTTCGGGACAAACAATTTCTGCAAACATATTTTAAACATTTGGCTGCTGACAAACTATTCACTTTGGCTCTTCACTTTAAGCTAGGTTTAGCAGGCCAGTTTTCAGTTTAGTTCTAATAATGTGACTAATTAATAGTATGATGAAAAAGAAGGAAGCTAGCCCTAGTTCAGCAAGGTGTTTAAACACATGTTTCACTGTGAGCATAAGAGGTGTCCCATAACTCTGGAGAATCTTTATCCATATAAATATCTAATCCCATTTTGAATCCTAAATTTTTGACCTCACTGACTTTTCCCCACTTTAATCACAGTGAAAAAGTATTTTACTTCTGTTTTTTAATTTAGAAATCAGTTACATATATACATACATTTTCCTTCTCGTTTTGAATTTTAAAATCAGTTACATTCTTGGGTCCTCAAGCTTGTTGTTTGCCAACAGTATTAATGATGGATTGTGTGTAACTGAGCAACTAAATACACCTTATGGTCCTAATGCTTTGATTGCTACTTTGGTGTACAGTGTTTTCTGAATGAAAGGATTTGTTAGGTGAAAGTACAACAAAAATGTAACAGTGCTTAACAAGCACTGAGCACTATAAAGCCGCCAGGAAGAAAGGTAGTGCCAAATTAATGCAGTGGACATTTGCCTTTGCAGTGCCAACCCCCAAAATCATGAGACTGGCTTAAAAACCATGAAATTATTTAAAAATAACACATAGTGAGTTCTTTTAATTTGCCTTCTTGTTTCTGAGCCTTTAGGCTACACTTGCTTCATAATTTCAAATTTTCTGGTTTACTTTTTTAAAGAAAATGAAAGCTGAGAGTCTCAATCAATCTCTGGATTTCAGTAGCTTGGGCTTTCAGAAAACACTGAATATCACAAGACTCAAGCTGAAGTCACAAGAGTTTCTTTTCAAGTTGATGGAATAGTCCAGCAGGAAAGAAAACATCAGTTAGCAAGTTCTCTTCCTCAAGATTTGTGAGGTTTGGAGCTGATGTTCCCAACAAATACAAGCAAAATATAAACCTGAAAACTATTGAAAATCTCCATAGCTTGGAGTTTGATTTAGCTCTCTTGCCCATGGGGCTGGAGTCCAATCTTTCCTAATTTCCTAGCTCAAGAGCAAGATATTCTCAGTTTAAATGCCTGTGCATGTGGTGAGCTGATGGCAACAACAAAGACAACCCCCCCCCCCCACCCATGCCGTTGAGTCCTGCCAAAGCAAATTTACCCAATTTATTATGATAAACGTCCAAACAAAGTTGTTTAAGTGTCTGTGGATGTGTGATGGGCTGACTTCCATCACCTGCTAGAAAGGGAGAAAGATCAATCTGAGTCATGCTCCACTTGGGGGGGGGGCTTTACTAATTGCCTCCTGGCCAGAGGGGGCAGAACTAGCTAAACTCATTAGGCACATGGGCTTTATATGGAGTTGATGGAGGTTGACTAGGAAGAGAAACTCAGGATGAAGAAGATAGAAACATTTCTTCTCACTGGGAATTGCAGAAAAGCCTAGAGAAGACAGGATTCTTCTGTAGAGAGAAACAGCCAATAGGTCAGGCTCATGTTGATGGGAACCCTGAGTTAGGACTTAAGCAGGCAGGAAATCCTGTAGTAGGCCCATAGAGAGCAGCATAGGCTCCTGTCGTGCAATCCCTGAGCTATATCTACAAGGAGCAGAAGGCTGCCTAGAGGAAGCTGCCAGAGTCTTTAGGGAAAGCGAGGGAAACCTTCTTCTAAGATAGGCAACAGAAGAAGAACTCTGAAGGAGCAGGTTAAGCTCCCATGGGGGAGGATCAGCAAAATCACATTACTAACATCTGAGAGGGGCATAAGGATTATTAGTCCAACAAAGAAAGCAGAAGCTGGGAAGACCCTGGGAAAAAAAGGAAGCTTGAGAAACAAAGTGAGCCTATGTTAAGCCCAGGCAGTGGAGAAGGAGCACAGGGGGGCTTAGTAGTGGCCCAGGGAAACAGCAGCAAGTCTGAAGAAGAAGCTGTTTAATAAGTCATTGCTGGGCCAGCACCTAGAGTGGAAGGTGGGCCTCGATTCTCCTGAAGAAGGGGCATGCAAGCCCAACATAAGGCATAATGACACCAGAGTGAAGCTGAAGACTTACCCCCAAAAAGATGGGCTGAGGAATGACCCAACAAGGAGAACTAAAGGCCCCTAAAATGTTGATCAGAAGCAAACCATTAATTTTGAAAACTTTAAAAGAAAACTGATTTTTTTGGTATAATTATTTTAAGGGCATTTTCCACGTTTGTGAAAAGAGCTGAACTGACATGCAAGGCTAAGTGTGCAAAAATTTGGTTTTTATTTTTTGCACCTGCAATGACAAGAATGTCTGGTTCTATGCATTTTCAGAGGAGGATGCAATATGAGTTCTCACCAGCAGCTTGTGCCTGGCAAAGGGGGCACAGTAGGCTGTGAAATGCCTACTAAGGAGCTGGTGCATAAATAGGCAGTGGAGCCTCAACTCTTTGTATCTCAAACTGTACATATGTCAATGCCTTTTACCAGGCAGCCAGCCCAAATCACGGTTCCTCAAGGGTTGCTAAGCATTAGAGAAGGAGAAACAATTTCAGCCTGGAATCTGCAGAATGCTTCAGGTAGATCAAGGTGACTAGTTTAGTTAGAGATCTGAGAATCAGCAAGGAGTATATGAGTTAACTGTGCTTTTGCAGATGGGAAAAGATTATATTAGACATGTCAACAGAAATGGTGGGAAGCATGAATCATCACATTATTCAAATATCATTGTTCCTGGGAATCAAACCATCCGGCTGCTTTTTAGTCTTTAAATACAGTAACTTCTGTGTGTCCTGACACCAATCTATAAACTGATTGCTGAGAATGTCATACTATTTTGTTGGTGAGATTGACAAATCTAGGGTTAAGCTGCTCACAGACAATGATGATGACAGAGGCCAGGTCAATAGTGGCAGGAAAATTCTGTGGCAGTCGATGGGAGTTACGTGAGTTATGTAGACTAGCCTGTGTAACTCCTGTTGACTTCCTAACTCCCTTTCAATGTGGCATCTTAACTGCGCTGCACTGATGGGAAATGTGTTCCCATTGACAATTAAACTGTGAACAGAATGCTATCTAAGGGTGCATCTACACTGGCAAGTTAGGTTCACTTAAAGAGGCTTAGGTTGACTTAAACACAGCCACTGGGCTTTTATTAAGTCAATTTAAGCATTTCCTTAAGTCGACTTAAGGAAAGCTTAAGTCGACTTACCACCTCCTTTTAGGTTGAGTTAAGCCTTAAATCGACTCCTTAAATTGACTTAAAGCCAGTGTGGACGGGGATTAGCGCCTAAATTGACCTTATTAAGTCAACTTAAAGCATTAAGTTGACTTAATAAGGTTGACAAGGGGCTATGTCTACACTAGGAAAGTTAAGTCGACTTTAAGCTGATTTAAAAGGTCGGCTTTAAGTTGACTTAAAGTTGACCTTATTAAGTCGATTTAATAAAGTTGACTTAACCTTTCTAGTGTAGACATAGCCTAAGAAAGTTCAGTGGCTCCCATTACTATGTGTGGGCACTGTGGTCAGTGTGGGAGGGGTTGCAATAGTTAATTTTTAATGAAAGTTGTGCTGGGGCTCAGGCCAGACACAAATTAACTCTGGCTTGGCGGCTGGAAAGCAGTGATGGCTACCGTCTGGATATCCAGCTCCGAAGGCCTTGCTGTCACCAAGAGCAGAGCAGAGCAGAAAAATGGCATGGTCTAGTATTGCCACCCTCACTTCTGCCTCCAGAGCAGGACAGTGGCTGCTGGCCGGGAGTCCAGAGGTGCCGGGGCTTTATAAATTAGACACTGTGGTCAAGTGGGAAGGAGTGGGGCAGGCATAGTGTGTGAGGCTTTGGAAGGCAGCCTGGGACAAAATGGGGTGGGAAAGCAGTGGGAGCCAGGGATGATGGGTGGGGAGCCCAGGGAGACAGTGGAGGCCAGAGGCACCAAAATGGAAGTTCACCTAGGGTGCCATTTTCTCTAAGGCTGGCCCTGCCCATTACCCTAGTAGCTGAGCACCTCACATTCTCAAACGTATTTATCCTCACAATTTCTCTGTGAGGTAAGGATGTTTCTTCTTACAGCTGAAGCCCAGAGAGACTAGGTAATCTTGCCCCAAGTCCCAGAGGACGGGTGCAGCAGAGCTGGAAACTAAACCTGTCTCTTGAATCCCAGGCAGCTGCCCTAACCACAGGCCATAAAAGCCTACCTTCCTCAGCAGCCTTCACAGAGTTAACTCAGGTAAGTGGCACCACCGTCAGCCTAGTTCAGGGGTGTGTGTATGTGTGTGTGAGGCCCCACATTGGGGCTGCACTCACTTTTGTGAGGTGTTAGGACTTCTGCCATCATACCCCATACTTCTTTGCTTGCTGGGCTGCTCTATTATTCTGTTCCAGTGAGCTGTGAGAGAACTTCTCTGTCCTTTGGGGCACCTGGGAGCAATGGCAGGAAGGCCCACAAGGACTATCAGTATCCAAGTGATTTAGCCCGCATCCTCATGGCATAGTGATGGATTACCTGCCCAAGTGTAAGCAGCACTTGAGCATTAGCCTATACCTAGGACAGGTCAGCGAGCTATGGTGTAAAGCACCATCACATTCAAGTATCATGGCTTTGTGTGTGGACAGGAGCTGGGTTAGGGAAAACATCTGAGAAAGAGCCCCTTTACTGTCTGCAGTGAAGACAGTCTATGGATGCTCTTTGCACTGTGCCCTGAAGTTCAACAGATTTGGGCTGTTCCAGGACAGGGTGAAGACTTTGCCAGAGCTGAGGGGCCTACCATTGTGATAGGTCTAGAACCTTCCATCACTCTCTCTCTCTTTTAAATTGAAGGGGATCTAGGTGGTGGCACTTGACCCATCACAATGGTGGCAATACTGTGTGAGGAGAGAACCAGTCTCTCAAGTAGCAAGTCCCAAGCCATTTAGGGCTTTATAGTTAAAAGCTAATGCTTTCAGTCCAGCCCAGAAACTGATAGACAGCCAGTGTACATTATGGTGCACTGGTGAGATGGCCTGTCGCTGAGAAGCACTTAATCTTCTTAAGTTTGTGAAGTGACTTGAGGTTCACCCTATGGACAGCACGTTGCAGTAATCAGTGTTGAGGTGAAAAAGGCATGGGCTGTCACAACTCATTTTCTAGCCTGTCCCAATAGCTAAGTCTGATGAGTAGAACAGCTGCTAGTAAGAACTGGGAGGAAAGTCAGTTGGAGTGTAAGTGGTGGAATTCCTCTTCTGAGGACAACTGACCATTTTTGAACCTTTATACCACAGCTCTGGGCCGGGCCATCCCTTGGGGGGAGTGGGGCTGAGGGCCAATTGGCTGAGGCAGGACCCCAACACCTCCCATGCTGGAAGGGAGTGTGGCGGGCCGGTCCGCTCCACCCTCCAGGGACCCTGGTCGCCCCCCGGGACTGGGAGCCGGCCCCGGCCGAGAAACCAAGGCAGCCTGCTGGCAGGAGCCGCCCCAGCTGATGCTGTGGCCAGGAGCCAGCCACGGCCGGGATCCCAGGCCACCACCGGGAGCCAGTCAGGTCACGGCTGGGGACCTAAGGCCGCTGCTGGGGCTCAGCCACCGTAGCCGGGGACCATGTGTGGGGCTTGGGCAGGCCAGGCCAGCCCAGAGCAGGCCTGCCATGTGCTGGCTGCTGTCTGGCCCAGCCCACACATCCGCTCGCCCCGCCCCGGAGCTGGCCAGCTGCTCTGCGCTGGGGGCGGGGAGGCTGGCCCAGAGGCCGGGTGAAATGCTTTTCCCCTGCCCCACTGCCTTCGGCTAGCTGCTGAAGGCAGTGGGGAGTGGGGTGAAGTGTGGCCATGTGGGGACCGCATCACGGGCCCCGCACTGCCCTGCTGGGAGCGGGACAGTGCGGGGCCCACATAACTGCGGGGCCTGGGGCGATTGCCCCATTTGCCCCCCTGCCCCCCCGGATGGCCCTGGCTATGGGGGAATCAAAGAAGGTGATACATTCCTGTTATCGTCACCTTTCCCCTGCTTTACAACCATAAATAGGCCTGACTGATGGAGTAGGCACAATTCTAAAGCTCTCCCAGGCAAATGCACAAGACTGGTCAACAAGCCTGTCCTGGGAGATTTTGCTGTCCTGAGTGACTATGCCCGTCAGCCTCCCAGAATTCTAATCTATTGTGTAATTATTTTATCAGGTACAGACTTTGTAGATTAGCCAATAAACATCTTTTAAAGAATGTGCTCTGCCTATATAAGTGCAAGCCATGAGATGAATTTTCTAGCCTTTCAGTATTTCCAGCCCATGACTAGAGTTACATCATTGAGAAACTGAGGAATAGAGAGCAGGCTCAGCTGTCATTTGAAGCTCCAGTGCTCCTCTCCCCTCCTTTTTAAAATGACCTTACCCAGTGTAGGATCTAAGTAATTCACTGGCTGACACCCAAGACATTTCTGTAAGCTCACCCCAGGAACAGAAGTAATTGGTATCATGGAAGCTCTGCCTATGCCGTGTTTATAAAGCTTTTCTAATTTTCAGCTGCTTCAAAAGCAGGCAAGTAGGAACATAACTTCTTAAAAGCCAAGAACTGTGGGTATGGGACAACGGATTCTTTTCTGAATATTAAACTGCAGTTGGGATCAGGCATACAAATTTGGTAGACCTAAAGAGGACATGCCCTCTAAGAAATTTTTGACATCTTCATATCAGAGAACAAGGAATTTTGAGATATTCCATCTGCTGATGAATTCCCAGTTTCTGTTAAAACACTTAAATGACACAGTGGGTACAACTATTAGATTCTTGGGTGATACTTTTACATTTTTGGTCCACAATATAGGACTCTGGGAGTGGAGGAAGGATGGAAGATCTCGGACCATTGGAAGATCTTAATGGATAAAGATCCCTGGAATGTAAGGAAGGATACTGTGGGACTAAAGCGGAAGATTTTGTGACAGACAGCTAGTTGGAGCCCACATTCCCCTCCAATAAGCAACCCGACGGTGAACTGATGCTGGGCTTCATGCCCACAGCACCAGCTGGAGCCAGTCTCCTGTGGGAAGTGGCTGGGGCCTGATACAAGGTGTTTTGCTGTTCCAGATTGACTGTGCATTGTGTGAAGAAATACTTCCTTTTGTTCATTTTAAACCTGCTGCCTATTAGTTTCATTTGTGACCCCTAATTCATGTATTATGCGAAAGAGTAAATAACACTTCCTTGTTTACCTTCTCCACACCAGTCATGATTTTATAGACCTATATCTTATCCCACTCCATAGACATTTCTTTTCCAAGCTGAAAAGTCCCAGTGGCTGTGTCTACACTTGTAAATTAAGTCGACTTAAGCTTGACTTAAGCTTACCCTGCATCTACACTACAGTTTCCTTAAGTCAACTTAAGCAGCTTGCTTAAGTCAACTTAAGGAAAATAAAGTCGACTTAATAAAAATTGGGGGGGGCCACAGGGAGGAGCCTGGCATACCCCCCAGAGGGCAGGGCAGAGCCCTGCCCACCCTGCCTCTATGCCCTGCCAGGGTCCCTGACCCCCTTTGCCCCATTGTACCCAGGTACAATGGGGCAAAGACTGAGTCCCCTGGCAGTGGGCAAGAAGTGCCCCCCCCGCCCCCATGGACCTACCCTAGGTCCCTCTAGCCCCTAGAAGTCAACCGAGGCGTCCAGTGTGGACGCTCTAGGTCGACTTTGTAAGTTCCCCCCAAAGTCGACTTTAATTTTAAGTGTAGACTCACTAAGTCGACTTAGTTAAAGTCGACTTAAAATTACAAGTGTAGACATAGCCAGTCTTATTAATCTCTCCTCCTATGGAAGCTGTTCCATATCCCTTACCATTTTAATTGCCCTTTTCTGTACCTTTTCTCATTCCACCATATAGGGTCTTTTGAGATGGGATGACCAGATCTGCATACAGTATTCCAGCACATACCATATATTTATAAAGAGGCAATACGATATTATCTGTCTTATTATTTATCCCTTTCCTAATGATTCCCAACATAGTTAACTTTTTTAACTGCTGCTGCACACAATGAGTGAATGTTTTCAGAGGACTAGCCACAAAGATTATCTTTCTTGACTGATAATAGCTAATTTAGTTCCTATCATTAGGTTTTCCAGTGTGCATTACTTTGCATTATCAACATTGATTATTTAACAGTAATAAGTCACTAGGACCACATGGAATCCACTGAAGAGTTCTGAAGGAAAACAAATGTGAAATTGCAAAACTGTTACCTATGGAATGTAACCTATCATTAAATCAGCTTTTGGATAAGATCATGTCTATTTTCACAGAAAAGGTCTGGATTCATCTCTTCATTGGGAAGTCAAGGCAAAAGCAGTGTAGTTTATTCTTATTTCTTCTACATTTTCTGTTTTATATATTTCAACTTGCTACAGAATATGGAATTAGAATTCTGTAACTAAACCATAGCAACATTCACACTGAGATGGAAACATTGCACTGGCATTATGTCAAACATGAGTTTAAAATATTTGTATTCTATTTGCCAACCATTCTGTTCTTTCTGAGAGCTTCCATTTATATTTGGATGGCTTCCAGGAATCTCACTATAGCTAAAAATTAACATGATTTCCTGTATAATATGAAGTAAGGCCTCTCTTAATTGTTTGTGATATGAATCTGGTCCATTTTGTTTATTCTGAATATCCTGCTATTTACATACTGTGTATCTTATCTTGTACACTTACAAGATATTTTTGATAAAGGTAACATATATATGGTAAAGAAAGAGAGAGAGAAAAAAAACAAAAGCTGGCATAGAGAAGAAAAACTATGGAGAATCTAGCTCTCAGTTAACCCATACAGCAGAAAGGCTGTAAGCAAATTTTGCCAGTGTAGGATGAGAGAGTATGCCTCAGAAGAAATGTGGACTAAAGAACCACCGAGAAGAACATATGCTGAATCCACTGAAACTGGAGCATTAGATGGGGTGTCATGGAATCAAAAAGATCAGTAGCTCTGTGTGCTTACCCATCATTAAGTGGTCAAAATGATACTGATCTATTTCAAGGTGCTGAATCTATCCAGGAAACTTTTTAGCATTATTTTCTGTTTCCAGGCACAATCCAAATCCCCAAGGCTTCTGAAGGTGTAAATGAATAATGTCCTTAGATATTTATGTATCCTTTAGGGGTATCTGTTTCAACTTTCTAGTTTCTAAAATTCAGTGCATCTTAAATAGAAGAGGAGATGTCCTTTAGGAATGCAGCATGATGTTTGTTTTATCATGAACATCTTTCCACTATCTTCTTGCACATTCATTTGGCCCTTCCCTCTACAAAAGACATGCTTACATTTAGGCCAGGTCTACACTCAAAAGCTAAGTCAATCCAGCTACGTTGCTCAGGGGTGTGAAAAATTGCATAACCTTTACTTGCATAGATGAGGACTCACACGATGATCTACCCAATGTAGAAAGTGCTAAGTCAATGGAAGAATTCTTCTGTTGACCTAGCTTCCACCTCTCAAGGACGCGAATTAACTACAGCAAAAGGAGAACTCCTTCTATCACTGTAGTTAGCACCTACACTGAAGTGCTACAACTTTTCTACTAAAGTGGTTTAAGTATACACAGAGCCTTAGAATGGGTTTATAATGAGTTCCAGTAGTTCTGTCAAACTTTTCTACACCCATTGGCTTCAGTACCAGACTTTCCAAAGAGGCATTTGCAACAGCTGTTGAATTTATAGTAGATGCCAAAGCTCCACAAAAGTGACCTTGCTATTAAAGCAGATGACTTGTTTAGAATCCTGTTCAAGATCATTATAATTCCAGGCTGGGCTAAATATATTGTATTAACAAGAATCTCTTACCCATACAAGATATTTCAGAATCCTCTAGGCTAAGCAACTGTCCTCCGTTTTACTTTTCCAAATTCACTGATCAGTCAAGTAAGGTATTACATGGTTCAAAATAACCTTCACCAGCAATTTTATTTGCACTTTTATACTTAAAGGGGCACAACTTTGCCAGGCCCAAAATTCAACCTACTTTTTTCTCTTGTATCCATTTCCTTTGTCCTTGTGATATTTCATCTTTCCTACCCTAAAACAAGAAGTTTCAAAGCATGTCAGGGGCAAGGGGAGGGCTACTCAGCTACACAGTCAGCCACAATATGGCAGCTACCATTGTTTTCTCTCACAAAACTGGCAAGATAGAAGAACCACCCATAGACTGACAACATGCCAGCTAGTGGACAGATTGATAGTAGTTTACTCAGGGTTGTGTCTTGTTCTACACCAGATGTGAAGCCACAGCTTACCCAACCATCCCAATCACCCGCAGTCTTCTACAGAATCCTCTCTCCATCCCCCTGCATCTGAATTATAATGACCTATCTGGCAGAAATGGTACAGACCTAGAGAATACAAAGGTTAATAGTGCTGAACATCAGAAATGTAAACCATATCATATGGCCACAGCTATTTATCAGGAACCACAACAGAGGAGCAGAAAGTCTGTAAACAGATGGTGAAGACAGAAATCAATGAAAGACAAAACTCACATGGTATACCTTACAGCCTACTTTTTGACCTAGGTATCTAGCCAGAAATTCAGGGCCTAACAGTTTGCTCCAGTTGAGAGAAAAAAATGGTGAGAGTCAGATATTTCTTTAGTGCAAATCTATTTATTTACAAAGAAATTACAAAGTCCTATCTCCCTGAACACAGGAGGACCCAAACAACAGGAGACAGCGTTCTTTCTCACAGACGTAAACCTCTTTCAGCTAGCATTCAGACAAAAATCTCTCTCTAGGTTCCTCCCAGGTCCACACGCAATGCTTGTCCACATTGTGTCTGGAGCTTCATTTGTTGTCTCTGTGTGCTCTTTGCTTGTCCCTTCTGACCCCTGCCCACATATCAAATTCCTGCTATGGATAATCCAAGATAGATGTGCTTTTGGTTTAGTTTGGAGATGGCTATTGTCATAAAGAAGCATAACTGTCTTAAATGAAGGGCAGCAGTTACACCCACCAGCTTCAGCAAGAGCTTACCATGACTTATAATAATATCATACATATGCAAACAGGAGTCAGGCAACTCTCGAAGGTGGGTGCTAGATGGGAAACAACAGATTATAACAAAAATTAATGGAAAGGGCACAAAATACAGTGTAAAGAGAAGTTGAACATATGCTGACGTTGAGCAAGTTCTTCTCATCTACCTTGAAAAGTGTGAGTAATTCAGCAGTCAGTGAGTACAGAAAGGCATATTCGGAAGGGATGCGGTGTAGCTAGCAGAAATGCAGATAAAATCAGGGCCCAGCTCAGTTGTCACATGAATCTCCCCAGCAGGAAAACATCCATAGCCAACCACAACAAAAGTTGTGGTGGAAATATCTATTACACTCTGCGCTGAGTGTTGCCATGATGTTATTCCATGCGGGTTTTGCCCTCATTTGATTCTTTCCCTCAATATGTGTTTGCTGGTTTCCCTGTTCCTCAGCTGCAGTTCCTGATAGAAGCTGGGGCCCACGTGATATGATGTTCGCATTTCCATTGCTCGGCACTATCATTCTTTAGGTACAGTCCGCCTCTGCAAAATGAGCCATTACTGTTCAGCTGATTGGGTGCTTATGATGTAGGGACATATCATGGGTCTCCACGGCCCGGGGAAAAAGCCTGCATTGGTGCCCCTCCCAGCCTCACGTGTGCCCCCTCCCCTCGCCTGCAGGTTAGGAGGAGTCCCCAGCTCCCATTAGATAGCGCTGCCCCTCAGCTGCCCTGGGGGAGGAGGGCTCTGTATCTGGGAGGTAGGACACCTTCTTACCTCCTTCTGCGCAGGGAACTTTCTGGCACTCATAGCCAGGCTCTGCCAAACCACCCTCCCCTCAACACGCTGCGTGACGCCTGCCTCTCCCATTCCAGTCTCACAGCCCGGGTGGGGCAGCCTCACATCCCAGCCAGGGAATAGTCAGGGGGAGTTCCTCCTGGTCAACCACAGTTCCCCACCCTCTGGTGACCCCAAGGCTCCTCCCAGCTGCCCCTCAAAGCCTCCAGTGTCCCCCATCCATCGTGAAGTGATGGCCTGTTGCCCCAACCACAAGCCAAGCACCCAGGGACCTGCCTCCCCCCTCAGTACACAACTGTTTTGATGGCAGGTGCCGTCATCAAGCACCACATGCCACATAGAGAGCACAACTGTAATGAGGCAGTGAATGATGCAAAACCTGTGCGAATGACTATTGCGCAAAGGGATGTGCGATAATCATTAGTGAACACGGCAATGCAGCAAAAAGAAAGCAATATCTGCACTTAGGCCTTGTCTATACTGAAAATACTGTGTCGATCCTCATGGATCGATGCAGTGGGATCAACTGAGCGGCCAGTGTAGACCCACTCGATCGATCCCAGAAGCTCTCTCCCATTGATGCAGTAACTCCACACTTCCACGTGGAGTAACGCTGCATTGAAGGGAGACCGAGTGAAGACCCAGAGGTAAGTCAAAGTAACTAAGTAGATGGGAGATATGCATTCTGCAGAACGCAGATTGCGTATCTCCCACCAACTTTGCCCGGTAGTGTAGACCAGGCCGTAAACTACTACAACAGCACCACCGTAGCACATTAGTGCTTGCCCCCCCTCTCTCCTCCACTCAGACTGATGACCCATGTTTCCAGTTGAAATAACATGGGAGCATTGACATACAAGAAACCATTGCTACGTCAAAGATGTAGCTGAAAAATCACACACATTATACCCCCTGACCTTTAGGCCTCACCTTAATCCACCCTCACCATTTTCTCATGGGAAGGGTCAATGAAATCCATGGTTTTAGAGAAGACAGGATTAGATAAGTCCAAATTCTCTCTCATGCTCCCATATTGTGGATGTTTTTTTCTGGCAGATATGCAAAGACATCATCAAGACAGAATTTGTTCTGAGGTATACAAAATGCCCCACTGCTTCAGAGCCCCACATCCAATACCTAGGCATGGTGGGGTGAGATAAGGGTGAATTTTTCAGAGTTAATACTGAATAACAAAAACCTTCAGATTTTCTTGAACTTAAGGGAAAACTGTTGTCACAACTCTATATGATTTACTGTTAATAAGCAAAGAAACGGTTAGCAGACATTGTAAAAACTGACACAAATTTTGATAAGTATTTAATTGTAGCATTTATGATTATCAAGAGTTACATGGAGGCCAGACATACAGAATACACATTTTCTGAAGGGGATGGCCAAAGCCAGTTTTATGCACAAGTCGCACCTGTCACTTCATAGGGCTACTTCCCAGACACCACTGAAAATGAGAGTCATGAGTCTTTTTACTAGAAACATGTCCAGATATGACACCATAATTTAAGACCCAATAGAACAATTCCTCTGAAAAATAAAAATGTAGAGCTCTGAAAATACAAAAGGAAGCTTTACAGTAAATAGAAGAGGAAACCAAGCCACAAAAAGTAAACTAAATGCTTGCCAAAGAGATTAAGAGAAATATGATTGGTGGTTCTTACTAATGTGTAAAATATGAGAGCTATACATGGATGATCCCCTCCACTTATGGATCTGGAAGATATAATTTGGGTTTTAAAATACAACTATTGATTAAAAAATCTGAAATCAGCAGATCCACATAATGCAGTGTGAAAAAAATTTAATGAAATTACTGAACACTTATAAATATTTTTAGAAGTCGTGGGGAAGCACAGAGGACTGGAAACAAAATTAACCTGGTCCCAATCTTCAAAATAGGCTCAAGTTTGTGATCCTGTTATTTACCATCCTCGTGAAGATGTATAAAAAACGAAATGTAGTTATTAGCTTAATTGCTCTTTTGGTTGAACTATGAAACCAGAGAATATAATGGATGTACTGCAGCTGCACTTTCATAGAATGCCAATATAAAATGTTTCATGAAATGTTATTTGAAAACTTAATTCATATTGATTTGCATGGGCCTAATCCTACTTCTAGTGAAATTTACAGTAGTTTAGCCATTGACTTCAGTGGGAACAAATTAGATCCTACATGAATCTTCTCTATTCTGCAGTAGACCTCCCTAATTGATCATCTCTTCTTGCATCTTTTAAAAGATCTGATACTAATTATTTTGTTATTTTTGCCCTGTGATTGTTTTCATGTAGACTTTAACTTTAGTCTGAATTTTGCTAGCTTTGAGGAAGTATTTGCGACAATAGCTTCTTATACAAAGAAGCTTAGAGCAAATCCACGAGAAACAGATCATACCAAATTTCACTCTAACTTCTGAACATTTTAGATAGTTACAAAATGCCTTTCCTTTTATTATTAAGGTTGTAATTATTATCAGAGGGCAACCTTTGTTATGATGTGAAAAGAAGTACTGCAGCTACAGTGCTAAACATTAGATGTTCTGCTGAATGATAAAACACTATAATCAAGCCTCGCATGTGACTATCTCCTTGAATGAACCTTTGCATTTTTTAAGTGCTAAAATTCCAAATAACATACTATTTATTAGGGCACTGCAAATGCTTGTGAAATGGATGTATTATTTTGTACATGTTTAAGAAAAAAGAGAATGCTGAATAACTAGTGTTGTGTGCTGAGTTCCCCTCAAACCGGCCTATATTTACATTAATAATAATAGTCATTATAATATTTTATTGCCTAAATATATTTGTTCCTGGCCTTTGTGGGTGCATGTGTGGGTGTGGGGTGCAAGGTTTAAAAAAAATTTTTTTTGTTTTTAAACAAGCCCAAATGTTAAAGTTTCACAGTCAAATTGCACAACAATTTAACATCTTATCTGGCCTCTCAGATCCCTGCAGACATACAGCAGTGTCACAGTTTTATTGCAGGTCTCATGAACGTCAGCTCCTACATTCATGAATCCATGAGAATTGCAGCTTTTGTTTAAAATAAAAATGAAATTTCTAGCCCCCATGGTTACAGTGGAGAGCTTGAAAATATGAATGCTGATAGCGCAAAGACCAAAACTGTGAAAAGAATCCCTGATTCTCATTATTTTAAAACTGTTCTTCTGATTTTTAATGCATGGGATTAGACATATTGGGACATATTCTTATTCTTACCCACTTCTTTCAAACTTCAATGGAATCTTCTGGAACATTCTTTGGCAGCCCCTCCTGTTAAGGAATGTCTACACCGTAAGTAGACTCCTGTCCTGGACATGCCAGCTGATTTAGGCTCACAGTGCTTGAGCGAGGGGGCTTTTTAATTGTGGTCTAGATGTTCAGGCTCAGACTGGAACCCAAGTTCTGGGACTGCAGGGTCTATATAACATTACATTAGGAAAAGGTAGGTCAATTTTATTAAGTTGACTTAATTAGGTCGACTTTAAGTCAACTTAAAATCGACCTTATTAAGTCGACTTAACAAAGTGGACTTAAATGTCCACACTGGGCTTAGGTCGACCTAAAGAAGGGTTAGGTCGACCTAATGGGTGGTTCTTAAGTCGACTTAATGAAAGCCTAGTGTGGACGTGGCTTAATTTAAGTTGATTTAAGCCTTCTGAAGTCGACTTAAACTGCCAGTGTAGACATAGCCCTAGAGCCTGGGCTCCAGCCCAAGCGGCTTCCTGGGGAGAAGGGAGCAGGGTCTCCCCTTTTCCCCTGCTCTAAGTCGACTTATCTTGTAAATCGACTTAGGATGTCCACACTGGCTTAAGTCGACTTAAAAAGTCGACTTAAGCCTTAAACTGACTTAAGAAGTTGACTTAAGCCTTAAGTCGACTTAAAATGAGGTCTTATTAAGTCGACTTAATTTTTCCTTAAGTTGACTTAAGGAGCAGCTTAAGTCAACTTAAGGAAACTCCAGTGTAGACGCAGAGTAAATTAAACTGACTTAAGCCTGCTTAAGTCGACTTAATTTACTAGTGTAGACGCACCCTGAGAGTCCTCAGTTTTACAAGATCAGACCCTTAAGTTCCATAGGGTCATAGAATCATAGAAACTGGAAGGGACCATGAGAGGTCATCGAGTCCAGTACCCTTCACTCATGGCAGGACCAAGAACCCTCTTAAACCATCCCTGACAGATGTTTGTCTAACCTGGTCTTACAAACTTCCAAGATGGAGATTTCACAACCAACCCAGGCAATTTATTGAAGTGGTTAATCACGCTAACAGTTAGGAATTTTTTCCTAATGTCCAACCTAAACCTCCCTTGCTGTAATTTAAGCCCATTGCTTCTTGTCTTATCATCGGCTGTTAAGGAGAACTATTTTTCTCCGTCCTCCTTGTAACATCCTTTTAGGTCCATATGATAATGATTCACAGAGATGGACTTGAGTTTTCCCTTGCATAAGGTATGTACAAATGGCATGGCCTCCATAATCATAGTATGTTAAGACCCTGAAATATAACTTCAAGTCCAATCCTCCACTGCTCAGATCAGAGAAGTGTTTGGCTCCATAGCTGGCTCAAATCCATCTCTAATAAGAAGAGTTTAATTATTACTATTCCATTATCTGGTTGATCTCATTATTCAGAAATGCACCAGGGATTATATTTTAATGGACTGAATGATATATAAAATCCTTCATTTCTAGGTTGCTAGCAAGTCTCAGGATAATAGTGACTGACAGTCATTGATATGTGATGTCTGTTTGCTGGCTGATCTGAAATGAACTCATGAATTAGACAATGAGTTCCTAAGAGATACACATTTATTGGATAGCAAAACCCAGTAACCTTGGGACTGATTTACACTCTGGAAAGTATACATACCAAGGACTAAATGGATACTGCCTGCAAATTACCATATTCTCACCAGAAATGATTTTCTATTACCTGTATCTTTCAAGCTAACTTTCACTTCTGGGTTCCTCAACACATTTTCTCTGTTTCTGTCTTTTACATTGCAAGTTCATTAGGGCAGGAATTGTCTTTACTGACATGGTTTACACTGCACTGAATACATGCGCAGTGTTAGCAAATTGAAATAAATAATATGTAGCGTCACTCTAATAATATGGTGGATGCACTGCCAGAGGACATTGCATCACTGATATTTGAGCAACTCTTGGTCTATGAATAAACAGGAAACTTCAGTCTGAGGTTGACAATGTCACACTTTTCATCAGGATTTGAAATAGGCAACCATTACACACTAAACACCCTAACAATAGCTGTGCTACCATAAAGCTTGAATTCATTCTTCAAAGATCTAAATATCAACATATCTTTTATGTTGATTTTCTAATAAATAAATTAAACTGATATATGGCACTAAATGCTCAAACACAATTGACTACTGTGAGCTGGATTATTTCAGTGTAATCTTAGTTTGCTTGCAGAAGCTTTTGCTGTCATCATTACTAATATATAAAAGAAAATGTAATCCTTTCCTCTTGGATGTGTTACAGTATATAGTCTGTTGTTATAGTCCGTATCCGGATCGTCCAACCCATGGCCCATGGGCCAGAGTCCAACCCGCCAAAGGCTACTATCCAGTTCACCAGGGTGTAGCAGTAGCCCAGAGCCAGCTGGCAGGATGCAGCAGCCCCTCCCCTCTAGCCCTAAACCTGCCGGGGCAGGGGAAAGGGGGGCATGCAGCCACCCCTCCCTTCTAGCCCTAAGCCAGCTGGAGGTGGGGGGTATATGTCTGCTGCAGCAGCCCCCAACCTGGCCAGGGTGTGGGACGGTGCGTGCAGCATCCCCCATCCGAAATTTGCTCACCAGCCGTCTGAGAAAAATATTGCAATATGATCCCCTATATAAAATGTATATACCGGTATGATGCATCTAATACGACAGCCAATGACTTTGTTCTATACCATTAGCAAGGGAATGCATGTTTATGACTAATTTGACCACACAGAGTAAATAAATCAAACATGCTTTTACAGTCTTCCATGGGTAAAATAGTTTCTTTCTCTAAGAAATGCTTTCAGGTCTTGAGGGAAGAGCATAACTTTTTCTTGGTGTGATGATTGCTTTCCTGACCAGGATATCACATATTTGCTCAGCATATTCTGGCATAGTCTCTCCCTCTGCCTACTGATAAATTGACTATAGTGCTATTAATAGATTAGTATTGTCAACCTCATGGTACTCCACTACTCTTACTAGAAGTGGGGTGGCAACTATACTCTCAGGTGACTCCTATGACACCTATCTGCCAGGGCTGGATTAATACACAGGCTAGGGGCTGAAGCCCTGGGTCCTGGCCTGGAGGGGGGCCCCGGGCTCCAGGCCCTATGGCTTCTGTGAGATTCGTCCCCTCCTCCATCTCCTGCCACCCTTCTCAGGCCCCACAGTGCTGGAGGGTGCTGGGAGGGCCCCCTGCCCTGCTGGCACTGGGGGGATAGGGCCTTGGGCCAGAGGCCTGGCTCTGTGCTCCCACCCAACCCCTGGGCCAGCCGCAGGCCAGTGCCTGTTCACTCTGCTCTGCTCCAGCAGCAGGGACGGGGCTGGCTAGCATGCATTGCAGCTCCAGCACTGCCTTCCAGGGCCTGTGGCCCTGGAGTGCTCCACCATGTGCCAGCTGGCCCCACCCCATACCAGCCAGACTGGGGTGGGAGCATGGCCTTTGGCCCCCCCAGCACTGGCCCAGGCAGGGGCCACCAAGATGATGGGGGGCTGGGACCCCCAGTGATGGGGCAGCCCGGGGCCCTGAGGCCCCTTAATTTAGGCCTGCTATCTGCAGACTGAGTTCTAAAATAATTAAGAGCAAGATTCTGACTTTAGGCACAGCACTGAGTGAGGGAATGTGTGCAATATGCACAGATTAGGAGTAACTCCAGAAGGCATTCTGAGTCTCAGACACCTCTCTGAATTAGAATTCTTCCCTATTCCTTCTTGCTCCCAGGGAGCTACACCATCAGTAAATTATCCCCTGTGCTAGCTCAGCTACTCTGGCCAGCAACTGGAGTACGGTGTGGAGAGCCATTGCCCATCTTTCCTCAGCCACTCTCTCCTCACCTGCTGTGGGGAGGAATAAGTGGCCTGAAAGCCCATCTTAGTTGTGTGTGCTGGAACCTAGAAGATCAGTAGTCTCTTTAAAGGTACAAAGGAGGAGAGATCTTCACTTGTTCCTACCGCCTCATACAAGAGTGCACAGTACCTAACCCTTGGTGAAATCCTAAATTTTATTCCAAAAAAGACAGGCAGAAAATAATAATATTCTCACAGATTGTCATTGGCTGTCACAGAACAAACAGGTGAACAGATGTATGGCAAGGGCATTACAAATGATCCAGCATTATTATTTACAGTCCTACCACAGCTTCTGAACCCCAAGGGAAGTTTAGGACTCCTGGAATGGGCTTCTATGTTCTTGAGAGAGAAATTAATGACCAGAGACTTGGGATAATCATTTTACTAGTATTTGATTATTTTCTGTATGTATATTAGTCTCTAGTATGGCTGTGAAAAGGATGGAGAGTATAAACCTAGGAATTACTATATTACAGCTGGGAAATGATAGCTCTAGTTCAGTATTCTGTCTGTGATATCAGCCAGTACCAGATACTCCAAGGATATGAAGCGCCATACTGAACAAGTTAGCAATAACATGTCTATGAGGGAAGCTTCTTCTGAAACCCAGATAGGGGTTGCCCCATGTCCAGAATTGTGAGTATTTTTATTATTCAGATACATGTTTTTGAATCCAAATAAGTTCTTCGTCTCATTCATTATTTTCTTTATCCATTTCCAGTAGTCCCCACAGTGTGCTATCCACTTTCCAAATGAAGAAGTCATGATTTCTACCCTGAGGAGCATAAAACCGTAAAAAACTTACTAATGAATGGACAGTGGACAGGAGCATGGGAGCAATATATATCTAGATAGATATATATCCATTCCCTTCCATCAGTTTTAAACTAATTGCTTTTCAGTTTCATTGTATCTCTTTGTTGTAGTATCATGAGAAAGGGGGGAAAGGAGCATATGATTGTTTCTGAACCACTTCTTTTGTATACCTCTGTTATGTTCCCCCATCTTTGTCTCCCCTCTGATTTCTGGTCAAACTGCTATTTTCTATCATCATCTATTGCTGGAAGTTTGTGATCTATTTGCTAAAACCAAATGAGTTTAGTAATCCTGGAAATGATTGGCAAATCTGACTGATATCTACAGTAAAGCTAGAAAGCAGGTTGTCAAAACATTTATGACACTGAAAGAGCTCAAGTGAATCATCTGAAAAATTTTGCTCAAGATTGTGAAACAAAACCTGAATGTATTTTCAAAGACATGTGAAGTTCAAAGAATGCATGTTACCACTGAAAGTATTTCTATTTGCACACTGCAATGGCATCGCCAGTCTATATTGTAACTCTAACTCAGATGCCAAACTCTTCAAGATACCAGATTTCCTTTTGTTCCTGTGGAAACACTGAATAAATCTTTTGCATTATCCCAGAAAAGCCAACTGTAATGAGTGAAGTCCATGAAGAAGATCATATTTTACATCAAGGTTTGGATTTGAGGCCAAATCTGAGAGAGGGCTCAAGGTTGGATGTGATGGTGCTGAAATCTTGGGTGCCAGCAAATGGGGCTGACAAATGTTCTCATGCGATTCAGACCAAAATCCTGCAAGTTTTCTACCATCTTCAATGGAGGAAATTTCATAAGATGAGCTACCCTTAGAATGGTATTTTATAAGAACAATGAATCAGGATATCGAGACTCTGAGCAATCTGGAGCTAGGATTTCCTCCTCTGTTATGTTTCTATATAATATCTAGCACAGTGGGCCCTCATACTTGATAGATTTCCTAGATGCTACTTGTTTTACAGTAAGAAGAAATATTTTGGCTGTACACAAAATAAAATTTGGAAAAAGACCCCTTTGAGCTTTGACTCTAACCCAGAACCCAAAGCTCCAAGTAAGGGTCCTGAATTTTCAAGAGACTTTGATCTGAGGTCTTGATTTTAGTCAATATTTACAAAGCAATCTCAGAGAAGAAAGTGGTTTAATAATGTTACAGTATTTTATGTACTTTGTCTCTCATATATGTTTAAAACACAAAGGAACCACATTGGACTAGCAAATCAAAAGAAAAGAAATTAATTAGTTTCTGAGTTCTACATTGTTTACAAATTGTAGCATTTAAAAAGCACTTCCCACCCAAGTATGTCGAAGCACATCACAAAAACTTTAATTACATTATACACATGTAGGTGTGTTACTATAACCATTTTACAGGTTAGGAAACTAAGGTAGAGAAGGGTAAGTGACTTACCTACAGTGACTGTTAGAGCTAGTGTTAGAACCCTCATTCAAAAGTGCTTGGATGGAACTGCTTTGAGGAACCCAAGCAATAATCCAGATTAATGCATCTACCTTGTCTTACACTCATATCATTCGATAGGCACTTTGGGGTAAATTCATCCCTGACATAAATCCACGGATGTCAATAGTGTTAAGAGGGCTGAATTTGATGCCCTGTCTATCATTGATTTTAAATATTCTCATATGAAGATGAGGAAGTTTTAGAATTCTAAGTTCATTTGTTGATTATTTTTCCCCACAGACTATGATCTATATTAATCACTTTGCTGAATACTGTGAATTGAATGAATCACAAACCACATATCTGAAAGCTCCCATTTCACGTATTAGTTTACTATACGCAGTACATTTACTATTTAGATGAGAAAAAACCTACAGCTGGTGCAGCATATTTAGGCATCTGGATAATACACACTGTGGAGTACTTGCCTTGACAGCTATAGGATGATGAAAACCATGTAGTGCTTTCAAGATTCAGTTGGGAACAAACTTCACTCAGCAATTCATCCTTTTACTGTTCAGAAGAAAACATCACTCCTTCCACTTTTTATATGAAAGAACGAATACTTTTTAGCAGGGGTGTCGCTGCCCAAAAAAGAGGTTCGAGGCCCGGGCCCAGGTGCCCAATCTGGGCCCGATCTGTTGGGGGGACCCTATCCGTCCCTTGGGTCCCTGGCTGGGACTGGATCGGGCTCCTGCCACCTCTGGCCTGGGTCCCAGCCCTGGCCACAGGGCTCAGGGGGGGCCGTATCAGGCCTGCAGTGGGGGCTGCATCGGGCCAGCAGCAGCTGGGCCCTGGATCCAGGCTGGGGCCGCATTGAGTCGGCAGCAGCTGGCCCCTGGATCCCCACCAGACTTGGGACACTGGGACTCGAGGCACGTGTCCCTTGTGCTCAGCGCCAGCAACGTCCCTGCATTTTAGATAGAAACAGCTCTCTAGAACACCTTCAGTTTGACAAACGCGTCACCATTTCAGGGACGTTCTACACGTCTGACTCCTAGTGGTAAAGATGCCAATGGCCTGTGACAGGATGTTAGACGGGGAGGGTTCTGAGCTGTTGCAGAGAATTCTTTTTTGGGTATCTGGTTGGTGAGTCCTGCCCGCATGATCAGGGAGTGTGATCAATGTATTTGGGGATTTTCCCACAGGGCAGATTGGCAAGGGCCCAGGGGCGGCGGGGGTGTCACCTTCCTCTGTAGTGTGGGGCATGGGTCACTTGCTGGTGGGTTTTTCTGTACTTTGAAATCTTTAAGCCATGATTTGGGGACATTAGTGACTCAGTCATAGGTTAGGGGTAACTTGCAGTAGTGGGCAGGAGGTTCTGTGGTCTGCATTATACAGGAGTCAGACTATCAGACTAGATGATCATATTGGTTCCTTCTGACTGTAAAATCTACTAATCTAAAATCTATTAACTTAAAATGTTGCGGCTGCGCCATTGTACTGCTTCAGTGAAGATGCTACCACAGCACCAGGAGAGCTTCTCCCATCAGCACAGATAATCCACCTCTGCGAGAGGCGGTAGCTATGTCAATAGGAAAAGCTCGTCATAGGGCTGTCTCTGATAGCGGTTAGGTTGGTATAACTGCATTACTCCAGGGTATGGGTTTTTTCACACCCCTGAGTGAAGTAGTTATACTGTTGTAAGTTTATAGGGTAGACCAGGCCAGAGCTGTGGTCTATACCGCAGAGCAATTTAGATAGCAATCGAAGGGAAATACGCAAAGTACTTCAAATACCTTGCGTATCTCCCTCCGATTGCCTACTGCCTGCTTACCGCGGTGTCTTCAGTGTGCAGAGTCAGAGGGAAATGCCTTCCCTCTGACTCAGCACTACTCCTTCTGTGGAGGTGGTTTTGCAGCGTCAGCTTCCTGATCAGCTGAGTGGGTCTTCACAGACCCGATCAGTCGATTTGGAAGATTGATCTGATGGCGGCGAATTTGCCGCCATCAGTGAAGAGCTGCCCTCATACACAGCTGACAGAACAAAGTACTGCTGGATATGGATTATGATTTTATCATATTTATATCTTCATAGCTTTAGTTGCACTCTGGATATAAATCCGATTGAGAAACCCAGCTGTGAGGTTATAACTCAGCAAGCCACTGCTTATCTCCCCATTTTATTGAATACTCACAGATCACTATTAGAAATGACAATGCTGCACTAATTAACAAGAATAAGGTTGTAAAATGCTCTCAAATTCTGTAACTGAGCAATAACATACACAGCACTTCATTGGTATCACTTTGAGCACTTTGTTGGGCTCTTCCATAGATCAGTTCTGACAATGGCGTCTGAAGAAGACCAAGCTCCATTGTGAACTGGAAATCCTGCACCTCAATAGAAAGAAGTAAGAAGGCCTGGTAGAGACAAAGTCTTCGTCTTGTAAGATGGTGCAGCAGCCCAAAGAGATTGGGAAAGCAGCATGTACCAACATAGATGGCTTTGGTGTCTCGGATTTTTTTTTGTTTTTTGTTAGAGAAGACACTTTAAATTCTTGAGTTTGAAGTCCAGCACATGCCAGTTGCTAAATGGACTGAACATATGAACATACAAAACTTTGTTCAGATTTATTACAATGGACAGTGTAACTGGAAAATCTAGCCGAATATCAAAATGAAATGGACCTTTTTATAACATGAAGTAGATAGATTGGCTCCATTTTATCTATCTGAAGAACTAAACTTTCACACATCTGGGCTGTTCTGAAAGGTTAGTAGTGTTAAGAGCACAACTTACAGCAAGGTTTTCTAAACTCTCTATATGCTTGTCATGGATTCCTTAATGGATCTTTGGGCTAAATTCTGTCTGGCCCGATTCCCAAAACTTCAGTAGGGCTGCACTGGTGTTGATGATGACCTAAACACATTAGAGACTTTTACCCATTCTGTGACAGCCCTTACATTCAACAGCTATAGGCAAAAGAGTTAAAATGTTAAAAGTCAATGAAAATATAGGCCTGCTTTTCAAAAAATAAACCACATTTGCACAAAAATGCAGATTTTTTTTGTTAATCCTGTCAGCTCTACAGGATTTAGTAAACAGCAGTGAGGACCAGGCCTTCTCTATCTCTTTTTCCTCTTTCTTCTTCTCCCTCTTTACACAGTACAAAACAGTCTATGGCCTTTTGAGAATCAGGAATACTAAGGCAGCATTCATTGAGAAGCTGTCGAGGACTGTACATCAACTAGCTGAAAGGCCAATTTTAGATGAGAATGGAGAACAGAATGTTACTGTCTCTCAGGATTCAAATTACTGCAAGGTTAGTGAATGTTATAATAGACATACACTGCTTAAACAGAGTTCTATTTTGAGTTTTCTAATAGAGCAGGGTGAATAATTTGTAAAGGATAATTAGTTGATGAATTCCTCCTCTTTTTCTCCTGTTAGTTCCAAGAACAAATCACAATTTTCTTGGATGTATTTGTTATTCAGTGCAATTCACTGAACAATTTTTGCAATAATTCTTGGTCTGTCATTTTCTCATCAGCAGTTCATTACAAGCATTTGAAATTCACATCATTTTTGTTACTCATGGAGGTTACATCTTATTTTATTACCTAAAGATAGTCAATGTTACTTTTAAATTGTCTTTGTACTTAATTTTCCACTTTCCATTCTAAGACCTGTGCACTTTACAAACATTAGTTTATTTAGCCTAATAACATGGGGGAGAAACAGAATGCGAATATTGTCTCAGTTATACAGATGAGAAAACTAAAATTCAAAACTTTGAAGAGCTTGGTTGCACACACATCACAACCTTAATCTGCGCACACAAACACTTGTGATTGTGCTTGCAAACTGGGTACCTGCAAATTCAAATAACCACTGACACTTAGGCCTTGCCCACGCTACACAGTTTTGTCCATAAAAGTCAACTTTCGTTTACACTGAAATGCTCCTCCCGCAGCGGTAACTCCCCTGCTACGGCAACATAATGAAACCATCTTGACAAAAAGCATAGGGCTTTAGGCAATATATTAGGTAAGTGGGGTCTCCAAGGATTTTTATGGGCATTTCACATCCCCAGGAATATTCTGGGCTGGAAAGGAAGTTCTAGCATGCAGCTTTCTATACAGTCCAGTGTTCCCAAAGATGCATGCATCATGCACCTTGCCTGACCTCGCTGCGTTGAGGTCAGTGAGACGGCCCCAGTGATCCACAAGCACCTGAAAGACCATGGAGAAATAGCCCATTTGGTTGAGGTACTCCATCTGAAAATGACTGAGGGCCAAAATTGGTATATGTGTTCCATCTATTGTCCCACTGCAATTAAGGAGTCCCATTGCCTCTAAGCCAACATTTATTTCCTGCTTATTATCAAGAGTCACAGTCCTTCGTAACAGGTGGCAATTAATGGTCCTGCATACTGGCATCACTACAACCCCCACAGTGGACTTTCTGATGTCAAACCGATTAGCGACTGACCAGTAGCAGGCTGGAGTTGCCAGCTTCCACACAGTGATCACTACTTGCTTTTCCACAGTGAGGGCAGTTCTCATTCTGGTGTCCTGGTACTGCAGAGGTGGCACGAGCTCCACACAGATTCCAGGAAGGTGGATTTCTGCATCCAGAATATCTACAGCCTCTGCTCCATGGCAGACAGCAAGGCAGGCATCACTGAGTCACTCTCCATTTCACAGCTCATGAAATATTGCAAAACCGGCTACTTTTTGTTCATAATGATTATCACCAGATTGGTCAGCCATTCAGGATCCTTACTGTCAGGCAGAGTGCACAGTTTACAAGGCATATTGAAAAATGGCATGAAGTTAGAAGCCCATGGAATGATGGGATGGAAAGAACTGCAGCACGGAACAGTGAGCACTTTCCCATGATGCATGAGATCTACTCCCAGAGTTCCCAGGAGTAGAGAATGGTGAGTTACACTGTGGGATAGCTACCGATGATGAATGCAATGCTCTTCCTGTTGATGCAAGAGCAGCGACTATGGATGCGCTCTGATCACACAAGAACTTGTGTGGATGTACACAATCAATGTCATCAAAGTCATCCTAACTCTGAAGTGTAGACATGGCCTTATAACTCTACAATTGCACACGTAGCTTCTTGATTTGTGTACTTGAGGCTAGTAATTGCATGCACAAAATAGACATGGAACTGGCACGTATTTTGTGTGTGTAAAATTGTGCAATTATCTTTTTGAAAACAAGACTCTACACTTGCTAAAATTAGTTCGAACTAGTTAGTTTGAACTAACTAATTTGAACTAATTTTAGTTAGTTTGAATTAGCTTAATTCGCACTAGGAAAACTTAGTTCGAACTAAGCAAGAGCCATTCATGGTACATGCTTAGTTCGAATTAGTGATCCCCATTCATTTCAATGGCCAGTTAGTTTGAACTAAGAAATTAGTTCAAATTAACATGGCCACATTGGTTAATTCAAACTAGTTAGTTCGAATTAACCCTTTAACCCTATTCAAACTTCTTAGTTCAAATTAAGGAAGCCCTTAATTTGAACTAACTAAAGCTTAGTGTAGCCATGGCTTTAGTTAGTTCGAATTAAGCCTCCTTAATTCGAACTAATTTGCCAGTGTAGACATAGCCTAAGTGACTTTCTCAAGCTTGTCATAGAATAAGGAGTAGGATCCAGGTATCTTGATGTGCAGTCCAACATCTTAGCCATAGAATTATGGAAGTTAGAAACAAGTTATTTTCTACATCAATGTCTATAAAGGATACAGTATAGTTGAAAACTATTGTGAGGCTTTTATTTCTCCTCTCTCAGGTTTTATTACAGTCTAAATTTTTACTGCACACTTGCTCTACATTAGACTTCTGGTGTTCATTATTTTTAACAATCAGGTGTAGGAAGCTATTATTAGTTTGGGATCTAATTTCCCATACATCACAAATAAGGCAATCTCTTGCATATGATCCCTACACATCTTTTATTGTTCCTACACCTATGTAATGCAAATCCTTTGTAATTTCTGCTGAACTTAGACCTAAAAACTAGATCTTAACTGAAAGGATTTCCCTCTATCAATCTTCATTTATGTTAATGTCATACCCCAAATAACAGTAATAATAAATAACCACAATGCCAATTTATTTACAGATTTCATGTCCCTGTCAATTAATCCAGGGATTGGAGCTGTATTCCTGGCACTCTCTCATTGCCTAGGTGTGTGATCTTGGGTGAATCATTTAATTATATTGTGTCTCAGTTTCCCCATATGTGAGATGGAAATAATATTTAATTGTCTGTGGGAAATGTGAGGATTAGTTAGTTAATGCTTCTAAAATGCTCTGAGATCCCCAGGTGCAAAGTGATACAGAAGTGCAAAGCAGGAAGTTGCAAAATCACAAAACAAAAATGAAGTAGAGTATCTTTTTATTTAAATGTCCTTAAGAAGAGAGCATCCATATATTTAAATCCATTTTTTTAAAAGATTGAATTGTTGCCTTGGTAATGATTTTTAGAAAGTGAGCAGCGTAGTGTTATTTCTCACAAACTCCTTCTGTGACTTTCTCCTTATCTTTACCTAGTTCAGTTTCTGTTCTCAGCCCCACAGTCTCAAATGACAAAATTGGACCCTCCCCGCCTCTCAGGCTCCTGGTTGTGATTTTAGCAACATGTTAGCCCTGTGCTTCTGTCCTCAGACACTGCTACAATGAATTAAGGCGGGATGCCAGCCTAGAGTAGGGGAAAGGAGATAAATAGTGGTAGTAAAGAAAACTGTATCACTCTGACTCACTTCAGGTCTGCTGATTTGTGTAATTCAGTGGACTGCCCTTCCTTGTACCTGCGGTGTCCTCAGGCTCTTATACAGAAAGGCAGGATTAGCTCACATGTCCGGGTCTACAGGCTCAGAAAGAAGCCTGCCAGCCCAATCTTTGGATCTCTGGTCTTCTGACACATCCTGCACCACCAATGGATGTCCCTAAGCCTAAGCACCATGTGGCCATCTAAAGAGGAAGTGCTAATGGGGAGCAAACACCCATAAGAGCCAAAATGTACTAGTAATAAAAAGTCAGCTAAAAATAATAATAAAAAAAAAAAAGATGAGAAAAAGAATAGTGCCAGAAGAAGAGCGGAGAAAGGGTAGAGATAACTCTTATGTAATTTTTCCAGGTATGGCAGAAGGAAATAAGGCTGGAGACGGGTCCTCTTTGCCAATCCACTACAAGGTAAGGTCCAGTAAAAAAAGGTATAGAAACCATTTAGTAGAATAGGGGTGAGAGTAGGATTAGATTATATGATGGGCTCAGATTAAATTCCGTTGTGGGTATAGACCTGAAAAGATATCAGACTGGCACAAGGTCTTATGTCATAACTCCAACATTCAAAGCACAGGGCTAACAAGTCAGCAGTCTCAGTGACATTTCTAGCGGGCAGGTAATTGACACCCGCGTTGGCCTTCTTAGGAGCAAAGCAAAATGCTCAACTGGCCTGGAGAGTGAACTATTCTCTCAGCCTGGTATCCGCACTGATCCTTCTAGGCCAGGGTTCAGATATGGTAGGATAGTTTGGGGAAGCTGGAAGGGCTGCCAACCGTCTTATTGCTTTTCAGTGGACAAGGAGATGACTTAGGGCTTGATCCAACTCCCAGTGAAGTCTGTAGTTGTCTTCTTATTGACTTCACTGGGAGTTGGACTGGAACTTTACTTTCCAGGGTAATTAATCCATCACCATTCACTAGCTCTATCTTCATTTATTTTAAATGATCATACAACAAACTGTAAACAATCCTTTTCTACATCACAGTTGGAGGGGCCTGCAAGGGGCTCAATTCTTTCCACTCCTATTGAAATAAATGGAAACTTAGGGAGCTCAGCCCTTTGCAGGATTCAGCTTTCTTTTATCTGAACCAGAACCAGTATTCTCACTCTTTCCCAGCCCCCTCTAGCTCTGTAGCTATTATCTTTTAATAGATTTAATAACTCTACTGTTCTCCTTTAGCTAGGTAAGAAAATCCTTAATTCAAGCTGTCTGCAAATTGCCTGATAAAAATGTTTGTAGAAAATTGCCACCCACATACTGTATGCCTCTCCAACACATGGAGACATTTCAGCCCTTCTACCAGATGAGAACATCTATGTATTTACAAATGCAGATACTTACCTTTAAAAATAAATCTACTAATATAGATAAGAAAATTGGATGTGGAAATATTTATACATAATTGCAAAATATCAGGGTAGTGATTTCTTTCATGTAACATTTTAAACATTGAGTATGATTCTTTTCTCCCTTATACTAATTTTACACTAGGGTAACAGTTCAAATGTAACTACCTTGCTTTGATTAATTATTTCTCTTACATGGTGTACATAAGACTCAGAAGCAGAGAGCCAAAATCTTGATTCCTGAGTCTCTGAAGTTAGACATCTAGATTCATATTTTGGCTGCTAAAGAAAAAAGTGGCCTGATTTTCAGATTAAAATGGGAGCTCTGAGGGTGTTCCAATGTCTAAATGATTGAGAAGCCTAAATCTCATTTTCAAAAGTGATTTAGGAATATAGAAGCATAAATCCCATTGACTAGCAATAAGATTTGAGCTAAAGGTCAGATGTACAGAACTATTTAGATGCATAATCCCCATTGATTTCAATAGGAGTTAGATTCCTAAATAGCTTTCAAAATCTGGCCTTGAGTATCTAACCCTTTTTGAAAATGAAATTTTGAGTGCAGCAATGCCTAAATATTTTTATCAATAGACCTGAAAGAGCAGCCTTATTTCATATTCATTCCACACTATGCCAAATCACAAGAATCACAATGAAATGAAAAGAAAATTATAATGGTCACATCAAATTCAGTCTCTCTCAATTTTTCATCCACACCCACTCCCACGCCGAGACTCTGTAGCAGAGCCAATAACTGAACAAGGACCCTGAATTCCAGCCTTAACCACAGAACTATCTTCCCTATATCCCAGAGGTTTAAGCAGCAAAGAGTGAAAAATAGAGAGGATTATTACACTGTTTTTTTTGCAAGTTCAGGAGAATACTGTACTGTACTCTGGTGGTCTGAGTGTAAAAACCTCCAAATCACTTTGAGTTACTTAACAACACTTATTTATTTAATTATGCTTATTCATAGGCTTTTCCATGAAGTCTCAGGCATTTAATTCATCTCTATTTACTGTAACATAAAATGATAGGGTTTTAAGGAAAGCTTATGCAATGTGGATTCTCCTCTCCCCACCTAGTCTGAGTTCAGGATGTTGGAAGACTCTTAGGTTATGTCTGCAATGCAGTTAAAAACCCTCAGCTGCCTTATGCTTGCTGACTCGGGCTCTTAGGACGTGGCTAAAGGGTTGCTTAACTACAGGGTAGACATTCATACTTGGGCCAGAGCCCGGTTCTATGGCTCCATGAAGTGGGAGGGTCGCAGGGCTTGGGCTGTTCCTGAATCCAGACATCTACGCTGCAATTAAACCACCGCTTTGTCTGAGTCCTACAAGGTTGAGTCAGCAAGCACGTGACAGCTACAGGTATCTAACTGCAGTGTAAACATACTCTTAGGGAGAAAGCAGAATGTGTGGAATAACTTTGGGCCTGGGTACAGAGTTTGAACTCAGTAAAATCCTGGGCCCATAGAGAGGAAAGCAGCCAAGAAAATGTATCCTGTTTCTTAGAACTCATCTTCCCCAAGGAAAAATAAGAGGCAGAAATGCTACTTAAGCAACATATGCCTTACAGAGCATGGAAAACATGAGAGAAACAAAAAATCCTGTGGCACGTTTAAAGACTAACAGATTTATTTATCGCATGAGCTTTCGTGGGAGAAGATCCCACTTCGTCAGACGCTTTGAAGATGGGAAACTTACAGAATGGGAGGAAATTAAATGCAGGGAAGGGTATGACATAGGATCAGGTCAGGCTGTAACAGCAAATCAAAATAGATGTTAGGATTCAAACACAGGGGAACAGCACATAAAGGAAGGTGAGGTCAAATCACCTGTTGTAATGAGAAAAAAAAAATCTGTAGTCCCTCTTTAACCCCAAGGCAACTGAGTCAAATTTGCATATAAATTCGAGTTCTGCAATTTCTCTTTAAAGCTGTGATTTGTTATTCATCTGTTTCAGCACAGCTATTAACAAGTCATCAATGAAGTGAGCAGAGAGATTGAAGTGTTCCCCTATTGGTTTTTGAGTGTTGCAATTTCTGATGTCAGATATGACCTCACCTTCCTCTATGTGCTGTTCCCCAGTGTTTGAATCCTAACACCTATTTTGATTTGCTGTTACAGCCTGACCGGTTCCTATGTCATACATTTCCCTGCATTTAATTTCCTCCCATTCTCTTAGTTTCCTATATTCAAAGTGTCTGACGAAGTGGGATTTTCTCTCAGAAAAGCTCATGTGATAAATAAATCTGTTAGTCTTTAAAAGTGCCACAGGACTCTGTTCCTTTTTCTGCAATAGACTAACACGGCTACCCTTTTGGAACATGACTGGAGAGAGAGTCGGATCTTCTAATTCAGGGTGCTCCAAGCTTCTTCAGAGCTTGTCCTTTAGACCTCACTCTCAGAGCTGTGTAAATAAAGGAATCCGGTGACAAAATCCCCTTTCCACCTTTTCTCCCATTGCTAGGAGTTGGGAAATTGATTTCTTTGATATTTCTCCCTCTCTCCAGCTTCAGTGCTAAATAGGGAGATTACTCTCATTTCAGCTCTGTGAAGATCCCTTGGCCAGAGTTCCTTGTTCAGTGGTAATTAGCCCAGGAAGGGAGATAATGTTAGCCCATAAGTTGCAGAACTACTGCTGGATGGTGGGAACCCAAGAAGTGTAAGCAACCCTTACTCTGCACCTAAGGCAGGCCCTGACTGGAATAAAATAGGAAGGAAAGAAAGGATGGTCCAATGCTAAATTCTTTTAATTTAGTATTGGAAATAGGGGGGTTCAATTCTCTGACCCTAAACCTTGGGTGAGACTTCGGGCAAATCACTTTGCCTCTTTATGCTTCGGCTCCCCTTCTATAAAGTGGGGATAATAGTATTTCCCTCACCTACAAGGATTTTGTGAGGAGAAATACAGAAAAGGTCGTGAGGTGTTCAGATTCTACAGTAATGGGAGCCAAATAACTATGTCAGAAAAAGAACGGTATTTGCTGTGATTTACCTCTCACCATATACATTTTCTTTTACACGAGTACACGGCACATGAAACTCACAATATTCCAAACCTTTGCATCAAATCGCGCAGAACGTATAAAATACCTTTACATTTGTACCTGCTTTGGAAGGATGGGTAAGGAGCCAAAACACAAACACAGAGATAGTAAGGAATTCATTACATGGTGGTGAATATATTTTCCTAGATGGTGGGTAAGCTTTTATGTACTGTGACAGTGGTTAACAGATGATTGAGTTTCTTCTCTTTTGTAGGCAGATCACAGAGCCTAGGATAAACATTACCCAGATACATTAGTAACATTGCTCTGGTGTCACCTTTAACATGTTTCATGGGACAGCTATTCTCAACAGCAGCAATACTGATGGGATTAAACTCAGCCCTACATTAACACACCGTCAGACAGACATTCATCACTAAGGCTATGTCTACACTGGCAAGTTAGTTCGAATTAAGGAGGCTTAATTCAAACAAAGTAAAGCCATGGCTACACTAGGCTTTCATTAGTTCGAATTAAGGGCTTCCTTAATTCGAACTAATAAATTCGAATAGGGCTTCAGAAGTAAGGCTTTAATTCGAACTAACTAGTTCAAATTAGCCAATGTGGCCATGTTAATTCGAACTAATTTCTTAGTAGGGACATAATAGGAAGTAAGAACTCTTTAGTTTAAACAAATGGACTATCTGAATGTACTAAACCCAGAGTAGTGGGGGCTTGGGAGCATGGTGGAGAGAAAAAGTGAAGATAGGCCAGGGAGCGGACAAAGCCCTGACTCTACCTCTCAATGCACCAGCAAGAGAAGCCAACCTGGAAAAGGAGGATGCTCTAAATTTGATATTGGCACAGGCCAGCAGAAAATTATTACCCCTGGCCTGGAGTAAGCAGGGAGAGAATAGTGTCTCTCGGATTACTCCTGCAGGTTCTGAATCATCACATGTGCAGGGCTATGTGTGAAGGCAGGAACCAGCCCCAAATTAATTTTTGTCAGTCACAAAAGATGAGATTCTGTTACACTTACGCCACTCCCCAAGCCATCCCCATTGAGTTTTGAAGGATCTGAACCTTAGTGATTATCCACATTTTATTAATGGGCCCCAAATAAGTTTTCCATGGACATTGAATGAACAAACCTCTGTTCACACAAATGTTCCGGGACAGAATCAAACATGATCAAAAGTTTAAAAAAAAACAAACAAAAAACCGCACACCTCCCCCACTCCCTCAAAATCCCCCAAAACCAAACCAGAGTCCTGTGGCACTTTTAAAGACTAACAGATTTATTTATCGCATGAGCTTTCGTGGGAGAAAATCCCACTTCATCAGATGCTTTGAGGTTTTCTCCCATAAAAGCTCGTGCGATAAATAAATCTGTTAGTCTTTAAAAGTGCCACAGGACTCTGTTTTTCTGCAATAGGCTAACATGGCTACCCCTGTGGAACATGATCAAAGGTGAATGTCTCCCATTTTGCCCACCTCCACCACATAGAGTCCTTACAAAGTATTACTCATGAATGGAGTTGCTACTGTTTCATTTCAGTCATCATGATGCAAGAAACATTTGCCATACATTTCCCAAGAGATTCTGCTTTTACATCTGCTAAAGGCAGAGAGAGATGTTTTGTTTATTGGATTGATCTCCTAATGAAAGCATTCTTAATTGTCCCTCAATAAAACAAAAGGAAGATCTACAGCACACAATGTGTTTATTAGTGGAAAGAGCTTTGGCATGTGGCTATATGTCCTATTGAATCTTTGGTGATGAAAAATTGGACACTTGGTTCATTTCTTACATCAAAAAGTTCAAAAAACAACTCTTCAGTCATTAACCTTTGTGTTGCCAGTGACTGGTGGGACTGAGATTTGGTGCTACTCAAAAAACAACACAGAACGGACAGTAGAAGCCCTAGTAGAATTAACGTTTGTTTTCAGAATCATTAATATTTTTGCTAGGCTCTTTTTGCTCATTAACATGTCCCTGTCATTGCAGAGAGCTAAACCACATAGAAAACAGTTTCATTCGCTTTTTATTTGTCACAAATTATGTAACTGCCACAAATATTTAGTGTGCCCAAGCAACAAGCAGCGGGCTGGTTTATGGGGCTGAAAGCCTGTATTATGAATACAGATGATCTCTTTTCCCCTTGAAATTCTCTTCTGATTTTCCTTTTCAGAGCATGTGGAAGAGATAATTGTATGCACCTGTTCCTCCATATGGCTCTCTGGGACAGTGCTGCTTTGCCCTTGAAGGGTGACAATGCCAGTGTAGAATTTGATATCAATCCTTATTCCAGCATCGAACACTGAATAATTATTCCAGTGACAGATTTAAAATGTGCAATGCTGAACGTTCTGCTATTTTGGGTTATAATTGTTCCCTCTCCTAACCTCTGGGGCCAATTGCACACGGAATGCTATGAAATCCCAAAGACCTCCAGCAACCAAGGATGCCTAGTAATGTGATACTCTGAGGGACAGCACTATGATTGAAGACATTAATTCAAGGAATGAAATAACAGAACACTAAGGGCTAAATTCTGACTTTAGTGACATTACTGAACAAGGGGTAATGTACAAGCTGCACCAACCCGTGAATAGTCATGGAACCCGTAACTGAGAGATCCCCTTTGGGTTAAGCCAAGTTATTTGTCTCAAGTTAGCCTCGCACAAGGACAGGAACCTCTCTCCGCATAATAACCCCTGAGTGGCTAAGATGCCCTGCATCTACCCTGGCACTGTACTCATTCATATGAAGAGCTGAGACATCCGAGGGCCTATTCCCCAGTGCTGATTGTTGCTTGCAGCTGAGCAGCTCAATGAATTCTATTGCAGAGAACTGCAGGAGGACTTTTCTGTCCTTTCTGGGTGCATGGGTAGAAGTGGTCTTAGCAGCTTATTCAAGTTAAAAACTTCTGGCTGGCATAATCCAGATTTCTGAACCACAAAACTTTCTGCACTTCCCCATTGCTCCTAGTATAGAGGCCATTCATTGGCTGCTGCAGCTGTGCCTGCTGTATCTACATACGTCAGCAATGGCAATTGCACATTTAGAGTAAAATCCCCTCCCCTCACCCCCACAGAGGGCCTGCACAAGGCCCATGCTTATTCTCATGTTACAGGAATATACTACCCATCTAAGCACCTTAATACTTCTAAAACTACTTCCACATCAAGAACTGTACTGATTCAGCTATATCTGTATAAAATCACACCCCTAAGGGGAATAGTTAAGTCTGTACAAAAACTGTATGTAGATCAGGTCTTGAACTCCTCTAGACTTAGTATAGTTAACCCTGCCTGAGCAAAGCACTTAAGTACATGCTTAGGTCCCAATGAAGTCACTCAGGGCTACAGACTCACAGCCACTTTCCAATGAATAAATATTTCTTGATCTCTTACACGTCACCAATGACTGTGTGCCACTAAATGTGTGTCTGTGGAACTCTTTAAGTGGGTGTAATTCAGATGCCAAAAGAGGAGCACAGGAAGAAAAGCTATTAGCTGGATGGCATAAATAAGTGTACGTTAAAGCAGGCTACAGGTAGAGGGCACCGATACTTGAACTCACTTCTTCTTTCATCTCCTTAGCATTTGTGTTCCAGCTTTTCTACGCTGCTCCACAGTTTGGACTATAGGGTGTGAATAGCAGTGCGCACCAGAGTGTTGCACTGTAACTACCCCCGTGGACACTGCAGATGAGAACTAAAGGGTTCCTAGTTCACATAAATGTAGTCCTCGTCAAACAGAACTACATTAACATGGACTGGGAACCTTGTAGTTCATCCACATGGGGGAGTTTTGGTGCATATTGCTGTTCACACGCACATTTGTCCAAAGTGCTGCACTCTTTGAATGTTTGTCCACTCTGCCTTGTTACAGACTGAAAACGTATTTCCAATGTATCACAACTCCTTATACAGTGTTAGTGCATAATTTCACCACAATATTAGTGACCAGTGTGTCATGGTTTCATTCAGTATTTGTAACAGTAGTCAGTCCCCAATGCTGAGGCAGAATTAAGCATACCTAGACCAGACTTTACAAGATACTTTTTGGATAGTATAAGGCCTGATAGGAGTTGCTGATATAAAGCAGTGAACCACCAATTGGCCTCCATATCTTCCAACACATCTGATTTTCATCCCAGTTTATTAAAGTAGGCTGAGAATAGAGGATTAATTCAACACTATCATAATGAAGACTGTTCCATATCTTGCGCTAAAACACATTCATACAAATCTCTTTAAATAAAAACAAAAAAACAAACAAACAAAAAAAACCAGTCATTTGGGGTAACAGTGAAGGGAAACCAAGCAATGAATGTTTTGATACAAAGGTAATGGAAATAACTGCCTTCAGAGAATTTTTTACTTATCTTCAATTCACAGGTTGTTTAACACTTTCTATTTACTTCCTCATTTTAATTACCTTGGTTGTTGGGCTCTTCCCTTAATTAAACTAGATAGGGCCTAGGATCCATGGGGTTTACATTTACCTTTGACTAATTCAGTGTCATCTCTAGAGTATAGTTCTTTAATTGAAATTGGAGATTTAGCATGAAAGATCTCATAAGGCCTCCAGGACAGCTAAGACTAAAGATAAAGTTTATATAGAGACAACTTCTGTCTAGGGAAAAGGGAAAATCTAAGAACCTGAGAATTATGGCTTTGATTCTGATACTTTTTTTTGACCAGGAAGATCTTGCACAATCTGAATCCAAATCCATGAGTAAAAGCTACTGGGTGATGCTTAGGCATCAAGGCTGAGATTTCCAAAGCCATCCAAGAAAACACAAAACTGTTTTTAATTTGAGCTTTAACTGGAGTGGTGTATCTAAATCCCCTAGCTGGCTTTGAAATTATTGAACTCGGACACCACAAATTTGGTACTTTATAATGCAGATATAGTAAATGGATAAATAAGATGTTTGCATAAGTGCCTCAAAACCTTATCTAAACACTTTGATCTCTATATTTGGACTGGGAATCTCATGTGAAGAGAGTTTTTCATACCATGTTAACACTTTCATGCCCTATTACAGCTAAAAGTTGGGATGTGCAGAGGAGAAGAAAATGAAGAAGAAAGGAAAATGTGGACTACGCACAGGATTCATTTTAGGTTTTGTTTAAATTGGGGCAGAAACCCGTGTCAGTTCTTATCTTATCTAGATCAGCTTACCGTCCTGCTGAGACCCTCCTTTCATAGTGGGCATCAGCGAATAAGCATAGTATCCCCAGTACAGGAACTACACTATGCCTAAAAGCTTGAAGACTAAAAGATATTTAATTTGTGTTGGAAATAGTTACCTACATTGTTTAAGATGGGTGGATTGTGCATCTTGAATGGAATGGCAGCACTGCTGAAAAGGATCTGGAAGTTGTGATGGATCACAACCAAAAGATGAGCCAGCTATAAGATGCTGTTGCAAAAAAAGCAAATGAAATTTTAGGTTGCGATAACTGAAGCAAAAAAAGATAGTACCACTCTATTTGGTACTGGTGAGGCCTCAGAGGGAGCAGTGTGTCCAATTTTGGTCACCAGTCTAGCAACTTTTCAGTAGAGAAACTGGAAAGGATCCAGCAGTGAGCGACACAGATGACCATAGGGATGGCATGCAAATCACATGAGCAAAGGCTGAAGGAACTGGGCACGTTTAGTTGGGAATAAAGCAGATTAATAGTAGATCTGATAGTGGTCTTCAAATAGTTGAGAGGCTCTCATAATAAACAGGGAGTAAAGTTGTTCTCTTTTGTTAACAGAGGGCAGGACAAGAGATAATGGTTTCAAACTACAACACAACAGATTTAGGTAAAATCGCAGGAAAATCTTCCTAACTGTTAGAACGGTTGAACAATGGAATAGACTGCCCAAGGAGTTTGTGGAAGCTCCTTTACTGAAGGTTTTCAAAAGGAAACTCAATACTCATCTCTTTTAGGTGGCTTAGATACAACAAATCCTGAATCTTGGCAGGTTAGACTAGACCCCTGTGGTCTTAGCTAACTCTGTGATTCTATAAAGGAGGATTCTTCCCTCAAGGGGTGTCTACACTATAATTAGATACCTCTGGCTGGCTCATGCCAACTGACTTGGGCTTGGGTTACTGGGCTATTTAACTGCAGTGCTTGGGTGGCAGCCTGATCTTTGGAGACCTCCCACCTCACAGGATCATATAGCCGAAGCTCCAACCTGAACATCTACACCAAAATTGAACAGCCCCTTAGTCTGAGCCCCATGAGCCCAAGTCAGCTGGCACGGGCCAACTGCAAGTTTTAATTGCAGTGTAGTCAGACCTTCAGTGGCCAAGCAAAGCCATGCTGTATTTCCACTCAGGAGCTGATACTGAGATCAAAGTAATTTAATTTGGGAACAAATCCCAGTTCAAATTCAAAGACTCCAGAGACTGTTGCATCACTACAAGATGTCACTTTCCCTCATCTTTTACTTTTTTCTTTATTCTAGTTAGGCTTGGTCATCAGTCAACAGGGGGCAATTATTTCCCATGATTAGAATTTGGTATTTCCAGTAACCTGTGGCCTTATCTACACTAGAAAGTTGCACTGGATTACCTATTCCAACAGAGTGAAATTGTACAGACCCCTTTTCCACTGTAATGTGGTTGCAGGTAGAGCTCATCAGGAATTTTTTGAAAAAATGGCTTTTTGTGAGAAAATGCCAATTACTTGAAACTTTAATCAAACTTTCAGCAGGAAGATTTCTCAAGTTCATTGTGGAATTTCCAGTCAAAACAAAGGACAAAGACAGACAGACAGAAACACCCCCAAAGTCAAGTCCTCTCTCTGCTTGATTCAGAGCTGGGAGAAACTTGGGTCTTGCACATGATGAAGTATCCTGACCACCAGGCTGCTAGCTATTTTAGGGTGAAGTTCTTGCTCTTGTGCTTGTTCTCGCTTAGCCCCTGCCCCCCAATGTGAAATAGGAATTTTTTTGACATTTTATAAATTTTCAAATACCACAATTTTATAGGGACAGTCTCTATATTCAGGGCTTTTTCTTCTATAGGCATCTGTTATCCCTCATCCCCACCCCAATTTTTCACACTTGCTATCTGGTCACCCTGGGAAAAGCCTTTCCTGCCCAGCTCCCTATGCAGTAATACCAGTGCAAAAGGATATTCTCTATATAGGAAAGGGAATAAGCCAACATGGTATAAGGCAGCTTCCATACCAGTATAATGCACCCATGTTAGGGACACAATACTGATATAAATATTCTAATTAAAAAAATCGTAACTCCAACCAACATAATTATTCTGGTTCAAAAGTTATGTGTAGACCAGACCAGTAGATAGATGTCTTCTCTGAGTCTTCACTGTCTTAAGACTCACATCAGCTTTATATCAATAGAATTTCATTAGCGGTCACTGAGCTGTTCTTGATTTACATATTCATTTAAGGGAGAGCAGAATCAGGCTCCTAGTGACTTGGAATTTGTATTGCTTTAAACAATTCTCAGACTATAAAGGTTGTAGTTTCAGCTTCCATTGCAGGCATATGACCACATGACTAAATTTCTGGCTAAGTGCTTGTGTGCAACAATGAACATTTCCCTCTGAAACGCTGCAGGTTAAGATCAATAACAGAAACACCATTAAAAATAAAGGATAAATAAATAGATAAAAGATAAATATGCAAGATAAATAAGATAAATAAAAAAGATAAATATGCAAGGTAAAAACAATTTCAGGATATATCCAGAAAAAAATAATTTTATCAGATTTTCCTGTCAATTATTATTTCCTATTTTCTATGTCACAAGCCACAGTTACAGTAAGAAATGGGTAACTAATTTCAAACAAAAATTTCACATTTGATGGTATGACTAAGACACAGAAATATTTTAAGAAGCATAAATCACATGCTTTGTATTTTCCACCTGATTTGTGGCATTATTTATATGACCACGACAAACTATTTTCCTCAATTGCTCTGAAATATCACAAATGTGACAATAAGGATCAATCCTTGCATGACACCACATTTTCCTGAAGAAAAGTTAGAAAATTTTTCCATGTTTGAAAAAGAAAAACGGTTTCTCTCATGGAAAGACTATGGGTCCATGTGTCACTCTTTCTTTACTTGTTTTCTTCTTTTGACCCTCCAGAGAATTGTTTCAGATAGTTAACAACTCACAGAGGCATTATGCAGATCACATCTTTCAGAGTTCTTATTTTGCACACTTAAACCTCTCTGAATCAGTTACATTTGTTCACATTTTCAATTTTTTCTTTGTAACTGAGAGAGCTGGAAATGTACCTTTTCTTTTAAGCGAAAGCTGAGATTCTGAAATCATCACATGACTTCCGGAGTGCAGGGGAGGTGTTCGGCCAAGGCCTATCATGCCTATGCTTTAATACATTACAGTGTGCATGTATAATGCCTAACACTATCAGAACCCAATCTCTATTGGTGCCTCTCATTGCTATTTTCATATGAATAGATCTATTAATAGTAAGGGGAAAAGTGGCAAGAATAAGAAAATGAGAAAGGAGGGGGGAGCAGGAAATGAAGGGAGAAACAGGAAGAACATAGGAGATTAAGGCAGCTACTCTGTAAGAGGTGAACACGCACATTCATTTGAACCCCTGATAATTAATATGCTGTTCCCCGGTGTTTGAATCCCAACACCTATTCGGATTTGCTGTTACAGCCTGACCTGATCCTGTGTCATACGTTTCCCTGCATTTAATTTCTTCCCATTCTGTAAATTCCCCATCTTCAAAGCATCTGACAAAGTGGGATTTTCTCCCACGAAAGCTCATACGATAAATAAATGTGTTAGTCTTTAAAAGTGCCACAGGACTCCTTGGCTGTGTCTACACTGGTAAATTAAGTCGATTTAAGCTTGCTTAAGTCGACTTAATTTACCCTGCGTCTACACTGCAGTTTCCTTAAGTCGACTTAAGCAGCTTGCTTAAGTCGACTTAAGGAAAATAAAGTTGACTTAATGAAAATTAAGTCGACTTTATTAAACAACCTTTTCATTAGACTTAAGGCTTAATTCGACTTTTTGAAGTTGAATTAAGCCAGTGTAGCCCTGGGGTAGCCCTAAGTCGACTTAGGGCTACCCCAGGACTACACCAATGCCCTCCCTGCCGGGAGGGAGGGGGCACAGGGGGAGCCTGGCATGCCCCCCAAAGGGCAGGGCACGTGGGCAGGGTGTGACACTGTCTGGATTTAGGGAAGCATTTATGATATTATTTTCTATGGCTATCTCTTAAATGCTATAATCCATAGGAACTATGTCATGTTTGGTATCAATCGAAAGGTAGTAATTTGCTGGGAATTATTATATAGCTTATGTCTAGGAATTCTATTTTGATTAGAAGTTAGGAATTTGATGTTATATCTATACTTTAACTTGTGTTATTCTGGAGGAATGCCTTAGACAGGAGGGTGTGAACAACCATTGTCTCCTTAATGTTAAGGAAGCTCCCACCTACAATGGGCCAAAGGGAGAAACCTGATGAGCCATTAAGGAGACAATGGTTGTTCACAACCTCCTGTCTAAGGCATTCCTCCAGAATGACACAAGTTAAAGTACAGATATAACATCAAATTCCTAACTTCTAATCAAAATAGAATTCCTAGACATAAACTATATAATCATTCCCAGCAAATTACTACCTTTCTATTGATACCAAACATGACATAGTTCCTATGGATTATAGCATTTATGAGATATCCATAGAAAATAATATCATAAATGCTTCCCTAAATCCAGACAGCATCACACCCTGCCCACATGCCCTGCCAGGGTCCCTGTCCCCCTTTGCCCCACTGTACACAAGGGGTGCCCCCCTGCCACCATGGACCTGCCCAAGGTCCTTTTAGCCCCACAAAGTTGACCTGGAGCATCCAGTGTGGATGCTCTAGGTCAACTTACTTTGATTTGCTGTTACAGCCTGACCTGATGCTATGTCATACACTCCCTTGCATTTAATTTCCTCCCACTCTGTAACTTTCCTATCTTCAAAGCGTCTGACGAAGTGGGATTTTCTCCCACGAAAGCTCATGCGATTAATAAATCTGTTAGTCTTTAAAAGTGCCACAAGACTCTGTTGTCTTTCTACAATAGACTAACACGGCTACCCCTTTGGAATTTAAGTCGACTTAGTTAAAGTCGACTTAAATTAACAAGTGTAGACATAGCTCTTGTTTGTTTGGGTTCAGTCATGTTCATTTCCCCATTTATTTACTATACACAGCTATGAACTCAAATAGGATTTTGTTCACATACACGAAGAAAGGCTATTCTTCAGACTATATTCACACTAACATGTTAGAGTACAAACCATATATATTCATGATTGTTATTCACTGTTTTTATTTCTTGTTCATTCCTTCCCTGCTTCCAATATTTCAGTTATCCAATCATGAATATGGGGCCTCAGTAGTGGCTGAGGCCTCTAGGTGCTATTGTAATACAAATAATAAATAATAATGAAGATAATGAATATATTTCAAGAACACCAGGATAAGAGTGCAAGCAATTTGGGACAAGGAAAAGGCCTAAATTCATGCAAGTCTTCATACAGTTCTTTTAGTATCTATATTTGGTTGAGAAACAATTTTTATAATGAATTTACAGTAAACAGTAATAAAAATGCCACTAACTCAGTTACTTGAGGCATTCTTGCATCGAAGATGAATTAGCTTCATGTTGCCTGCTTCACCTGCATATGGGTAGGCTCTGCTGTTACCATCTGCAAAATGTTTGATTGATTTATTAAGATGTTGATTTGGAAGTTTTTGTGGTGGTTGAAAATCTACTTACTATCATCAGTTAATAATGTGACCCATTTAGTCCTAAAGAATAAATTCCATCGACACGTCTAACAGATGTAATCCACAGATTACAGCTAATCAGACACATCTGTTAAAGAACAAAAAGCTTCAATGTTTGTGTTCTCAGAGCAACAACAAATATCACACGTTAAATGTAGGGAAAAAAGCTGAACAGAAAAAATCTTTTTGTTGCTTTGTCAAAATATCAAATTTCAATGAAAAAAATAGTTGGGTCAACATTTTCACAGATTTCTTTTCCAAAAGATATCCCATTATTACAGCAGCTCTAGGTCACGAGAGAGAGAGATTGTTGGGGATTGACACTCACAGAGGTCCACGGTAGAATCCTCATGGAGACTGGATGACACATTCCTAAGGGGTAGCTGTGTTAGTCTAGGTCAGCAAAACAAACGAGGAGTCCTGTGGCACTTTTAAAGACTAACACCCATTCTGTAAATTCCCCATCTTCAAAGCATCTGACGAAGTGGGATTTTCTCCCACAAAAGCTCATGCAATAAATACATTTGTTAGTCTTTAAAAGTGCCACAGGACTTCTTGTCTGTTTTGAATGACACTCTACTCCTAAAGAAGGTGCTTCAGAGGCCAGGATTTAACGTGAGCTGTGGTTATACAGAGGAGGACTTTATTTCCAGGCTTTCAAATCCAGCCATTCTTATAAACAGTAAATTCATTCCCCAAACATAGACTTCCAACGAATGAGGCATCTCAGTGAATCTCCACATGCCAGGCTTAGCATTTTATCATTTGCATGTTTTGAACATTAAATATTAACATTAGAACTCTCTGCTTAGAAGTTTGGTTTGTCAGACAATCAATTTTCTCAGGGTTAAAACAATAAAATAGACGGGTGGAATATAAATTATTTTAATCGCTTCCTTGCAGACTTTCAGCTATTTTCAAGTTCTGAGTCTGTGCATGGACACTCAATTGTTTTTGCTATATTTCAATTAAAGCAGAATACTCTTTCATTACACCCCTGAGGTTTCCAAAGTTTTTCTAAAGGACAGTCTTTTGTTTAGAAATATGCCCACATGGAGAGCAAATGACAAGGATTCAGGCATTATTAGGAAGTTAGTTTCTACTAAGAAAACAAATGGAACAGCTCATAAGGAATTGTGAGAGAAATGGCTTTTGGTTGTTATTTGGCTTGCTGTAGATTTTTTTTTCTTGGCCATGGGTTGTATATAGAAAGGCATAATTAACTCTCTCAGATCTAATCTGTCATTTCAAATGTCTAAGGAAGGGCCTGGCAGGGAGCTATTAAGAGTCTTGTAAGTATTGGAATGGAAGCTGATTGAATAATTTTCAACTGAACAGATTTCTATTGGAAAATCAGGTTTGTCAAAATCAAAATGTTTTGTGGGAATATGTTGATTTCAATGGTAAAGAGTCAAACAATCATTTCAACAATGTCAAACAGATTAACTTCAATAAGATCATGTTTTGTTTGGACTTTGTCATTTAATTTGGTTTTGCTTTTATATTATATAAAATATTTTAATTGTATTCAGTTTTATTTTATATCACGATGATAAAGTTTTGACATTAATTACATGAAATGTTTTTATCTTTCCAAAATGAAATACATTTATGATCATGAACTGATATCTTTCAGAATATTCTTTTTGTGGAAAATGTTGGCTTTTCTTTCTAATTCAAAATGAAAAGAACTTTTCAGAAAAGTTATGATGGAAGAGAAATGCCATGTTCCAACAAGCTGTTGTTAGAATAATTATAACATTTATTTTTTTCTGTCAAGCAAAAAAGTGAGTTCAAGAAATTCATGGTGAACAACCAACAAATATTTTATATTGTATTGTTATAAATTCTGGGCGACCCAGTAATGGAAATCTCAAGTGGACCATTGAACTGTTGAGCAATGTACTAGCTAGTCTGACGTGTCCCATGGTGATTTATTTCTAAGTCTATATAAACTGTAAAACATATAAGACATAAATCTGCTTTTAGCTACACTGATCTAAAACTAGTGCGAGAAGAGAATCCAGACCTATAATGTCTAATAAACTATTTAGAATATTTATTATGCTTATATGTAATATATTTAACTCTTATCACTGAATTCAGTGGTAAAACTTGCATGTTGAAATGTTGCTGATTGCTTTTGAACACACGATCCTTTTACCTATAAAACGCTTTACAAAAAATAACTGATTCTCACACTTCCTAGATATGTAAGAGTTGATATGTATTCTTGATATATGCTTATGGGGATTTCCGTGACTAACAATAGACAACAAATACATACAGGTACAATGACAATTTTACTTCCTGCAAATTAAATTAAACCTAGAAATGTTTTTTGAGAACAAATTAGAGATTTGGTCTATTTTTAATGAACTGTAGCAATATTTAGTGTGGCTTGGTTTGATATATCATAGATCAAGGCCAGAATGGAGCACTGTGGTCAACTAGTTTGACCTTCTGTGTAACACAAGCCCAGAGAATTACCCACAATAATTCTTCCAGTGCACTGAATTATTCCTTTTTACTATATAAATGAACATTATCAACCCCAATAACTTGTAGTTGAATTAGAGAACATATTTTTGGATAACAGGATCCAATTTCAACTGAGTTGCTTCTCTGAAAGCAAGGTTTTTATTTTGCTTTGAAGGACAGTTGACTAGCACACACAACAGATTGAAGAAAGGCCAGAACACAGGGGAGACTCTTTCCTTTACAAAAGGGCCATATATCTTTAATATCCATTCTAGAACAGGGAGAACCCCAGTTTTGAGGTCTCCCATAATACTGCAGATGATTGGTCCTTTTGTAACTGATCTAAAATTAACCATTGTCATCATCAGTATTTGTGATGAAGCTTGAAAACATTGACAAAGTTCCTGTTTCTTATTCTGACAGAATAACTGAAAATGGAATAGAATAGTCATAAAAAAAAAAGTCTTAGCAACAATGTATTCCAGTTATCCCTGTTTGGATGAATAGGATATCATTTGTTCTATAATCTGTCCTTTGAAGACACCATCACAACACATACATTGAGTCTTTCTTGTACATACGGTATAACTGATAAAGACTTATGACTCTACCCTGAGTGAAGCAAATTAGTATGCAAATATCAATATAATGTTAAATTAAACATCACATTGTAATGAAAGGCATTAAATTTAGTAAAGTAAAATGAAATCTTAACTGAGCAGGGCCAATAATACTGTAACACAGAATGGCTTAAAACTTTTATTCCCCCCAGTGTCTAGACAAATTGCTAGACACACGTAGGTTGGTTCTGGATCTAGTCAAATGATGTGAAAACTTGTATTCCAGCAGTCTGCCAAATTAAAAACTGGGTTTTGATTTGACCTGTTTGTATCTTTTTGTTGGTTGCTATTCAAACAGATGAAATTTGTTCACATGAATGTTCACGTAAAGTGAATTTTAAGCCTGCGATGAATTTTAAGCCTTAAGCTAAATAAGTGACTTTGCCCAGTGCTTGACAGCAAGTCAAGAATAGAACACAAGAGTGTCGCCATCTCGTCTATTGCTCTACCTTAGTGGTTCGCAACCTTTTGCAGGTCGCAACACACTGGGTGGCATGTGTGACCCTACAGGACACACTAGCCCATCCCCCCGAGGCCGAATCAAGCCACCCTCCATGACTTTCCGCAACACACTTACTGCTATACGGCGACACAGTAATGTGTCCTGACACAGTGGTTGAGAACTGCTGCGTTAGCTAGTACAGCGTACTTCCTGCCCTTATTTAGCCACAATATTTCTAGGGTGAGAGCCACAGCAAAGATCCATTGACGTCGATAAGATTATGCTAATTTACACCAGCTGAGGATCTGAGTATTTTTCTATTAAAAATAACAGTTCAAAGTGTATAGTGAAATATACACCCTGGTCACACTTCAGGTGAGGGGGTTTTTCCCCCATTTTGTGAGACTATATTAGTATGAGAGATATTCCCAATACTAAAAAATGAGAAATACCACTGGACCCAGCAATCTCTCAAAGTGGTATAAACTTTAAAACATCTTTAGATTCACACCTACATACAAACATATGTGTACAGTATGCATGTAATGTTATAGCAGCAGCCACAATAAGTTCCTGCTTTCCAGCTGGACTGGAATTTTCTTCATGTGTCGTCTACCATAGGCTGTATTCTTTTGGAAGTTTTCAGCCAAAATAGTTGAGATCTTTCTGACAGAAAAAGCTTGAGAAAAATACATTGTTTGCCCATATTAAAAAAATGCAGGCAGCTTTTTCTTTGAAAGCCTCTAGCAGCCCCATCTATTGAGGCAGAAACCTGAAATTTGGCAGGGAGTGGCATTTGTGTCAGGCGTGTGGTTTTTGCCTCCCCCGTGAAAATCCGCCCACATCAAGCCAAGGTTTCTGCTCAGGAGAGGCTTTAGAGATTTTAGCAGCTAAACTGAAGATACCATTCTCACCATTCTGTGGTGCTCAAGCGTCCCACAGCTCCTACTGATGACCAGGCTTTGCATGTGCCATGCGCACAGAGCGACTGAGCATGCTCCAGCCCCTTCATACCTCCTGCGTGAGGCAGGACCACACATGCATCATCCCCATAGAATGGTGGCACATGATGCAGCTCAGCACTACAGGAGCATTTCCCAGTTTGGCTGCTCTCAGCTACTGGGCCAAGATGGTAGGCACTGGAACTGAGAGCCGGAAGCCTCTCCCTCCTATGCTCTCAATTATCCCCATACTGGTACACAGACAGGCCGAAGCAGGAAGCCACATCACATGGGCAAAGGGAAAGGAGTAGAGGGGGATAAAGAGTCTGGTGAGACTGGAAAAGGAAAGAAAAGATAGAAACTGGGACTCGGATTGTTTGGGCAAAGACAATGGGACTTGTGGGGAGGAATGGGGACTAGGAGAAGGAGAGACAAACCTGACAAGTAGCTAGGTTATAGAGGAAGAACTAGGAGTGGCTGGGCAAAGAGACTTGGCTAAAGAGCCCGGGATGGTATGTGTGGGGAGACTGGCTTTGGATGAAGAGCCTAGGGAAGAAAACTACCACTGGGAGGCAGTGGGAAAGGGAAGAGGGGGACAGATGGATGCAAATTATTCATTCATCTCTTGTTATATTGTTCTATAACACATCTGCTAAAATATTCATATCTAGGAAGGCTATCAGAATATGTCTAGAAAAGCAAAGGACTTGCTTATGGTTTTATTTGCTTCCGTGCATAGTTGATATAAAATACTACCAGATCAGAATGGTATCATTTTCCGCTCACTTTGAAAAGTTGTAAATAACTATACAAAGTGCAAGACAGGGGAAAATAATGCACAAGGAATTTTAGGAATCAAGTTTAACCAAATCCTTTGTGCAAACTGATTAGGTACTTCAAAAATCCTTTAACTGCTCTCCCTCCCCTCCAAGAAGTGCTCTAAGCTTTTGGATTTATCCTTTGAAATGAATTGATTTTCCTTCCAAATTGAGTGCATGTGGTTAACTTGTGTGATTATTTTGTTTCTGACTCATAACATTAGAAGAAAGAAGAACAATCTGTCTTGGCGGTGTGGGTTCCGAAGGAGGCTGCTGCTTCCTGAATTGACTATAGCAGAGCATAGCTGGATTTGCTAGGGCTACCTAAATAAAGGCCAAGGGATTGTTGTAATGAATTAATAATCAGAGTTTTTGAGTAAAGGCCTCAGGGTTGTGAACCAAAGGTATTGTTCTAGTTGTAGGCAGCCTGCATTCCATTTTAAATGTAATTTGTCAGATCTCAGCTTTTCTTTGAGGGAGCTGAAGGACATTTATTCCATAAACCATTTTATTGTCATTGTATTCTGTATGTTCACATTTCTTATACATAAATCTGGTTTCACCGTTCATTTTATTGAGCAATGGGACTCTGATGCAGTGGAACAATTTAGCAGATCTTTTATTTGTTACTTTGTGTATAGCAGCACCCATAAATCCTTACCAGATCTTCAAAGTATCTTCGTGCCGCAAGGAGCTTGCAAGTCTAAGGACAGTGCAAACGTGACAGGAGAGAAGAGAGGAAAATTACATATTACAGTGCATTTGCTATTGCACTAGGAGATATTCTCATACACATATTAACTCAAGGGTGGGCAATAATACTCACAGATGGGCTGGTGCCGCAGTGGCGAGCCGGCCCTGGAGCTGGCCCAGGAGTGGTGTAGTGCAGTGGTGGAGAACCAACTGGGAGAGAGGCAGCTCAGCAATGGAGAGTCAGTCGGGGGTGTGGGAGTCAGCGGAGAGCCTGTGGGTTGGGGGGGCAGCACGGTTGACGGGGAACTAGCTGGGGCCAGGGGACAGCAGAGAACTGGCCGGGGGTTGGGGAGAGGGGAAAAGAGCAGAGAGATGGTTCCAGGGCCAGCTGGGGAGGGTGGCGGAGAGCACAGAGAGCCCACTGGGGGTGGCAGGCCAGAGAGAGATGTTCAGCAAGCTTAATCGGGCCCGCTGGCTGCGTTTTGCCCACCCCTATTAACGGCTAAACTGACCACCATGTAATAAGAGTTGACTGAACACTTTATTCCCTGGTCTCAGTCACCTAAACAAGGGAAGGTTTCAATGGTTAAAAGGTTCAAGGTACAAAGTTTACCCCTTTCCCATGGTAAGTAATTATCTACTGATTCCTGTAATTATTGTTACACATCAGCATTGCTGGGCACCCAAGAGAGGGAGCATAGCCTAATGGCTGAAGCATGGGTTCTATTCTCGGCTCTCACATGCATTCACTGTGGACAATTGGCTAATGAACTAGATCGGCACCTCTCGTTGCTTCAGTTTGCCAGTATGTTAATTGAGAAGTGTGTGAGATCATGCTCACTTATTTCTCAGGGCTTTTACATAGACTTAATTTAATGGAGTTTGTAAAAAAAAGTGCTTTAAGGTCCTTAGATGAAGTGCAGAGTATTATAGTATTGAAGCAGGACTAAGTATTATACACACCATCCCTGAGAGATGTTTTTCTAAAAAGTTCTTAAAAACTGCTAATGATGGAAATTCCCAAATTCTCAAGGTAATTTGTTCCAGTGCTTAATTACCCTAACAACTAGGAAGTTTTTCAAAATGCCTAACCTAAATCTCCCTTGCTGCAATTTATGCCTGTTACTTCTTCTCCTGTCCTCAGTATTTAAGAATAATCTATTACCCTCCTCTTTATAACAACCTTCTCAACACTGTAATCATGTTCCCATTGTATGGAATGTTCTTAGAATCATAGAATCATAAAATCTTAGGGTTGGAAGGGACCTCATGAGGTCATCTAGTTAACCCCTTGCTAAAAGCAGGACCACTCCTACTAATCATCCCAGACAGGTTTTTGTCAAACTGGGCCTTAAATGTTTCCAAAGATGGAGATTCCACCACCTCCCTAGGTAACCCATTCCAATGCTTTACCACCCTCCTAGTGAGAAAGTATTTCCTCCTATCCAACCTCGACCTCTCCAGTTGCAACTTGAAACCATTGCTCCTTGTTCTGTGCTCTGTTACTATCGAGAACAGCCTAGCTTCCTCCTCTTTGGAACACCCCTTCAAGTAGCTGAAGGTTGCTATCAAATCCCCCCTCAGTCTTCTCTTCTGTAGACTAAATAAGCCTAGTTCTGTCAGTCTCTACTCATAAGTCATGTGCCCCAGCCCCCTAATCATTTTCATTGCCCTCTGCTGGACTCTTTCTAATTTGTCCACATCCTTTCTGTAGTGGGGAGCTCAAAACTGGACACAGTATTCCAGATGCGGCCTCATCAGTGCTGAATAGAGGGGAATAATTACATCCCTCTATCTGCTGGCAACACTCCTACTGATGTAACTGTTGACCCCAGGATACTAGAGTAATGAGGTCAGTGAACTAAGATCTTCTATTCGAACAATGTCTTCTACACCCTTAATCTGTTTTATTGTTGTTTCCTGGACTTTCTCCAATTTGCCCACATTTTTTTCTGAAGAGTGGTGCCCAGTACTGGGCACAATACTCCAGTGGAGGACAGATCAGTGTGGAGTAGACTAGAAGAATTACTTCTCATGTCTTGTTTAAAACACTCCTGCTAATACATCCCAGAATGATGTTTGGTTTTCTTGCAACAACATTACATTGGTGACTCATAGTTAGCTTGTAATCCTCAGATTCTTTTCTGCAGTACTCCATTTTAGGCAGTCAATTCCCATTTTCTATTTGTGCAATTGATTATTCCTTCCTAAGTGCAGTATTTTGCATTAGTCCCCACTGAATTCCATCCTATTTATTTCAGACCATTTCTTCAGCTTTTTAAAATCATTTTGAATTCTAATCTGGTCCTCTAGAATACTTGCAACCTCTTGCAGTTTGGTATTGTCCACAAATTTTATAGGTGTATTTTCTATGTCATTAACCAAAGCATTTATAAAGATACTGAATATAACCAGACACAGGACAGATCCCTGCAGGCTCAACACAATATGCCCTTCCAATTTGATTGTGAACCATTAATAACTACTGTGAATACACTTTTCCAACTAGTTATGCACCCATCTTACAGTTGGTTTCTCTAGTCTTTATTGTTTTAGTTTGTTCATGAGCTGGTCATGTGAGACAGTACCAAAAGCCTTATTAAAGGTAGAGATATATCATGTTAACCGCTTCCCCCCATTGACAAGACAGACATTCGGTTGGTTTGACATGATTTATTCATATCCATGTTGACTAATATCTATTACCTTATTATCTTCTAGATGCTTACAAACTGATTGTTTGATTATTTGCTCCATTATCTTTCTGGGTACCGAAGTTAATATGCTTGGTCTATAATTCCCTATATTGTCCTTATTCCCCTCTGTATAGACAGGTACTATATTAGCAATATTCCATTCCAATCTCTTCCATTCTCCATGAGTTTCCAAAAATGATCACTAATGGCTCAGCTATCTCCTCAGATGGTTCTTTAATTATTCAAAAATGTATTTCATTAGACCTGCCAACAGGAAGCCATCTAACTCATCTAAGTAATTCTTAACTTGATCTTTTCCTATTTTAGACTCAGATCTTACCCTATTTAAACTGATGTTCACTATAATTGTTTTCCAATCATTGCTAAACTTTTTGGTAAAAACTGAAGCTAGATGACATTTAACACTTTGGCCATTGCTGTGTTTTCTGTTATTGTCTTTCCATCCCAATTTAGTAATTGGCCTACTCTGCTCTCATTATCTTTTTGCTTCTAATATATTTGTAAAATGTTTTATCATTACCCTTTATATTTCTAGCTAGTTTAATTCCATTTTGTGCCTTGGTCTTTCTAATTTCATCCCTACATACTTCACAATCTGACCTAGCTGCCACTTTTTGTATTACTCTTTTTGTAGTCTGGAACACTGAAGATCTCTTGGTTAAGGCAGGGTGATCTCTTACCATGCTTCTTATTTTCCCTATGTATTTGGATAGTTTGCTTTTGTGCCCCTAATAAAGTCTCTTTAAAATAGTCAACTCTCCTAAACTCTTATTTCCCTTAGACTTGTTTTCCACGGGGGCTTACTTACTAATTCTCCAAGTTTGCTAATCTTCCTTCTTTATTTTGATTTTTGCCCCCCTACCATTCTTTAGAATCAGGAACTCTATCACGTCATGATCATCCACTCACAGAATATTAGGGTTGGAAGGGACCTCAAGAGGCCCAATCCCAACGAAATATCTCAGCCGAGGCTTATCAAGCCATGCCTTAAAAACCTTTAAGGATGGAGACTTCACCACCTTTCTAGGTAACTCATTCCAGTGCTTCACCACCCCCTTAGTGAAAAAGCTTTTTCTAATATCCAACTTAGACCTCCACACTGCAACTTGAGATCATTGCTCCTAGTTCTGTCATCTACTACCAGCCTAGCTCCAACTTCTCTGGAACCCAGGTAGTTAAAGACCGCTATCAACCCCCCCTCCCAACTCTTCTCTTCTGCACACTAAACAGGCTTAGTTCCCTCAGCTTCTTCTTGTAAGCCATGTGCTCTAGTCCCCAATCATTTTTGTTGCCGTCCTCTGATCACTTTCACCTAAGCTGCCTTCCATCTTCAAATTCTCAACCAGTTAGAATCATAGACTCATAGAATAATAGGGATGGAAGGGACCTCACAAGGTCATCTAGTCCAACCCCCTGCTAAAAAGCAGGACCACTCCCACTAAATCATCCCAGCCAGGGTATTGTCCAACCGAACCTTAAATATCTCCAAAGATGGAGATTCTACCACCTCCCTAGGTAACCCATTCCAATGCTTCACCACCCTCCTAGTGAGAAAGTTTTTCCTAATATCCAACCTTGACCTCCACAGCTGTAACTTGAAACCATTGCTCCTTGTTCTGTCCTCTGTTATCATCGAGAACAGCCTAGCTCCCCCCTCTTTGGAGCACCCCTTCAAGTAGTTGAAGGTTGCTATCAAATCTCCCCTCAGACTTCTCTTCCGTAGGCTAAATAAGCCTAGTTCTGTCAGTCTCTCCTCATAAGTCATCGGCCCCAGCCCCCTAATCATTTTTCTTGCCCTTCACTGGACTCTTTCCAATTTGTCCACATCCTTTCTGCAGTGGGGAGCCCAAAACTGGACACAGTATTCCAGATGCGGCCTCACCAGTGCTGAATAGAGGGGAATTATCACATCCCTCAATCTGCTGTCAATACTCCTACTGATGCAGCCTAATATGCCATTGGCCTTTTTGGCAACAAGGGCACACTGTTGACTCATATTGATCTTCCCGTCCACCATAACCCCCAGGTCCTTTTCTACAGCGCTGCTACTTAGCCGATCAGTCCCCAGCCTGTAGCAGTGCATGGGATTTTTCCGTCCTAAGTGCAGGACTTTGCATTTGTCTTTGTTGAACCTCATGAGGTTTCTTTCGGCCCAGTGTTCCAATTTGTCCAAGTCCCCCTGGATCCTGTCCCTGCCCTCCAGAGTATCTACCCTTCCCCCCAGGTTGGTGTCATCGCGAACTTACTAAGCACGCAGTCTATCCCATCATCAAGACCATTAATGAAGATGTTGAATAGAACCAGCTCCAGGACTGACCCCTGGTGCACTCCACTCGTTACCTGTTGCCAACTAGATATTGAGCCATTGATTCCTACCCACTGAGCCTGTTGATCTAGACAGTTTTCTACCCACCTTACGGTCCACCCATCCAACCCATACTTCCTTAACTTGCCAATGAGAATGCTGTGGGAAACCGTATCAAAAGCCTTGCTAAAATCAAGTTCTTCCTTATGTGTCACAATCAAATCTAGAATAGCCTCTCCCCTAGTTGTTTTCTCCATCATTTACAATAAAAAGCTGTCTCCAATGCACCCCAAGGACTTGTTGGATAATATATGCCTTGCTGAATTATTTTTCCAGCAGGTGTCTGGGTAGTTGAGGATCCCCATTACTGCCAAGTCCTGTATTTTGGATGATTTTGTTAGTTTAAAAAATAAAAAAGGCTCATCCACTTCTTCCTCATTAGGTGGTCTATAGAAGACACCTAACAAGACATCACCCTTGGTTTTTTACCCCCGTTATCTCCTGCCTCCTACAATACCAACTTCAGCGCCAGTGTATATATCTTTGATATATAAGAAATGCAAAAAGCATGGAAAAGGGTGTAATGTACGTTCTGGCCCCCTAGTTATAAAGTACATTTTATGATTCATGTTCTACTCTCAGACAAGTATAAACAGTGACTTAATTTCCTAAAATGGAATTACTCTGGACTTTGTATTTGAGAGCAGAACATAGAACCCCACATTGTGTATTTCCCAGCTATAGAAAATGACCCTGAGTTGTTCTTTTCTAGAACTGTATTGCAGCTCTTAATTACCTTATATATGATTATGCTTTGCTATTCATTTAAACATTGATTTTTAATGTATTAAAAATGCACAAGGTTATAAAAACTTGCTTTATAGCAAAGCATACAAAAAAGCAGTTTAACCATTTTGCTGAACAGATCGTGCTTTGCTGAGTTTCACCAGAAGAGGGTATAGTTTGGAAAGAATCACACATCAGCGTGGAATTTCTATTGTGTTTAGAAACAGCAAAAGAAAAACAAGCACAAGTTTCTCCTCTGCACACTTCCTATCACTGTGTGAAGGATTCAACACAAACTCCAGATCTTAAAGTAAAAATAAACACAGCAGCTTTCCTTGAGTCGTTGGAGCTAAAGGCAAAAACTGCAACAGCTTTCTGTGGGATCTCTCTGCTGATTCTGTCTTTCAGAATTATCAATTACTTCACTTTTCATTAATCAGAACAAGGGCTTTTTGAACTGATGTGACTTCCAGTCTGAGACTAAAATATTACTTCACAGGAAGAGAGAGAAGAGACCCTGAAAAGAATCTCAAGCACTGAAGTAGAGGGTGAGTTTTGTTGAGTGGTTTCTTCTCTTTACTATCTGCTGGAGGAGTGGATTTCTTTCTAATATCCCTGCTTCTACGCACAACAGCCTGATGACTTGTCTTTTCACTGCAGCTTGTTGCATACCTTGCAAGGTTTTACTGACTGCAGGTTTATTTCTGTAACCTTTCCCTAGCGTTACCCAAAGTGATTTCAGTAAGATTTGTAATACACGTTACTTGGCTCTGATTTGCTTTCACAAAGAAGCTATAATCAGCAAAGACTTGGAAGCAAACTAAGAATATATATATATATATATATATATATAAAAATCAATAAAATGAAAATGGCAGGTGAATCTAGATTTCCAGATGTGGACAGTAATGGATCAGAAAAAAATGAAGATATAGAGATTATAGTCAATGTTGGTGGGACGAGACAGGTGTTTTATGGAGAAAATCTGAACCAATATCCAGAAACAAGACTAGCAGAGTTGATCAACTGTTTATCAGGGGGATATGATACTATTTTCTCTCTTTGTGATGACTATGATCCTAGGAAAAGAGAATTTTATTTTGACAGAGATCCAGATGCTTTCAAATGCATTATTGATATATATTACTTTGGAGAAATTCACATGAAGAAAGGAATATGTCCTATATGTTTCAAGAATGAAATGGAATTTTGGAAAGTAGATCTTAAATTCTTGGATGACTGCTGCAAAACTCATCTGAGTGAAAAAAAGGAGGAACTGGAAGAAATAGCCCGAAGGGTGCAATTGATTCTGGATGACTTGGGGGTGGATGCCTCTGAAAATCAATGGAAGAGATGCCAGAAATATATTTGGAAGTTTATGGAGAAACCAGAATCATCCTATTCAGCTAGAGTAATCGCAGTTTTGTCCTTTCTATTTATTTTAATCTCATCTGTAGTAATGTGCGTGGGGACCATCCCAGAACTCCAGATAGTAGACTCTGAGGGAAACCATGTGGAACACCCAACACTGGACAATATTGAGACAGCATGTATAGGCTGGTTCACCATGGAGTATTTGCTTAGACTTATTTCTTCTCCTAATAAACTACACTTTGTGCTCTCTTTCATGAACATCATTGATGTTTTTGCAATACTTCCCTTCTATGTCAGTCTGATTTTAACCCACTTGGGTGCCAGAATGATGGAGTTAACCAACGTACAACAGGCTGTTCAAGCACTTCGGATCATGAGGATTGCTAGAATTTTCAAACTTGCACGCCACTCCTCGGGGCTACAAACTTTAACCTATGCTCTTAAAAGAAGCTTTAAGGAACTAGGATTGCTTCTTATGTACTTGGCTGTTGGAATCTTTGTCTTTTCTGCCCTGGGTTATACCATGGAGCAAAGTCATCCTGAAACCTTATTTAAAAGCATCCCTCAGTCATTTTGGTGGGCAATTATAACCATGACCACAGTCGGATATGGGGACATATATCCTAAGACAACACTAGGGAAACTGAATGCTGCCATCAGTTTCCTTTGTGGGGTGATAGCTATAGCCCTTCCCATCCACCCCATCATAAACAACTTTGTCAGATACTATAATAAACAGAGAGTTTTAGAAACAGCTGCCAAACATGAATTGGAACTGATGGAGTTATACTCAGGTGAGGGAAAAGTTGGAGGCTCCAAGAATGAACTAGAGGATCTTGCGGGAGAAGGCAAAGAGCATCCTTCATGGAGCAGACAGCTAAAAGTCTCCCACAGTGACACCTTTATTCATCTCCTATCAGATGAAAAACATTACAGGACCAGGCTTCAAAGCTGCAAATAAACTACGTGGTTGTCACTATTCGGCTGTAGATTGGGACAAACTGGCAGTCTTCTACTGAGAAGATTAACTGTCGGTGGTGGCAGTCAGCACTGCCTTTCTTTTCCAAACATGAATACAAATTAACCTTCTTGCAGCTTCATCAGAGGTTGGTAAGACTTTGGGTTTTTTTTTTTTTTTTTACCTGACATGTAATATTGGAACGCAGATAAGATGTGACTGATTATAATTAATACATCCTGACAAATCCATTTGTAACTATTTCAGAGACTGAAAACAGCTTCTTGATCAGTAATATGTACAATTACTTGGATGTTAAGCTTTACAAAAATCTAAATTCTGTATCTGTAATAAAGAACTTGTGCTTCAGGCTTTGCTCAGTGCTTTTGTAGTTAAGAAATCATTAAAAAAATTAAATCAAACTGTCACTTCTAAGGTATTTAAGTGTCCAGTAAAATGTTACAAATGATATCTTTATCTGAGTGCTAACCAAAAATATAATCACACTGCGGTTGTTTGATCCCATCAAAAGATGGCTTCTGCATTCTATAAAGTGCAATTTGGGGAGACTTTTGTGCTTTTGTGTCATCTCTCTGTGAAAAATCTATTTTAATATTTCAGAAAGATCTCTTTTGACAGAGGAGTGGAGCAGAATCAGTGTACTGTGATGGATTTTTAAAGCAAAAAATAATTTGTCTTTAAAAAATTACAACAGAAACATTTGCTTTTACAGTTGTAGTGATCTTAGTTTTTTTTAACTCACTCACTTAAAATTGCATATTAACTTGTAATTTCTTTTAATTCATTATAAACCCAAGCCATGTTGAGAAAAAGAATTAAATTACACCAAAACCAAAGATTTTTAAATCATTGGACAATAAAGAAACTTGCATAAAAATTAAATCTTTATAACTGATTTATAGTGATGAATTGTTCATCTGATTGAACAAAACATTGCTTTATTTTCTTAAATAAAATTAAACACCTATCACCTGTCATGCTTGCAACTGTTGCTTGGTTTTATTATGGTTAATTCAGCATGTAACAGTGTAATTTATTAAATCAACATAGATATTAATATATGGGCCCAACCCTAATGCAAGCAACGCTTACAGCGAAGTTAGTGTATGTTTTAGTGAAATAAGGTCTGAAATCTGGGGGTCTGATTTTCCACTCAGTTACACCAGTTTTATAGTCATGTAATTCCATTAAAGGCAACATTTACATCACCATAAAACTGGTATAATGGAGTAGAGAGTCTGGAGACCCTCATATGTTTAATTAATATTAAGAAAGTGAGTCCAAATAATTGAAAACAAACAAACCCCCTTCTCTATGTCTCCATTGCAGCCTGTATTATTTATTACATTACCATGAATACACAGCACCCACAGCCCTAATTTTCTTATATATAACATAACGAGAACAGGAGATAGCTCCTACTTTTTGGTTGGTTACTTCTACACAGTGGAATGGACTAAGGGCTGACCGCTCAAAAGAAGTTAAGCTTGTACGGTCCATTGAAATTAAACAGAAGTTAGGAGCCAACTCTTTTTGAATAGTCAGTCCCAAGTTCCTTGGAATTCTTCCACTGAGGGGAGGGGCTGGATTTTCTTCTCTTAAGATTTAACCTTGGGTTCCCTCATTAACCTATTTCCTATGATCTATGTTGATGTTAGAGACTGCCTCCTGGGTGGCAATACCATATGCCACAGATTCCCTGGGGCTGGATTTACTGGATTCTCCACACTTTTCACCTGTGGAAAGGAGGGTCTGATAAGGCCCTTTTCTTCTCCATCTTTTTGCCCAAACGCCTCATTCTTATGGCCTAATGGTCAGGAACTTCAGTCTAAGCCACAATCTTGTTGTGTTTTACATACCCAGAAGAGTGAAAAGGATGTGAAGCAATATCTAAATCCACTGATACGTACTTCAGTTCCTTGTCCTTAAGTGGGGATAGTAATATTTTTTTATCTATCGCCCTTGTAAGCATTGGGATGAATTAATGTTTGCAAAGCACTTTGAAAATGGACACATAAAACTGCTAAATAATATTGTTCGCACTGTTCATTAGCATTGAACACTCGCTGCCACAGTATACAATTGGCTTACCAAGGTATTAAATAAAGGAGTAGGTTATTAGTTTACTAAGAGTAATTTTATTAACCTAAATCTTCAGTTAGGCATGGACCTGAGCACAAGGACGGTACGTAAGTTATACCATGGCAGAAAATGCTTTGGGCAGTGCAGAGTGATCCAGACCCACAGTTGTAATGCACCAGTCCCCCTCTGCTCCTTTCTGGCTCAAGAGGATAAGATAATTACTTCCTCCATTAGACCTGACTAGAAACTCTGTCCAGCAAGTGGAGGAGGGATAAAGGAAAAGCTCTCCCCACTTCCTGCCTTTCTCTCCCTGTCTCCAACCAGCTTGCCAGAGGGGGTATTCAGAGAGCAGAGCTGCGGACAGTATCAGCCCCTAACTGACAGAGTGTATAGCTCTTACTTGCCTGAGCAGGGAAGGATGCCTTCCTCTTCTGCTTGGCCAAACAAAACCAGATCACAAACTCACCCTCAGAGCTCAGTCCAATCCACACTCTGAGGAAGGTGGTCTATGGAAGGTCCATGATCTTTTCAGCCATAGTTACTGTTCCAGGCTGATAGTCAAGTAATTCAGGTTTAAGACCTAATTCCTCTCCCATAGAGGTCCACAGGAATTTGGCTATTGACTTCAGTAGGAAGGGAATTCGGCACTTGGCTTTTATGCAGCCAAACAGGCCTGCCCCTGCCCAATGAATCCAGCTATGTCAATTGCCACAGAATTTAAACTCACAGGGATAATATCAGCAGATGCATTACACATCCCCTGATGTCTCTAAAGTGTCATCTCCAAAGCACAGATTTCCATCAGGGAGCAGAAGTGTGTGTGGGGAGGTGTGGGAGGAAGATGCATGGTTCTGGAAATTCAGTCCTTTCACCTGAATGAAATTAGAGAATAGGGACAGGAGTTTCCCTAGCAAACTTCTAATGAAACACCCCATACAAGCACCCTAAATTCTTCTAATATCCACAGAAGATCTGGTAGGGGTCTGTCATAGGGCTTGTACACCCCAGCTCCCCTTTGGGGCAGGGTGTTTTGACTCCGTGGTGGGGCTTAACTGCCTGCCCTCTGTTTCAGGGAAGTTTGGTCTAGTGGCCTGAATCAAGAAGACTGCTCCTGCAGTCTGGGCTGTGTGGCCTTGTGACCAAAGCCCATAGGGTGGCCCTGGTTCACAGGGCAACAAGCCTTGGGGGCCAGAATCAATAAAGTGGCCCTTTCAGTGAGGGCAGCATGGACCAATGGCCAGAGTCAACAAAGTGGCCCTTTTGGTCAGGGCAGCATGGCCAGTTTAGGGGGACTCAAGCTCTTCTTGCTCCTCAAAGCCCCAGCAGCTGCGGAGTTACTTGCCACCGAGTCAGCAGGGGACATCCCGAAACACACTGACTGATTTCCCAATTTGCCCCCTGTAGCGAAGTTTAAGTCTCCTGGGTTCCTTCCTACCCCTGACCCCAACAGCGAAGTTCATAGCTCTCTCTGTTCCCTGGGCTGTCGGCTGCTGCCATTCCTGGCAACTCTGTGCCTCTCTTGGGCATGGAGGCGGCAGCCACTCGGATTGCAGTGCTGTGGGCTGTGTGGTCTGTGGGTCTGGCAGCTCCTGGGAAGGAGCCCACAATGTGCATCCTCTCTCTCAGCAGGCCACTCCAACTGAGTTAGGCTGCTGTTTTGTACTGGGGTTTTAAATTTAGCCATTTGCACACACAAAGAAAGCGAAACGGTACAGGCATTCATTTCAAACACATGAAACAACAGTAAGTAAAACCAAGAACGCCTCATTCTCCGGCCGATCGAGCCCCTATTTCCAGTCCGGTCAAATCAAAACCCAGATAAATACCTACAGTGTGAAAATTCAAAACACCTTCAGGTGTTGAGCTCTCTGGCAATGATCCAGGAAAATAGTTAAAACTGTGTTTTACTTTAAGAACAAGTATCCGATTGACTATGCATGTGCGTAAAGATATGCTTAAAGCATATAAAGATAAGCGCATGTTCAAGTCCTTTAATGTATCAGGGCCAGATTGCTTGAGCCTCGAGTGTCCCCAGCCAGTGCTCCAAGTCACAGCCCCAGTAGCAGCACAGACACACGGCCTGCCTGCTCGGAGCAGTGAAAGGAGCTGCCAGGGGAGTGGGGCTGCTGAGAGCCAGGCAGGACCAGGCCACGGGGCTCCAGGAGGCAGCCACGGTGTGGGCTGCAGGGTCCCGGGGCTCTCGGTGGGTGGGGGAGGAGGCCGGAGCCAGACTGTGGGCTGCTGGGAAGCTGGAGCTGGGCTGTGGCTGCAGGGGGACAGATAGGGGTCTGGAGCCAGGTCACAGCTGCATGAGGGGGCAGGGTGGGGCAGAGCCAGACCATGGTCGCTGTGCGGGCCATGCATAGGCTGTGGGGCCTCAGTGGGGGGACTGCTGGGGGGGAAGGCGCCAGGTCTGTGCCTCAAATCTTTTTTTTTTTTTAAACAGAGCAACGCTTCTGCCTCAGTAACAGTGAGTCGGATCTGGCCCAGTGTTCTTAATTAGTCACGCAAAGATCACGAAGGGCAAGATGCTAGATGTGAAGTCTATTTTTGCCTCTCAGGACAGCATGAGAGAATGTAATGGAGTGGAAATGGCTTTTAGAAGAGTGCGCGATGACTGCAGTATTTTGCAATATATGTCATTAGTCTCTCTGAAGTGAAAGCCATGTCACCCACTGAGGCATGCTTAGCCTCTGTGGCATGTTGTAGCTAAAATGCCAGCTTGTGACATACCTTTTAGTTCACTGAGCAGCACGCAATGTGCCATAGAACACAACTGGGCATTTTTGATAGATGCCATGACCACAAGGGACCATTGTGATCATCTAGTCTGACCTGTATAACACAGGCCATAACACATTTCCTCCCACCCCCCAAAAAATTTCTGGACTGTATCTTTTAGAAAAACACCCAATCTTGATTTAAAAAATTTCAGTGATGAAGAGTTCAACATGATCCTTGATTAATTGTTCCAATGGTTAATTATTTTCACCACTAAAAATACATGCCTTATTTCTACTTTGAATGTGCCTACCTTTAATTTCCATTACATAAGAACATAAGAACATAAGAAAGGCCGTACTGGGTCAGACCAGAGGTCCATCTAGCCCAGTATCTGTCTACCGACAGTGGCCAGTGCCCAGGTGCCCCAGAGGGAGTGAACCTAACAGGCAATGATCAAGTGATCACTCTCCTGCCATCCGTCTCCATCCTCTGATAAACAGAGGTTAGGGACACCATTCTTAACCCCTTTCTGGCTAATAGCCATTTATGGACTTAGCCACCATGAACTTATCCAGTTCCCTTTTAAATATTGTTATAGTCCCAGCCTTCACAACCTCCTCAGGTAAGGAGTTCCACAAGTTGACTGTGCGTTGTGTGAAGAAGAACTTCCTTTTATTTGTTTTGAACCTGCTACCTATCAGTTTCATTTGGTGACCCCTGGTTCTTGTATTATGGGAGTATTTAAACAACTTTTCCTTGTCCACTTTTTCCACATCCGTCATAATTTTATATACTTCTATCATGTCCCCCCTCAGTCTCCTCTTTTCCAAGCTGAAGAGGCCCAGCCTTTTCAATCGTTCCTCATACGAGGCACTCTCCAAACCCCTAATCATTTTAGTTGCCCTTTTCTGAACCTTTTCTAGTGCTAGAATATCTTTTCTGAGATGAGGAGACCACATCTGTACACAGTATTCGAGATGTGGGCGTACCATGGATTTATATAAGGGCAATAATACATTTGCAGTCTTATTTTCTATCCCCTTTTTAATGATCCCTAACATCCTGTTTGCTTTTTTGACCGCCTCCGCACACTGTACGGACATCTTCAGAGAACTATCCACAATGACTCCAAGATCTTTTTCTTGACTCGTTGTAGCCAAATTAGCCCCCATCATATTATAGGTATAGTTGGGGTTATTTTTTCCAATGTGCATTACTTTACACTTATCCACATTAAATTTCATTTGCCATTTGGATGCCCAATCACTTAGTTTTGTGAGATCTTTTTGAAGTTTTCACAATCTGCTTTGGTCTTGACTATCTTGAGTAGTTTAGTATCGTCTGCAAACTTAGCTACCTCACTATTTACCCCTTTCTCCAGATCATTTATGAATAAATTGAATAGGACTGGTCCTAGGACCGACCCTTGGGGAACACCACTAGCTACCCTTTTCCAATCTGAGAATTTACCATTTACTCCTACCCTTTGTTCCCTGTCTTTTAACCAGTTCTCAATCCATGAAAGGACCTTCCCTTTTATCCCATGACAACTTAACTTACATAACAGCCTTTGGTGAGGGACCTTGTCAAATGCTTTCTGGAAATCTAAGTACACTATGTCCACTGGATCCCCCCTGTCCACATGTTTGTTAACCCCTTCAAAGAACTCTAATAGATTAGTAAGACACGATTTCCCCTTACAGAAACCATGTTGGCTATTGCTCAACAGTTTATGTTTTTCTATGTGACTGACAATTTTATTCTTAACTATTGTTTCAACTAATTTGCCCGGTACCGACGTTAGACTTACCGGTCTGTAATTGCTGGGATCCCCTCTAGGGCCCTTTTTAAATATTGGCGTTACATTAGCCGACTTCCAGTCTTTGGGTACCGAAGCCATTTTAAGGGACAGGTTACAAATCTTAGTTAACAGTTCCGCGACTTCACATTTGAGTTCTTTCAGAACTCTTGGGTGAATGCCATCTGGTCCCGGTGACTTGTTAATGTTGAGTTTATCAATTAATTCCAAAACTTCCTCTAGTGACACTTCAATCTGTGACAGTTCCTCAGATCTGTCACCTACAAAAGCCGGCTCAGGTTTGGGAATCTCACTAACATCTTCAGCTGTAAAAACCGAAGCAAAGAATCCATTTAGTTTCTCTGCAATGACTCTATCATCTTTAAGCGCTCCTTTTGTATTATCATCATCAAGGGGCCCGACTGGTTGTTTGGCAGGCTTCCTGCTTCTGATATACTTAAAAAACAATTTGTTATTACCTTTGGAGTTTTTGGCTAGCCGTTCTTCAAACTCCTCTTTGGCTCTTATTACACTCTTGCACTTAAGCTGGCACTGTTTGTGCACCTTTCTGTTTGCCTCACTAGGATTTGACTTCCACTTTTTAAAGGAAGTCTTTTTACCTCTCAGTGCTTCTTTTACATGGTTGGTGAGCCATGGTGGCTCTTTTTTGGTTTTTTTACAGTGTTTCTTAATTTGGGGTATACAGTGAAGTTGGGCCTCTATTATGGTGTCTTTAAAAAGCGCCCATGCAGTTTTCAGAGATTTCACTTTAGTCACTCTACCTTTTAGCTTTTGTTTAACTATCCCCCTCATTTTTGTATAGTTCCCCCTTTTGAAATTAAATGCCACAGTGTTGGGCTGTTGAGGTGTTCTTTCCCCCACAGGGATGGTGAATGCTATTGTATTATGGTCACTAGTTCCAAGCGGTCCTGCTACAGTTACCTCTCGGACCAGCTCCTGCGCTCCACTCAGGATTAAATCTAGAGTTGCCTCTCCCCTTGTGGGTTCCCATACCAGCTGCTCCATGAAGCAGTCATTCAAAGTATCGAGAAATTTTATCTCTGCAATATGTCCTGAAGTGAAATGTTCCCAGTCAATATGGGGATAGTTGAAATCCCCCACCATTATTGGGTTTTTAAATTTGATAACCTCCCTAATTTCCCTTAGCATTTCATCATCGCTCTTACTATCCTGGTCAGGTGGCCGATAGTAGATCCCTAATGTTATATTGTCATGGAAGCATGAGATTTCTATCCATAGCGATTCTATGGAACAAGTGGATTCGCTTATGATTTTTACTTCATTTGAATCTACATTTTCTTTCACGTATAGTGCCACTCCTCCTCCCGTACGACCTGTTCTGTCCTTCCGATATATTTTGTACCCCGGAATGATTGTGTCCCACTGATTGCTCTCTGTCCACCAGGTTTCTGTGATGCCTATTATATCAATATTCTCCTTTACCACTAGGCACTCTAGTTCACCCATTTTATTATGTAGACTTCTAGCATTTGTGTATAAGCACTTTAAAAACTTGTCCCTGTTTATTTGTCTGCCCTTTTTTAATGTGCCAGATTCTTGGTCATGTGGCTGTTTATCATCGGATCCGGCCCCCTCACCATCCTTTTCTGTCATTGGATTGTACTATTTCTTTCTCTGTTAGATTGAAAAGATCCATTATTAAATATTTATTCTCCATGTAGATACTTGGACAATAATCAAGTCACTTCTCAACTTTCTGTTTGTTAAGCTAAATAGGCTGAGTTCTTTGAATTTATTTTTATAAAGCGTTTTTTCTAATCATTGTCATGGCTCGTCTCTGAACCCTCTCAAATTTATTTATATCCTTCTTGAACTGTAGGTGCTAAAACTGGACACAGAATTTCAGCAGCAGTCACACCAGTGCCTAATGCTGAGGTAAAACAACCTCTCTACTCCTCCTCCAGATTCTCTTGTTTATGCATCTCAGGATCACATTAGCTCTTTTGGCCACAATGTCACAACTGTGAACTTATGTTCAGTTGATTATCCAACACAACTCCAAAATGTTTTTCGAAATCATGGCTTCCCAGGGTAGATCCCTGATCCTGTAAGTATGGCCTACAGTCTTTGTTCCTAGACGTATACATTTACACTTAGCCATCTTAAAATGCACATCGCTTGCTTGCGCCGTTTACCAAGCAGCAATCCAGACTGCTCTTAATCAGTGACCTGTTCTCTTCATTATTTACCATGTCCCCAATTTTTATGCCTGCAAACTTTGTCAGAGGTGATTTTTTGTTTTCTTCCAGGTCATTGATAAAAATGTTAAATAGCATCAGGCCAAGAACCAATCCTGTTTTCCATTACATTTTGAGACCTATGAGTTAATCAGGTTTTAATCCATTTAATCCATGTTGTAATATGAATTGCATGTCTATTGTTCAGTTTCCCCATAAGCAATTTGTGATCCCAAGACACCAAGAAGAAGAGACATGCCATGAAACACATGTTGATATGTATGTAGGCTAAAGACGTGTCAACACTGCACAAAGAGACTCACATACTGAGTCTCAAAGCCTGTGTCCACTGATTCAGTCTTACACTATGGGGCTAAAAGAGCAGTGTAGACATCTGGGCTCAGGCTGAAGCCTGGGTTCTGAGACCCTCACCTGTGCCCATTCTCAGAGCCCAGGCTCCAGCCTGAGCATAAACATCTCCGTTGCTCTTTTAGCTCCATAGCTTGAGCCCTGCAAGCTTGGGTCAGTTGACCCAGGTTCCAAGACTCACTGCTCACTGGAGACATACCCTAAACTGTCTCAAGTCCACAATCTGAGCTAAGCGTATTGTATTTGCTACACAATGCTAATCTCAGTCATTACTCTGGTCTATGGTTGACGCCATGTGATGGGAACCTGACTGTAAATTGGTAGGGTAGAACCAAAGCAATGGAGAGGGAAGCAGTGTGCCCTTGTTGCCAAAAAGGCCAATGGCATATTGGGCTGCATCAGTAGGAGTATTGCCAGAAGATCAAGGGGTGTGATAATTCCCCTCTATTCGGCACTGGTAAGGCCGTATCTAGAATACTGTGTCCAGTTTTGGGCTCCCCACTACAGAAAGGATGTGGACAAATTAGAAAGAGTCCAGCAGAGGGCACCAAAAATTATTAGGGAGCTGGGGCACATGACTTATGAGTAGAGACTACAGGAACTAGGCTTAGTTAGTCTACAGAAGAGAAGACTGAAAAGACTACTTGAAGGAGTGCTCCAAAGAGGGGGGAGCTAGGCTGTTCTCGGTGGTAACAGAGGACAGAACAAGGAGCAATGGTTTCAAATTACAGCTGGGGAGGTCAAGGTTGGATATTAGGAGAAACTTTCTCACTAGGAGGGTGGTGAAGCATTACCTAGGGTTACCTAGGGAGGTGGTAGAATCTCCATCTTTGGAGATATTTACGATCCGGTTGGACAATACCCTGGCTGGGATGATTTAGTGGTAGTGGTCCTGCTTTTTAGCAGGGGGTTGGACTAGATGACCTCATGAGGTCCCTTCCATCCCTATTCTTCTATGATTCTATGAAGCAGGGGCTAAATGCTACAAAGGAAGAGGTTTTTGCCTCACTGTAGTTAATCTACCTTTCTGAAATGGGGCAGGTAGAAAGACAGAAGAATTCTTCCATCAACCTATAAATGTCCACATCAGGGTTTAGGTCAGATCAATTGCATCTTTAAGGAGGTGAAATTATCACCTTTTGAACAAGATAGCTAGGTTGACCTAAGTTTTAGGGGTAGACCAGACCTTATTTCCGTGGACTACTTAAATAATTCCTCTTCCTCCTTGCTGTTTACATCTTACACATGTTTGTAGATGGTTATCGTATCTGCATTATTAGTATTAGTATTATAATGTATTTTATACATTCAGTGGGGCTTAAGTGAATGCTTACGTGCTTTGTTGGATAGGGATTGTCTTAAGTATCTGCTTAAATGCTTGACTGAATTGAGGCCTGTTTACAGTTACCTTGCAAGGCAAATAACTTCGGGAGTCAGGGCTGGCAGCTGAGCCTGAAACCAGCTAGTTCTGCCTCCCTAATGAACTACAGAAGACTTGCAGCTGAATTATGTGATTGGCCAAATCACCTGATTGGCTGGAGGAAGCCACAAACATGCTCTTAAACCCAGCAAGAGCATTAGGCTCAGGGCTGCTCAATCCTTATGATTGCTCCAGCTCTGCTCAGTTCCTGACTGGCTCTGACATTTGGATCTGGCTTCTGGTGCCTAACCACCACTGTTCCAACCACTTGGTTAGACCACCGACACGCTAATCGCTGGCAGAAAAAAATGGAAATTCCAAAACTGTGAATTCTTTGAACAGGGATTGTCTCTATTGCATAGTTGAATACCCCAGGCATCTTACTATAACACAACAGAGCCCTGCTTTGAGTCTCCGGGGGTTGCTATGATATAAATAAATAAATAAGTTCTATACATGAAAGTCAGATACTGCTGAGATGAGGTAAGTTAAGTTGTTTGGCCATTGACAATAGTTGAACACTAGTCGTTCGTTTGCCCAGCCATGGATAAGTCAACTGCTACGCACAGACATTAGTAAACACAGTCTACATCTTAGTATCAACCGAATAAATGTCTTCACTATCCAACAGGGACAATACAAACAAAGAGGGCAACGCTTTAGTTCTCAGTAGTGCTTTTGAACTGCAATGGCCATGGTCCAGCTGGACACCAGTTGGTTATTTGCACAGGAACGGGCCACAATATTTCTTGTCAGCAGATCCTTCTATTTCTACTGGTTGTCACAGTAATAAATTAATTGTTCCTGCAAAACAGTTCCTGTCCAACCCGCAGGGAATCTGTAAAACCTTTGAGTCACAAATGTCAACCAATTGCCAGCTGGCTTTTCAGTCTTGAGTGCTTACAGATTGCCAGTTAGTTATTTGCATTGGAACAGGAAACTTCCTTTGGCAAATGCCTTTGCTATTTGGACTGATTGCCCTAGGAGCAAATTAACTGCTCTTGCACAACATTATCTTGCTTTGTCTCATATACTGTACCTTTGTATACCCTTGGCAGTACAAGTAAGACTCAGTTGCCAGTTGGCCTTTGACCTTGCGTATTTGAGTGATTAATATCTATGTCTTATTGTCAGGCCATAACCATTATATGTGAACACCTCACATACTCATTACAGTGAACCTCTGTCCTACAGGTGTGACATTGCCATATTGAATACTGAGAAATGTTGCCAGGTTACTAAGGATTTATTTCCACGTGGAATTATTCTGGAATAATTGTTCCCACACATGGAGTTATTCTGAATAACTATTTTGATTTAAATTCATATTCTGCCTTAATACAAATTAACTGTCAAGTGCAGACATGCCCTTATTAGGGACGTAATTATGCCCGTATAAATGGGGATAGCCAGATCGTTGACTGTCTAGGATTTTAGACTGGGCTACTGCACCCCTGAGGTCTCAGCCCCAAACTGGTAAAGAAGCATTGCTGCAGGAACTTTCACATCATTTCTAGGTCACACTTCTCAAGAACTGATGGAGAGGCTCTCTGTTCACAAAAGGTAACAGCTTTGGGTGATTTAAGGTGAGAAGGCTTACCGGCCAGACCCTGAAGAAAACAGAAGGCGAGACTAAGCCAGCAGAACACGCCACATCGACCCTGTAATGTCGAGTAAGATTAGGGGCATGAGAGTGGGGAGGAATCTAATCAGTTTTGCTCTCTTCCCCCCACACTGATGTAACAGAGCAGCTGGAGACAGGACTAGCCACTGACCAGCTCCTGTCCCTGTGAGGCATGTTTTCCAGAACTCAAAACATTTCTGAGACCTTTCTGATTTGTCATGAACACCAGAACTGGCCACTGTCCCAGTAATGGTCTCACTAAGGTTGAATACAGTGGCAATGCCATCTCCTTACATCTGCTCAGTATTCCCTTGCATACCCATCCTAGCATCACCTAGGCTATCTTTGCAAACATGCCACTGTGTGGTTCATGCCACAGTTGTTTTCATTTCATCTTGGTTTTCAAGAGAGGGGAGGTTTGGGGGTAGATGGATCTAAACAAGCTGAAACGTATTACGTGCACACAAGTCCTACTACACCCAGCCTCATCAAAGGAGCAGCCAAGGTGAGCCTGCCTAGAGAGGCCTCATGGATGCAGCCAATCAGAGCCCAGCAGGCTCAGATAAAAGGAGCTATAGGGCCTTAACACTTCAGTGTGTGGCTGGGACCAGAGGCAAGGAAGGATGCTCCTCCCTGGCCACAGGAATTCAAGGAATCACCAAAGTTTGGTTCTTTCTGTATTTCCTTAAGCTGGGAGAGAGAGGAGCGGGGAACTTTAAGGGATAAAAATAAAGGCACCAGGTAGGAAGAGGCCCAGGGAAGTAGCAGCATCAAATTGAAGTGAAAGAGATATGGCTGCTGTTTATAAGGTCCATAGTTGGAACCCAGAGTAGATGACAGGCTTGAGCTCCCACACTGGCCACCAGTGAATTGGTGTTAAACCTGAGAATAGGACAATGCTTTTTTGCCCATCCAAGCAAAGGGCTGAATTTAAAGGGCTCAGAGCCAGGACTAAAAACCTTGGGGTATGTCTTAAGGACTCTTAGGTCAACCTACAGAACTCTGTGTCCACACTGGGAGTTTATTAAGTTGACTTAAGTGCTTCCTTAAGTTGACAATAACTTCCACTCTTTAGGTCGACTTAAGGCTTAAGTTAACTTATTAAGTTGACTTAAAGCCAGTGTGGACAGCTATGTCTACACTGCAGGCTCTGTTACGTCAACTTAACAAGGTCGACTTTAAGTCCACCTTGTTAAGTCGACTTAGCTTAACAAGTGTAGACATACCCCTGGTGAGGGCAGGAGAGTTTTGTTGGACTTCTATTGCCCTGAAAGGAGTTCTTTTTGATGGTATGATCTTTCTGGAGGGCCAGCGCCCTGAAGATCTTCAAAACAAGGTCAACAACCTGCAAGAGGTGCTCAAGAGGTGAGTGTCCCCTACCCCTGCTACTCCATATATGCCCTAAATCCCAGATCTGCAAGTGAATTGAAGGGAATGGGACATTGGCTATTATGACCAGATCTCAGACTGGTAAACTCTGCCCCCAAGTCATTGACCACTGCTACAAAAAGAGTTCTGTAAGCTGACTGATACATTCAGAGCACATATGATCTAGTCAGCATTTTGTAGGGCAAAGAAGGAACAATCAGTTGTACACATATAAAATGGGAAATGACTCCCTAGGAAACAGTACTGCAGAAAGGGATCTGGGGATCACAGTGGATCGCAACATTCAAGAATGTAACACTGTTGCAAAAAAGCAATCGTTGCTGGCTGTATTAGCTTGAGTGTTGCAAGCAAGACACAAGAAGTAACGTGGACTCTTTATTTCTATCTGACATATTCCAGGAGTATAGAAACTTACAAATGGGGATTTGACATGGATCTCGGGGATCTCCAATCACTAAGTGCTACACAACAAACATGATGAACACTCCAGAATGCAAGAGACAAACATTCATTCACATAGCTTTCCTAAGTTTCCCAGTAGTTCGCATTCATCACAAAGCAATCAGTTCTCATTGCTGCTCTGTCTCAGTTCTACCACCCTGGAACAGTTTGCAGCTTCAGAATCCTTTTTGAGAAGGAAGGCAGAATTATAAATTGTACTGTCACCTTTGATTTTGGGAATCTAAATTTGAAGCTCTTTTCTCAATGATCAGGGACAGCGTGGTTAATGCACTGCAGCTTTATGAGACTAGACAAAGGCTTTCAGGAGCCATTAATGTGCTGCTTTCATTTCATCTAACATTCCACGAAGCAATTTTACTTTTGTCTTTGCATATTGATTCCTGAATGATAAAGTATGAATGATCTTTTCATCAATTAATACAGCATAAGGCTTTACAGTATTCACAGATTCAGACTTAGGAAAACATGTGTGCGTATTCTCAGCTATATTTAGCTTTTATTTATTTATTTTTTGGACAGCTTCTCATACATATTCAAAACAGAACAGCTAAGCTCCTGGTAATGACTCAGATGTTGTGGCACCACAGGCATGGTGATGCAGTGATTTCAATGGGAATGGACAACACCTGTGACCTCAGATGACTTGGTCCAGTTTAACTGATCTTAACATAGGTGGAATCAGTGATGCTGTTATTTTAAGCAATCACCTAAATAAATACATTAAAACTGCCATACAGTAGATTGAGCTGAGGGGGAAGAAACAACACAGCCAACAAACCAAAATACACACCCACATTAATTAAAAATATATTCTGGATTTGTAAACATTGACAAAATACTTGCAAACACTTATTCCAGCAATGCATATTCATTTTTTGTATCAGAACTTGAACCATTTGAATGGTGCTCAGAATGCTGCAATTTCACCACACTGCATGACTGCAGAGTAATGGACAACTCTGTATGGATGCACAAATGCCTAGCAATAATCACATAAAACAGATTCTCCACTCTGCAGAACACTCCTGCCAGGGAGGTTCAATTTTTTTACCCACATTTTACAAACAGGGGAATCTGTCTCTCCAAGGCTAGACAGCAGAGCTGGGGTTAGAAGACAGGAACTCCTGGTTCCCAGTTACAAGCAGGCCTCTAGATCCTATTACCTCATAAGAGTACTATTGCAGAGGATGTTATTATTGACTAGTCATGAGGAATAAACAGCAATTCTACTGCTGCAGCATAGGGAGAGTAAAACTAAATTTGGGGAAATTCTGGAATTTACTGCATTATCCTTCAGTTGAAGTTCCAGTACAAAAGAAGACCTCTGTTGGATCCAGTATTACTTAGCACTCCTCCATTTAGGCTAGCCGGGAAGGAGAAAGAGAGCGTGGCAGAGGAAGAGGAACTGCCACAGAGTCAAACTGGAAGGAGAATATAACTAACTAGACTGGACTTGATGGAGCTAGAGTAGTTGGGAGGAGCACAGGTGACTGAAAGAGTATAAAGGTGTGTGGAAAATAGGAAGAGGGTGAATAAAAATCTGAATGTAGAGAAGCAATGAAGAAGGCTTGGGCGGGCAGAGAAACATGGAGTAGAGGAGAGATTTGGATTTTGGAGGATTCTTTCCTTTGCACAAAACTCCACTGACCACTCTTTTGCTTGGTTTTAGATAATATTCTGATATAATGAAAGTTATTTTGGTTTAGAAAAATCATAATCTCAGCTGGATTTTTAGGACTCCAGATTTTTTGATGCAGACAAGTGTGTGTTTGTGCATGTACAAGTGTGCACACACACATACACACACATTAATATAAACAAACTTTTCTTGCTGTGTATATACATATACAGGTTTGGGTGTTGTGCGTGCATTTATCATAAGAATGAGTAGCTTCTCTGCTGGAATTCCATCAGTTTTATCAAATGATTGCTGAGATCTGCCATATTCTGAAATTACCAAGAGTAGCTGAAGACTAGTAGATGTAAACATAACCTTTTAATTTCCAAAGTCATTCTAGCCCCAAGAAAGAATTGCTCACTTGAATACATGAATATTTATTGATTAAAAAAATAATATATAAAATATTTTTTTTTAGAACAGACGACCTTAAAACCAACGCACTGAAAGGGACAGAACAAGTACAGGAGTAATTCAGATTGGTCGGACTTCTTGTACGAGGCATTTTAAGCACCGTGAATGCATTTGTTCATGAGAGGTTGGGTGGCCACTGTACATGCCAAACTGGCCAGCCGACCTGTTTCAAACAAATGCATTCACGGTGCTTAAAATGCCTCGTGCAAGAAGTCTGACCAATCTGAATTACTTCTGTTCTTGTTTTGTCCCTTTTAGTGTGCTGGTTTTAAGGTCGTCTGTTCTAAAAAACCTGTTTTTTTATATTATTTTTCAATCAAAACTAAAAGTAGATCAAATCAAAACCTATGAACAGCAGCTTTTCAACCCCAGGCAGGATTCAAACCTGTGACTACTAGGTTTCCAGGCTCCTCCCCTAGCCCCTCTATGACAGGGCCAGATGCCTGGCAAGTTGGTGCTGGGTGCAGGATGCCATTAAAACCTATAAACATTACGCCAGCTGCTGGAAAAAGGTGGGAAAGCACAGGGTATAAACACAGACAGACAAAACAAAGTTAATATAAAGGTCATCTAATAAAATACTCATATCAAGATAATATCTCCATCTGATTGCCACTGATTACCAGCAGGCAAAGCAGGCAGTAAGGAAGTGGCAGCAGGAACAAAGAGGAGGTTATTTATTTTTTTTAGAAAATATTTTTTAAAAAGTCTTTCTATTCTAAAGATATTCCATCACCTTTGGGAAATCAGACAGTATACTTAACTCCTATCACATTTTCATTGCTAAATATTCACTGATGAATGACATTATAAAAATATCTGGAGCTCTTAAAATTTGCTTCGTCTTTATCTGGGATGATGAGTGACCTCCTGTGTCTATTTTTTGAGGAAGAAAAGGAAAGATTGTTAGACCTCTAAAATTAAATTATTATGAAGTATAGAAAAACATCTATGACTCAGGTCTTGTCTACACTGAAAAAAACAGTGTAAACCCACTCAATCAATCGTGGAAGTCCTCTCCAGTCATCTTCCGTAACTCCACCCCTCCAAGTGGAGTAAGGCTGCATCGATCGGAGAACACTTCAAGTCGATTACGCTGAGTGAAGACAGCGCGGTAAGTAGGAGTAACTAAGTCGATGGGAGATATGCATTCTGCGGCACACAGATTGCATTTTTCCCTTCGACTTTGCCCCCCGGTGTAGACTAGGCCTCAGTTTGCCCATCCATGATATGGGGATAATGATACTGACTTTAAGATCTACTGATGAAAAGCACTACATAAGCCCAGGTATTATTATTATCTTCCCTGAAAGAAAAATAGGCAATTGGGAAAAAAATCTAAAAGGCAAGGCAAAGAGCCAGCTCCTCAATCTTTGGTGTAAGAGAGATGATAAACATCTATGGATTCTGATGTCTCCATTTTAATGTGTCTCAGGGATTGTCTACAATGGAAATTAGGCTTGATTTCAGCCATGAGTACAGCTGCCCCACTGCAAATTCCTTGGGAAGAGAGAGGAGTTTAATTCTGTTTCAAGCAGGGCTATGCTCAACCAATGGAAATTTCCTTATCTGCAGTAGTGGTTTACACAAAGTAAAACTACACTAATGGCTGCAATTGGGTAATTACTAGTGAAGTCAAGGCATGAATCAAACTCTCTCTCCCAGAGGAAGAGTTATCAGGCAGGAAAATGGAATAGTCAAGACACATTCTTGCCATATTTGGCATGCTGCCCTGAGTACTTAGTTTTACACAGCATGTCTGGAATATAGATAAGCACCATAAAGTGTTGTATATCACAGTTAGGGTTTACTGGGTTTAGAGAGCAAAGCTGAAATAACCAGTCTGCTCCTCATAAAAAGAGGTAGTCTGGTGGGCTATGTCTACACTTGCACTTTTAAGTCGACTTTAAGTCGAATTTTCCAGGTAGAATGGTCCCAGGGAGTATCATGATGAGCCATTGAGGACATAAAGAATACAACCATTGTATCCTTAATGGCTCATCAGTTTACTCCCTGGAACCATATCACCTGGCAAATTCCTAAACATTAAGGAGACAATGGTTGTTCACGCCCTCTGCCTAAGACATTTCTCCAGAATGACACAAGTTAAAGTATGGATATAACATCAAATTCTTAACTTCTAATCAAAATAGAATTCCTAGACATAAACTATATAATCATTCCCAGCAAATTACTACCTTTCTATTGATACCAAACATGACATAGTTCCTATGGATTATAGCATTTATGAGATATCCATAGAAAATAATATCATAAATGCTTCCCTAAATCCAGACAGTGTCACACTGTTCCCACATGCCCTGCCCTTTGGGGGGCATGCCAGGCTCCCCCTGTGCCCCCCCCCAGCAGGGAGGGCATTGGTGTAGTCCTGGGGTAGCCCTAAGTCGACTTAGGGCTACCCCAGGGCTACACTGGCTTAATTTGACTTTAGAAAGTCGAATTAAGCCTTAGGTCGAGTAGAAAGGTGGTTTAATAAAGTCGACTTAGTTTTCAGTAAGTCGACTTTATTTTCCTTAAGTCGACTTAAGCAAGCTGCTTAAGTCGACTTAAGGAAAGTGTAGTGTAGACGCAGGGCACACTAAGGCTATGTACACACTACCATTTTTAACGCGCAATAATCCTCTTCCGCATTAATTCTCCCGTGGCTGTTGTTGCGCGAGATCGCGTACACACTATGCTTGCTCTAACGGAACAAAGCCCCCCCCTTCTGAGCGCAGTCCTCCAGGAAAGCGAAGGGGATTGTGGGTACGTATCCCAGAGTCCCCAGTATCATCTCCCGTGGTGCATTCCGCTACTGACGCTACCCAGCGGTTGCCAATAGCAACGAGCGCGAATTTCAAATTGAAGCAACCTTCTTCTCGGCACTGCCTTTTCAGAATCGACATGGATTCAGCTGTGATCTTGAATGCTGCCTTCAGCATTGTGAACACAGCCCAGATTCTGTTGCGGTTTGCCTTTGGCTATGATTCGGAGCATGACACGGATGACTCGGTCTCGGATGATGACAGCATTGAAAACCAAACGGACATTCTGATCAGTTTCGCGGACCAGCAACACAGCCTGAACCGCCGTGTTTGGTCCCGGCAGACGAGCACAGACTGGTGGGAACGAATCGTCCTTCAGCTGTGGGATGATGATCAGTGGCAACAGAACTTTAGAATGCGGAAAGCCACATTTATGGAGCTATGCCAGGAGCTTGCCCCTGCCCTTCGATGCAAGGACACGAGGATGAGACCCGCCATGACCGTGGAGAAGCGTGTGGCTATCGCACTTTGGAAACTGGCGACTCCAGACTGCTACCGCTCGGTCGCAAACCAGTTTGGGGTTGGACGCTCGACCGTTGGAGTGGCACTGTCACAAGTATGCAGAGCCATCAACCGTATTCTGCTCAGGAGGATGGTGACCCCGGGAAACGTGAGGGAGATCATCGCAGGATTTAATGAGTTGGGCTTCCCGAACTGTGGGGGTGCAATAGATGGGACTCACATCCCTATTCTCGCTCCCGACCACCTTGCCTCTGAATACATCAACAGGAAAGGATACTTTTCGATGGTTCTACAGGCACTGGTGGACCACCGTGGTCGCTTTATGGACATTAATGCTGGCTGGTCTGGAAAGGTGCACGATGCACGCATCTTTAGAAACTCTGGACTATTCAGAAGGCTACATGCTGGCACATTTTTTCCAGACGAGAAAATAATTGTGGGCGGTGTAGAGATGCCAGTGGTGATACTTGGGGACCCCGCCTACCCACTGATGCCATGGCTCATGAAGCCGTACACCGGGAAGTTGGATCCTGACAAGGAGCGTTTCAATTACCGGTTAAGTAGATGCAGAATGGTTGTGGAGTGTGCCTTTGGCCGTTTAAAAGCGCGCTGGAGAGCGCTGTATGGCAGGCTAGATCTCCACGAGGACAGGATCCCATTAGTTATTTCGGCTTGCTGTGTTCTTCACAATATATGTGAAAGCCGGGGGGAGAGATTCAGGAACTCTTGGACCACTGAGGCACAACGTCTGGAAAATGCCTACCAGCAACCAGACACGAGGGGTATCCGGGGGGCGCAGCTAAGGGCAGTTCGCATAAGGGATGCGTTAAAAACCCATTTTAGTACTGTTGGTTAAAATTGTACCTTTGAATATAGTTACTAACCATTTCCTATATGTTTCAACTGTTAAAAATTAAGCTTTAGAAATTTTGTGTTTTTCCCCTGTAAACATTCATTGAATCAAAAACCGTTAATGTTAAATTAATGAAACAAATAAAGAAAGTCTGATTAAGTTTAACAAGGATTCAACTTTATTTAATTAACATTGATCAAAACTCGGGTTTGAGGGGAGTAGGGACTAAAGGTGGGTGTAGGTGCGGGACTCAACTACATATGTTGGGGGAGGGGTTCTGTTAGGGTTACACCATGGATGTCCATGGTGGTCTAAAAACTGTCTGGGGGGGGGAATGTGGCGTGGATGCACTGAAAGGCATATGAGGCTGATGATGGGGGGTGCGAGCCTGTAGCAGACCGACCATGGTCTTGAGGAGGTTGGTCTGCTCCTGCATGATGCCTATCAGGGCATCCTTCTGCTGCTCTCTCCTCGCACTGCTCTGTCTCCTGTCCTGCCTGCACTGCCTCCTCCATTGCCTTGTCTCCCTCGCAGAAGCCTCATGGAACTGCATGAGCTCCTGGAAGACGTCTTCCTTGCTCCTGCGAGGCCTCCGCCTTATCCTCCTCAGACGCTCAGCTGCAGCTGTAGACTGTCCACCGAAGGTCATTCCTGTTCAGATATGAAAAATGTAGAATGCCGCTATTGTTCTCGCCACGGTCAGGAGCAAATGATGTTGTTCTCCCCACACATTCCTTCAATACACAAGAGGGGACCTATGGGGGGGCGGTAACAGATTTCCCAAAGCTTGGTACGGGTTGCAGAGCTAGTACAACGGAGAGTTGACTATTGCCACACCAAGTTCTGATCCCGTGCCCGAGATGGCTGAAATAGAGGCAGATCTCACACTGCTTAGAGTGCCTCTGCAAGCGAGAATGCATCTCCTTCATGTTGCCGACTTCAAGCCGGGACCTTACGCTGCAGGACTGTGCGCAGCAATGTTGCCCGCAGGAGTGCTTGCGAGTCTGAAAGGAAGAGTGTCCCTGAATGGTGGAGTGCAAAGGAATGCTCTACCATGTAATTTCAAGAGAAGACTCTGGAAATATTTGGATGACGCGTTCAGTGAGTTGAAAGGGAACGACTACTTGGAAATCGAAGCATACATCGATGACCTTTTTAAGTAATGCTAGTAACACCTTTACAGTTCTGTAAGGAACAGAACTGAGGACACCGAAAACAAAAACCCCTTGCAAAAAAACCATGTCTACGCTGAGCTGTAGCACCTAGAATAGAGGACATTGCGAACGGGACTTACCAGAGCTGCCTTCTGATGATTCCTGGGTAGGCGTGGAGAAGGAATCAGTGGAGCTTGTTTCTGGCTGGGTGGAAAATAACTCCTGGCTCCCCGGGTCAGTGGCTCCGTTCTCTCCATCCTCGTAGTCTTCTTCTTCTGATTCCTCGTCCACAATTGCCTCGTCGCCTTCTGCTTCCTTCTCTGTTTGGGGTGCAGTCTCCGAGGTGTCTACCGTGCAGTTCGGGGTGGTTGTGGGATCGCCGCCCAGGATCGCCTCCAGCTCCTTATAGTACTTGCACGTTGCTGGCGCGGAGCCAGAGCGCCGGTTAGCCTCTCTGGCTCTGTGAAATGTTATCCGCAGCTCCTTCACCTTTGCCCGGCACTGCAGGGTGTCTCGCTCGTACCCCTTTTCGGTCATGGCTTTGGATATTTGACCGAAAATGTCAAAATTCCTCCGGCTGCCACGTAACTGTGACTGCACGGCGGACTCTCCCCAGATGCCGATCAAGTCCATCACCTCTGCTGCTGTCCAGGCTGGAGCTCGTTTGCTGCGGCGCGACGACATTGCGAGCGAAGCACACAGAGGCAGCAGCACCGAACAGCGAGGCAGAAGGGAGAGTGGTGAATTCAAAAATTCGCGGGACAGAAGAGGAGGTCGGGAAAAATGACGTCACGACGATAGAGTACAGGCGGAAGTGCAGAAGGGATGGAATTTGAATTGTGGGCCATTTCCGTTATATTCACATTGCGCGATAAGCGTACACACACTGGCCATCGCGCAACAACTATTCCGCGTTAGCAGCAACCACGCTCGTTTAGGTGGTTTACATTTTGCGCAAAAAGAAGGGACTTAACGCGGAATAACTGTAAGTTGTGTGTGTACGCTCTGTTTGTTATTGCGCATTAAAGGGCTTTATCGCGCAATAACTTTGTAGTGTGTACAAGGCCTAAGTTAACTTAAGCCAAGCTTAAGTCGATTTAATTTACCAGTGTAGACGCAGCCGTGTATGGTACAAGTGAGATGTGAGCAATCATAGAACAGCTATTTTGGAAAGTCAAATTAAAATATGAGGTATTGTTATATCATTCTCTCTTTCAGCTTTAGTGAACAACAGCTTTCCTAAGTGCTATTGAAAACAACTAAAGGAAGCCATGATAGGGAAGGACACATTGTAGAGATTTGGTTTTACTTGCCTCAAAAAGAGAAGTAGAAATAATTCTTCACATCTTCAAATCAGTTTATTTTTTCCCAATTTTTTTGGTTGTTTGTCACCAAAATGAGACGGAAGTGATGCACACTGCTGTAGTGATTAAATTATATATTTCCCCTAATATTCTATTCACTGTCAAAGTGAGAGGATATATGTGGTGGGGCCCGGCAGATGTCTGTCCTATGCCTAGCATTAGTAAATATTTTCATGAATGACTTGGATAATGGTGTGCACGATGTGCTTATAAAATTTATGGATGATACAAAGATGGAAGGAGTTGAAAGCACTTGGGAATTCAGGATTAGAATTCAAAAAGACCTTGATAAATTGCAGATTTTGTCTGAAGTCAACAAAATGAAATTCAACACAGACAAGTACAAAGTACTACACTCAGTATGGACAAAACAAATGCATAATACAAAATGGGGATAAATAGCTGGCTAGGCAGTAGTACTGCAGAAAAGGAGCTGGGGGTTATAGTGGATCACAGATTGAATAGGAGCCAACAATATGATGCAGCTGTGAAAAAAAGGTAATATTCTAGGGAGTATAAACAGGGGTCTTGTGTGTAAGTCATAGGAGGTAACTGTCCTGCTCTAATTAGCTGAGGCCTCAGTTGGAGTGGCAGAGTTCTGTGTGACAAATTTTAAGAACAATGTGCACAAGCTGGAGAGTCCAAGGGAGAATAAGAAAAATGATAAAAGGTTTAGGAAACTTGACCTGTGAGGAAAGGTTGGAAAAACAGAGTATGCTTAGTCCTGAGGAAAGAAGCCTGAGAGAGGATCTTACACAGTCCTTCACGTATCAGAACCGTTTATAAAAAGAGGACTGGCCAATTATTCTTCACATCCATTATAGGTAAGACAAGAAATAATTGGCTTAATCTGCAGGAAGGGCTATTTGGGTTAGTTATTAAGGAAAAACCCTACTATAGGGATACATAAGTACTGGAATAGGTTACCAAAGGAAGTTGTGGAATTCCTACCACTGGGCATTTTTAAGAACATATTCGACTGACACCTGTGATGGATGATCTATGTATACATGGTCCTGCCTCCAAATAGGGGGATGGACTAGATGACCTCTCAAAGTTCCTTCCATCCTTTCACTGGTATGATTTTACTGTCAGTAGATCTATTCAATAATATTTCACATTGTTTATTCTGTCCATAATGATAATTCATGGCATTGAACCTTTCATCTGACAATCTCAAAACATTTGCTAAAGTGTGTATTATGATTCCTGTTTCCCTGGAAGTAAGCTGAAGGTCAGGGATGTTAACTGATGTTCAAATGCAGCTCTGGGATAAAACCTCAACCACAAGTCTATGAACCGGCACCGGCCCCTGAGATCCCTCTGACAAGGTTTAAGAAGGCAGTAAGTCAATCCCTCACCTCAAAAAGGCTGAAAAACACTGGGCTGAATGACACACATCACACAATCTTTCCAGGCCTACTTCTCTCTTTTGAGCAGAGGACTGAGATTCTTGGGGAAGTTCATTCTTTTCCTGCTAGCATGAATGAAGCTAGGAAGTGTGGAGGGACGGCTCTATGCATTCATGTCAGATATGCCGGCAAGTCTCCCACCATGACAAACCCAGAATCCTTAGTTATTAGTGATTTGATGAATTGAAGAGCTGACATTATAAGATATTCAACCTATTATAGAAAAAGAGTCTCCAAACTATGGCCCACGGGTTGCATCCAGCCCACTGACACATTTTGACTGCCCCATTCCTCCTCTCCCAAGTGAGCTAAATATGCTGCTCCCGGCTCCAAGCAGCACCACACGGTGGCCGCTCCTCGGGTCCACCTCTTCCCTCCCGTATGAAGTGGGCCCAGCTGCTCCAGCCCACCATAAGAACAAGACTGAAGGATGCGGCCCTCGCAGCTGAAAGTCTGGGGACCCATGTTATAGAACCTCGATATACTTTCCATGAAGAGGCAGATATTTAAAGAACATATTCTAGTCAGTCATTTTAGTCCTCTCAAATAAAAAGCAAATTTGACAAATCTAAATTTCTCATTCAAGAAATTGATCATGAACTCTTTTGCATTCTTGTGCATTTTCATTTTCAATTCTAAGTAATAAAGTAGTGGTACACTGCAACCTTCCAACAAGAATATTTGGTTTTATTTAATTTCTCTGTGTATATGCTGTGACTATAACATTATTAATGGGATTTTGTACTAGAAGTATCCTAGGATAAAATGGATAGGCCTGAGGGCTATACTGGCCACCTCAAAGCCTTAGGAAACTGATCATATGGGATCGAATCAACCAGTGCTTTTTTGTAAAATAAATGGTGCCAGTACTCAGCCTGATCTGACCCCAATCCTGGCAGGAGACGTGGGGCCGGGCCACTGTGGCAGCAGTCTGATCTGGCCCTGGCCCCGGCAGGAGCCAGGGCCACATTGCTATGAAGAAAAGCTTAATAATTATCAGTACAAAGAGCTTTTTATGCACATTCTTTTAAAATGTCAGATCTAAAGTAAAGTGGTACATTTATAGTTTGTACGATTTGTTGCAGAAAAGGAGAGATTCCTAGCGTTATGCCTATGGTATTTATTTTCAGCTCTATCACCAATTTATGGAATGAACTTTATGTACAGATATTTAGCTTATTAAACATAACAAGAGACTAATAGACAGAAAGGAAGATAAGGGAATAATGTTATCACAGTGTAATCCACCTGAAAACCATTTACCAGCCACTAAACTCTCTGAAAATAAACTTAAAAGAACAGCAAAAACAAACAAGGAGTCCTGTGGCACTTTTAAAGACTAACAAATTTATTTATTGCATGAGCTTTCGTGGGAGAAAATCCCATTTCATCAGACGCTTTGAAGATGGGAAACTTACAGAATGGGAGGAAATTAAATGCAGGGGACTGTATGACATAGGATCAGGCCAGGCTGTAACAGGAAATCAAACTAGGTGTTAGGATTCAAACACTGGGGAACAGCACATAGAGGAAGGTGAGGTCAAATCACCTGTTGTACTGAGAGAAAAATCTGTAGTCTCTGTTTAACCCCAAGGCAACTGAGTCAAATTTGCATATAAGTTCAAGTTCTGCAGTTTCTCTTTGAAGCTGTGATTTGTTATTCATCTGTTTCAACATACAACCTGACCTGATCCTATGTCATACACTCCCCTGTATTTAATTTCCTCCCATTCGGTAAGTTTCCCATCTTCAAAGCGTCTGACGAAGTGGGATGTTCTCCCATGAAAGCTCATGCGATAAATAAATCTGTTAGTCTTTAAAAGTGCCACAGGACTCTGTTGTTTTTCTGCAATGGACTAACACGGCTACCCCTTTGGAACTATACTCAACAAATGGTGATAGTAAATCCTGTGGACCAAGCAATTCCTAACTCCTATAAACTATGCTAAAATCCCATTCAAGGCAGCAGTCAAAGTCAGCTTGATCTCCATGTATGGAGCACTCTCCTTCACAATAATCTATTTCAAAGACCACACCGCTCACTGACTGAGCACTTCTCATTCACACAAGCACCCAATGCAGAATTATGTCAAAATATGTGGCACAGAGTCCCTGCATTCTTGAGATAAAAAATGTCTGCTAAACAGCTGATATTTCAGAGCACGGAATACACATGTGAACATTAAACTACTCCTTCCATGGAAGAGAATCTGTGTCCTCAGGAGGAACACACTACTAATTCCTTTTCAACAATACAGAGGATGACAAAGCCCCCAACTAGCAGAAGATGTGGTGACTCATCTCTCTACAGCCAGAGAAAAACTGTTTAGGAAAAGGAGGCAACATAAGTATTTTAAGGTTGTTATGCATGTTTCTTTACTTTAAAGGAAACACGATTATATGCACATTAGAAAGAATATGGTAATGAACATTAACTAGATAGATAGATAGATAGATAGATAGATAGAGAGAGAGAGAGCTAACTAGAGTTCAGATTTAAGTAAAAATGTTCCAAAAATAAACATAGTTATAAGACCACAAAATTAAGGATCTCTAGCACTAAGAATTCCTTTGAGTTAAATTGAGTCAAGTGCAGGCTTGATGCAGAAGTGCTGAACTCAATTACTTACGCCACAGATGAATTTGTCCCATATTGCATTGGTATCGTAAGATAAATAGGGCTATTATGTCCTCAGATAAACATGCAAAACTCTCTCTAGCTTCAGTAAAAATTGAACACATGTATCGGAGGGCAGGATCTGGCCTATGTTATGTAAAGCAGTTCACTTGACAGAAGATCATATGTTTAAAGTTGGAGGGCCAAATGTAATGGAATCAAGCCAAATTACACCAGGGGAGGATCAGACTTTAAAGGCACAACGAAAGTATAGTTAGCTGAGGTTTCTGTGGTTGCCTTAGTTCTGATTCTCTTGATTTGTGGGCCTAAAATAATTAGGCTCCCTTTCCTAGACTGGAAAGAAAATGATTTCATAGTGAGAATTATGATTGAACTACTAGAGCAGGAACTTAACCTAAATGGAAAAGAAATTGTAAGAATCCCATTTCTGGGCTAGAATGATCTTCTAGAAATTGAACAATTTATTGCCTATTACTTGCAATTCCACTGCATAACCCTGTGGTGTATTTAAATGCCAGAGAGCCACAATGTCAGAGTCCCTACTATGAAAGTGCCTATCGTTAAGAAAGGTAGATAATAAAAATCTGGTAGATTAATGAACTGAATACTACATTTTATTATAAAAATAATGAAGCTAATAATCTGAGCTCCATTATTTGCCTCCACATCCTAACTCAAACAAGCAGCTTCATAGGTCTAAATCCTAAAACAAGTGTTTTGCCAGGCAGGCATAGCATACGTCTGAACTCTGACAAATATGTGTTTATATTCAAACTACGATATTAGGTTACAAATAAGCAAATAAAGCAAGAGTTTAGTTGCTGTGTAGACACATCCACAGTGTCTGTTTACTTGTACTAAATGGGCTATTCCTCTTCCCACCCTATCAGGATACAAAAATTTTGCCCTTTTTTGTTTCCATCCAATAATGTGCTATGAAAAGGGTGTCTGCCTGCACTGTACCTTTGGCAGATCCAGCCTATCCCTCTATTCCTCTGGCTCACAAATGTCCACCCTGATTGACAAGCACCTGGAAGAAGGTATAAAAGATCAGGGTAAAGGATGTGGTGGGATGTGCATTTGTCCAACAGCAGGCAAGATGGTACTGCCTGCAAAGCTGTTTGGACTGGCTGTGTATAACGTAACACTTCTTACCCCAGCCTAGGTGAGTGTACGAGGCAAGAATGGGCTGATGACTGTGCAGCTTTTACAGCCCTTGTGCAGACCAACTATCAATGAGGCTTTGGAAGCTGCGGCTGGATTCAGGAGAACCAGGGAAATAAGGGAAACCTACACCCTTGGTTTACAGGGAAAGAGGCTGTTTAAAAAAGAGATTGTCACTGCTCTGTATATTTAATCTGAGATTTTAATACATTTTTCTATTTCCCCTCTACTGTTTGGAATGAACACACACACACACACACACACACACACACACACGAGTGGAGGTAGGCCTGGCCTGATATGTATTAGGGAAGGGGCCTCATTATTTGGGAGATAAATGAATCATCTGGCTGAAAACAGGACATTTGTACTAAACCACAGAATCATAGATGATTAGGAAATCATCTAGTGCAACCCCCTACTCAAAGCAGGATCAACCCCAGCTAAAACATCCCAGCCAGGGTTTTGTCAAGCCCCACCTTAAAAACCTTTATGGATGGAGATTCCATCACCTCTTCCTCAAATAAGTAAGTGAATAGGTCAGTAGGTTAAAAAGACCCAGAATATCTGAGTCAGCTAAGAAGAGAGAGAACACCCAGGGAACATTTAGTATAAACACAACAACAATAGACAAATAAGACAACAGAGTCCTGTGGCACTTTTAAAGACTAACAGATTTATTTATCGCATGAGCTTTCGTGGGAGAAAATCCCACTTCGTCAGACGCTTGCC
>ML685779.1:17741796-17768177 GCA_007922175.1 Pelusios castaneus
TGTAACTTTCCTATCTTCGAAGCGTCTGACGAAGTGGGATTTTCTCCCACGAAAGCTCATGCGATAAATAAATCTGTTAGTCTTTAAAAGTGCCACAGGACTCTGTTGTCTTTCTACAATAGACTAACACGGCTACCCCTTTGGAAATAGACAAGTAAGTTAGCAATGGGAGATGAGGTAAAAAGTAGGTCAAGCATGGACAGAGTATATTTCACAGCGAAGTAACCAAGCCAATCCAAAAATTGGAGATATAATGTATAGTTAATGCAATTGAATGTGTAAATGAATATAAAGGAAGAGACTTTCTGTGTAACATGGGAGCTCTGATGTACTATGAATCCATGCCCCTGCATTTGAGTCCGATCAACTCAGGATAACATTGTTGCTTGCAAAAAAAACCCGAGTGACAAACTTTGGAATCAAACTGAGCTCTTGACAAGCTGATGGGAAAAGGTCACAGAGGGGATCCCAACACAGAGGATGGTTGTCAAAACCATTTATTAGGGGGTCCCAACACAGGCAGTCAAGCTGCCCAAAAAAATAAACCTAAGAGGACACATTAGGTGCAAGTTTTCCAGCAGCACCACCCAAAACTCCTAAACCAAAATCCAAGCAAAACTAGAAAGGAATTAAGAGTGCAGAAAGCCAAATAATGAAATGCAATGTCCTATGTAAGGTCGTTTCCCAGTGCACACCCAGCTCCCCTTTTCCCTTCACTCCAAGAGCTAAGAAGTTGCTGCTGGCTTATATAAGCAAATTCTACCCATGCTGGCTCAGCTTTGTTTGTTACGTAGGAGTGGGCTGTGGAGTCAGACCACAGTCATGTTGGTCCCATGCTCCAAGGAAGATCGAGCAAGTGGGCAGTGCCCGTCCCCCCTGCATGCTCAGAACAGAGGTGTATAGGAAGTTAATACTCCCCCTTAGAACTCTGTATGGATGTGCAGCCCAGGTTCCAATCTAACCCACAAACCCACGGTGATGGGGATAAGCAGGTAGAACACCTGCTACTCACTTCAGTAGTACAGTTCGGTTACCTTATTTATTCATCCTCAAGTGTATCCACAGAAAAGCTGGTGAATTGTTTCTCTCTTGGCCCATCTCTTATATTCTGTTTAGAAGCACAGCATGTTTAGCTTGATCTTTCCAGCTCCAAACAATGAGCCCAATTTATAATGCTCTTAATTGCTTTTCTGTTACTCCTCCCAGCTGGCAGACAGAATGGGGCAGAGGGATCTGCACCGTATCACTGCTTGTGTGCCAAGTAAAATGGTGACTGAGCTACACAGTGATTTTATCCCTGGATCTCTGCATGGTACAAACAAGGTTCACTAATCACTATTTGCTCTTTATTTATTTTTACTCTCTGCTCCTTCCAGAGATTAGAAAGCTATTTCTTTGTGCTTGTATTCTATTGAGTTCTGAAGTCTCAATTTTAATTCATACAAAATGTTCTTTTGGAAGCACAGTGGGTTTGCTGTGCACTATGGAAGCAAAGAGGAGAGGTGCAGGGTATGCTGTTAGAAAGGAGAGGAAGGGAAAGAACGTAGATACTCTTCCTAAAAATAGCAGTAAAAGAAGATTATTTTTTGTTGCCAGTACCAGCCAAGAAAAAAAAACATATTCCAAAAAGTGATGATGGTGGGGAAGGAAGCTGCTTAAAACAAAATGCAGGGGAAGAAAAGGCAGACTTGAATAGGTCTTGGCTAATAGTTCACGCAGACAAGAGTACAGAGTAGTACAGTCATGATCAATATTGTAAACTCTTACATTACAAAAGTAAACGAACAAACACCCCAGTACCAAGAAATTCAGCATGGCTCACCTTTAAAATAAATTAGGTCTCAGCTTTTTAACTGATTCACCACCACCAACTCCTGGTGCATGTCTTTAATACTTCCCATTTATAGTCACCTGCTGCTAGAGAAGAGAGACAGATTCAATTCAAACCTGGAATATCTGTTTTTGTGCACATTTTTATTCTCTTTGGCTATCCATAAATATTTCAGGCTGCTGTTGATTGTTTTAGGTTGGAAGCAGGTTAGGGCAGGTTACATGGAGCAAGGGTGAGTGGGTAGCAGGTGTGAAAAATCAGGATACTTTTAGGGTTGGGATGGGGAGAGGTACAGTTGTAGATACACAAGACAAACCTCCTTATATCAGGATATATGGTCATCCTACACAGAGCATGTCATAACATTTTCTAACACAGCCATTCTTCTGCTGTTTTTGGTAATCCCCTTCTAAAGAGAAGCTTGCATATGGGTTTGAATTAAGATTTGACCTGGAAAAATGTGGTATGTTCAAACTCGAATGTTCAGAATGTTAGAGCCTGCAAAATAGACTTTAAGTCATAAGGGGCCATTCTGATCATCTAGTCTGACCTCCTGCACAATGCAAGCCACATAACCTCACTCACCCACTCCTATAATACACCCCTAACCTATGAATGAATTATTACCATCCTCAAAAAATGATTTAAAGTCTTCAAGATACAGAAAATCCACCAGCAAATGACCAATGGCCTATGCTGCAGAGGACGGTGAAAGACATCCAGGGGCTCTGCCAATCTGCCCTGGGGAAAATCTCCTTTCCAAACTCAAATACAGTGATCAGAAAAACCCTGAGCATGGCCAGACACTCAAAAGAACCCTTACCAGCCAAACACCCAGAAATAACTTTCTGTAGTAACTCAGAACACACACATCTAACGTCCTAGCACAGGCCACTGGGTATATTTACAGCTAGTAGTTGAAGATTAGTTAGTTGCTAGATGATGTGAATTGGTTCAGACATTAAAAACAAATTATGAATCCATCTTGAACTGAGTTTGGAAATGTTCACAGCCGTTAACAATCTGTTACACTGTTCAGCTGCCATGACTTTATCCTCAAAAGTCTATTTTGTACTTTTTAACTGTCTAGGACATACGATAACATAACAGACTTTTAAGATTGTTAAATACAGTAAGTAAAATAATACTGAACAATACGCTTACCTCATCAGATTAAAAAATACAGATGTATACAATAATGAACAGTGCAGAGGCAATTTATATTGCCATAAAAGGTATTCCATGATTATGCTTTGCAGGACACTGCCAAGGCCACATAATGGGACTCAGCAGTGACGGACTGGGACTAAAACTCAGCCCTGGCATAAACACACTGACCAGAGCGCCCCTGGGCCCATGTGGTGGGAGAGGGGCAGGGGAAGGGGCGCAGCCATCACGCTCTGGCCAGGGTGCCACTGGACCATATGGTGAGTGGTGAGGTTGCCTCGCTGTAGGGCTCCTGCGGTGGGCCATAGTTAGTTTTTTCAGGAAGACTGGCCCAGCAGGCCTTGAGTGCATCAGCCTTCTGGCATTTGCCAGAGCTGCCAGAGGGCCTGTCCAGCTATGGCACTCAGCTTGGAGTACTTTAGTGGCATATTATCAAAACCTAGAAAGGTTCTTTCAGCTTTAGAAACAAGGTGGGTAAATCTCACACTAGCCTGTGAAATTTTACCAGTCTTCCTTAGGAGATTTTGAGATTTGTAGTCTAAGGCAAACCCAAGATACATGGCGACACAATCATGATTGAGAGAACTTACGCAAACCTTGATGTCTAGGTTCAGTTTGAGTTATTTTGGACAAACCAGTTCACTCATCCTAAGGCATTTTAGTCTTAGCCTGAGTTGCCATCTGAAATTTTTTTGGTCATCTGCCCTACAGCTGCATGAAAATGTCATCCTAACAAAAACTAGTTTCATGGATGGACTTTGTAATGGGCTAGAGATTCACTGAGCCTTCAGCAAATACATAGCTGACATTCCCCAAAGCTCTACAAGAATGACCAGATGACCTGCACCGGCTATTTTGGAATGGGAATTAAGAAAAAGCCCATTGCCTACACACAGTCAAATTCAACCTGGGGGTATGATTCCCAGCTCAGGGAGACACATTGCACTAGCTCTCATCAAGCTAGCCTGCTAAAAATAGAGTGTAGCTGTGGCAATGTGAATGGGGCGACAGGTTAGCTGCCCCAGTTGTGTCCATGGTCTCAGATGCTTCCAACCCTTGGGCTGCCTTTGCTGCACTCTGTTTTTAGCAGGCTAGTCCAAAGACAGCAGGACCAGGTATTCAAGTTCCAAAGGGGGAGCCGTGTTAGTCCATTGCAGAAAAACAAATAAGAGTCCTGTGGCACTTTTAAAGACTAACAGATTTATTTATCGCATGAGCTTTCATGGGAGAAAATCCCACTTCGTCAGATGCTTTTCTCCCACGAAAGCTCATGCAATAAATAAATCCGATAGTCTTTAAAAGTGCCACGGGACTCTGTTTGTTTTTTTGGACCAGGTATGTCTCCTTAAGCTGGAAATCAGGCACCCCAGCCTGAAGTATAGAAAATACCCATAGAAATATGTTCTGGGAAGCAAACTACATTAAGCTGTGTAACAAATTGGGATCTGCTTGGAAGTTTAGGGCTTTACATTCATAGAATTCTGAACAAAACCCTGGAATGAAACCTCTAGTCTGGGTTAATGAAACCCATGTTAACGCAAAGCAGTGTGTTTCATACAACTTGACCTGCAATTGTATCATTCAGTGTTCTGGTTCTTTCCTTGGACTGCTCATATAAGGGATCAGTTATATTTCAGCAAAGCAAGGTGAATTGATTTAAATCAAAGTGATTCACATCACTTATTTTAATGTTGATTTAAATCGTCAAGTAGGAAACTTTGATCTAAATGGTCAATTTTAATCATGTTTTGCATTTGTATTTTTAGTTATTTTCCAGAAAGATTTATTCTCACTGGTTGATAACCATTAAAACATGTTGATTTGTAATTAACATTAGCCTTTATGGTAAATTTGGTGCTTCTGTTTGCTATCTGGGAGGATAAACCACAACTAATCCTGTTTTGTTTTTTTTATGCAGTTGTATATCTTAACTTGTATTTATTCAGATTCTTAATATTTACATTTTTTGCTGTGTTAGAAAACAGTGACTGATGCTTTTCTTGTTCACTAGATTACTTTTACTTGTGATTTGTGTCAAGTTCTATTTAGTTTAAAATTCAAATTTAATTAAAATGCACAAAACAGCATATAATATTTTTATTAAATAAAATGACAATGTGCTGGATACACAAGAAACAAATGTTTGTCAGGGAAGTTTTGCATTTAAAATTATCTGGTGTATCAAACAAAGTAAATTAGCTACAGTTAGTAAATTGAACTGGGTTAGGGGTTAGGATTAGGGTTAGCCCAGACTCTGAGCTCCACCGGGCTGGATTATCGCAGGGGCTCAAGGGGCTTATGCCTTGGGCCCTGGCCGAAAGGTGGGGTCCAGGCTCCAGCCCCTAAAGCCCCTACCATACACATTGGCAAATATAAATAATTTGGAGAAGATTACTTTTGAAATTCTGCTCCCCCCTCCCCCCCTTTACAATAGTTACCATCTATAATCTGGTGTCATTTGGAAAAACATAAAATGATGCAGAGATCCGGGGTGGGGGGAGAAGCCTTACTTTCACTGCAGTGAGTTGGATTTGAGTATTTCCCCCCCCTTCTGACTTCATTTAGCAGTCTGGTGAGCAGATATTTGTGCCAGATGGCACAGCGTGAACCCTTGGGCTGTGCTGCAGCCAAAGACGGACACTGAGAGACAGTCATATCCCAATAAATACAACTTGTACTTACAGCTTGCAATGAATAGAATTAAATATACTTATAAAGTTCTTCATCATTGAAATGAATGATACAAAACCTGATTTATATTGTTTTTAAATGATGAAAAAGGCAATCTGGGGGAAATTCAACGAAACACATTCAAATGCAACTTGACTGACTACAGCTGAATTTAAAGAAGGATGAATGCAACCCTCACGTTCAAACCAGCATTGCTGCTTGTGCTGCGTGTAGAAGATATTCACAGATGAAAATGTTGGGGAAAGTGTTCTCTCGATTGTGAGTGAAGTTGCAGTGAACCAACTGCGAAGTTCCCAAGGGACTCATGTCTTGAGCCTCTGAAAAGATAGTGCCCTTCAAAGACAGATCTCCTGATGGAATCTAGCACTGAGCCTTTACAAGGATGAAAGACATCTTACAACCTACAGCAACTGAGTTCTGCATCTAGACCTCTCCTTAGTAAAGCATGTCACCAGTCTTGTTTCATTAAGTCAGTTCTTAATGAGGCACTGATTGAAAGTGTGGGCAGTCAAGGAGGTTTGGTTTAGCATACTGCAGAAGCAAGTACCAGATGTAAAGTTCAGGTTGCAATCTAACTTTACCAGTATTTCAGGGTATTTGGATCTAGATTTTGGTTTGCCTTGCCCCCCCCCTTTTAAAACTTGTGTACAAGAGAAATATATAATAAATATAAATATAATATAATATAATATAATATAATATAATTAATAATCTATTCTGGTCACAAATTCTTGCACATCTTCAACAATAAGTCAATTTAGAAAACAAGTAGCAATTCCATGTTAGCTAATTTCTCACTAACAGCAGCCTATATACTAGTGATGTTTATTTGTAAAACTGTGAATCTGAAATGTCAAAAGCACTCTGCTCGTGCTCCCCTCTGCTTTCCCAGTTGGGCCAACCCCAACCATTTCAATTAAAAAGTTTTATTGCTTTTAACTTTCACACAAAGAAGAAAGAGAGGAGATATAAGAATCTCTACACTTTATATCTGCTCATTTTATTGATCTCTAGAAAGGCAAATAGAGGAATAATCTGGGAGCAGTAACCAAATTACGCAGCTGTTCCGAGTCAATTTCTCCTAGCAGGTGTCATCTTCCTGGGGAGCGTTGTCCAAAAACCCATGTCCAGTTGGAAATCCTGCATCTGCATACATCCTTTGCCATTTACAAACTGGCCTTCTCTTCTTTGCACATAGGGTATGTCTACACTGGAAGTGATGATGTGATTGTAGCATGGGTCGGCATACTTGGGCTAGCTTAACACAATTACCAATAGGGTAGATGTGGCAACAGAGACAAGAAACCAGAGCACACATCCACTGGGGATCTTCAGTACACACTCTGGTTTCTAGCCTATGCTGAAGCCTGTGCTGCCATATTTACACTGCTGTTGTTACCGAAGCTAGCTTTAAGCTACTTTATACGTATTTGTGCAACAATCACACCTACACTAAAAGGGGGAGGAATCAAGACCTCTCTAGACCAACAGCCGGACTCCAGAAAGCAACTCAGAGCATCATCTCTGGCAAATGGATCCCTGGCCCTATTTATAGTGAGGTGCATCGAGAGGCATGGGTTATTTTCTTGAAGAACACTATCCTGTACTGCATGTGTGTGTCTGGATTTAATACTTTTTTTTATTAGCAGCACTAATGACCTCCCTCAAAATCCTCGTGCCACACCAACAGCACTGCTGAGTGCTCAGGTTATAAAAGCATCAGGATCTTAAAGAAATGAACAATTTCAGGATCAGGGCAAGGATATTTAAATGTTGAAACAGAAGACAATATTGTGACTCTAGCTGTTTAACAATGTATTATTTATCTTTAAGGCATTACAAGCAAATACAAGCAAATCTTTCAAATGAAGGTAGTATTAACTGGAGGGGATGTCCATGGCTTGCATCATCTTTTCTAAAGAATGTCTTTGATTGGTTTCTTGGCATTTTGCCATACGATTGTCTTGGGCCACACTTCTCTTATGTTCATAAATATTCTTTTTTTCTTATAGAATCAGCTGACATTGCTTACCAGTCTGCTCAAGGAAACTGACAGTGTACTAAAATCTCCCTCCAACGTTAAAGCTATTTTACATATTCATTTGCTTTGATTTTATTCTTAATGAAAAGGGATGCAAGTTCCTTTCAGAGAGTGTTCAAACAACACTATCGAATATCAACACTACTGACTTGAGAAGCTTTTCACGTGCTTATGCTCACATGTTTGGTGCTTATGATCAGTAAATGCCCATGTGTGAACTTTTTAATGGTGGTAATGCCATCAAGCTTGTCCGATCCAGATTGCCCCTCCCCTTATTCCAGTGAATAAAGATTTTTTTTTACTCGTTAAACAAAACATTTTGTAGATCCAAACAAAGGGCCTCATTCTGTAAAGACCTCCATTGTAGTTTTAAGCACTTTCAACGTCCATTGTAATCAATAGGAGTAGCAGGTCCAGCTGCACTTTTCAAGATTTGTCCCACAGAGCCTCTCTCCCATGGTAAGTTCCACTTTGTCCTTTTGTCGCTAGCTCTTTCTGTGGGTTGCTGTCAGAAGGGCGCTATGCAGCAAGGTGTAATCATGTAAGGGACAAGTTTCTGCTCTGACTTAAATCAAAGACAGTGCAATTATTATAGATTTATACCAGTGTAATGTGTACAGAACACTGTCTAATAAATCCAAATCAGTTATCTCTGTGACACTTCTAAGTTCAACCAGCCCAGGAAATGAGAGTCCCAAGATTGTTTCTGTAGCTGGGGCTCCTATGCTAAAGCAAATAAACAATGTTTCAATGAAGCTAGTCAACCATTCATTTGGGTATTAAATATCCTTCATTAAATAAACGCTAGACTATACAAATCCATACTTAGTATTCTCTGCATTTTACAGAAAAGAAAATCCAAAGCAATCATTTGAAATGAATCACAAGAGATGACTCAAATTATTCCGGAAGAGGAGGCAAACATATACTACAGAAAGTGTTGAATACATTCTGTCCTGATGATAAATACATGAGAAGTAAAAGACAGTGATCTGTTAACTGCACTGTCACATTGATAGACAGACTGAGGCAAATGTCATAACATCTTTTGTAAATTATATTACCATAATTGACAAACAAGATGTTCCATTTCTCTGCTATATTCAGAGGATTATAATATATTTTTTTTTTTTTACTGAAAGTGACAATCCGGTACCAAAAGTGACTTGAAAGCTCTTATGCTGCTGCTTCCATTTTTTTTTTTCATCCTCAGAAGATTTCAAAAGCTTTAAAATCCTTGGCAGTCTTATAATTTTTTTTGTCACCCCTTCCATTTAGAGGTGATTGTTTTAGGCAATGCAGCTAGGGTTTTTGCAAATCAAAACAAGAAATATGCAATGGAAATTTTAAATAAGGTTTCAGGGGAGCAGGTGTTTGGTTGAAAAAAAGCAGTACTTAGTCAACCATGTGCAAGATTCCACATTTCACAAGTCCTGCCCTCCTACCCCAATCAAGGCCAGTGGGGAAAAGACACATCACAATCCCCATGTTATACTATACATAAGCAGAAGCAAATATTTTTTTTAAATGAGGATAAAAGAACCACCAGCAACCAAATGGCTAATGATCACAGCCTCAAAAGGCAGTTTGTGAAGCAAAATCTTACCAGCTAATGCAAAAATTAAGGACTAAACAAGAGGCAAACTGAGATTACTGCTACTAATTTGCTTATTACACTTGGAGATATATATAGTAAATGTGGTAATGTTGAAAGGTCCATATTAGATGCCATGGAACAAATACTACTTTCAGTTACTACATTGTAAATCAGAGTCATTCAGTTGGCTTCAATGTAGTTATTCTACATTTACCCTGGAGAATCTTAGAGCAGAATTTGCCCTATTACTGTGGAAGTTAAATTCATTACATTCTATTAAAGGTGAATCCCAAGTATCAATTATTATTTTAGTATAGACTGTTAATTTGTACAGACCTTAACTGCAATTCAAGGTCAGTGGTTTATTATACCTTAGTTGCATCTGAATCAATATTTGAGTATTGTAAAACAGCAAATAACATTCGAGATTCCAGGCTCCAATATTATTTTCTCACTGCCATTCTAGCACTGAACTGTGGAATGATGCAAGTGTTAGTTATTGCTCTTACTTATTGTATACAGTCTGAGGTCTGTGCAACAAGTTCAACTTACGGTAAGACACAGAATTTTCATGTTTAACTTTTCAAGTGATAATTTGGGATTGTCTGCATCCTCTAAATGTTTTTGATTTCCTTATTACTTGATCAAACATGACACTAGGGAAAAGCTATGAAACATACTACAAGATATCTTCATTTCACCCTGGACTGAGAGAATGCTTATTTTTCTTGTTTTATGTAGACCTGGATGAACAGAATCTGATTTTTTTTTCAACTTTTGGTGAATTGAAAGAGTCCATTTCAGGTCTATTCTAGAGCAAGGATTCAAATCTGGGTCTCCTGCATCTCAGGTGAATATTAAAAATTCTGGAGAGTTCCAAAGGGGTAGCCATGTTAGTCCAGTTCAACAAAACAAACAAGGAGTCCTGTGGCACTTTTAAAGACTAGCAAATTTATTTATCGCATGAGCTTTCATGGGAGAAAATCCCACTTCGTCAGCCGCTAGAAGATTCAGGAGAATATCAGGTGCAGCACCTCTACCACCTCCAGCCATTTTGTGAATGGTTGAAACTATTTGTTACTAATTGAAAAAAAATTTCAGGTTCATCAAAATTATATTTATCAAATTAACTATTTCTCTGGAAAAGAATTCCATCCAACCATAACCCTAAATCCACATTACAATGACTAACACATACTTCAATATTTTTAATATCTAGCAATTAGACACAGACTGAACACTAAACTTGGGATCCATCTCTAACTAAACTCCGTACCTATAAGGTCGGATGGTAGAGATCTTCAAACCTAATCCTTCAAAATTTCAACTTCCATTGGCTACAGTTGGAGCCAGGGGTGCTCATCCTCTTAGTGAGCCATGCCCATAAAATTATTCTGCCACAAAATTGTTCCTCCAATGAGAAGTGCACATAAGTTCTCTGTATTCATGGAAAATAAGTGTTAGACTTCAGTGCAGCTTCCAAGCTCAGTGCTAATGCTCCTGATGACCACAATGAAGGGTTAAGATTCAGCTCTCAGTTATACTACAGCAAACTCTGATCTCAGTGAGCCCTGGTGTAAATTCCACTGAAGTCAACAAAAGGATTCTCAGTGACTTCACTGGACTTCGAATCAGGTCTCTAATTTGTAAATAAATAGGATTTCAAGACTTTTTCTAGGTCTGTTTTTAAAAGCTTTTATTGCCTTCCCTCCTTAAGTAGCTGGAGCTCTTGACATCTATCAGATTTTTCTAAAAGCAACGTTAAGCAGTTTGATCTCAGTATTAAATAATTTTATCTCTTAGTTGATAAAGTATTCCTTTTAATAAAAAGCAATTCAATCTTCAAAATAAGGACCTAGCGATTCCCAATATGACCATATCATAAAATAGTAATGAATTTGGTTTTATTTTGGCAGGGACAGTAAAAAGGAGAATTTCAACATTACCATTTATCTTGTCTTTTGATGTCAGAGATGCTCTTTGGCAAACTCATTACCTCTGAAGTTCAGTGATCAAGGGCCTTCATAAATCAGTATGGGAAACCAATTCTGACTAATCTAATCAAGTGCATGGTTTGAAATAGTATTCAGTGTCGGCAGCCCTCTTGCTTTAGACTCTGTATAATCTCAAATTAAAATTCTGTCTAGTCTTTTTTTTTTTAATACTTCTTTGCACTGATATAGCTCTGGTCAGCTGAGGATCCTAAGATGCTTCACAATTATTAAGTCTCACATTATCATTATAAAGGTAAGTATAATTGTACCAATTTTACAGCAGCAATCTCAGGCAGAAAGAAACAAACTCTCTGCTCTTGTAAATTGGGGAAGCTCCCCTGAAGTCAATGAAGCTGTACAGTTGACATCAGGTGGAAATTTGGCCATGATGATATAAGTAACTTGGGCAAAGTGACACTGTGGCTGGCCCACGAATATAACACCAGAGTCCTGGTTCCGTTCTTGCTACTAGATAATTCTCCCTCACATCTATTCTTTTATTTTGATCTATGCAGTTTTCTGTTCTGCTTTCTAAACAAACATCTATTTTATTTTAAAGCAGATTTCTTGCTATATTAAACACCCAATCTTCCCAAGAGTTCATGCACTTTTTTGGGCACCCAGTTTAAATACACAAATATTATCCTAATACATGCATATAGAGACACACAAAGACACAGGAGATGCAAATATATGTGTGTGAGAGGTTATTTCAATACTTCAAATGTGGACATAAAACACCATTCTAATAATCTGTCAAGATATTTAGGTAACAAAATTCACAGACATCCAGGAGCTGTTCCTAAACCCCTTTGAAATGAATAAGGTTTATGGAGCTCCTGCCTTTCTCCTAGTGCACTGGTTAGGTACCCTCCTGATTAGTCTTTCTCCCCTGCAGTTAAATTAGCCAGACATACGAGGCAAATCCTCCCCAACCTGTGCACTTTAAGGCCTTGATGTAGCAAGATATTGAAGCATGTAAGTAATCAAACTGAAGACTGGGTTTCTAATAAGGTTACTCTCCCTGTGGTAGCTGAATGACTTTGAATATTAGGTCCTGAAATGGGTGGTAGGCTTCCTCCCCCTGCACCTCACCACCACTTCAGCAACTGAAGTATTGGCTGAACTTAAAACAGGTGAGTTACACTCCTGAAATCAGCTAAACCAGTGTGAGGAGGGCTGTCATTAGCTGCTGTTATAGGCCAACAGCAAATCATTTCTCCCTGAAGCTATTTAGGGTAAAAAAGAGGCACAGTTCCTTCCTAGTGATGCTCCTGAGGCAAAACAGATAAGTGCCACTACTTATTATATGTTATGTTTGGAGACCAAAATCTAACCCATAATAAAAAGAATGCAAAGGGCCCGATTCTCCCTTTCCCTGCTCTAGCCGTGTAAAAAGATCTAAAAGTGGGTGTAGATGTAATATACTGTACTCCCTCTTCAAGATCTCTCTGCACTACTAGACGGAATAAAAGGGGCTTTAGGCCAGGTCTGCACTACAGACCTATGACATTATAACTACATCACTCAGGGCTGTGAAAAATCCACACCGTTGAATGTTGTGGTTACACTGACCTAACCCCTTGCATAAACAGCACTAAGTTGATGGGAAGACTTCTCCTGTCAACACAGCTCCCATCTCTTGGAAAGGTCGATTAATTATGCTGACAGGAGAAGCTATTCCTGTCAGTGTAGTAGCATCTTCACTAAAGTTCTACTACTGTACAGGAAGACAAGACCTTTGTGTGAATGAGTTAAGGTGTCTACACCCTCAAAACAACCACCACCTTTAGTATTGACCTCACCATCCTCAATTTCTACTGAAGTCACATTATGGTAACTTCAGAGAAAGCAGTGAAATGTAATCACAGGATTTATCTTTCCTTCCCATATGGTAAGCTTTTTTTCAGTGTAAGTTTTGAACACTTTCTGGCGTCAGATGAAGTGGGACTTTGCCCATGAAAGCTCATGTGAAAAATAAACGTGTTAGTCTTTAAAAGTGCCACCAGACTCCTTGACTATGTCTACACTAGAAAAAGTTAGGTTGACTTTATTAAAGTCGACTTAACAAAGTGGACTGAGTTGATTTAACTTTAAGTTGTCTTAGTCCACTTTGTTAAGTCGACCTAACCACCCTTAAGTCGACTTAATAAAGTCAACTTAAGGGTTACTCCAAGTCCACACTGTCCTTAAGTCGACTTAAGGAGTCGACTTAAGGGTTAAGTCGACCTAATGAGTGGTAGTTATAAAGTTGACTTAAGCTTTCATTAAGTTGACTTAAGGAAAGCCTAGTGTGGACGTGGCTTAATTTAAGTCGACTTAAGCCTCCTTAAGTCAAATTAAATTGCCAGTATAGACATAGCCCTTGTTGGTATCCATTACATAACCCTTAGGATAAAGGTAACCCGTATTGATAGAATGTGCTTTGACTTGGTACCACATGACATTTTGATTAAAAACGCTAAAATGATACAAAATTAATATGGCGTACATTAAGTGGATTAAAAATTGGATAACTGATAGGACTCAAAACATGGTGGTAAATAGGGAATCATAACTGAGTTGGAGTATTTCTGGTGGGGTCCCGCTGGGATCAGGTTTTGGCCCTATGCTATAACATCTTTATCAATAACTTAGACAAAAACAATCACCAACAAACTTTGCATATGGTACAAAAACTGAGGGAGTGGTAAATCATGAAGACTAGTCTCTAATACAGAGCAATCTCTTAATAAAATGAGCACATGCAAGCAATATGCATTTTAACACAGCTAAATGTAGATTCATACATCTGGGAACAAAGAATGTAGGCCATATTTACAAGATAGGGAAGCTATCATGGGAAACAGTGACTCAGAAAGGCACTTGGGGGTCATAACAGATCATCAACTGAACAAAAGTTCCATCCAGCGCAACACTGTGGCTGAGGGTGAAAGCAATCCTTAGATGCATAAACAAGAGAATCTCAAATAGGAGTAGGGAGGCTATATTACCTTTGTATTTGGAATACTGTGTCCAGTTCTGCTGTCAACAATGCAAGATAAATTGGAGAGGGTTCAGGGATGAACCAGAGTCATAAGATTGATTAAAGGATTGGAACACATAGCATACCATGAGAGATACAAGGAGCTCAATCTATTTAGTTTATCAAAGAGAAGGTTGAGGGTGACTTGATCACAGTTTATAAAGTAACTTCATGGAGATCATGGAGATCAGAAATTTGATAATGAGCTCTTCAGTCTAGCTAACAAAGGTATATATAACATGATCCAAGGGCTAGAAGCTCAACAGTTACAGCAGCTATCATTCCTTGGTAGAAATAGACTCAGATCTATTTTTAAACATGATTGCTTTGGGTTTCTAGCAGTGACATGAACAATGTTTCATAATCAATCTCCTGGGTTGTTTAGTCTACCAAAATAACTATGAGAAAAGCATTTTGGAAGAAAATAGTCTATCAAAATGTAAAAGGTGCACAGATTAGTATTATTCACTTTCCGGTCCCTGGATTGGATTTCAATGGCTCAAAAAATGTTGAAGTTGCATGCTATACTTGTCTAAGGGTCCAATCTTGCACTTATTTATACATACAAGTTCCTCTGGCTATGTGAGCAGCATAACTTCCAATACCGGTTTACACACGATTCATGGCCTAACAAGATACTTGAGTTGCTGCATGAACAACCTTCAGCTTTTCCCCAAGGAAAAGTTAAAGGCAGGTTGATTGTGAATAGTCATTTCTGAAGCCTAAATGGTTTCTGTAAAGCAACAGAGATTTAAAGTACTATGGATCTGATTCTGTTCTCAATGATAGTTGTAGTTTTTTGCAAATCCATCAGAGTCAGAGGCAGGTCTAGCCTCTAGCGCTATGTCAACACTTGAAAAGTTAAGTTGACTTTATTATTATTAAAGGTACAGCTATTCTAAAATTGTGCTTTGTAATATGACAGCATTTCCAGGTCAGGTGAGAGATTATAAAAGGGGAGAAGTGAAAAGTTTGGGAGGTTTGCAAACTGAGATACAGGATATTATCATATAGAGAACGGGAATTGCCTATACAGTTTATGCTATCTAACTTATTTTTGAGCCTGTTTTATTTATATACGCACACACACAAGGCACTGAAAACATCTTCTCCATATATTTTATTTCTGAGAGTTTTCAAAAATGGTAATTTCCATTTGGCATAACACTCCTCTGTCAGTCTGACTAAAAACATACAGTAGACTTTATCAAGCAGCTGTTACAGTTCAGACGACCATCCTGCAAACACTTGCATAAGTTACTTTTTGGGAACTAATTGTAGTTGCCTGAGTCAAGTCACTTAGATGTGTATTTGCTAGTGTGGGCCTACATTAATACACCATATCCTCTGGACCCACACATTAGAGTATGTGCTGCTTTCATCTCTGACAGAGTGTACTGAAAAAAGTGTCAGCTGGAAAACAAGAACTTAACTGTATTCTCCTGATTAAACCTGGAAATGGCTCTGCAAATGTTTGAAGTATAGAAATGTATTTTGCTTGTTGGTACATATTTTTATTGAAAATTGAATTGAAAATTTATTGTAAAGGCTGATCCAGCTGGCAACCAGCTCTTGGTGAATGAAGGTCAACATGGCATCTGCTTGCCAATTGTATTTCCCCAATGTACTGGGTTTCTCATAAACCACTGATTCTGTTACAAGACTAAAAAATGTTTTTTGGGAGAAGTTCTTTGCTCTGACCTTCCAGTGTTTTTGTGGGACACATTTCTGTAAGTGAGCTCTTTAAATTCTCTCTGACTGTGGCTACCAACACATTCATAATCACACAATGAGAGCACCTGTTCTTCCTTCCAAATTAGGATCACCATACCACTTTGTGCCTCCCTGCCAGATCTCAGTCCAACCCCCAAACCAATCCAGCTACTGATCTTCAAGTGGCCCACTAGAGCTCCCCCCAAAGAAAGAGGGGGCTGATATTCCAGTCCTCCCCACTCCCCCCACCTCTTCCACACAGAATGGCAAGACTCATGCGCAGAGGGCCTCTGATGAGCTAATCTTATGGCTAGAATGTGGTCTTCTATTACATTTGTGTAAATTATGGGTAACGCCATTAAAGTCAATGTAGTGCACCAATGTGAAATTGATGTGAGACTGGAATTATGACAATTAAAGTTTTAGAATTTTTAAAAAAGGATCAGACATAGTGTGTGCTTGAAGGGATGCACTGAACTATTAAGCACACGTCAGATGTTCACTTATGCAATAGCTGTCTGTACACCTACATATGGCAAATAGTAGAAAATAATCAAGGAAGCCTTGACAGATCAACTGACCTTTAAAGAATAAAGCTTTTATGGAGAATTTATCAAAGCAAAGTCATCTTTCAAATACAGACTTGTCTGGTCAATTTCATTTGAGATAATTAAATAAACACATACTACAAGTGTTCCATTCTCTTAAGATGTATATATCAGCATCAAAGCACTTTCAGTGCCAAGGTGAGCATTTATAAAATTGGATCATTGATTCAATTTGAGGCAAGGTTTAACTATTAGCTCTTAGTTCAATATGTTGTTATAAGAAAAAGGAAATATCATGGATCTGATACCAATTTCATAAAGGCTCGAAACCTGCAAATGTTGATGGTTACCATCTTTGCCAGCATCAGAGACTAAACAAGGGCTTTTAAAGTTGAAAGCAGTAGCATGTAATGTTTGAGCTAAAGAGCCAGGCTGAACAGACTCATAGCCTCTGTGGAATTTGGTACAAAGAAAGATATATACACACACTGACCAACAAATAACATACTTCCTCTAAACAGAAGAAGCTCATCCCAAGTGTCTGGGTCCCACTTATGCAATGACCCCCAGGTTGCTCAACAGCTGAGACCTCCTGAGCTAAAAAACATCAATCTCTATTACTTAAGCTAAAGAACCATGGCTATGTCTACACTTACTAAAATTAGTTCGAATTAGTTAGTTCTTACTAACTAATTCGAACTAATTTTAGTTAGTTCGAATTAGCTTAATTTGAACTAGAAAAAATTAGTTCGAACTAAGCAAGTGCCATGAATGGCACTTGCTTAGTTCGAATTAGCGATCCCCAGTGATTTCAATGGCCGGTTAGTTTGAACTAAGAAATTAGTTCGAATTAACATGGCCACATTGGTTAATTCGAACTAGTTAGTTCGAATTAAGCCTTACTTCTAATGCCCTATTCGAAGTTATTAGTTTGAATTAAGGAAGCCCTTAATTCGAACCAATTAAAGCCTAGTGTAGCCCTGGCTTTAGTTAGTTCGAATTAAGCTTCCTTAATTCGAACTAACTTGCCAGTGTGAACATAGCTCATGATCGTAAGCTATGAGAGATGTAATAGAGCCATATCATCTGTAGATCAAGCTTGGAAAAGGGACACAACACATAGTGTCCAATGCATAATCCAAAGACTTGAGTACATGGTTAACCTTAAATATGTGTATAGGCTCACTGACTTTAGTGGGACTACTCACACAATTAAAAAGGAAGCATGTGCGAAAGCCTTTGTGGAATCAGAGACTTGTATTAATTTTATATTGGTGCAAGCAAAGACATTAAGACCCTGGTATGAACAGCTATGAGGAGGCCAGACATACAGGACATATTTAAATATAAACAAAATCAGCTATTTAATTAAGGAAAAACGATTTCTGAGCCTTAATAGTGCATGCAACCTTTTTGAACACTAAACATTATATATCTATTAAAAATATATTAAGTGGCAAACATTCTGAGTATGTTGTTATCTGGAATAGTATGTACAGCCTGACCATCCTCTTCCTGTTGGCCATCCTCCAAATAATTTTTCCTGTTTGACAAAAAGCTATACTTGAAACACTAGTGCTTTTGAAAGTCTTTAATATCTAAAAGTCCACATAGCTTCCCTTGGAGCACTATAGTCAACTTTGGGCACCATGTCACCAGAAAAATACTGGCCAACTGGATGAAGTTCACAAAGGAGCAACAAAAGTTGGCAGGAGGTTAGCTTACTAGGAAAAATTAAAGGAATTAAATATATAGATTTGCTCAGCAGCCACTAAATTTACCAACAGTCTGAAAGTATTTTGCAAACATTTGAAGGGCATAAACATCAAGGTTGGAAAGGAGTTTTATCTTTTAAATGGATAGGAGTAATGAATTAGTTGTGAATGCAAAGGTGGTCAGAAATTATCTGATTCATAGGTTATGTAACTGGCAAGTTAGTTCGAATTAAAGAAGCTTAATTCGAACTAACTTAAGCCTTGGCCACACTAGGCTTTCATTAGTTCGCATTAAGGGCTTCATTAAACACGAACTAATAAATTCGATTATACCTTTCGAACTAATCCTAATTTGAACTAGTTAGTTCGAATTAAGTTAATGTGGCCATGTTAGTTCAAACTAACCGCTTAGTTCAAACTAACTGGCACATTGAGCTTAATGCAACTGACTAATTCGAACTAAGCAAGGCACTATGCATGGCGCTTGCTTAGTTCGAACTAAAATTCCAGTGGGGCCATGCTAGTTTGAATTAAGTTAATTCGAACTAACTAAAATTAGTTCGAATTAGTTAGTTCGAATAAACTAATTCAAACTAACTCTGGTAAGTGTAAACATAGCCATAGATTTTAAAGTCAGAAGGGACCAATATGATCATTTAGTGTGACCTCCTGCAAAATGCAGGCCACAGAACTTCCTGCCACTCCTGCAATATATAGAAGAAAAACATTTGGTATATTTTCCTTTAGCTTCCGTAACAGCTATGAAGTTGCTAAGAACTGCTCAGCACTAGCATTTCTCCTGAGAGTAACATACTGTTGCTGATGCTGCTATCACTTTGTCTATTTCTGTTGATACACTATTCAATGCCACATATTGTTGCTATTAATTGATTCCGCCTACAAAAGGCCAGCTGTTGAAAACCCATTTTAAAAGCATTCCTAAATAGGTTGATCTCCCATCTAAAATCCCAGCTACTTTTGCTGATTTAAAATAACAGTAAGCATTTTAGTCACTCTTAAAAACTTACTCATTGTCTTGGATAATACTACCTCAGCGTTTGCAACATTCTTTACCAGTATAGGAATTTAAAGGGAAATAACTGTACTGCTGATATTTTGGAGCCTTTCTGTTCTCCTTCTATCTTCCTCCTCCCGTTTTTTAAAAGGGAGAGGGGGCAGAGCTTTAAATTTGCCTTGGCTAAATATGTCTCACTTGCCCAAACCCTGATCTGAACTGGAATGTAAAGAAAAGAACCAAAGCAGACAAAAATCTAACAGTTAATACATTTTTTTTTAATTGGGAGGTTTCTTTAATTCTGTAAGCTGAATTATAGTTTTGCTGTAATTTTTAAAATCAAGATTGGACGTTTTTCTAAAAGATCCACTTTAGGAATTATTTTGGGGAAGCTCTGTGGCCTGTGTAACACATGAGTCAGACTAGATGATCACAATGGCCTGGCCTTGAAATCTATGAAAACTATAAAACATCAGTGCCAGTGGGTGAAAAATGGATGTAAAAGCCTCTCCACCGTTTTTTGAAGTAGGTATAGCTCTCCCCACTCTGCAGAGAGGGAAACAGAGACACTATTTTCAGGGAAAATCTGAGACTCTAATCCAGGAGTCCTAACTCTTTCTAGAGCACAATAGGGTAAATAGCACTGCAATTGCAAAAGATCCTAGGGCAACAGGGGTGGGCAAACTTTTTGGCCTGAGGGCCAGAACTAAGGAGCCTACAGTCAGAGGCCACAGTGCTCCCGCCCCTGGGCCAGCTGGTCTGCTCCTCTGGCCATGGCCAGAGTACTGGAAGGCTGCCACGGCGGGGCCCCCATGGCAATTCCCCGTGGCCCCAGTGCAGTGCCCTGGAGGGCCATGCTGGAGGCTGCACTGCATGCTAGCCAGCCCCACCCCTGGAGGTGGACCAGCTGGCCCAAGGGCAAGACAGGAGTGCAGCAGCCTCTGGCCCTTGGCCCTAGTTCCCTCCAGCCCAGGAGTTGAGACAGGGGAGCAGCCATCACACGCCAACCAGAGCGCTGCTCAGCCAGCTCCCCTGGGAGAAAGGGGTGGAGCTGCGAGGGAGGGGGACCGGCCGTGGTGTTCCTGAGGCAGCACTGCTTGTTCCCTACTGGAAGGGGGAGTGGCTGTAGCATCCACACTCTGGACCACTGACCCGACGCAGCTGGCAGGCTGGAAGAAGGGTGCTTACAGGCCATACCTTGCCCACCTCTGTCCTAGGGCAAACTAGCACAAACAAGTTGCCATGAGGAATGCTAAAATAATCCCTCAGCTGGTATAAAACAGCATAGCTCCACTGACTTCAGTGAAGTTCTGACAATTTACGACACCCAAACTGTCCAGATTATTTTCAATCTCACAGCTGCCTTTCACCCCATCAATTTTTCTGAGATGATTTTGTCAGCCTTCAATAAACTTCCCTTTATTTCATCTACAGTAATGGGGGTGACTTTGACAGAGTCCTGAACATAACACAGAAATGTCATAATCTGTCACTGCAGTAGCACTGTCATTCACCACCCTCTGGCAATTCAACTGCTTTGAAAAATGTGTCCATGAAATAAAGTTTAGTCAAGGGTCAGAATTCACAGAAAGGCCTTTGTGGAACCAATATGAAGGCTAATAGTTGCACTCTTTGTTTTCTAATGAAGCAGTCGGTGATTTAGTAAATACAGCAGATTATATAGTTATTTGTTACATCCTGAATTTTCTTTTCTTCCACATCTGATGATGTATTTCATACTTGGCAAGTGTCTTGATCTTAGTTATAGGAAAGAATCTGTAGAATGTAGGAAAGAACTGAATCCTTATAGCAAAGATGGGCTGTTGGGTGTTTTGTTTCTCTTGAAAATAGTAGAAACATCCCATTTTCAGCATTTCATTAAGATTTGCTGCTTATGTGTAAATGAGAAGCTTATTGCTGTATCCAGTAATTTAAGTTAGCTGGTTTTCTGTGGGCAAACTCCATTTTAGGTAATTATGCCTTACTACATCATCTTTTAATTTTCAGTTGGATACCCTATTCTTCATTGCCTATTTTAGATTATCCTATAATATGTATAGTTAGATAGCTGTTATGCTCTAATCCAGAGTTGGGCACACTACAATAGTAGGCAAAGATTCCTATATATAAACCGTGTTTAATCAACTAGTATAATTTGCCAAGTGCTTTTCAGATTCATATAGATGAGACTTCATATGAATGCAGAAGCAAAATTGTCAGCATTGAGTAGAGAAAATAAAATGGATGGATTTCTTGGAGAAAAAAATAGTGGTAACAAGAGAACTGAGACTAAGTAGTGATCTGTTCATCCTAATGACATTTGCATGAAAATGGGTTACAATACATCAGTAAGGGATCTTCCACCAGACATAATGGAGACTGACCCAGGTGGCAGCTGCCGATGGGGGAAAAAAGCCCTATAGTGACGATTTACCTCTTTAAAGACTTCGACCTTGTCTACGCTGCTGCCGGTTTTTGGCGGCAGTGGAAGGGAGATACGCAAGGTACATAAAATACCTTGCGTATCTCTGTTCAACTTAGTAACTCCATCGTGTACACAGTGCTAAGTTGAACGCAAATAGCGTAAGTTCGACTTAGCACTACTCTCATTGTTGGGCTGGAGTTACTAAGGTGAACTCTGGATCGATTGAGAGTGTCTTGACTGACACCTCAATTGAACCCGGAAGTCTGAACTGACGGCGGCGAATTTGCTGCCATCGGTGTAGACAGAGCCTGCTAGGCAGCCTGGTTCAGCAGTTCCGACCCCTGCAGTCTGTCTACAGCCTCACAGTCCCACTCTGGCTTCTTCAAGCCTTACTTACTGCTTGGAGAGTGACCCAACACTCCAAGTCCTGAATTTTCCCAAAACTGTGTGCTTGGCACTGTCCAACCCTCTCCTGGCAGCTCAAAGAAATTAATAAGGTTAATTTGTTTTTGTAAAGACACAAAAGTATATCACAGCTTATTACTTAACTGGGACTAATACACACTGCTATTTAAATACATTATTGAGCTGGTTTATATTAAAAAAATAAAACAAATTTACTGTCAGCGCATAGGCTAAGCAATGCCAAGTGAAAGGAATAAAGTTAGGAAGGGTTCCAAGCAAATAAAGGAGAAAATATGCACCTGAAAAGTCTAAAACTAAATCTAGCAAGATACTGGCTTTGTCCAAGATTTTTTTTTCTCTTCTTGATTCAGATCGCAGAGACTTCAACCTCCCTCTTCACTCCCCGCCTCCCTTTCTGGACGGACCCATCTTTCTCAGCTTGCAGGAGCTCTCTTTCCTTGTGTCTGTCTAGTGATGGATGCCAAAGACTTTTGTCTTTCCTTATATATTCCAAAGTTCAATTATTTTGTTTCTAGAGACCGGATGACCTCATGCTCTTCTTCCCTTCCTGTGGGCTTCCATTTTTTTGACTCCACCATTTTTTAATTTATATCAGAGATAGCTGCCTTCCCTCCTGTCTCAAAAGCTGTTTCTCCCTGTTTGACCACAGACTCATCACTTATATAACATAGTAATATTGCATACAATCAGTTAATTCACTTTCTTATCACTTGATGTTCAGCTCCCTCTGTCTTTGAAGGCCAGTATTTCTTTGAAATGGATTCTTCTGTAGAGTAAACCTCAAAGTAAAACATTTATTCAAGCAGTGAGGAAAGTGATATGGATTCTGGTGATGAAAGAAGCTCCATACTCTATTTTTCCCCCAATTGTCAGTTATATAGCTTTGTTTACATAATATGTAAAAATGGACCTTCATTATCTTTGCCTGGAGTATTTTGTCCAGTTTGGGCCCTCCACTACAGAAAGGATGTGGACAAACTGGAAAGAATCCAGAAGTGGGCAACAAAAATCATTAGGGGGCTGGAGCACATGACTTAGGAGGAGAGACTGAGGGAACTAGGCTTGTTTAGTCTGCAGAAGAAAAGAGTGAGGAAGCAGCTTTGATTACCTGAAAGGGGCTTCCAGAGAGGATGGAACTAGCCTGTCCTCAGGAGTAGTAGAAGACAGAATTGGGAGCAAAGGTCTCAAGTTGTAGTGGGGGTGATCTAGGTTGGATATTGGGGAAAAAAAATTCCACTATGAGGGTGGTGAAGCACAGGAATGTGTTACCTAGGAAGGTGGTGGAATCTCCATCCTCAGAGGTTTTTAAGGCCCATCTTGATGAAGTTTTGGCTGGGATGGTTTACTGGGGTTGGTCTTGGTTTGAGCAGGGAGTGGGACTTTATAACATCCTGAGATCCCTTCCAACCCTAATCTTCTATGATTAGACTGGTCAGATAATCAAATATGCATTCCTTTGTCTAAGGCAGACCTGTGTCCCAACTCAACCTGACATCCTAGTTTAAATATGGTTTAATTATAATTCTAGCATCTAATACCCACAGTGTACATACATCACTCGAGAATATAAATGATCAGCAAGTTATTGGTTTTCAAATGATACCTCACATGTTTTGTACCAAGATTATTACAACAATGTGTAAAGTATGAATACAGGAATGCTTAATGTCACAGTAAGCTAATCAAAGAAGTCAGTGCAGTCAGACTGCACAGTGCAGTCACTCCAAATAGATACATCTCAGAGGTCAAAAGGCCTTAATATTGTGACTGAAATCACTTTGACCGATGGGTCTTTCATCAGTTGAGACTGCGCTGATCACAATATGTCATCCACTCTTCTCTCGTTCTGGCCATTCTTCGCCATGCTTGTCCATATCTGCTTGTCAGGAAATCATCCCACCTCTTTGAAGGCTGGCCGGGTGGTCATTTCAGTTCTTGTGGATACCACTCGGATACAGCTGTGGTCCATCGATTGTCACTGAGTTGGGCTCTGTGTCCTGCCCACCACATTTTGCTGAGCTTGCTTTCAACCACAACTTCTTGCACTACTGACAGCTGCCTCATCATTTCATTGGGGATGCAGTCACGGAGCCAAATGCCCAAAATTGTTCTTTCCATCACCCTCTGCGTGACAGACAGCTGTTGTTCTTCAGTCTGCATCAGCGACCATGTTTCACTGCCATATAGCATCACTGGAAGCACAGTTGAGTTGAAAAGATTCGCCCGAGTTGTTTTGCTGATCTTTCCTTGGAGGATGTCCCTGATACTGTTGAATGCACACCATCCAGCTTTTCTGGACTGAAATAGCAGTTGAAAATCCTAACAAATTTACATTTTAACACTCACTCAAAATAACTTTTTCCACAGAAATAAGGCCAAACAGTGGGCTGAAAGCTGAATTAGCTTGAAAATGCAGAACTTGGATGACAAGAATATAATCTGCTAACCCCCACTGTTCCATGAGCCAGGCCCTGAAAAATCATGAGATTAAAAGCATTTGGGGTTCTCTTTTTATTTGCCTTCTGGTTTTTAAGGCTTCAAGCTTTTCTCTGCAACCAGGAAATCTAGAGACTTATTTTTCTAAGTGAAATCTGAAATGCTCACTTAATCACATGGATCTGGGCTTTAAATAAATTATAGTTATCTATGTTACTGTGATTCCTGCTATAATTGGCAACACTGAGCAACCCCTCATCTCCATCTCCTCTCTGCTATATGATGCTTGTGTATTTGATTGGCCTCTGTATTACTACAGCAATATGCCAACAATCCACCTTTGCAGGTCACATGCTCCAACTAGCAAGACTCCTCACACTTCCATGCAACTCAGCAGACACTTTGATCTAGGAACAACCATAATCTTTGAAATATGCCAGTGAATGAAGTTAGCATGATACAGGGGTTGTTTTTCCCAGTTCCTCTTTTCTATTAAGAGCAACACTTAGCAATACTAACAAGATGAACTTGCTTTACAGGGCCTTCTGTAGCTAATTCCAGAGCAAACTAGATTCATCACCAGCCAGCATATAACAGATAATGATACAATGCCTTAAATGGCCATACATACTAAGGCAACTATTCACATTAGCCATGAACGTTTATTACCTCCATGGTAAGAGGGGCCCAGGTTTGTTAGTTTGTTTGTTTCCTTTGTAACCTGTTCATTGATATTAAAATTGTCTCAATATTGCCTCAGTCTTTTTATCAACTCCCTCACTGGTCTGCCTGTTTCCACCTGCTGTCTCTTGTCTTCTACATAGTTTTTAGTTTAGGGGGAGAAGGATTGTGTTTTTGTTCTGTGTTTATACAACACCTACGACAATGGGTTCCTGGTTTGTGACTTGGGCACCTGGGTGCAAATACAATAATGATAAAAATAAATTAAAATGAAATGGTCTAAACCAGTTTCCTCACACCACTGAAGACCACACTACCAAATGGATGCTCCATAGGAACTGACACAAGAATTACGGCATACAGTAACAATATGCAAATCTTAGCACTCTGTCTACCTAATACCCTCAGCATTCACCAGCTTCTTGCTTACAAATGCAAATGCAATTAGTTCAACATTTCTTCTCCTTTAGTTGACAGAACAACATTTGGCTAGATTCTTATCTGGTATTCATTGGTTTACATGGGCTTCAGTGAAGCCCTACTGAGTTAGAACAGTTGAGCATTGAGTCCAGTATTTTTAACCCGTTTACAAGAGGTCTAAAATACTTCATTAGACATTTTGATAGAATAATAACTAGAGAAGAGCCCAGGGTTTGACTTCTTAACAGTGTTCCCTCTAAGCTGCGCGGGCGCGCGGGCGCGCGGCCGCGCAGCGGCCGTCGCACCCCCCGCGCAGCAGTAAGGGACCCCCGCGCAGCCCGGCAGCCCCCGCTGCTCCCTCCAACCCCCGGGGCCGCGGCTTTGCCGCAGCACACCCGGCCTGCGCCCGGCCTCTGGGCTGGCCCTCCCCACCCCCAGGGCGGGACAGGCAGGCTCAGGCTCGGCTCAGGAGCGCGGGCCTGCCTGCCTGCCCCACACGGCCGGGCCAGAGGGGTGGCTGCGGCAGCAGCGGGCTCCCGGGCTCCCACCCGCCATCCGCCTCCTTTCCGGGGCCGGGCTAATCCACGGCCCTGGCCTCCCAGCACGGGGCCAGGATCAGCCTCCGGGGCTGGGGTATGCTCCCCCCCCCCCCCCCC
>ML685779.1:17768277-17811111 GCA_007922175.1 Pelusios castaneus
TCCTTCTTTCTCTCTTTCTTTGCTTCCTTCCTTCCTTTCTCTTCCTTCTCTTTTTTCTTTCTCTCTTTCCTTCTTTCTCTTTCTTTGCTTCCTTCCTTTCTCTTCCTTCTCTTCTTTCCTTCCCCTTTCTTCTTTTCTTCTTTTTCTTCCTTCTTTCTCTTCCTTCCTTCTTTCTCTCCCTTTCTCTTCCTTCCTTCTTTCTCTCCCTTCCTTCTCTCTTTTTTCTTTCTCCCTTTATCTTTCCTTCTTTCTCTCCTTTGCTTTCCTTTTTCTTTCCTTCTTTCTCTTCTTTGCCTTCCTTCTTTTTTCTTTCTTCCTCTTTCTCTTCCTTTCTCTTTTTTCCTTCTTTGTCTTCCTTTTTCTTTCCTTCTTTTTTCTTTCTCTTCTTTCCTTCCTTTTTCTTCTCTTCCTTCTTTTTTCTTTCTTTCTTTCCTCTTCCTTCCTCCTTCTTTCTCTTCCTGTTTCCTCTTCTTTCTCTCTTTCTTTGCTTCCTTCCTTCTTTTTTTCCTTCCTTTTTTAAAAAAAACTTTTAAAAAATTAATTTTAAATAAAAATCTTTCTAAAAATTAAATTTCAATTCAAAATTCATTCAAGTTCAATTAAACACAATTAATTAATTCTATTTACAATTACTTTAACTTCAATTAATGCCTATAATTTCTGTTGTGTGAGTTTGCACAAAAATTTTATTAGAAAAAGTTTTGCACGGCTTGAAAATTTTGCACACAAGCCGCCAAACCTTAGAGGGAACATTGCTTCTTAACCAAAAAAAAAGTCGCAAAAAACCTGTGATTCAGGTGTAGTGTGAGTGAAAGGGTATGTGCATCTGTTGCTATGGATAGGTATGTGTCTGCAGGTGAGAGTGGGTGGGTGACTGAATAAGTGGGTGAAGGAGAAAGAGAAATGTGGCTGCTTTTGGACAATTTATATTGCAACTCTTCTAGTTTTGCCATTTTAAACAAAGCTCAAGTGTTCAAAACTGACTGGTTGAATATTGGGGTGGAATTTTAAAAAAAAAGAGAGAGAGAGAGAGAGAGATTATCTCAACCAATATAAATAAATGCATGCTAAATCTGCCCTCATAGCTCAGAAGTAGAAGTGAGAGTATTTTTATATGACTGGTGTAAAAATTACTGCTTTTCTTTTGACCCCTTACCTTGCTAACTAGAGAATCGAGAATGATCACTGCATAGTGGCACCAACTAATTTACTGTAACTTCTTACAAAGTCAGGAATCTGTCTTCACACTGTTCCACCAACTACATATGCTCACCCGTTCTCTGTTTTAACTGAAAATTAGGAAACACATTTAAAATAAACACATGCAGGTCTCCTTTATTCTCTACCTGGAGAACCACATGCTGATGACTCTTTGCATCCCAGTTTATTGTAAAACTAATTAAATAAAAAGGCAAATGTTCCCAGTTCGTCATCTGATCAGGCGGCTGCTGCTTATTTGCAAATAAAAGTAACAGATTGTTTGACAGTAAGAGCAGCAGAAGCAGAGCGGAGTGTTGAGTGTTAGCAGCAGCCGTCTCTCTGCCAGACATGAGCTGGAGGGCTTATTATTGGTGTGGAATTTGCAAGCTAACATTTCCAAACTCAGCGTGGTTTTAAACAATTCTCACCATGGTTCCATTCCAGTATATTCACACTCTTTCCTCCCAGGAATATCTCAGTCATATGTAGTGATCCAGTAAGATATAGACCCTTATTCATAAATTCAAAGCCATGCGGACCATTGTGATTATCTTCAAGTCTGACCTGTATAACACAGGCTGTAGAACTTCCTTGAAATAATTCCTGTTTGAACTAGAGCGTATATATTTTCTTAACAATAGGCTTCTGTTTTTACATTTTATTTTTACAGCTGGGTACAGATTTCTCTTCCTCTGATGGCATGTCATGACTAATCACAATGTATTATTTAGCAATGTTTCTGGACGTAAACTGGTGGAATAAATCACTAAGGGGAAAATAGTCAATAAGGTCTTTTCCTCCACAGATACTGTGTACAGCAAGAAGGTAAAATAGATGAACAAACTCTAAATAGAAAATGAAATAGCTCCTCAGCTCAGAGTTTAGCCTAATTATAATACTCACCACCTGAAATCCAAGCTTCACAGTTAACTACCTGCCAAACAACCAAGTTATTGTCCTTCCCCTCAGCACCTATACAAGCAAAGTCCAAGCTTGTGTCTCTTCATTAACCAATTTCAATATTTTGCTTAAAATAAGTAATAAAAGATCTGTTACAGGGAGTGTGTAAATTGTGTTTGTAAGTTAGCTCTTTTGACTGAACTGAAGGACTTGAGGCAGAAGCTTTAATTTCCAATTTTAAGCCCAAAATGTCTTGCGTCTGATGGAGAACTCACCAAGGTCACAAGATGAAATGTGTCTCTTTTGTCCCAGTAATGGATTAAAGAGATTACTGAAAAATTCTTTAGCTACTTAAAGAAAAACAAACAAAAAAGCCCAACTGGATCTCCAAGAAACTAAAGCAAACTGTGCTGGCTAATCCAAAATTCAGGTAAAATCTCAAAAAGCCCCCCCAACTCTTGACCTCCCCAGTTCCTTCTTTCTGGATAGTTCCTACAGAGGGGAAGGTGAGTAGGTTTTTGAATGGACGTGAGAAGCACATCTCGAAGAACACCAGTTACATGTATGCAACCATCTTTTCTTCTTTGAGTGATTCCTCATGTCAATTCCAAATCAGGTGACTCCCAAGCCTTACCTTGGGAGATAGGGTTGAAATCAGAGGCTCATGGACTGCTCTGCTGTCCAGGGTCATTACCATTTTGGTTGCATCATTAATAGATGTGAACTTTAAGGAGTATACACTTAAAAGAGTCACTAGTATGGTCATCACAATGTCATTGTATAGGTATCTTTATGTGGTAAGCCAAGGGCCAACTAGAGAAATGCTCCTCTCAAGGTCGAGGGAGCCAGAGTTTCTTTGGAGTGCCCTCCTTGAATCAGGGCATGGAAGTCCTCTGTAGTCTATATGAATCTGCTCCCAAGAAAGAATATCCATACAATAATATATAAACCCACTTTCTAGGCACAGATTTAAAAAATTTCCCACTAGAAAGAAGTTTAATGTAAGGTATTCCATATTCAATCTAAGATAGCTCCTTTTCTCATTGTCCATTAACACAGGATTCACACAGAAACACATATGCTCCTTTAGCTCTTTTACAACAGTTAAATGAAGAGGGCAAATTCAGGAGTGATGTGGCAAGGGAAGTGAAAATTACACATTGATGAGTGTGGGAGAATCTAAGGGTATGCCTACCCTGGAGCTACAAGGTGTAATTTCCAGTTTATGTAGACATAGTTGCACTAGCTCTGGTTGAACTAGGATGCTAAATATGGAAATGTAGCAGCTGTGGCAGAAGCAGTGGGAGGATCTAGTCACCAAAGTACATTACCTGGGGTCTTAAACCCCAAAGCAGTGGTAACTTAAGTGTCGCATTCCAGGTGGTGTCAGGAATAAATCAATGGAACCACAGAACTTCCATCTGATGAAAGATTGATACAAATGAGTGTGCTCTTATTTAAAACTATTATTTATTAGATTTAAGCACACACAGACATAAGCAATAGATTTAAAACATCCCAAATAGTTATCAAAAACCTAAGAGCTACTACGTAATTAACAGCAAGTCAGCAACGTATACTGTGTCAGAAAAATAGTATTTCAGGACAACCTCAGAGAACTTCTCCAAAGTACACTCTATTCTCCAATATTTTTATAATTAGCTTTTACAAAACACATAGCTAATACTGACCCCTGCTAGGTCATCACTTCTAATTTCAAAAAACTACTCATGAAAGGAAACATTCCTAACAATCTTAGCCATAATAAGCTTCTATATCAAAGGCTCCCAAATTCAAGGCCTCCATCCACTTATTTTCTTTCCGTCTCATAATTTGTTGACTCTTTTCTACCCTCCTTCCATTCTGATTAGTAGAAACTGCAAGTTTGCAGCTGATATTTTATCTTGCCTCCAAAAGCCCTGCTTGTCCAAATTAACCCTTAACCATGTGGTATTCTATTTTATTAATTAATGGTGGCTGAATGCATACAATATGGCAGAAATTAGCTTGGTCAAGTTCTGGAGTAACACTCTCTTCGATTCTGGGGTAACACTAGGGAAGGGGTCTGCAACCCTTGGCTCTGGAGCCGCATGAAGCTCTTTGGCTGTCCCCTTGTGGCTCTGGGCTCCAGGCCTATCTCCTACCACTGGGACCCTGCGGGTGGCCGGCTCCTGGCTCCAGGCTCCCCATCCCCACCATGGGACGCTGCAGCAGGAGCTCACAGCTCCCCCCACCAGGAGGCTACATCCATTGCAGCTCTCAAAACATTTGTTTATTGATGGAATTTTTTTTTAAATGGCTCTTCTTATCATTTGGGCTGCTGACCCCTGCACTAGGGTCTTAGAAGGGATCACACTTGTGGCAGCTTGCTGTCCTGCCATTCACAAGTGTGGCTACAGTTCAATTTTTAGCATTCAAGCTCAGTCAGGGCTAGCATGGGTACATCTAACTAAGCTGTAAACTATACTTTCCAGCTCCAATTTAGAAACACCCTAAGAAAGTTTAAAGAAGTGTAGACTATATCTTGAAGGAGTTAGAAGGTGTAATTACAGAACTCCCTTAAGTCTTGTCTAAATGAATGTTTAGTTTACGGAGAGCTATTGATACAAATCTACCTCACACTAGCATGCTGTGTACTAAGTGTCCATGTGGACTTTGTTGTTACATGCTAAGAGTTTCCTTGTGTATTAATTCACTCCTGTTTCAAAGTGGAGTAGATCAAAGCACCGTAGGGAGCTTTTAGTATATGGCAGCGGGGTCCACACAGACACTGAGTGTAAGCAGGCTAATGCGGGGTCGATTTACACCACAACTTGACACAAACTGCGTGTTCATTTAGACAAGTCCTTAAATGTCCATTATGTCAAGTCATTCCAGGGTATAACATCAATGTTTAATGATAAATTTATCAAGTTCTTTTAATATAGAAATCCTCCACTATGTAACCTGCCTGTGATCCATTGTGTAACAATATTCACTTTTTTACAAGAACAAATTAAATGGTTTCAGCTGATGAACTGGGTTGTGATAGGTTGCTTAGTATTGCTGATATAGTCACTGTTTCATGCAATTTTTAAAATTTACTATTGCCATTGAAATTACAAGATAGGAAATACATTTCATGTTGAATTTCTCTCCCTCTGACCAAACTGCATTTTAAAAAATGTATATTGGAACAAAAATACTGTATCCTCTTGTTTGGCAGTGCTTGGCTAGATTAGTTACCTGTTTTTGAATATAGAGAATTTACAGGAACAATAAATTAATGTCGTGTTCATGGACTTGTTACAACTTACAAATAAAATGATCTTTTAAAAAATCCAGCAGTTCATTTGGTAATATGTGCATCAAGCTGTACCTTTCATCACAAACACCTTTGGTGTATTTTTAATCTATTATGGCCAAGACCTTCAGTTAATATAAATCAGTGTTGTTCCATCAAGTTTGATAACTTTACACAAATTTACACAAACTCCACATATAATTGGCAACCAGGAAAACTCTGTATATGAGACCAAATCCTGATCTTACTGAAGTAAATGGAAGTTTTGCCATTGACTACTATGAGATGAGGATTTCGTCCATCAAGAAGCGTTCTTTGTACCTGCTGATGACAATGTGGCTTCCAAGAATCTGTATCTTTTTACAGAAATCCATACATTCTATTTTACCTCAGCTCTTGACCTTCATGTCAGTTATTGACAGAATTTCTCAGGGTCAAGTAACAAATGCAATGAAGAGTGTGACTGCAAGTATAAGATGATTGTTACAAAGAGCAGGTAAGGACTTAAAGTTAGAAGGAAGACATTCAGAACTACTGAAAATCTTACTTGGGATTCCCACTTTCATATCAATATGATATGCTGTTCAATTCGTCTTCTCTAGAAAACATTTAAGTACATATGATGAATTTTTATCATCTCAGAGAATCTCAGGCACCAGTTCTTCGCTCTTTCTATTCAGATAACGATATTTTGCTGCTAAGACTACTAGCAACTAAAAATTAATAAGGATACCTCCAGACAATAACTTAATTCCATGTCAGAACACTTGAAGGGCCAGAAGACCCTGCCATCCAAACCTGCGAAATGGAGGGAGAAGCTAGAAAAAGGGTCATTCAACATTTCAATGATGTTCCCCAGGAAGGCGCACACATGTTCCAGAGCAGCCCACCAGAAGGCTTTGAAGATACAGGTTGAGACAGGATGAATACAGGATGAATGAGGTTTGCAGGCTAGGATCTTAACTTGTAGTTTTCTGTTTTAAGTGGCAGGGAAATGTTCTTATTTTACAGTTAAACTGCGGAACAACTGTGGAAATCAATACAGCGTCATCAGTCAATGGATTAACTCCGGAGTAGACCAGCATGAGAGGACAATCAGGCACAGTATGTTGATTTGATCACTTAGGAGGGCTCACTGGCATCTTAAAGACAGCACCAGACATACAATTTTCCTTTAATCACACACAACAGCTCTTTCCCATTACACATTCAAAGCGAATGTCTTCTTGCTACTGAATACCAGTCAATAGTCTTTTAAAATTTTGACCACTATATAAACAAGGTGTGGTATTTGCAAGTTTTTGCTATTGTTTTAAATTGTTGATAAAATTAAAATATATTGAATTATTCCACCTTATTTAATTGAAAGAACTAATGTCATTTAAAATCACTAGCGTGATGAGAAAGCTAAAGAGACAATTTAAAGTTCCATCTCATTTTAGTGTAAGGATTAACACTACTGCTGTTCGACTCTTGCATAGTGATTTCAAGGAATTGTAGGACTGGAAGAGACCTTGAGAAGTCATCTAATCCAGTCCCCTGCATTTATGTATTACCTAAACCATCCCTGACAGATGTTTGTCTAGCCTGATCTTAATCTCTATTGATGGAGATTCCATAACCTCCCTAGGCAATTTGTTCCTGTGTTTAACTACCCTGACATAAAGGTTTTTTTTCTAATATACAACCTAAAATCACCCTTGCTGCAATTTAAGTCTATTGTTTCTTGTGCTCGCCTCAGATGTTAAGGAGAATTTTTTTTTCCTTCTGTGTATAATAATCTTTTATGTAAAAACTGTTATGTTCCTCTCAGTCTATTCTCCAGACTAAACAAACCCAATTTTTTCAATCTTCCCTCCTAGGTCATGCCTTTTAGGCCTTTAATAATTTTTGTAGGTCTTCTCTGGACTTTCTCCAATTTGTCCACATCTTTCCTAAACTGCCTTATGTCTTGCTTACAACACTCCTACTAATCCAACCCAGAACGATGTTTGTTTTTTATTGCAATAGTGTTACACTGTTGACTCATATTTAGCTTGTAATCCACTATGGCCTCCAGATCCCTTTCTGCGGTACTCTTTCCTTGGGAATCATTTACACTTTGTATACGTGGAACTGATTGTTCCTTTTTATGTGTAGTACTCTGCATTTGTCTTTCATCATATTTACTTCAGACCATTTCCCCAGTTAGTCCATATCATTTTGAATTTTAGTCCTATGCTCCAAAGCACTTGCAACTCCTTAGAGTTTGGTATCATCCACAAATTTTATAAGCGCATTCTCTATGCCATTATCTAAATCATTGATGAAGATATTGAACAGAACTGATCTCTGCAGAACCTCTTTTGATATGTCCTTCCAGCTTTACTGTGATCCACTGATAACTACTCTCTGGTAACAGTTTTTGGAAGACAATGGCCCCATTCTGGTTCCTGCTTTCATTTTCTGCATTTTCTCTGCTGGCTCCAAGTTATAAATAACTTTTTAAAAGCTGTTTAAAATGTATTTAATGCCTGGACTAAAGTACTTTGATTATAGTTAAACTGTTTTAAAGATGTGATGTGTGATTATTTTTGACAAAAACTTGGCATCTAACCAACCACACAAGCCAATTATTGCCTCCTATACTCTATTCCCTCACTAAAATAGAAGGAATAAAATGCTAGAGTTGAAAGACACAAATAAAAAAATGCTGAGGTGCCTAATATTTGTTTTTATTAAGAAAAGTACTTTAACCCTTGAATTGCTCGAGAAAGCCCATTTCACGGTACTGAATATAACCTCCTAACATTCCATTGTATTGTGCAGAACTATATAAGGGCACATTTTAAGAACACAACCTCAGCTGGTATAAACAAGCCTGCTCCATTAAAGTAATCTCAAAAAGCTATGACTCAGAAGAACTGGGATCAAGTCACTGCTCTGCTATAGCCTCTCTATTACCTTTGACAAGTCAGTCATTCTTTCTTTTCTTATTTGCTCAAGTGAATTTTTAAAATGGGGATAATAATGCAGTTTTTACCAGACTAGATTGTAAGCTCTTTGGTTATGTCTACACTTGTTAATTTAAGTCGACTTAGCATGTCCACACTTACATTTTAAGTCGACTTAGAGGGAACCCTACAAAATCGACCTAGAGCATCCACACTGGATGCCTAGCTTGACTTGTAGGGGCTAGGTGGACCTGGGACAGGTCCACGGTGGCAGGGGGGGCACCCCTTGCCAAGTGCCGGTGGTTCAGCCTTTGCCCCATTATACCTTGGTACAATGGGGCAAAGGGGGACGGGGACCCTGGCAGGGCATAGGGGCAGGGTGGGCAGGGCTCTGCCCTGCCCTGTGGGGGGGCACGCCAACCTGTGGCTGTGCCAGCCACCCTAGCAGGGAGGGCAGTGGGGAAGCCCTGGAGCCCCCTAAGTTGACTTAAAGTCAACTTAGGGCTACTCCACGTCTACACTGGCTTAAGTTGACTTTCTAAAGTCGACTTAAGCAGCAAGTCGACTTAATTTTTCCTTAAGTCGACTTAAGAAAAGTGTAGTGTAGATGCAGAGTAAATTAAGCTTAAGTTGACTTAATTTACAAGTGTAGACGCAACCTTTGAGGCAGACTGTCTCTTACCAAGTATATGTACTGTACACAGGAAGATGGGACTTTCGTTTCCTACTGTAGTGCCAGGCTGATGTCAACAGAGTGACATTGTTTTACTACAAATGAGGCTCAAGTATACATTAATGATAAAGGCACAGCTCACAAAAGTAGGCTGAAAGCAGGAGTGGTGCTGTGAGAATAGCCAGGGGTTAAAGTAAGGGGGAATGCACTGGAATGCAGTTCCAGGGCTGACAAATTTGAGGGGCCAGAGTTCCGGAGCCCCTAAAAATAGAAAAATCTGGTGGAACGTATGTTCTGTCCTGCCCTGGCTGCTGGTAGATCCTACATCCCACCGTTGTTAATCACAATACTTATTGTGTTATGCAGTGTTTGGTAGTTTGTGACAATAATTGCATGTGGTACTGAGAAGTGGTTGCAAATGCCTACCTGGGCTGGGGCCCACACATGCATGAAGGGGGCCCAGACAATACGGGAAGGGAGCCTGGAGATTAGGAGGGTTCCGGGGCCCATCAGATTATACTTTAACCACTGAGAATAGCTGTTCACAAGCTGCCTATAATGAGCCAAGTCATGACTTCTGTGGAAAAAAAGCTGTAATGTAAACATGCATTTTCTATACTGTAACAGATATTGACCTGCCAGGCTGAACACTGTGCTTTTAAAGTTATAATGATAAACTTTCAAGGATGAGAAGTCTCAACAGAAATAATGATCCCAAGATGAAATTGGAGTGCTGGAACATCAGTTATGAGCTCTCAAAAATAAAGTGAAACCTGATTATGCAACAGAACAAAGTTACTTCCGTAACAAGTTCCATAATTTGAGAAAATTAAAAAAAAAATTTTTTAAAAAGAGGTTCTCTGACTTGAAGAACTGCAAGGGGACTCCTTGATGCTTGAGATACACATGAGTAATTATAATGCTTCTAACAGCAAGGTCTAATACTCAGAAAAGAATTAGTGATTTGAAAATATATAATTAAGCTACTGTACTTTAATTAATGCCCCTGTTTGCATGGCAGGAAAGAATTTGTTAGACAAATTAATTACAGAAAGGAGCTCATTTTATCAGGACAAAACACTGCACAAAGCTGATAAACATGGGATGGGTGAATGAATGAATTCAGAAATGACAAACCTCTCTGAAGTTTCGTGCTGGAGCAGAGGTTTTTCAAATTATATTTTAGATTTATATGCTTGTCATTCCCATTGTTACCGGAGCATAGGTAGCCCTAGTAGAAGCCATTACAGAGTGTGTTAAATAATTTTAATTCACCTTCTTGTAGTCTGAGCCTTTCCCTTTTTACTGGGTAACTAGGGAAGTCCAGAGCTCAACTTTATGTTCCTTAGACACAGCCAGGCAAATTTTAATGGCTAGGGTGACATTTTAGTTAACACAATTAATGCATTTTTCTTCCCTATGGCAGGATCCAACACCTATTATTTTCACAATTTGCAAAGACTCAGAATGAAATTCTTAGATGGCCAATAAACCACTTACAACAGGGTTTGTAGCCACAACAAATTTTGTTTGGGCTTTGAATTTTAGCTATTGTTAAAATAGTCATTTTTCATTCATCTTAATACTAAGAACACTTGCTTGTTTGATGGCAGCTAAAAGAGTTCAAACAAGCTTGATCAAATGGCACGGTAGGATTACCAGAATGTTTCTGAAAAACATTTTTCACTGTTTACCCAGCTCTACTCTGGATTTTGAATTACTTTAACTGCTTTCCAGACCTGAGGAGCTTCTCTCACTTAAGAGAATTGCTAACTAAGTCCTCAGTTCACATATTTTCCCTATTGCTGCAGAGAATCTAACACTTCTCTTTAAAAAGGAGCTATGTGATGTGTGATGGGTAATGGAAGTAAATAGAGTTGATTATAATTCTTTAATTCTAATCTAATAAATTAAAATGCCTCAGAAAATGAATCATGATGGGCCAAATCCTGGCAGTGAATCCAGAAACCAGTCAAGTGTAAGCACCCAGAGTTGGGACGCAAAGCCAGTAAACAAGAAAGCCTGAAGTGATAGGGCACGCTGCCAGATGATGGATAGGCTCACTGTGCTATAGATGCTGTTTGCTGCTATTATCTATAGCAGCAGTATGCTGGCAGCTGCTGTTGCCAGATTGCATTTGCTGTGGATAGTAGCACAGGCACTCACTGGATTTTGTGTAATCCATGCCCATTTGCCCTCAACACCGAATGCTCATTGCCCTCAGCAGCTGCAAGGGCATATTGTCAGCAACACTAATATGGTATGGCAGGGTAACTTCATTTACCCACCTTGAGCCCTACTTTTTAATTTTGATTTTAGAGGTTTGCCTGTACTTAAAGCACTGGTGCTAGAAAAAAAATTATCAATCCATGAGAGAAAGCCACTTCATTGTGTGCATCTGATCTCCCTCCCCACGGATTTGTCTGTTTAAATGATAGTCATTACACAGAACTTTCTCTTACTTTATGGCTGTACAAGGCCCAGTACAATGGGACTCTGGGACCTTCAGGAACTACTGTAATAATCATCATAATCAAATAAATAAATACGGTGCCGGTACTTGGTCAGGAACCTGTGGCGATCAGTAGCAGCGGCAGGAACCGGGGCCACATTGCTGTTTTGTACTATCATTTCAACCAATTTGTCTGGTACTGAATTTAGGCTTACCAGTCTGTAATTGCTGGTCTCACCTCTTGAGCCTTTTTTAAAAATTAGCATCACATCAGCTATCCTCCATTCATCTGACTCAGAAGCTGATTTAAATGACAGGTTACATACCAGAATTAGTTCTGCAATTTCACATTTATATTCCTTTAGAACTCTTAGGGGAATACTATCTGGTCCTAGTGACTTAATCTGTTAAATTTTATCAATATGTTTATCAATTGGCTAATGTCACCTCAATCTAGGACAGTTACTCAGGATTTGTCACCCAAAAGGAATTTCTCACGTTTGAGAATCTCCCTCACATCCCCAATTGTGAAGACCAATGAAAAGAATTCATTCAGTTTCTTGGCAATCTGTGTATTTATTTTGTTCATATTTCAAAAACTGTAGACATATATTTAAAAAATCTATTTTACCCTGATTTACTTCTGTCTGGTTTTCTGTTGAAAGGATTTCCCATATTTTATTTCTCCATGACACTAATTTAGGGGAATCTATCCTGTTTAAAAAATGAGCTATACATTTCAAGTGCAAATTACACAACATGCTACATTAAAAGAGATGCCCAATCAAAAAATAGGTAGAAAAGGTTTTAAAAATTGAGGAGTGCAGGGGATTTGCAGTCCCCACTGAAATTAGTGTGAGTTTCAAATGCTCAATACTGCTCAGGATGAGACCTGTTGGGAATGGCCTTTTAAAAATATAAATTAACAGATTACAGTTCAACATTTTAAACTGTTCATTCCCCCACTCAAATGACTGATCTAATCATGACGTGTCCTTCCACTTTACTTAACATCAAACAATACTGTATTGGTATTCTGAGAAAGGCTGAAGACTGAAAACCCATGGAGACTTTGGTACTCTGTCACACCTAGAGTCGGCCCCAATTAACCACTGACATACATTCGCAAGGCAATGTGAGGAAGGATTTCAAAGGTTGGCAGGCTGGCTCAATACATCTGTGGAAAGGACAGAGCTAGATTTAGGGTCAACCCAGGTGATCACCTTGGGTGGTGGTTCTGCTGTTAGAAACGAAAGAGAAAACAGAATATTTAAAGTAAAATGTTTCACATATGCCATATGTGGATTCATTTTTCACTATCCTCCAAGAATGCTCTAGAGAGCTTTGTAGAATCTCATGGAACCCCACGGAAACTTCCAGACTTTCTGAGAACCACATTATCCTCAAACTTATCTAACTTTTCACCTGCCCCAACACTATTTAACAATTGTCCACCCAAGTTTGATGCACAGTTCTATTTCTTGATGTTAGCATATTTCAGTTATTCTTAAAATTAAAAAAAATTGTAGCTAAACTAAGCTAAGAAAAATTATTTTTAATATTTGCTTAGATGGCATGATTTACAGATCCTAGCATGCAACTTTATCATCTTATATAACGTACATAAATCATGCATGCAAATCACACATTGAAGTCGTGAAATGGGCTACAAATGCACCAAAAATAAGGTATTCAAAAGCTAACAAATGGAAGGGGGCAGCTCTGAAGACGCTCCTTGATTGGGGGGCCGTTTGGTGTAGGGCCAGGCCCGGGAAAAGATAATATACTATATTATGAGTTTGAGAGTAATTTATGGATCCTCTTTGCTGCAGGGTGCTTCCAGCATAAAACCAATGGTGTGCTATGTATCATGTTTTTGCAGTTCAACAGCTGCTAGAACTGAAATAAAAAGCAGCTGTTCAGGAAGAACCATCACCTCAGCAAGCATCTAATAAACATGGTCACTGCTACAAGGAGGATGGAGAAGAATAGAGAAAAAGCCATTGCAATAAACAAAATCAACGAGAGTTCTGTGGCACCTTATAGACTAACAAATTACTTCAGTCATAATATTTTGTGGGCTTCAGCCCACTTTGTCAGATGTATCTGACAAAGTGGGCTGGAGCCCACGAAAGCTTAGTCTTTAAGGTGCCACAGGACTCGCGTTGTTTTTGCTGTACACAGATTAACACGGCTACCTCTGGACATTGCAATAAGGTGCCCTTTGCATCTACTGTAATTTTGAGAACCCAATTTGCTTCAAGGGACAGAAAGAAGGATCTGCCAATAACTTTAAACAAAGCAAAGTATAATAGGACTCTGATCTTGACTGAGAATTTTCAATATTATTACAACTCAAAGATCACACAGAAATCTGAGTTAATGAATGAGCTGTTAGAGTGGGGAAACAGACTGCTGGAGAGATGCTGGGGGCAAAAAAAACATCCATTCACTCTGTACTGAGTATGCCTTGATTTACTTCCTCAGAAGTTCAGTCTGTGCTGCAGAGCAAAGGACTGGGCAAAAATCTTGATACTAGAGAGGGTCCCAGCTGCAAAGCTTGGATCCTTTTGTGGCTTGCAGGTGGCCTAAAGTTCTAAGGAATTTGGTTCGGTTCATTACAGAGATATGGGTCATTCATGAAATCTGAATCCAGATCAAAGTACATTCAGATCAAGCTTATCTGTATTTTAAGAACAGTCCCATCAAATTATAACAGCAGCTAATAGCCTCAATAACTTCTTTAGAGAGGTAAGGACATACTTATTGTACCATTGTCCACGATAAATCCTGGCCAAAGATGACAGAGGACCCATACCTTTCAATGCCTAGAACTCTTCTATGGAAACAAAGAAATGAAAAAGCCTTCCAACTACTGACATGACATAAAATGACCATTCTGATATGAACTGAGGTATCTGAGACTCTCCAATAGGAAGAGATAAAAATAGCTGCGCATTTTACTCAGCAACAAACAGACCTTTGAATCACCTCTGAAACAGACAATGTAATAAAATTACCTTTTTAATCTGATACTGTTTTAATCTTATTCATAAAATGTAGATCCCTCCTCCCCTTGCGACAAGGTAATTTGGACAGTTTGTAAATAACAGTAATTAGCCATCTGCTAACATTGTCACCGAGTACGGAGGTGCTCTCCCTCCTACTGAGTGCAATAAAATTAGATTGGGAAATTAACTCATGTCATTGGAACTGAGGAGAAAATATTTAAGGGCTAAGGAAATTCTGAGCATATATGAAAATTTGAACAATGAACAATGAGCAAGTTCTTCTCGTGGTAGAGCTGGATGGGATTTTTTTTTTTTAAAAAAAAAAGATTAAATTGCAACTTTTCATGGGAACGAAAAGGGTGGAATTTCTGACCAAAACAAGGGAGAAAAATAAGAAAGAGAGAGAGAGACATGTGCCCCAGAATGGCCCTGTAGCTTGTTCCATAGCCATAGCCTACTCTTTTGTTCATATCCCACTTAGATCCAAATCTGAGAATCTTATCTAAAGAACTAAAATGGCCCCCTTTATAGTAGCACCTGAGCTCTTCACAGTCTAGTGTATTTAGTCTCACATACCCCTTTGAGGAAGGATGTGTTACTGTCCTCATTTTACATGTGGGGAACTGAGGCATAGAAAGGCTGACTGATTTGTCCGAAGTCACAATGGAAGCTTATGGCTGAGCAGGGAACTGAACCCACGTTTCTTAAGTCCCAGGCTACCATGTTAACCCCCACACTATCCTTGGCTATGTCTACACTGGCAAGTTAGGTTGACTTAGTCCCTGTCCACACTGGACTTTAATTAAGTTGACTTAAATTCCTTAAGTTGACTTAATAAAAGCTTAGGTCGACTTAATAAGAACCTCCGATTAGGTCGAGCTAACCCTTAAGTCGACTTCTTAGGTTGACCTAAGCACAGTGTGGACGCTTAAGTCCACTTTATTAGGTAAACCTAAGGGCAGTTAGGTCAACTTGCTAAGTCCCCGTTCAGGGGAAGCACTTTGTTAAGTCGACCTAATAAGGTCGACTTTAGGTCGACTTAACAAAGTCGACCTAACTTTTCGTAGTGTAGACATAGCCCTTCTCTCTTGAATCCCTTCAAGAAGCACTCTAAAGCCACGTTCCCCCTCAGCTTTCCTCCCACATACTTGGACCTTCTCAGGCTGGAGGTGGGTGGGTGGAAGAGGAGCTGCTGCTATGGTGAGGGGGCCAGTAGCTCAGTCTCTCCCCTGGAGCAGGCTTAACGGCAAGGAAAGGGTTGAGCTAGTTCCAGAGAGCAGCCTCTTGCCTGCCTGGCGCTTGTACAGCAAAAAGCTAGCGGTAGGAAGCTGCAACTTCAGCCACCTCTATCTACCATGCAGAGCTGATCAGCAGGGAAGGCTACACAGTGCTCTGCTAAGCAGTGGCTTCACACTGCTCTCTCCCCTTTCCTTCCAGTCAAGGCTGCCCCTTGGGGGGAGTGGGGCCCAGGGCCAATAGGCCTAGGGGGTCCCCACCCCCCAAGCTGGAGGGGAGCAGGGTCCCCGGGGACCCGGAGTCGCTGCTGCCAGCAGGAGCCAGCCCCAGCCTTGGCCACAGCCGGTATCCCGTGGCTGCCACCAGGAGTGGCCCCAGGCCCGGCTGCAGAACAGGTGGCAGGAGCCAGGATCGGGGTGGGGCGGGCTGGCCCAGAGGCCAGGCTCTGCCCTCCAACCCTTTGGCAGCAAGCCGAAGGCAGCGGGGTGGAGGGAGCGGGCTGCAAGGCCAGATTAAGAGGCTGCCCACCACTGTGGGACCTCCCTGCCGAGGGACCCAGCCTGCCACCATGGTGCTGAGGGTGGTCCTGGGGCAAGAAGCTGCTATCTGTGTGCTCCCACCTGGCCCCAGTCCAGCTGGTTTGCCCCTGGGGGTGGGGTCGGCTGGCATGTGCTGAAGGGTATGGTGTGGCTTTCCAGAAAGGCAGCGCTGGCCCCAGAGCAGAGCAATCACGGGTCTAGGTCTCCGTCCCACCTCCCAGCACTGGCAGGACTTGGTGGAGTGCAAGGAGGACCCCTGCCAGCATTGGGAGGAGTGCGGGCTGGATCACACAGGGGCTGGAGCATGGGGCCCCCCTTTAGGCCAGGGCCTGGGGCTTCAGCCCTGATAGCTCCTGCGTTGATCCGGCCCTACTTTACAGATAGTAACAGCACAAGGTAGCTCTCTTTTGCAGCATGATTTGAGCCCATATATTGACTTTCAGTTCTGTCTTCTCCAGCGGGGATGCAGATTCACCATCATCATTCTCTTTCTTCTCAGAACTCAACAACAAAAGGAACCTACATTTCCAACACACAGCAATTCCTTCCAATAGTTAATGTCAGAATTCTTCCCATGCAGAGATGTCACGTAAGGCACAAACAAGTCTCTACTCCACCCTCTGTCCTGTCTATCCTACACTGCTCTCCCTCTGTGCTCCATATTGCTAAATCCCATATATTTTCCATCTGAGTCCTGGTTGATAGAAGACTTGTTTCAGTCACCCCTTAGGCATGCTTCCACTGGGCAGCTGGAGTACCAATATGAACATGATAGTTAAACATTCCTTAAATAAAGCAAAAATATTTCTCTTTGGGGTTTTGCAGTGAACATTGACACTCATACCAGCAGCTATTAGAAATGTTGTTTTCTTGCTTTTCTAGAATTTCACCACACATTGAAATTTACAGAGCCAGATCTTCCTCTAGTAAAGTCAGTATATATCCACTGAAGTCCATTTAGTTACATCACTTTATGCCAGATGAGGACCTGGCCCTATATGTACAGTTTGTTTTTTTTATAAAAAGGCATCTCCAGCAAATGCTGTAAAAGCTAACTTAGGCATCTTCTTCAGCCCCAGCTCTAAGAAGTTGCCTGGGTTACACTTCTCATTCAAGGAGCTCAGAGTGCTTTATAAACTTTGATTAAGTTTTATAGAAGCCCTGGGTAAGTAACATCACAAGACAAGTTTCAAAAGGGCAGCTGTATTAGTCTAGTTCAGCAAAACAAACAAGGAGTCCTGTGTTACTTTTAAAGACTAACCAATTTCATAGAATCATAGAATGATAGGGTTGGAAGGGACCTCACGAGGTCATCTAGTCCAACCACCTGCTAAATCACCTCAGCCAGGGTTTTGTCTAACCGGGCCTTAAAAATCTCCAACGATGGAGATTCTACCACCTCCCTAGGTAACCCATTCCAATGCTTCACCACCCTCCTAGTGAGAAAGTTTTTCCTAATATCCAACCTTGACCTCCCCAGCTGTAATTTGAAACCATTGCTCCTTGTTCTGTCCTCTGTTATCATCGAGAACAGCCTAGCTCCCTCCTCTTTGGAGCACCCCTTCAAGTAGTTGAAGGTTGCTATCAAATCTCCCCTCAGTCTTCTCTTCTGTAGACTAAATAAGCCTAGTTCCTTCAGTCTCTCCTCATAAGTCATGTGCCCCAGCCCCCTAATCATTTTTGTTGCCCTCCGCTGGACTCTTTCCAATTTGTCCACATCCTTTCTGTAGTGGGGAGCCCAAAACTGGACACAGTATTCCAGATGCAGCCTGACCAGTGTCGAATAGAGGGGAATTATCAAATCCCTCGATCTGATGGCAATACTCCTACTGATGCAGCCTAATATGCCATTGGCCTTTTTGGCAACAAGGGCACACTGTTGGCTCATATTCATCTTCCCGTCCACCATAATCCCCAGGTCCTTTTCTACAGCGCTGCTACTTAGATGATCAGTCCCCAGCCTGTAGCAGTGCATGGGATTTTTTCGTCCTAAGTGCAGGACTTTGCACTTGTCTTTGTTGAACCTCATGAGGTTTCCTTCGGCCCAGTGTTCCAATTTGTCCAAGTCTCCCTGGATCCTGTCCCTGCCCTCCTGAGTATCTACCATTCCCCCCAACTTGGTGTCATCTGCAAACTTACTAAGCACGCAGTCTATTCCATCATCAAGATCATTAATGAAGATGTTGAATAGAACCATCCCCAGGACCAACCCCTGGGGCACTCCACTCATTACCGGTTGCCAACCAGACATTGAGCCATTGATTCCTACCCGCTGAGCCCGTCGATGTAGCCAGTTTTCGATCCACCTTACGGTCCACTCGTCCAACCCATACGTCCTTAACTTTCCGACGAGAATGCTGTGGGAAACCGTATCAAAAGCCTTGCTAAAGTCGAGGTATACCACGTCAACGGCTCTTCCCGCATCCACAAATTCAGTCATCTCATCATAGAAGGAAATCAGGTTGGTCAGGCATGATTTGCCCTTGGTGAATCCATGTTGACTGTTCCTGATCACTCTATTTTCCTCCAAATGTTTCAGGTTGGATTCTTTGAGGACCTGCTCCATGATTTTCCCAAGGATTGAGGTGAGGCTGATCGGTCTGTAGTTTCCCAGATCATCCTTTTTCCCTTTCTTAAAGATAGGTACTATATTTGCCTTTTTCCAATCCTCTGGGACCTCCCCCATTCGCCATGAGTTCTCAAAGATAATGGCCAGCGGCTCTGCAATCACTTCCGCCAACTCCCTCAGCACCCTCGGATGCAGTTCATCATAGAAAGCGTCTGACAAAGTGGGATTTTCTCCCACAAACGCTCATGTGATAAATAAATTGGTTAGTCTTTAAAAGTGCCACAGGACTCCTTGTTTGTTTTTCTTATTGTGAGAGCAGATCAAAATTTCTCTGACCATGTGTTCTCATCAGAAAATTAGGTTGCATCAAAAACACTGTTTTAAACAGAAAATGCTTTTGACAAGTTTACCCTTTCTGAAATTTTTTCAAAACAAAATAATCATGGAGGTGCTACCACTTCTCCAAGGATTTCAGTTTCCTTTTTTCCAAACTGTGAGTCGTTCCCCCCCCCCCCCACACACACACACACACTTTTCACCTGTATTCCAATCCCATTTTCCACATACTTTGTTACTGTTTTTCAAATGTTGACAGCTGGGAAGCTACCCAAGAATGTAAAGCCTTACTTAACGCTAAAAAGTGAAAGTTTTACTTTGAAAAGAAAAAAAATTACCTTCCTCTCTCTCATATTTTCTGTTTCTCAACTAGAAGTAGTTGGGAAAATATAGTAAATATGCAGAAAAGTGGGAGGAAAAAAACCCATGTCTCCCCTTTCCAAAACTAGAATTTTACAATGGAAACAATTTTAAAAGGGGTATTTTTGCCATGAAAACATTCTCAGGGGGAAAAAAAAAAATCAGTTTTTCAGCCTGATTAACCCATTACATAGATGCATAAACTGATTCACAGTAAGATTAAATAACCCATTCCAAAAGAGACAATAAATCAGCATAGAGTCAAGAACAGAACCTGACATTCCTGTTCCTTTGAAATCTATAGTACGGCCTTTGAACTGATTTTTATTTAAAATTGTTAAACTGATGCTTAAAATGACTTGACATTGTCCTTTTATTGGACTCCATCCTCCTTCGTGCTTTGCTTTTCTAAATGCCCAGAGCCAGGTCCTTTAAGGTGAAATACTATGAGCAGCAAAGCAGGGAGACAGGCAGCAGAAGCCAGCTAAGAGCTACTGAGTGTCCATGACAGTTGCTTTCCATAAATCTAACGGCAGCACTCTAAGAAGCTAAAAATTATACCGTGCTAAAGTAAACTTATTGATCTTATTTGATCGCTCTGAAAGGATTATAGCACTAAGACATTGTTCGAACACCATGGGATATGGCAGCCAAAAGAATGACATTGCTGGATAAGAAGAGAATTAATTACTAACAGAATCAGATTAAATGACCTGTAGTGCTATCAATTATCTAAGAGACAAGTAGGGTGAGGTAAAAATCATTTATTATTATTTATTTATTTTGTTGGGGAGAAATAAGCCTTTGAACTTACATCAGTGCTCCTCTTCAGGTCAGCTCTATGTAAGCTCGAAAGCTTGTCTCTTTTAGCAACAGATGTTGGTCCAATAAAAGATATTACTTCATCCCACCTTGTCTCTCTAAAATCCTACAACACTGCCTAATATCTGACGCATGTCTAATGTGCCCATTGTTGTGCTACCTAGACAAAACATCAGAGTCTTGCGGATAGACTAACACGGCTACCCCTTTGGAATTAGACAAAACATGACAGGGATAAGGTTTCATTACAAGATTGGTCCTAAAATAAAGTGTCAACAGTACGAAAGCTACCACAGAAGAAAAATGTGAGTATTGTAGACATGGGAAAGAGGGCCCTTTATAGCGATGTAGTGTACAAGAGTATTCTAGATATTTTATATACACAAACACTTGGGTGGGGTGTGGGATCTTCAGTATATACTTAACTGTAAAGGAAGTTTCTTCCATTGACAAAGGGAATAATGTGAAAATGAAATCAGCCTTTTACATCTTCAAGAGCAACCCTAAGCAAGATGTGGGGTTTAAGCTGAGCCATCCTTGGAGTAGCATCAGAAAGCCATTTTTCCCCTTGCATCCTTCTTGTAGACAGGTGTAAGGGGATAGGACTTTATTGCCATCCTATACCAGTAGTAAAGTATTACCCCAGTTCAGTTTCTTACATGACCTTGGGCAAGATATTTAATCTCTGTACCTTAATTTTTCCATTTACAAGTAGGGGTCAATCCCCAGATTTATGTTAAAGGAGTATTTATGTTAAAGGAGTATTTAGATTTTGCTGTGTTCAGCAGTGTAGGGCTTAAGAGACTGAGATGGCAAAGTCCCATTTTCAAAAGTGGCTTAAATATTGATTTTTAATCATACTTGGGCATCCTTAAATCTAGCATTTTCTAACTTTTGAGTGCTGCACTTTGAAATCTTAATGTTCTTTTATGTACACTTGTGTGCATAGGTATAAAAACACAAAGTATAGTATTAACTTGCTTTTTTGGTTTTGACTCTGGGCTACAGAAAACTCTTTCACATTTGATGTGGATTTCCCATTAGCTCCAGATGACCTTTAGTTGAAAGAAGCCTTACATTCCTATCTGAACCTGGGCAGCCCAATTTTCAAACTTGCCTCACGTTATATCCTATGTAGGAATTTGAAAATCGCGGTGCCTAAGAGATTGGGCCTCTATGTCCCATTGAAATTCAGTGAGAAGTGGGCATCTAACTTCCTGAAACTGCTCAAAAAATCCCAGCCCCTAAATCAGCATTTAGGCAAGGTACCGACATGCATATTAAGGTAATCCAGTATAGATTCCGGTGCTGACCCTCAATGGTTAAAGTATAATTTGATGGGCCCTGAAACCCTCCAAATGTCCGGGCCCCCTTCCTGTATTGTCTGGGCCCCCTTCATGCATGTGTGGGCCCAGCCCAGGTAGGCATTTGCAACCACTTCTCAGTACCACATGCTTCATTTATCGCTCCATAAAAATATTTATAATTTTATATGGTGTTTATGTCTATAGCAATTATTGTCACAAACTAGCAAACACTGCATAACACAATAAGTATTGTGATTAACAACGGTGGGGCGTAGGACCTGCCAACAGCCAGGGCAGGGCAGAACATGCCTTCCGCTGGATTTTTCTATTTTTAGGGGCCCCGGAACTCTGGCCCCTCAAATTTGGGGGCCCCAGAACTGCATTCCAGTGCATTCCCCCTTACTTTAACCCCTGCTGACCCTTAAGCAACCCCATTTGAAAATGGGGTCCTGAATAAACCATATCATGTAGGCATCTGAATAAATTTGGGATTAAGAGTAGGACAGCTGTATCAGCCATTACCAAGGCTGAGTTTCAAAACTGTTTTCTAGTTATCTTCACTTCTACTGTAAATTATGACACCCCCCCTTATGAACGCCGCTGAAAATCTCTCTATTGTGCTGCAAACTGATGTCTTATCAGCTGTGGTGGCAATGACAAAGATCTATTCACATTGCAGAGGAGACTAACTCCTCTTCACTTCTCCAGTGTGCCTGCTTCCCAAGAGCACAGCTCTCAGATGCGCTTGCAGTAGCTTTAATCATTTCTGAGGAGAGACATAGCAAAAGTCAGAGGTTGGGGAAACAGTTTGTCAATATTATCTCTAACAGGAACAGATCCTTGTCACTGCCACTCAAGTTAAAAATAAAGAGATACTTCTGCAGTGTGATAGGAGGTACTTTTGTTTGTCTTAGCCAATTCATACTAGTCCATGCAAGACTACAGAGAATATTACAGGCAAAGTATGGGGTAGCTTATATATGTCAGGCTGCACAGAACATATTTCTCCCCATTTATCCAGTGCTTCTGACCTCCTTAATTCTGCCATTTGGGGAACTCAGCAATCAGATATGGCCTTCCTCCCTCTCCTGGGCTCATACCTGACTGGTGTCTTTTAATTACATGTCTATTATTTTTGTTGTCTTCATCAATTCAGATTGCACATGATTTGAGACAAGAGACAGTATTCTTGTGTGTTTTACAGACTTGTGGGGTTGATCCAAATCTGATTCTGGATCCAGATCTGAATTTCGCAAGCAGACCCATGTGAGCCCTGAAAGGCCACAGGAGCAAGAAAAGAGGGTGCATGCCGTGAGCTGTGCTTGTGCACACTGACTTTCAACTGGATTTGTGCCAAACTCCCCTAGGCTCCTTTGAAAACCCCAGGTGAGATAAAAATACTATTACCTCCATTGTACAGATGGTGATCATAGGCACAAGAGATTGAGTGGCTTGCTCAAGGGGACACAGGAACTCTGTGACAATAAATCTGGGTTCAATTCTCAGATCTACGTACCAGACTAGTCACATAAACATTGATTAACAACAATTTGGCTAGTTCAAGTATATATTGAAAGAATACTGTAAAATGTGTGCCTTTTCATTGCATTTGAACTTAACTCATGAATCAAATAAATAAATAAAAAATACAGACTTCCACCAGTTAAAAAGAAAAAAAAACAAACCCCAAAATAAGCATCAAGGGTGCGGTTGGACTTTGGATACAGACATGGTTGTGATAGTGGCTTAACTAGCTGAGCTCTCTATGGTTTTTTCACATCACCCAGCAGGTATATCAGCAAGCAGATGATGAACCATGTTTGTTCAGCATGATTAAGGAAGCATTCTTTTGGTGACCCCATCATGCTGTATTTGCATCAGTTATTCCCCTTGTAGCCTATCATACACATTTTGATTCAGAGAATGATTAGTTCTCTTTTGGGATTTGTCTTGAATGTTCTTTGTCCCGACTTTACTTTAGAATAATTGATCTTCATTTCACCGAAGGTTAATTCATATTAGAATTGCCATTAACTCTGCCATTTTAAATACTATATATACACCATGATGAACAAAATTCAGACTTCCCTTTGTAGTGAACCATCTTTCATCCTATGTAAATATTATTTATAGGACATTTGCTGGAAGTTAATTCTTTAAAGAAGGCTGAGTTCAAAATGTTTTCTACCACCAGAATCTCAAACATTAACTCCTCCGGGGCATATAGGATGCAACAAGTCAGCCTGGCTAGACTAAGAATTTGTCTAAACTTTTGTCCATCCCTTGAACCAAACCAAATTGGAACCTTTTGAAGGTTTCCTATCTAGTTAACTAACTAATTGGTTGGTCCTTTGCAGTATATTCAGGATCCACATCCTTGTCAGTCTGGAGAGTTGGTGCCGCTTCTGCAGGAGCCCACAGCACACATCCCTCCTCCTCAGCCACTCCTAAATGGAGTTGAGCCATCTGTTTTCTTCCGTTGCCTCCTCCTGGAGCATGCACTGGGGCAAGGTCTTTTGGGCCCACAGGGATAGGTCAGCCTCCATTTGCCCAGTGCGTGGTTGATGCACCCAGTCACACAGATAAAAACTTAACCGTGTTAGCAAGACTAGTTCTTTAGATCCCATGGTAAAGTACAAAGTATGAGAGAGTAGATAGATTCAGACACAATTTACCTTTAATAACCCTATAAACACAATCTTTCTAGCCATCTTATCATTTCCTCTATCTCCCATAACTTTAGAGTTTAATTCTTACCATGTTCTAGAGTGTATAGCTGTTTATGCTACCAAACCTCCCGCCCTACCCCTAAACATTTTCTGTAATTGCAAATGGATTCAGGTTAGTGCAGAACCCAGTTCATTTGTAATGAAATTTCTCTCCTTTTAGATTGCTTGGTTACCTGTTCATATTAAGATAACTTTAAATAGAGCTTTGGCAAGAATATCTGACAAATTTTCTTTTTTCAGTTCAAGTTGCATTCATTTGCTATCTGTGAGGCTCAATCAATACCCCAGGGGCTCCCACTCTCACATGTAATTTGATTTTCAATAAGATACAAATTCTGGAAATCTTCTTAGGTAAGTTTATTGTCTGTTGAATGGATGAATGTAGGTACTCTTTCATATAATCTTTGTTCTTTTTTTCTGTCAGCTGTTTCATATAGTAACAGACTTGTCATTTTCAATGTCTACTTTATCCCCTTTTATTTATACCTTTGTCACTTTCTCTTTTTTTCACCTTAATGAAAAAGAAATTGATTTGAGGCATGGAAAAATGTGTCCAAATTTCCCAAATTGTAAAGGAGTACATTAATTGAAGTGCTGTGAAGTATAATTCACTAAAATAATCAAATCTAGATATGGAAGAGATCTATTATGACATCAAGTCCATCTCCTGCCAGTGTAGAATTTTTCTCTTCATTGTGTAGAGTTTTGTCCAGCCTATTGTTTTGTTCTAAGCAATGGGATTTCCACTGCTTCCCTTGGGCATAAAGTCAGCATATTTATGCAGATATTCAGCATACATTTTCACTGTCTTAATGTCCTCTAATTATTATTAGTTTTACCCTTATGAATCACATCAGATCATTTCTTTCTAGCATTGGCATTTGCACCCATCACAGATCTGTTATCATGCCTACGTGCTGTTGCATAAGTCATGGTTTTATCTATTACAATATTCTTGGAAGTCAGTTTTCAAGCCACTGATCATTTTATTGCTTTTGATCCAAACTCTCTGTAAATGCCTTTTTGGGAATGTGCTGGTAAGAACTGAACACAATTCCATAAGCACAGAGGGGAACTGTGCGCCACAGTCAGTGGAAAAAAACTCCTAGTTACTTCAGATTTCTTCGGTTCAGGCCTTCTAAAGACCCTGCTCTGGGCAATATTGCTCAAAATATTTTGCCTCTCTTTTGCACCTCTACCACTTTGCCAATTCAAGCCTAATTTTGTCTCCATTACCTCCCCTACATCTCTAGAAATGTTTATTGTTAGGGCACTCAGAGCTTTTTCATGAGCCACTTTAATGTTAAATCTATACAACTTATTTTTCAGCTTTGTCTCCTATTAAGTGTAATCATCTCTGCAGTTGTTTGTATTTTCCAAGGTGAACCTTGTTTTGTAATTTTCTGTCCACATCTTTAATCAATCCCTTTGTTTTATTTCTGTCCTTGATAGTATTTACAACCCTTCCTAAATTAGGATCAGTGTGAAGTAGGCCCTCTTCTAGATCATTGGGATGCTAAATAAAACTGAATCTAAACTCTGCATTGCAAGGGGAAGCAATTGAAAATAACTTCAAATCATCGATGTACTTCGAACAGAGTCTTTACTTGGAGCAGAAGGACTATGGGGATAAAATAAGAAAGTTTCTATGTTCAGTCATTAGCCTCACTGCTGAGATATAACAACATTGTCCATTATGGTGGTCTCCTTCTCTCTCATCCCTCCAGCCCCCATGAACCACTTGTCCATTAGGAAATGTACTGAGGCCACTAAATTCATGTTACCTAGGTCAATAAAGATACAGCAGATGGTAATAATTTATAGTAACACCAACCTGAGCTGGATTTGAACCAGCCATCTTGTGAGGACAAAAGGACAAATCTTATGAGCAAATCAACTGCCCTTCTTCTTTTTACTGTCCCCGCACTCATTGAGTATCAGAGATCCTCTCTTCCTCTGTCATATCTTGTTATCTATTACACACTAAAAACAACGAGAGTCCTGTGGCACCTTATAGACAAACAGATTTTCTTCGGCATAAGCTTTCGTGGACTATAACCCACTATAACCCAGATGCATCTGACGAAGTGGGTTATAGTTCACGAAAGCTTATGCCGAAGAAAATCTGTTAGTCTATAAGGTACCACAGGACTCTCGTTGTTTTTTGCTGTACAACAGACTAACACCTGGAAATTTCTATTACACACTGTTTTCTAGTTGAATCATTAGCCATTTAAGCATTTAATTAGTTGAAAGTTTTGTTTACACTGAAATTTTGCAGTTATTATTTACAGCATGGCTCTTAAATAATATGTTCTTTGAACAAGTGAAAATGCCATTGCTTTTGTTCATTAAATTTTGCTTGGCGTTTAAGACTATTGAATCTTTTCTTGTATTACTGTTTCATTCCCAAATTGAGTTACTTTGTCCTCCTCACAGAGTATATAGCATGGATAATCTAATGTCATATGAACTTAATCCAATGTCCATTAGAGTTAATGGAGAGACTAACTTTATATAAAGCATGATTCAATGCTCACTGACTAAAAATAGCGTTTAGCACATTTTAAAAACTAAATTTAGTGCCTGTGCAAAGGGCCAGAAGAGCAGCTCTGAAGACAGAAGTCATCTTTTTATCCACAGGTCAGATACAACATTGGCTCAGCAATATAAGCAACCCATCAGAGGACTATCTCTGAGGGTGGGAGAGGTTTATTCTGTTTTCATGCTTATTTCAGTCTTTGACTTCATTGCCATCAGAGAATGCCAACTGTGGAGTTCTTTCCTCTTTTTAGTTGATCCCAGTCCACCAGAAATGTGACTGAGACAGCCAATTCATTTTACATCCGGTTTACACAAGGAGATCAAAGCAAGATGCAGAGTACTTAGTTTAGGTTCACAATAAAAGCATATCCATGTTGGAGATGGGCAAAGAGAGGCATGTAAACTGTTAAAGACAGAGTACAACAGGTTAAAAAAATATAAAACCATTTTTCCCCAAAACAAATTTATTCCCCACCCCACCCCAACAAGATAATAAATATTTTTGCAGGACAGTGGTAGAAATGTGAAGCCAAAATGTGAAAATTTAGTAAAAATATGAGTCCCTTTTTTGTGTAACTTCATAATTGTGAGAAAATTCTTATTAACCTTTTGAAATTTGAAAGAAAGAACATTGACCTGCTCTACCAAAAATCCATACAATCACAGAGCTGAAAGTGTAACCCTGAAGTTCTGATGTCTAGTTTTTTGTTCTAACCTTTACAATAGGAGCAGATTTGAGTGCTAGCCAGTTAGGATGGATTCACATTGCTAACATAGGGAGAAAGTTTTGCAGAGCATCTTAGGAGCTCATTTTGGGACATGGGCTCCCAAGCTCCACATATGCTTTTCAAAACTTCCCCTACAAAAGTGACTTACGATACATTTCTCCAAGTAACCTGTTATCCTCCAATTAAAAGGAACTCTTTCCATTATCCTTTTTATTCATTCACTTTGTACTTGAATTCTGAGTTGAGAATTTCTCTCAAGAATTATACCTGGTTCTACAATAATTTACAGTAACCACATCCTAATGGCATAGAACATTAAGCTGTTAAAGTATTAATGAAAAGAGTTAGGAAAGCTTCTTTTTGTTTTGCACTTAAGTCCCAATGAAAGAACATTGTTTTTGTAGGTATTTTTGATCTTATAATTTAAAAGAAAATGTCTTTCATGCCTTAAAGGCATGTAACATATTTCACTGCAATATTTTTCAATTTTACATAAAAATAATATGGTTTGATAGCACCAGAGATTGTTATTTTAAAAACATGGTTGGCCCAGACACAGATAGATTGAAAAATAAACATTTTTCAGGGAGGAGAGGATATAGTGACTAACTAGCCCTCAGATCATGCAGGCAACTCAAGTAAGGCTAACCCTGATATTTTTTTAAACCTCCTCCTGTTTAAGGTGAAATCATTGCAGAAGAACATTAGCAAGTGTGTTCTGTCAAACTCGTTAAAAAGTTTTGACATACTGGGGCTGCTTTAAAGTAGTACAAATGTTGCAATGTTCCTATTTTGGGCAAGAAGGATTTGTAAACTCATCTACAAGGCTACAAATGTGAGGATAGTTCCCACTCAAAGTTTGTGAAACATTTTTAAGAATTGTCCAAAGTGTGTTAAATTCATATGTTGCATATTTCAGACATTCAAGTGATTTGCATTTAACACATAGCTTAGGTCATTGAGCAAGTGCTAATTAGCACCGGAATTTTCTCTTCGGGCTTTGATGTTATTTTCCCTCTTTCTTAGAACATTCTCCTAGGATTCGCCTTCTTGGCTCTCTAACTGTGATTACCCTAGAGACTTTGTGAGAGAACTTTACCATGGTGGTGGTTGAGCACTAGTTCAGAATGCACATTGGAGAACAAATGTCATTTGATTTCACTAGAGATTATCTAGTCACTGAATATTCATCATGGCCCAAGCCCACATATTAATTGAAAATTATAATTAACCTCCTCTTTCTAGCTCTCTTTAATCCTTTGGAGATACATATCTCTCCTCATATTTTGATATCTTATCAAGAAGAAAAAGTGAAGAGCTCTTATTTCTGATTGCCATATTTTTATTAATCTCATTTACTACATTTTGTCAAAGAATCAGCCTTATAAACATGTACAATATTTATGTCAGTATGAAATACTTATAACCAACTTTTAGCCTTGACAAATATAACCTGCAATACTAATTTTGTTTTTGCAGGATCTATTTTCTGTCCACAAACAATTCCTGAACACCTTCCGGATGGCTCAAATGTATAGCTTCACTTGTGCCTTTCAGGGAATGAACTACTAAACTAATAAAATGATTAATACATTTCTCCGTTTCAAGATGTCAACAATGTGTAGCGCAAGCAGCTACAAATGTTGAACAACACTATGTCAAACAAATATGTCATAGCACTAGTACAACATTTTGATACTAATAGATGTTGGAGAGGCCACATGATAGTTCTGCATGAGATAAGGACATGGTTTGGGGAGCTCTAGTGTAGTCTAATTTATTGACATTTAACATGTTGCATGGGGAACACTATGTCCTGTCTCAAAGCCTGATCCAACTCCCATTGACTTTAATAAGTAATTCTTTCACTAAATTATGTAAGGCCTGAAAGATTCCCACTGAGTTCTGCAGGCTTTGGATCAGGGCCTCAGCAAGTACAATTCATTGAAGGTTTTTCTATGGTCATGCCCAAAATTACTGGAGTTCAGGAAAACTGGCCATTTCATTCTTACTTCACTTTCAAGCCAATATGCTGGCATGGAATCAATACCATCTTCCTCATGCAATATGATCAGCTGATGTGGCAGAGAAAGGGTGTTAAACTGCTAGTAGTAGAACATCAAAGGAAGGAGTAAACAGAGAGACTGGTAGGACAGCAAGGAACCCAGAAGCCTATGTGGAGACAAAGGACTTCTGTTAAGAAAGCCACATGCCCCAAAGCCACATGCTTCCCTCCCTTCTTCCCCCTTCGCCAAGATCAAGAGTCTGGGAGACAAAGCCCATAAAAGAGTTAAGAGAAGACACCCTGTGAGGACCTTATGAAATTCCTCTCCCACCTTCCACTTCCCTATTGTTAATTGTTAATGCTAAGGGCATTCCATTCCCAATATGGAATTTGGCTAAGTCAGTTGCAGTTTTTACCAAATGTCATGGCATTTTTAATGGTCACATGTTATTTGAAAAAAAAAAAATCCAATTGTGCACCATTAAAAACAAGTATACCTGGAATGTAAAAAAGAAAGAACCCCAGCTATCTGATATTTAGGTGAATGATGAGGTTTCACAAAGTAAATAGCTATAAAGACAGAGGTTAATTGGGGGGAGAGAAGGAAGAGTGTGGGGGAAATATATCAGATATGAGAAATAATTATAAGATATGGAAATAAAAAAGATTTAAGTCTGTAAGAAATTTTGAAATAGTAAATAAACATCCATTCTTATGGATATATAGCAAACAGTGAGAATGAGCCATTAAAAGGCATGAGTAGGAAGATAAGTGACATATAATCTTGATACTGCTGACAGCCAAAATTAATTCTCTCACTATGTGTTCCTGAAGGGGCTAAAGCTGACATGACAGGGATTCAGGTATATTTTCTGTAGGGAAGTCAAATATGAGATTGGCTTCATAATTAAACTTGGACAGATAGTCAATTACACAGACAATGACAAGTTGCCAGGCCCAAATTAAATGCACTCAGCCCTAGAATACAAAAAATGAATAAAATCCCCTCATATTTCCCTCCTTAAAAGATTATGCATAACTTACCAGGATTAGTGGGAAGACATCTGAGTAACAGAATGGAGTTAATGGGCTATTCCACATATAAAAATGGGTCCAGGAAGGATGCAGGAAAATTCAGCTCTGTCACCCTATTCTGAAGAAAGGAATGATGGTCAAAACTTTGCTAATGCAGCGGTTTTCACAACAGTGGGGAATATTATATAAATGTGGTTCAGATAAATGAGTGCAGATGCCTGAAAATATTTGACTAAAAACATTTTTCTGCCTAATAGGGGGTAAATTTTCAAAATGACTAATTCATTCAATCCCTTAAATTAAATTAACACTGAATAATCTATTGATTTTGATGGAACTACCTTATATGCTGAAAGTTAGGCACATGCTTAAGTACCTTGATGAACCAGGACCTAGTACGGAGGTCTGGAGACATGAATAAATAAGTCACATCAGATATACTGTCTAATACAACATACTACATTTGTTTGAATCCAAAACCAGGGACCAGACTGCCCTAAACTACCTGGCCTCAGGATGAGGCCCACAGACAAAAGCTACTCTGCTCTTCAGAGGTAGTGGAGGCACTAGAATTTGATTTGACCTCTGTCAACCTAGTGGAGTATAGCAGGGTGGCCATTTACTGAGCAGCCCCTCACATCCGTATTAGCTCTCTCTTCCAAGTCCCTTAAGCACTTCACCCAACACTTAACTGCATCCACACCACAGCTAGTTTAATAAGACTCCAACAGTCCTCAGAGTCCTTAACAACAAATGGTTCAAATAATCCAAAATGTCCCCAAAATATAGTCCATAACAATAACCCAAAAGTTCTTCTTAGCCCTGGCTCTTCTGTCATGTACAGAACTCTTACTCTTTTCCAGACTTTTCTCTCTAAACCACCACCCCCAGCCCTTTCTGACTAGTTTCTTTCTCTCACTCCAACTTACTTTTCCTTCAGTATCTTCCACCATTGTGAGGGAGATGGCAGTCTATATACCGCGTTCCTCCAGGGAGCCCCTCCTGATTGGCTGGAAGAGAGAGGCACTCTGCCCCCACCCTACAGGAGAAGGCCCCTGATCCCAGTCCCTTAAAGGAAGGGTGTCCTGAGGTTTCCCTACCCCTTCCCTGCCATTAAATTTCTAATTCTCTGGGACTGCTTCCTGTCAGGCCATTTCTTGGGCCTTTGTTCAGTCCAATTCCATGGAATGGGGTCTCTGGCCAGTGTACTCCATTATCGGAAGTCATAACATTATTACAGAGTCCATGATGAATTTGTGCTTACACAGTTTTACTGCAAAAAGGCTATGACCTCAAATTCGGTGCTAACATCTCACTCTAGTAAACCAGCAAAACATATTTCAGGAGGTCCCCAATTGTTTCCTCTATCTTTCCATTAGTTTTCATTCATTAGGGTCCATTTAACATTTCTTATTATTATGAATAGTATATTGGTCTAGTGTCATTTGTTGCAATGGTTTCTACTGAGCCCAATCATGCTTCTATTGAAGTTAACAAAGTCTGTTGATTTTTGTGGGATTTGAATTGGGCCTTAATGAGACCAACAGATACACTATTTTCAAACTTTTTTTTTAAAATGCCTTTGAAACAAATCTCTTTCTCCCCGAGCTGTAGTTTGGCAGCTTCTAACAATTTTTGAACAGCCTCTGAACCAATGGTATGATAATCTGGAAACAAAACAGGGTTCCAGTCCTATGTTTCTTGGACAGCTCTTTTTCTGACTGGTCAGAAATTACATATGCCTGAAAAAAACAAATAGGTGGGATATTCAAGAGTGCGTGTTGATGGCCCAACTCCACTCCCATTGAAGTCAGTGAGGGAGCAGAATTGGACCAACACGGAGTGCTTTTGAAAGTCTTCCCTCTGGGTTTTAGTGTTAAATTGGTTTGCTACTATGCTGAGTTGACTTTACTTATGTACAATGGGTCAAGTTCACCACTGTTTTAAGCTAGTGAATTTCAACGGACTGCCAGCAGAGGATGTGGCTCTCCATGTATGACAAATGTTATAAACTGCAGAAATGTTCAAAGAAAAATCATGAGTTTAAAATTTCTGCACATTTTCTGCAACTCTGTTCAAAGCCACCATTCTTCAGCTAGCAGCTAATGAAGTAAATATTTTTCATCCTTCTCTAAATGTTCAAAATAGTGTTCAAAATAATTTTCAGGCCCCTTCTCTATTAATTTTCTACAAGATCAGCAATTGATCCAGCACAAACTTTAATATTCAGAAATTCAGACAATTATGGAAGGAATCTATTCGAGCAATTGGCTGCTTTCCAATATCTTGCAGGCAAGCTTTTCAGCCTTTTGTTGAAATAAATAAATCAGATTTTTCTCCTGGAAGATAAAATGAAATGCTCAAACTTATCAAATAATTAAATTCACATATATGGTTACATATTTCAGAAAAGGTGAAAACAATTCTCCACTGGGAGGGGGAGTAAAAATGAAGCTCCTGTCTTTTTGTATACCTTTCCCTGACTTTCTCCAAAGTCTGCATTTATCAAGTGCAATTCAATTATAGAGTAAGCCAGAAAGTTAAAAAGAGAAACCAGTCTCACATACAAGAAAGCTATCGTTTCATTCACAGAATACTGCTTTGCCTGTACACTCTCAGGAAAAAAAAGATCAATAGACTTCCCCATTAACCAGGTTTACCATCAAGTTGTGAATATTAAAAAGATACTTTGACTTTCATACAATATAAAGGATTAGATGACAGCTAGTCTATCCACACTCATAGTGCAGAATCTCTTTGGACTGGAAATTCACATGTCAGAAGAAAGATCTGTAACTAATTCTAATAAAATCATGTCTGCTATTCTGAAGATTGTAATCATAATTGTTTTCTCCCTCCATTAGCAGATTTAGGCTGCAAGTCTTTCCGGTCTGGGTTATTTTATTCAAGATAACTCCCCCTCTTTCTAGCTCTCCTGCCTGCACATATATGAACCAGCATAGATATAATGGGGAAAAAGGGAGATTTTTTTTTTTTTTTGTAGCTGACCACTACCCAGTTTATCATTTTTAAACTTACCTATATTTTATACCGTGCTTTGAAATAAATGATGTACAAAATTATTTAAATAAAAATAACAACTAGCTGAAATATACAATTCTTGTTCTGTCTGTACTTCCCTGTCAGTAGCCCCCTCACCCAGCTGCGTGCCCAACAAGGCAGGAATAGGCTGGGAGCAGTCATCAGGAAAGAGGTGGGTGTCTGTGGGAAGAGGCACCGGCCGGGAGACTGGCGGCTGCAGCCTGGCTCCCGGCTAGCAAGAAAGGCGGGAAGGCCATTTTAAAAAGCCTTGCAGGCCACTTTTGGCCCGTGGGCTGGGGATTGTGAACTGCTGTACCTAGCCCTACAAGAGACATTTTGACTGTGTCTCCATTCTCAGATGCGCAGAACACCTCCAGCAAGCTAGTGTCCTTCTAGCGGGGTGTCTCTCTGCAACCAATAAAGCAGCCGGAGCAAGGAAAGCCTCCTGCTCCAGCAACTAACCTGGCTATATTTAACAACCTAGCAACAGACACTTAATATAGCTTTGGTTTCTACTTAGTTTTTTAAGTCAGAGATTGTTTTGACTATATTCGTAAGAACAGGAAGATGAAAAGATTTTTTTTTATACCATCAGCCTAATTTGATAGTGATGGCTCCTCACGCATTAGCTTGATTTATGCATCCAATCATTTTGGCTTCATGTAGGCATTCTGGTCTAATTTCTTTTTAGACTTTGAAAAAGCCAGAGCAGCATGTCAGGATGTTTAGACTCTAAATTTAGTTTTTGTAAGAAAAATATACATTTATAGAAACATTCTCCTGCACTGCTTGCACCTACAGCCTGGTAATCCAAACCCCCAACCTGTCTGGAAGGTAAAAAGCATAAATAAAAGATTTTAAACATTTTTAGTTTTAATGAGTTTACAATCTACGTACGGGCTTTAAAAAAGGATGGTGTCTGATCACGCAAGCAATCAATATGTAGCAATGCCCCAGATTTGTCTTAAGCAAGAGTTACAGAAAGAGTAGTTCCAAAGAGGTAGCCATGTTTGCCTAGTTCAGCAAAACAAATGAGGAGTCCTGTGACACTTTTAAAGACTAACAAATGTATTTATTGCATGAGCTTTCATGGGACAAAATCCCACTTTGTCAAACTCTTTGAAGATGGAGAATTTACAGAATGAGAGGAAAATAAATGCAGGGAGGTACAAGTCATAGGATCAGGTCAGACTGTTGCAGCAAATCAAAGCAGTTATTGAAATTCAAACAGTGGGGCAGAACATATAGAGGGAGATGAGATCTAGCTACCTGTTGTAATAAGAAAAAAAAAACATCTGAGAGCCCTATTTATCCCTGAGGCAACACTGTAGGCAAGCAAGAGATGTTGCCCAAGATGTTCAAATTGACACCCATTCAAACAGACCCAGCTGTCCCTTTTCATTATCCATTCTGTAGAAGTTTTGAGTCTGATCCTACACCCTATCAATGAAATTAATGGGAGTATAAACCAGCAGGCTCCCTCACCAGTCAGGTCACCAAAGAATACTTTCTAGGTATAGCCTTCCAGTCCCTTTCTTCAGGCTTCAGTTTCACTGCATCAAAATAAAAACTATTTCACACAAATTCAACATTTTAGTCATGTTTGCTTCCCACTGACTGACTTAGGGTCTTCTGGATAAGTTTATGTACTCTCTCAAAGATTAAACTCTGCAGCCTGTCTGCCTCAAGTCAAGGCAAGCTTCTCTGCCCCTCTACTTACTTCCTGCAGGATTACACTCTACAGGCCACCTACCTGGGACCAGCAGATGAACTAGGTTTCTTCCCCTGATCAAGGGACTCCTACAGGATCCTTCCCACTCACTGTAGTTTTCAAGGTCAAATGAACTATAAACTGGGTTTTAAAAGGACAAACTGATCTACCAGCGATCATCTGAGCCTAGGCCTCAAAGCATCAGCTGGGAGACAGCTGATTAATCACCAGGGATCCTTTAACAGCAAGCATAACCTGCTTAAAGACCACACAAATGGGCTCTTCATTAGCTAATATAATTAGCCACCAGGCTATTGTTTTGATCTACATGAATGCCACAATGCTTTCAAGTATGACTGACTTTTCATTTAGAGTAATGCTCTTTCAAACAAGTGAGACATTTTTCACAGTGTACAGGTTACTAGCTTTTAAAGATGAAGCTACATATATGGTGTGAAACAGCAGCTATTCTTTAGTGAACTCCTAGGCTGTTCCCCCTCCTCTCCCCCCCCCCCCCCCCAAAAAAAAAAAAGTGGACAAGAGTCTGCCTTTCCATTTCAGAAGGAAGAAAAGATTATAGACTCTGACTGGCAAATGTGAAACAGAAGTCTTCAGAAGACTTTGTCCATTGAAGTGTCCATAAAAGACCATTCAGATCATTATTTCTTTTTTCCTCAGTGTGTTCTGGCCAGATAAGATACCTTTGAATGTGGATCTTTATTTACTGTATATCGAGCATGTCTTTTTAGCAAGTCTTTGAAAACTATTTGCTTTTCCTGATATGATGTTTATGAAATGTGTTTGGTCAGAAAATCAATATCTATTACAAAAAAATGTATGTGGCAGAATGAAGCAAGCAAGGTCTTTCAATGAATAAATAATGAATAAATTAAAAAATCCCTAGATTTATATATTTTAAATAATGACTAGTGTCTGGTGGGTGGGAGGATGGGGGGTGGGAGGGGGGGAATGACTACAGGAATTCTCTTCTGCACCGTAACTCCCACAGGTCCATGTTTCTCCAGATGATGTTTCCTCCTACAACTTTCACTTCTGACTAGAATCCAGGTAATTTTGTAGAGCAGGAGTGTGCAAACTTTTTGGTCTGAGGGCCACATCCAAGGTGTGGCTGCTTAAGGCAGGCCACAGGTGGGAGCAAAGGGGGAGTCTTGGAGGGGAGCGGCCACTGTACCACCCATGTGGTGGGATGGGGCAGAGTTAGGAAGGGGAGTTTTGATGGGGAAAGGATGGAGCAGAGAGGCAGGTTTTTTAGCATTGTTTTTGTTTTTTCACCTCTTTTTCACTTTTTTGCACTGTTGTCCTTTTTTTTTCTTTTGGTAGAATGGGAGAAGGGTAGGAACCTGGAAGGGAAGAGCTAGGAGGGGGAGTTTTTGCTTTTTCAGGGTTTTATTTACTTGGAAGCACAGGGGAAGGATGGGAGCTGGGCAGCAGGAGCTGGACATCATTGAGTCGTGTCCCTGGGGTAAGAGGCTGCTGCACTCCAGCCAGGACCCTACTAGGTTCTGGAGGGGAGTGGCTGCCATATTCCAGCATGGCACCCTGGGGCCAGCCCCCAGCAGCTGCCACGCTTGGCTGGGACCCCGCTGGGTCCTGGGGGGGAGTAGCTGCCATGCTTCAGCAGAGCCCCTCTAGGCCAGCCCCCAGAGGCCGCCAAGCACTGACCAGGGTGCCACTGGCAGAGCCCGCAGGAGGGAAGGGTGGAACTGGGATGGATGGAGATGGGAGCAGCTGTGGTGCTGTGGCCACAGCACTGGGGGACCCACATGGGGAGGGGCTGGAGCCTCCCAGCTGGAAGGGCCAAGCAGCTGCGGCAGCTGCTCTCCAGGCCCCCGGGCTGTTGCAGCTGGTGGGCCGGAGGAAGGGTGCTCATGGGCTGTATCCAGTCTGCGTGCAATAGTTTGCCCACCTCTGTTATAGAGTGCTTCTCTACCTACACGCTTTGTGGGGAAGTGAAGTCCTTCCCCTGGTTCATTGAGTGACTGATAGCCCATCCAACCTACCTGCTCTCTTTCTGTGACTCCTGGGCGAAGCTGCTCTAAGGCCAATCACAAGGTATAAAAAGAAATTAAGGTCCCAAAGAACACTGAAGTATGCAACTGAAATACATGAGGGCAAAGAAGAGGGAATGCTGCAATGAGCAAAAAATTGGAGTGATTTTTTAATAAAAGCTCTATGAAAACTAAGTGGTCCATGATCCCCAGAACATCTAATTATCAGCAACATTTTACAAAAGAACACGAATAAGCTAATTAACTCGTTCACTATAAAAGAATGAGAACGTGCAGCACATACTAAGTCTACTTCTGATTCCAAATTCTCTTTTCTTCGGGTAATATGACACTGATTGCAACTGGACCAAGGTTTGGTTCTAAAGGCCTGTTTCAAAGGTCACCGAAGCCAATGAATCTTTCCATTGTCTTCATTGGCTCTTGTCTCTGCATTGCAGCAGAGAGATATTATTGAAGGAGCCCCAGTGTCGCCTGCAGTATAGCCCTCATGTGATCATTACCCTTTGTATTGTAGGCAGCGCTCAGTGATAAAGATGCACAGTGCGTTCTAACATTCACTGTGTGGGTCAATCTAAAAAGGAAAAAGACATTAAAAAGAGAAGCAAGCTCTTGTGCATGTGTGTGATGAGTCAAGGTGGTTGAATTATTTGCTACGCACACATTATCCAGCAAATATAGCTCCTTTTTCTGTTCAGAAATTGTTTGCATTCGACAAATGTATCCATTATTCCCAAGTATAGTGGTTCAGGAAAGAAATGTAGAGCTAGGATGGGATGGAACAGGTTGGGGAAAAAGAAGCTGCTATCTTTGGAAAACCATGCTCAGCTCCTTACCAAAGCCTGAACTTTTATGTGCAAAGAGGATGCTCCTGACCTGGGGAGCTCCCAAGTGAGGGAGTGATATCATCCTTACCTCCAAAAGACCCCATGGAAACTCCTGTGCAATTGCTCTGCTGGTGGGATCAAAAGGGGACAGGTCACTTTCGATGGCATTACCCTCCCCACCCAGAGGCAGCAGGTATCCTTTTACATTAGAAAGTCTAGGTCAAAATTACTTGAACCAGCATTAACTCGGCAGCTACATCCCACTTGGAAAAGAGGACTGCGCACAGGACAACAGTGTGGAGCAAGTGCTAGCACAGCTCCTCCAGGAGCCAGACATAGGTGAAGCGTGCAGGAATCGATCAGCTTTGGGTCTGCAGGGGCCCTTTCCTATGAATACCTAGGATCTGCAGAGTTAGAAAGCTGCATCGGTTCTTCCCCCATAAGCCCTAAAACCAATCCACCTCTTTCCTGTGAGGGCAGTGCCAGAAAGAAAGTCTGAAGTCAACATCATGGTTTGGACTGCCGTGGGTATTTCCACCAGAGAGATCTATTTGGTGTTCAATGGTTAAGCAGAGGTATGCCCTTATCAGAATGTTTTATCCAGTATTCAGAAAGGAACCCCGATCTGAGCCACCCTTGATTTTGCAAAACGAAACAAAGTTCATCACCACAGGTAAGCTAATTTTGCTATTGTTTTCCATCTATTTGTATTATTTCAGTGTTAGGATGTTTTGAATTTTGAATATTTATTTGATAAACAATATAGTCTAAAGCAGGGGTGTCAAACTCATTTCGTATGGCAGGCTAGATTTGACTTAAATGTACTTCAAGTGGGCCATACACACCATAAATCGAAATACTAGGGCACTTTCGTGTTATCACGGAGTGCTCTATATGCGAGATTGATGCTCTGTGATACCTGTCTCTGGCTCTCTCTCTCTTGCTGTTAGGGTGAGAGTGTGGTCTTGCAGAGTGCAATCTTGCATACCCAGTGCTCTATGATGTTGTGAGACCTGACACTCTCAGAGCACCAGGGCCGTCCCTTGGGGGGACCGGGGCCAATCGGCCTCGGTGGGGACCCACCCCACCCCACCCCATTCTGGAGGGGACTGCTCTGGGCTGGGCCGGTGGACCCCTGGGGAGCCAGCCCTGGTCCCGGAAGCTGCGGCCACGGCCTGGAGCAGGGGCGATGGGCAGCCGGGGCGGCAGGGAGCCGTGGCCGTGGCCCCAGGGAGGGGGCGAGGGGCAGCCAGGGCGATGGGGAGCTGCTGCCCCAGGCACGCAGCCTGAGCCGTGGGTCCCTGCCTCCCTGGGGCCGCGGCCTCGGCTCCTCGCCCCCCAGCTGCCCTTCTCTCCCACCCCGGGGTGGCGGGGAGCCGAGGCTCCGGGGCGGTGGGGAGCTGAGGCTGAGACTCAGCCTGCCCCCCTGCAGTGGGGAGCCGGCCTCGGTCCTGGCCCCAGCCATGCTGCGGCCGAGAGCCAGCCCCAGCAGTGGCCAGGGACCCATCCCGCCGGACCTCATGTGGCCTGACGAGGGGTGTGGCCATGGGCAGGGAGCAGCAGGCCGAGCCCCGCCCACCTGGCCCGCCCCTGGGCCTTCCTGCTCTGCCCTCGGGGTGGGGAGGAGGAGGGCCGGGTTAGGGGCAGCGTTCCCCTTCGGCAGCAAGGAGTTGAGTGAAGTGCTGCTGTGGAAGGGGCGAGGGGGGCGCACGGCGCGGGACCCGCAGGGAGCGGGACAGCACAGGGCCCATGTAACCGTGGGCCCGGGGCAATTGCCCCGTTCACCCCCCACCCCAAGGACGGCCCTGTGGAGCACTGGGTATGCGAGACAACATTCCCTCTCCCTCTGTTAGAGAAAGTGTGGTTCTGCAGAGCGCAGTGATGAGCTGGATGGAAGAGGTTCATGTGACACATTCAGCCCGCAGGCCGCATGTTTGACACCCCTACTCTAAAGTCTATTTAGGACCATTTTATAACCTCAGTATGATAGACCTAGATAAGGATTTGTATTGATGTATCTCGATGTCACTTGTGGCTCTGATATTCAGGCTTTGGCCGCTTGCTCAATGCTATGCCAAATGCACTGTCCTAGCGTGTCTATTCTTAGCCCCCTGTCATGTCTTTTAAACCAGACCACTTTCTTTGCTTTTATTTTATCATTAGCAAGCATACTGTATAGCATTCAGTAAAGTGTTTACAAGCTGTGCTGAGTTAGATTTAAAAAGAATTGACTTGAACCTTCAGCCAAAACCTAATCAAGCATTTTCCATGTCCCAAACTGATTAAATTAGTTTACTATTAGCTTGCAATTTCATGCACAGGTACTTCATCATAACAATCAAAATACAATGAAAAAATTTGTTCTCCTACTATATGAAGCCCAGCTGGAAACAAGAAGTGCTGGAAATCTCATAACAAGGTGAAATTTCCAGACTAAATTAATAAACTTGAAGAAATTTGGACAAAGATTTACTTAAGCACACCAACATCTAGTGCTTTTTTGTGCTAAATCAATGAATTTTTAGAGCTTCAGTCATCACTAGTGTTGACTAAACTGTGCAACTTACTCTATGGGAAGATACAACCAGTCCTGGACTTTTCTATAGTTTAGAAATTCACTTACCGAAACATCACTTAGCTGAAGCACAGTTATTTGAAATATTTCCCAAAGGATTTCAGATATGTGAAGTTAAGAAAAAGTCATCTTCAGGTTCCCATTCTCCCCTCATAGACTCATAGACTTTAAGGTCAGAAGAGACCAGTACGATCATCTAGTTTGACCTCCTGCAAAATGCAGGCCTCAAGACCTCACCCACCCACTCCTGCAATAGGCCACCAACCTATGACTGAGTTATTTACCTCCTTAAATAATGATTTAAGGACTTTCAGATACAGAGAATTCACCGGTGGGTGAACCATGCCCTGTGCTACAGAGGAAGGTGAAAAACCTGCTTTTAGCAAGGAAAACATCTCCTTTAAAATAAGGTTTGTTAAACCTATGAACATGAGCTCTTGGCCACTTTCCCTACACTGGATAGCTCAATAAAATGTTACTATACACATGCAAGTCTTTAGGTCTGAAATTGGGCTTCAGTGCACAGAATTTTGTATAATACATCTTTATAAACTGAGGAGAATGAATGACTACTAGATACCTACTTTTTTACACCAAGGAGAGCTCATTCTGAAAAGGAACTGTCTGTGGAATCTCACAATTAAGCTAATAAAGTAACTCCCATTGAGTACTTCGGCTTCAGAGTTCTTAACAGCTTCATTTAATAAGGTGAATTGCTTCCATCTTTTCATCTGAGAAGCATTGTACCTTGTACCAGACATAATTAACATAGTTCATGTGAAGTTTAAGAAATTAGGTTAATGGTTGTATTTTTTAAAGTATTTTGAATCCTAAAATATTACAAGGTGATATGAAACAGACTTGAGATCACATTTTGTTCTGACAGAGATAGGATTTATATGAGATAACTAACTTGCCTTTGTGTAAGATGTCTTAATTAATTAGCAAGAATCTAGACTATAATGTATATGCAGTGGAATACAATTATGAAAAATATAAAGTTCATCTTACATGCAGACTTTCCAGCAAAATACTAACTGGATGAAAATATTTATTTTGTAATTGCTTGCTCTTTGGCTTTAAAGCAAAGAATTCAGATGCTGCTTTAATCTTCTGCATATTTACCAAGAGAAAATACCAAATTTGACCAAAATTATTCTAAAATGCCTTGATACAGTTGAAAAATTCATAGATTCTAAGGCCAGAAGGGACCATTGTGATCATCTCATTTGACCTCCTGCAAACCACATTCCATAGAACTTCCCTGAAGCAACTCCTTTTTGAACTGAAGCATACCTTGTAGAAACACATCCAATCCTTTTTTCAAAATTGCCAGTGATGGAGAATTCACCTCCAACTCTGGGTAAATTGCTCCAGTGGTTAATTACCTTCACTGTTAAACATTTACACCTTATTGACAAGCTGAATGTGTCTATCTTCAAATTCCAGCCATTATATCTTGTTATACCTTTCTCTGAGAGACTGAAGAGCCCTCTATCATATAATTTTTATTCCCTGAGTGAGTCCTTATACCAGGGGTCCTCAAACTACGGCCCGCGGGCCGGATACGGCCCGCCAAGGTTATTTATCCGGCCCCCGCCCCTGCTGCGGCCTGCCCCATGCGTCTGGGGCAGCGGGGTGGCCGCGGCCAGGGCAGGCTGCCGGTCTCCCACCCACCGGCCGCCTCGACTTCCCGGCCCAGAGCCGACCCCGCCCCGCTCTGCTGACAGCGTCGGCCTCCCGGCACGGGGCCAGGATCAGGCTCCGTTGCCGGGGTCTGTCTGCCCTGCCGGGGCCGCGGTCGGTCCCCGCCGGTGCTCCCTCCCAGCTGTGCAGGCTGCGGCCGGGCTGGGGAGATTCAAATCTACCGCCCTGAGCATGCACAGATACAGCGTGCTCAGGGCGGGAGCGGCCTGGACGACAAGCAGCTCTGCCGGCCGTCCCTGTAGTTCCCAGCCTCCGGCCAGGTAAGGGGGCGCTGGAGGGAGGC
>ML685779.1:17811211-17826329 GCA_007922175.1 Pelusios castaneus
CAAGGAGATGGGCCGGGTTAGAGGGGTGGGGGTGGGGACAAGGAGAGTGGCTGGGTTAGAGGGGTGGAGGGACAAGGAGACGGCCCGGTTTAGAGGGGTGGGGGTGGGGACAAGGAGAGTGGCTGGGTTAGAGGGGTGGGGGGACAAGGAGACGGCCCGGTTTAGAGGGGTGGGGGTGGGGACAAGGAGACGGGCCGGGTTAGAGGGGTGGGGGTGGGGACAAGGATGGATCCCCGCGCAGGCCGGCAGCCCCCACCGCCCCCTCCAGACCCCCGGGGCTGCTTCCTTTCTCTTCTTTCTCTTCCTCTTCCTTTCCTTCCTTTCCTTTTTTCCCCCTCTTCTTTGTCTTCCTCTCCCCTGCCTTCCTTCCTCTTCTCTGCCTTCCTTTCTCTTCTTTCTTCCTTTCCTTTTTTTCTTTTTCTCTTCTTTGTCTTCCTCTCCCCTGCCTTCCTTTCTCTTCCCTGCCTTCCTTTCTCTTCTTTCTTCCTTTCCTTCCTTTCCTTTTTTCTTTTTCTCTTCTTTGTCTTCCTCTTCCCTGCCTTCCTTTCTCTTCCCTGCCTTTCTTTCTCTTCTTTCTCTTCCTCTTCCTTTCCTTTTTTTCTTTTTCTCTTCTTTGTCTTCCTTCCTTCCTGCTCTTTCTGTCTTTGCTTCCTTCCTTTCTTTCTTTTTTCTTTTTCTCCTCCTTGCTTCTCTTTTTTCTTTCTCTCCCTTCTTTTTTAAAACTTAAAAATTAATTTTAAATAAAAACCTTTCTTAAAATTAGATTTCAATTCCAAATTCATTCCAATTAAATTAATTAAACGCAATTAATTAATTCTATTTACAATCACTTTATCTTCAATTAATGCCTATAATTTCTGTCTTGTGAGTTTTCCCCAAAAATTTATTCTGAAAAAGTTTTTCACACGGCTTGAAAATTTTGCACACAAGCCACCAAACCTAGAGGGAACATTGGCTACTAGTTGCGTACACAACAGCAGGCCAGCAGGCTAACATCGGTCAGTCCCACACTCTGGGCCTGGCTGGAGCCCACAGCACCAACAAAAAGTGTGTGGATGCATTACTGCCTGCCACCCAGTACCCAGAAACACAGGCCAGCAGCAGACGTGATAGCTACGCGTTCACGTTTTTTTCTAATTATAATACGGCCCCCCAACAGTCTGAGGGACTGTGAACTGGCCCCCTGTTTAAAAAGTTTGAGGACCCGTGCCTTATACCATGATCATATCACTCTTGAGCCTTCTCTTTAAGCTAAATAGATAGAGTTCCATGAATCATCACTATAAAGGATATTTTCCAGTTCTTTAATCATTTTTCTGGGTACCCAAATCTTCTCCAGTTTATCAATATCCTTTCCAAATTGTGTACACCAGAACTGAACAGTATTCCAGAAGTGGGTGCATCAGTGACAAACACACAGGAATATGTAATCATAGAAGATTAGGGTTGGAAGGGACTTCAGGAGGTCATCTAGTCCATCCCCTGCTCCAGGCAGGACCAACCCCAATTAATTCCAAAAATTAAATAGGTAGTCACTGAAAGAAATATGTAGTCAATTAGCAGATCAGCAATGCTGACTAGAAAAGCACTGTCATCTAAATTCTTTACCGAAGTTATACTGGTGAAAGCTTAGACTAACACCAGAGAAGCCAATGAAATCACTCCAGGTTGACACAGAGCAAACTAAGTCACAACCCATCTAAAATTTCTAAATTATTCTTTTTCCAGCTGAGGAGACTGAATTCACCAAACCAAGTTTAAACATTCACCTGTCCGTTCAGGCTGTAGATCTTCGAAATGTCACCCTGCAAAAATGACTCAATGAAAGAAGGTCATTCTATCTAACGGGAGCCAATTTTGCCCTCTGTTAAAGTGTGTGCACACAACTCCCTCTGAAACCAGCATGTCTTAGTGCAGATTTGACTCAGAAAAATGAATTTAAGAAAAAAACGTGAAAAATGTCAGACACTTCCGACAGTGCTACAGCCACAAGACTTTCATTCTGATGAGACTCTCTCACCTGGAACAATGTTACTGAAGAGGGCAGTTAGTTACAAGGCTGGTGATACAAACAAGGAGTCTGGTGGCACTTCTATTTATCACATGAGTTTTCGTTGGAGAAAACCCCACTTCGTCAGATGCTTTGAAGATTGGGAACTTATAGAATGGGAGCAAAATAAATGCAGCAAAATGTAAGTCATAGGATCAGGTCAGACTAACAGCAAATCAAAGCAGTTGTTAGGATTCAAACAGTGAAGTATAACAATTAGCAGGGAGATGGGTGGGGGACAAGGAAAGCATAGTTACCTGTTGTAATGGGAAAAGAACCCATAATTTTTGTTAAGCCCTGAGTTCACAGAGTGAAATCTACATATGAATTCCAATTCTGTAATTTTTCTTTGACACTTCGACTTGTTTGAGCACATCTATTAACAAATCATCAATGGAAAGAGCAAGGAGATTGAAGTGTTCCCCTATTGGTTTTTGAATGCTGATGTTTCTCACCAAATAGGAATCCACCTGGTGACTGAAGGGAAAACCATGAGGTGATATTAAGGCTGCGGTGAAAACCTTTATCTCATAGGCTACTCTTAAAACCACTAGCAGTTTTTAATGGTAGTTGGGGTAGAGACTACTCGGCTTTTCTAAACTGGGTGCTTTTTGCATTGGGTAGGATTGGCTGCCATTTTTGCTTTTTTTTTTCCTCTCATCAACTGCATTTCTTATGGTTTCTCATTGTGCCTACAGCATCATTTATATGTTTAAAATAAAATACAAAATAAAATAAGCAGAGCTAAGAAAATAGCATAAAGCCAGTGAGTTAGCATAACAAATCCACCTTATCTTCTCCTAAGCGTGAAATAGAAAAACTTCACTGCAGCAGGATAAAAAAAGAAGGGAAGTCACAGCAATGGGAAAGCCTTACATAGCGTAAAGTAATAATTATTCACCACCTCACATTTTTACATGTAGTAGCTGGCAATTGGACCCAGAGAGGTCTCTGAAATGTTGATGTTTATGGCTCTTTTGTTAAACAGGAGCCTTTTTCTTGATCAGAAAGGGGAAGCACTCCGTCAGTTAGCTTCCTTTATGCTGGTTAATGGGACATGTGGGACAGAGTTCAGAAAGAAGTTAAAAGATTCTTTTCTGGATCTGACTTTCCGAAACTCTGGAGAGAAGTTCAGAAGAGATGTTTGTTTCAGTCCCATATCTGATACTTCTTTGTATTTTCTTCCCTGCTTGAGGCTTCCTCATGACTATTTTGCCCCGATAGCTTTGTTTTGCCTCATTTAAAAATCAAAATTCCAATCCAGGTCAGAGGTTCTACAAATATAGAGTAACCTAATTTAGCAGATTAGTAGAAAACCAGAGGAAGAGATTTAAGGAGATTTGGGACCCAATTTGAGCTTACATTTGATAGTCATTTCTTTTGTAGCTTTGGGCAGAATTTTAATTTAATTATTTTATATATGTATATTTTATATGGCATAATCTATGTTTCATTTAAGAAAACAAAGAAACTTTTTTGAAAAATTCTAAGGACGCCTTGATTCAACTCAGGTTATGTCAAGCTCTGGTGTATTTGTTAATGTATATTGTACTCAATATAATTCTTTGTGACCCTGATTTTAGCTTGCAAAAACATTACACTTCCCATCCTGGCTACATAAGCATTATTTCCATACAACTCCTCTTATTCACTATATACTTTCCCTACAGCCTAATGGCACTTACCTGGAATACCCAATTAGCATGTTAGTTCTCCACCTAAGAGTTTCTCCATCTGTAAAGCAGATTTTCTATGAGCCCAGTTACTTAATGAGATTCCATAATTATATTCCTTACCCCCTATAAGTGTTGAAATCAAAGGGGACCTCACATAATAGAGCAATACTGGGGGCGGGGGCGGATCTATGACTGCTCTCCAGAATGCTATTACTTATTTGTCTACTGTTAATTCTCTGAATCATGGTGATTCACCTTAATTATAAGTGGAGCTGTAGTGCAGGGCCTCACCAGTTACATTTTTTCCTTGCTAACCTGCAATTTATGTCTGCTTTATGCCCTCATATCATATGCCCTCATATACTTTGTTCTGAGCAAGCCTGTTAAAATGCTGGGAATCTCATCTTTGTCTTCAAGGCTTTTCGTCACACCATCACTTCCACATAAATAGATTCTGATCTAAAAATAAACACCCTTTAATGTTTTATCAGGCAACTGGTCTTGTCTTCTGACAACTCTTTTCTGTTTTTATACCAAAATGTGTGGGTGGGAGGGAAGGCGGGGGAATGTGTACATGTATACACACAAGCAAACCTTGATAAATTGAAGGTAAAGAATTAAAAAACAAATCTCAACAATGCACGGTATTCTGTATGTTCTAATGCCTTTCTTTTATTAGGAGAAAAAGGAATGGTTAAAATGTCAAAAGATTTCTTGTTAACAGACTTTGTTCCCTATATAGAGAGGTAATAATTATTTCTAAGTAAAGCGCTTTTAAGTAGGATGGTAAAGGTTGGGCATCCTATAAGGTATCATGACTTTTAAATGTCAGGGTTTATGCTGAAGGGGTGTTGTACTGGTAGCTAAAGGGCAAAATCTCAGCAGCTAAATACAAAGGAGGAAGATTAAATAGAATATATTGTACGATATGCCATTCTTGTAACACAGTGAAGCAGATGGAACCCCAAAATCTTGAAATTTCCATTTGCGCCATCAAATCACCTGGTGATAAATATTTAAAAAGGAAGCAAATCTAAAGGAAAACAGAGCTAAATATAACACATTTGGAAATGAAACTATTTATTTTTCCTCCTTGGATATCAGGTGGCTGTTTTTATAAGCTTTCTTAAAAACATCCTTTAGTGGACATGGAGGCAAGGTTCATATAGTTTATCAATGTTTCGGTATGAAATAAGAATAGGATACAGCTTTAAATGTTTATCAACACTGCATATACAAGGTCCCGATCCTGAAATGTGCTCCACAATGGTGAATTCCTGCACCCAGGATAAAGGGGGATCAGGTGTCGATTTCTCCTCAGATGGACCTGCCTGCAGGGTCAGAGCTATGAAGGGTTCCTTCCCTCCTATTCCTGGGCTTTAAAGAAGGGGAGGCTTTAAATGCTCATGCTTCTCTTTGGCTTACATTTGCACATTACTTATAAAAAAGTGACCTATAAGGATGAGTAGATGGAGCATCTACTGAATAATAGAAAAAAAGAATTAATGCCAAGTATACATAGTGTAGTTAGAGCTTGACATAATTGTTTGACATAATTTCATTAGCATCTGAAAGAGTCCCATGAACAGGACCCTAGAAATGTCTGAGTGAAAATATATCGTGGGCATTTTATCAGCTTAAACTACTTCGCTCGCATCATTTAACATGCCTTAGATGCATTTGTGTTCATTTTTCTCAACTTCGACTATTTTAAGGAAGGTCTTATACCAGCATTCATATACCTCTCAAATATCCCTCATTTCGGAGGGACAAAGATCACTTTAATTCCAAAGTTCCTGGCATTTCACAAACATTTGGTGTTCCCTGAATTTTATCTTGAAAATTATTTACCTAACAAACCTAGACCTCTAATGACAAGAACTGCACAGCCTACTCCAGGACTTGATCATCCTTATAGTTAGAAAGCTTTCCCTACTATCTAACCTAAATCTCCACTGTGGCAGATTAAGCCAATTACTTCTTGTCCTTCAGTGAGCATGGAGAGTATCTTCCTCTTCACAAACAGTCCTTCACATGTTTCCTGATAGGTCAGGTTTTATAAATCTTTTATCAATTTATTGCTGTCCTCTGGACTCAGCTTTCCTAAAGTGTGGCGCCTAGAATTGGACACACTACTCCACTTGAAGCCTTACACATGCCAAACAGAATGGGACAATTACTTCCTGTGGCTTACATATGACACTCCTGTTAATACAACCCCAGAATGAGATTAGCCTTTTTCTCAGCTGCATCACATTATTGGCTCATATTGAATTTATGATCCACAATAACCCCAGTTCCTTTTCAGCAGAACTCCTGCATCACCAGTTATTCCTCACTTTGCAATTCTATAGTACTACTACGAGTAGGACTTTGGACTTGTCTCTGCGAAATTTCACTTTACTGATTTCAGACCAATTTTCTAATTTGTCAAGATCATCCTGAATTCTAATCCTGTCCTTTAAAAGTGCTTTCAACCCCTCCCAGCCTGGTGTCAGCTGCAATTTTATAAGCATACCCCTCACTTCATTCTCCAAGTCATTAATGGAAATATTGATTAGTACCTGACTGTGACAAGGTTCTAGGCAAAGAAAAGCTGAGCCAGCCCTCTGTCATGTGAGCCCAATTTAAGGAAGGAGAATTAGAGCCAGCTGAGGAAGCCTGCACTTAGTAGGCCAATAAGGAGCAGCTGCTGGCCTTGTTAGCCAGGGGCTACAAAAGGCTCCCAGAAAGACTGTATGGGGGTGGGGAGAAGGGAAGGAAAAAAAAGTGGAAGGGAGAAACCAGAGCATGAGGACAGGTATGTCTGTGTTAGTGACAGACTGCAAGGTCCTCAAAGCTGTTAAGCGGAACTGTCTATAGATAGAAGGTGATGGACAAGTAAACATCATCTGGTGAATTCTCTGTATCTTAAAGTCCTTAAATCATGATTTAAGGAGGTAAATAACTCAGTCAGAGATTGGTGGCCTATTGCTGGAGTGGGTGGGTGAGGTCTTGAGGCCTGCATTTTGCAAGAGGTCAGACTAGATGATCGTACTGGTCCCTTCTGACCTTAAAGTCTATGAGTCTATTAGTGGGAAGTTCCAAAGGTGTAGCCGTGTTAGTCTAGTTCAGCAAAACAAACAAGGAGTCCTGTGGCACTCTTAAAGACTAAAATTTATTTATCGCATGAGCTTCCGTGGGAGAAAATCCCACTTTGTCAGATACTTTGAAGACACTTTAAAGTGCCACTCAACTCCTTGATCATTAGTGGGTGCATCAAGCCAAGGTCTCTGACTGTGGGCACAGAGGACCTGAGCAATGAAGGACTCTACACAAACCTGTTACATAAACACAGGACACAGCCCTTCCAGACCTCACTAGATATGCACTTCCTGTTTAATAGTGAACTATTAATAACCATTCTGAGTACAGTCTCTCAACAAGTTATGCACTCATCTTATGATAGTATCATGTAGACCCCATTTCCCTAGTTTCATTATGAGACTGTCATGTCAAAAGCCTCACTACAAATCAAGATATTATTTCTATTGCTTCTCTCCATCTGCTCAGCCAATGGACCTGTCAAAGATGGAAACTACATTGATTCGGCATGATTTGTTCTAGACAAAGCCATGTTGGCTATTATTTATTCACCCTATTATCTTCTAGGTGCTTACAAACTGATTGCTTAATCCAGTGCTTTTTATTTCATAAAAAGGTGCTGGTATTCAGCCAGGGACCTGGGGCCAGTGGTGGCAGCGGCAGGAGCGAGGGCTGCATTGCTGTGAAAAAAAGGTGCTGGTACTCAGTACCCCGAGTATCAACACAAAAAAAGGCCCTGGCTTAATCATTTGTTCTTGTACCTTTCCAGATGCTGAAGTTAGGTGGCACTGGTCTATGATTTTCTCAGGTCCCTTCCCCTTTTGAAGCTAAGAACTATGTTTTCCCTTTTCCAATCTCCTGGGACCTCACTCATTTTACCATGACTTCTCAAAGATAATTGCTAATGGTTCTGTGATTGCTTCAGCTAATTCCTTAAGTAGCCCAAGGTGAATATCTGCAGGCTCTGCTTCCTGGAATACATCCAATTTATTTAAACGTTCTTTAACCTATTCTTTCCCTATTCTGGTTTGTGTTCCTTCCACTGTAGTAGTAATTATACTACGTATCTGGTCACAAAAGGCCTTTGTAGTGACAATTGAAGCAAAATAGACAGTAAACATCGCGGCCTTCTTGATGTCATCCATTATTAGCTCTCCTTCCCCACTAAATAGTGCAGCCTTCTATTTTTTCTTGCTCATAATGTATTTATAGAATGTCATCTTATTGCCTTTATGCCTCTTGTTAAGTGTAACTCATTCTGCGCCTTAGCCTTCTGATTTTCTCCCTACATGCTTGCACTAAATATTTTCTTGTTTTTTTATGATTCCTGTTAGATGTTCCAGGTTATTACAGAGCCCCTGCTGCAGCTATATTGGTCTCTTATTATTCTTGCTTTACTTCACATTAGGATAGTTTGCTGTTGTGTCTCAATCAGTTCCACAGTTTAAGCATGCATTGTATGGAGAAAAATATATCCTTTCCTTTGAGACTTGTTAAGTTGGAGTATTCAGGGATGGCGGCTGTTTCACTTTGTTTCAAACTCTTATAGAGGGCACCTTAAAGAGAAACAAAACAAACAAACAAACCTCCCAACAAAATGGTGGTGTGCAAGAGAAAAGAAAAATAGGGTTTGTGGCCTTTGTTAATTTTCTATGATGTATAAAGAAAGGTGCCTCCCCACGGAAAAATTTATGGTCCTGTGTTTTGCTTTCTGGCTTGTTTATCACCTTAGAAATATCAAAGCTTGTGTTCCTGTTGTTCAGGAGCAAGGCTGTCCCTGCGAGGGGGTGAGGGGGGGCTAGGGCCAATTGGCCCATGCAACCCCCCCCACTCCCTGCTCTGAAGGGGGGGGGGGGTGGGTGGGCCAGCCCAAAGAAGCTGGGCCCCATGCACCCACCCCTCCCCTGGGCCGGCTGCTCTAGAGGCTGGGATCCAGTTCCCTGTCCCACTCCTGGGACAGCTGCTCTGCCCTGGGGGCTAGGAAGGCTGGCCCTGAGGCTGGGCTTCAGCAACAGGTTAAAGTACAGCAGTGGGTTGCGGGGGCAGCAGCCTGGGGCCTGCATAACTGCAGGGTTCGGGGCAACCGCTCCGCTTGCCCACCCCAAAGGATGGCCCTGCTTAGAAGTGTTCCCTGCAAAGATGCAAAAAAGTATATTGGGATTTTTTTTCTGCTCTCAACTGAAGAGGGAAGGTACCTTGAATCTAAACAGAAGAGCTTTTCTTCTATTTGTGGAAAAATAAGTATTAAAATAAGGCATTGCTCTCAGATCTGTGGTATCACAGAGGTAGACAGTCCTGAAACTTGGGGAAACTCCTGTTTTCTAAATAATCTTAGAGGCATCATTTAAAACAACCAAAACATCACATGTTCCAAAGGAATGTTCCAGCAAAACAAACAAGGAGTCTAGTGGCACTTTTAAAGACTAACACATTTATTTATCGCATGAGCTTTCGTGGGAGAAAATCCCACTTTGTCAGATGTTTTGAAGATGGGGAACTTACAGAATGGGAGGAAAGTATAAGTTATAGGGTCAGGTCAGGCTGTAACAGCAAATCAAAGCTGTTAAGATTCAAAACCTGGGAAACAGCATATAGAGGAAGGTGACGTCAAATCACCTGTTGTGTCGGGGGGCGGGGGGGGGGGGAAGCTATAGTCCCTATTCAGTCCTGACTTCAGAGTCAAATTTGCATATGAATTCCAATTCTGCAGTTGCTCTTTGAAGCTTCAATTTGTTACCTATTTGTTTGAGCACAGCTATTAACAAATCATCAATGGAGTGAGCAGGGAGATCGAAGTGTTCCTCTATTAGTTTTTGAATGTTATTTCTTATGTCAGATTTGTGTCCATTTATTCTTTTGTGAAGAGACTGTCCTGTTTGTCCAATGTATAAGGTGGGGGGCATTTCTGGCATGTGATGGCATAAATCACATTGGTGGATGAGCAGGTGACTGAATCCTTGATTGAATAGCTGGCTTGATTAGGTCCTATGATGGTGTCTTTTGTTCAGATATGTGGACAAAGTTGGCAACATGGTTTGTTTCAGGAGTATGTGCCTGCTTTAATGTTTCTATTGTTAGGTTTGTAGTTGCTGGTGAGTATCTGTTTAAGGTGGGGGGGCTGTCTGTAAGTAAGGAGACGTCTTCCGCCCAAGGCTTGAGAGAGTGGGGGATCGTCTTGTAGAATAGGCTATCGGTCTTTGATGTGCCGTACGGGTTTGATTTGGGGTTGTAGGTGATGACCAGTGGCATTCTGTTTTCTTTCTTGGGCTTCTCCTATAGTAGTTGACTTCTGGGTACCTGTCTGGCTCCATCAATCTGTTTCTTCACTACTCCACGTGGGTACTGTAATTTAAAAAATGCTTGATAGAGATCTTGAAGGTGTCGGTCTCATTTCTAGGAATTAGAAACAGAATTCTGAATCCCAGATCACAGGGAGTTCAGGAGGAGGAACCAAGATGCCTTTCCTACTTATGCTCTAAGTGGAGCCCATGGTTCTCCCAATCAGTTCTTGTTGCTACACTGTATATTCAAACAAACAGTGCAAAGGCAGACAAAGAGAATGATCATCTTAGTTTCTGCTTACTGGAATACGATTATTCATTTGATTGCTTAACCTTCTTCACAGATAGGAATCCCGGCAATTCTGAACACAATTTATTTGCGTGCTCGCCTCTAAGTACGAGAGTAATCCCATTGCATGCTTATTGCCTATGAACGTCAATGGGAGCCTGCCTGGGCAGCTCTCTGTACAGAACTGGATCCATGTATTTAATTCTCCTTTCTTCCAATAAATACTGTACTGGTTTGTGAACTCAGAAGGCAATGTATCATGACAGCTTGACATGATCTTTTAGTTAATTACATGCTACTGATTAACTGAAATATCTGAGAAGAAAGTGTGAGGGGAAAGATGTTTGTGGCTCGTTTCAAAAGAAAAGTAAAGCCCTCGCTTTTAACAAGGATCGAGATCCATCACTTAAATGAAGGTTTTGTAAACAAACTATCACCACGCATGTCATTTCACTTTCACTAAGAAGGTAAAGGGGCTTTGGCCCAAGTCCTGTTCTTAATCCACTGCCCAAATGACCAATCTAAGCAAGAAGTTGATCTTTGGGCTCCACAAAGCCTGGTGCAAAGGGTGACCCAATATTTATGGGACGTGGAAATGTAAAGAAGAACTCTACCTAAAGGTGAGAGTGTTCCAGTTCAGGGTTTTGACTGGGGCCCGTCTGAATAATTGCCTGGAGAAGAAAATATCTAAGTGGATATGCAGCATCCAAATACATTTTTCAGTATAGAATCTTTTATTGGATGCTACTTTATATATTTGTGTATCTGAGGAATTAACCAAATGGCACACTAGAAGCTTATTGTTTCTCGATGTGCTGCACTAAGGGCTTGTACACACAACAGACTTATTGCGTGGTACAATTACACACTACAATCTTGCTTGTTGCGCAGCAACAGCCCTCTTGCCGCGCAACAGGTAAACCATCTAAACGAGCGTGGTTAGGCTTACCACGGAACAGCTGTTCCACAGTAAAGCCAGTGTGTACGCTCCTTGCACTTTTGACAGCCTCTGGAAATGTCCCAGAGTGCCAAGCGAGGCCACCCAGGGACACCGGAGCTGTCATACTTGTCAATTTCACTGCTCTAGCAGAGCAGTGAAATTGACAAGTAGCAGAACTCCTGCCACAGGAGCTCTGCTGCTGTTGGAGCCACCAAGAACCCTGGTGGCTTCCAGGGACTGGCCACCCAGGCTGGCGACTCCCGAGCAGGAGCACCCAAGCCCGGGTGGCTTGAGCCAAGCTGCCTGCCACCTGGACAGTCAGCAGGGCGGGAGCCGCCTACCCGGGGCCCAGGCTCTAGGCAGCTGGAGCCCTGATGCCTTGCGGATTCCCCAGAGCAGCGAGGCTCCAGCCACTGAGAGTGCCAGCTTCTCAGCGGCACCATAGCCCCAGCCCCGGGGAAGCCCTACAGGAGTGAGGCTCAAGCTTCGGAGCCCCAGCCCGGGGGAAGTCCCGCTGCCTCAGAGCTTCCCCAGGGCTGGTGGTCAAGTGCCGCCTGTGGCTTGAGCCCTGCTGCCTGCAGCATGGGTTGCCAGTCCCAAGCAGCTGCGCTTTAAAGAAGCCGCCCGGGGTTGCCAGTCCCCAGCAGCTAGAGGGAATCCCCATGGCAGTGGGACTCTAGCCGCCAGGAGTGCTGGCACTTCCAGCACCTTGAGCCCCGCTGCCATGGAAGTTCCTCGCAGCCGGGGCTCAGCTGCTGCTGGGAATCCTGAGCTCCCAGCGGCTTGAGCCCCACTGCCAGCCCAAAGGCTGGCTCCTGCAGTGGATGGTGGGATAGGTGCCCACCACTCACTGCTACTTCTAACAAAAATTCAAAGGAGCATGTGAATGCTCCTTTTCATTAGAAGGATTACTGTGTGGTTGGGGAAAAGCATTACAGTTATAACACTTTGCTTGTCCCGCAACAACTTATTGCAGGACAAGTCTGTAATGTGTACATGGCCTAAAACACAGACCCATTACTACTCAACCAGCAGCAGAGAGGGGAAGTCTCCTTGCACCAGAATTTACAGAAATGCACTGGCTTCAGTGTTGAAACTAATTCACATCACTGAAAAAAACAGTCAGGCTGCAGGGAGAGACTGACAGAAGTGTTAGGCGTTAAAGAAAACTGGATTGTATCCCACTTATTAATGGAAAATAAGATTTTTATGATCTCACATTTATACCAATCCATAAAAAATGCTACCACATATCTTCAGATTTATATTACTATGTCATATCTTCAGTCCATTACCATATTTCATTTATACTATTGCACCCTCCGGGCTTCCATATGCCAGGATATAAAAGTGCAGCTATGGATGTGCTGATTTATGCCAAACACACACTGAAGCTCCTTTTAAGCACACAAACAAAACTTACACTGCTGACTTTATTTCTCTCTAGCATGATGTGACAGGATACTCGGGTACTGGAACTGTGGGATCACTATGGCCCCCCTAACTCTCCAGCCTGGGCTCTCTCTCACAATGCTGTTCCAGTGACAAGCAGCAAACCCCATCAGGTACTTTTATCACTCAGCCACCAACACTCAGGTAAATTGCATGAATGTTCTCATGAACTACACACAGGGAAACAACAGCAAATGTCCCAAGTCCCCCAGCCTGGCATCCCAGGCATATGCTATCTTGCACTGCTCAAAAACTCTCAAGCAGTGCAAGTTTATTAACTAGTTCATCACTTCAAAGGAAAATGGGCATGCACCAGCCTTTGTAACCTGAGCAGATTTCCCAAGCACTTTAGACAAACATACTGATAAACATTAAAATAAATTTATTTACCAAAGAAAGATAGACTTTAAGAGATTATAAGTGGTAGGCATATAGGTCAGAGATAGTTACCAAAGAAAAAAAGCAAGCATACAGTCTCTAAATCAGAATCCCTATTAGACTAAAGCAGTATTTGAATCAAGCAGTTTCTCACCCCACTGGATGTTGCAGATAGGGTACACTCCTTAACACATAGGCTGATCAGCTGGCCAGCCCCACATGCTCAAAAGCAGGAGCAGAAGTGGGCTGCAAGTCCCAGCCACTCTGTTCTCCCTGACCCTGGATATTCTAGTAAAAATTACATGCTGTATCTACTATGAATTTATTCTTTATTGCCTGCAACCTGTCCCTAACTTTTTAGTAAGAATACCAATGACAGCATCTTAACCTTAGCAATAAGCATCTCAACCAGGAGACCTTCCATCACTCCCACAACAGAAACACTCTCCAAATCTTCCCATGCCACATGAATTCTAGCTAGTGGCAGAATGAATCTAGTTTCACCCACATTTACAATCTCTGCCACTTGATCAGATAATATGCTGGCATCTGAGTCCACACTCTGTTTAACCAGAGAAATACATAAAATCATAGAATATTAGGGCTGGAAGGGACCTAATTAGGTCATCTAATCCAACCCCCTGCTAAAAGCGGGACCACTCCCACTAAATCATCCCAGCCAGGATTTTGTCTCACCAGGCCTTAAAAGTCTCCAAAGATGGAGATTCCACCACCTCCATAGGTAACCCATTCCAGTGCTGCACCACTCTCCTAGTGAGAAAGCTTTTCCTAATATCCAACCTAGTCCTCCCCAGCTGCAACTTGAAACCATTGCTCTTTATTCTGTCCTCTGTCATCACTGAGAATAGCCTAGCTCCCTCCTCTTTGGAGCACCCCTTCAAGTAGTTGAAGGTTGCTATCAAATCCCCCCTTAGTCCTCTCTTCCGCAGACTAAATAAGCCTCGTTCCTTCAGTCTCTCCTCATAAGTCATGTGCCCCAGCCCCCTAATCATTTTCATTGCCCTCCGCTGGACTCTTTCCAATTTGTCCACATCCTTTCTGTAGTAGGGACACACTATTCCAGATGCGGCCTCACCAGTGCTGAATAAAGGAGAATAATCACATCCCTCCATCTGCTGGCAACATTCCTACTGATGCAGTCCAATGTGCCATTGGCCTTTTTGGCAACAAGAGCACACTGTTGACTCATATCCAGCTTCCCATCCACCATAATCCCCAGGTTCTTTTCTACAGAGCTGCTACTTAGCCGATCAGTCCCCAGCCTGTAGCAGTACATGGGATGTTTTCCATCTGAAGTGCAGGGTTTTGCACTTGTCCTTGTTGAACCTCCTGAGATTTCTTTTGGCTCAATGCTCCAATTTGTCTAGGTCTCCCTGAATCCTATCCCTGCCCTCCAGCATATCTACCATTCCCCCCAGCTTGGTGTCACCCGCAAACTTACTAAACGTGCAATCTATCCCATCATCCAGATCATTAATGAAGATGTTGAACAAAACCGGTCCCAGGACCAATCCCTGGGGCACTCTGATTGTTACTGGTTGCCTACTAGACATTGAGCCATTGATCCCTGCCTGATGATCTAGCCAGCTTTCTTTCCACCTTATGGTCCATTCATCCAGCCCATGCTTCCTTAACTTGCTGACGAGAATGCTGTGGGAAACCATACCAAAAGCTTTGCTAAAGTCGAGGTATATCACGTTGACAGCTATTCCCGCATCCACAAAGCCAGTCATCTCATCATAGAAGGCAATCAGGTTGATTAGGTATGATTTTCCCTTGGTGAATCCATGATGACTGTTCCTGATCACTCTATTTTCCTCCAAGTGTTTCAGAATGGATTCTTTGATGACCTGATTCATGATTTTTCCAGGGATTGAGGAGAGGCTGATTGGTCTGCGTGTGTGTGTGTGTGTGTGTGTGTGTGTGTGTGTGTGTGTGTGTGTGTGT
>ML685779.1:17832424-17878816 GCA_007922175.1 Pelusios castaneus
TTCCCAGCAAATTACTACCTTTCTATTGATACCAAACATGACATAGTTCCTATGGATTATAGCATTTATGGGATATCCATAGAAAATAATATCATAAATGCTTCCCTAAATCCAGACAGCGTCACCCCCTGCCCACATGCCCTGCCCTTTGGGAGGCATGCCAGGCTCCCCTTTTGCTCCCCCCCCCGGCAGGGAGGGCATTGGTGTAGTCCTGGAGTAGCCCTAAATCGACTTAGGGCTACCCCAGGGCTACACTGGCTTAATTTGACTTTAAAAAGTCGAATTAAGCCTTAAGTCTAATGAAAAGATGGTTTTATAAAGTCGACTTAATTTTCATTAAGTCGACTTAAGCAAGCTGCTTAAGTCGACTTAAGGAAACTGTAGTGTAGACGCAGGGTAAATTAAGTCGACTTAAGCAACCTTAATTTACCAGTGTAGACGCAGCCCAGCATCGGTACTGCAGGAAACGAAAACGATATAAAACCATTTTATCCACCACTTTTCTCCTATTAATCAAGTTACCATAACCACCAAATGAAGGAACGGTGAGTTTCTGTGCCTTTCTCACCTCCATATCTAGCTGCCATCCCAACAAGACACTAGAAGATTCATAACTCACCCCATCTCCACAGCAGCTGTCCATCTCTCATACCACTCTGCCCACTTACAAACTAGGGACCAGGTATTGGGTGAGTTGAGGGCTGCCACAAGAGATGCTCAGCACCTAGTAGCATCCAAACCTTAGACCCTTAGTAGAAGGTAGGTTTTTTATTGAGATCGTGTTTGCCAACCTTGCAATATCAAGTCTGGAAGCACAGTCCTCTTAACAGTTCGGTGTTGGGGAATGATTGTGACAGATCCAATGTATAACTAGACTTGCTAATGCTTGCAATAACAGCTAACATCTAAGTGTTAGTGCTGGTATATACAGATAGCTATCCTCAATTCAAAATTGTTTTCATGTAAAATGTTTTCTGCTTCAGTGATCTAATCAAAGTTAAATAGATCATACTTTCATATGACAGAGTATGGGGGCCTGACAGGTAGGTCAGCACTCCAATCACTTTATCTTCAGTTAGTTTCTCCATGACTGCTGATTGAGCAATTAGCTAATCAGAAGGAAAGGCTGGGGGAAATAAGGAATTCATTAGCTCTCAGCTGGCTATCCTGATAAAAGCCAGGAAGGAAGTGTTACAAAGGGGAGGGGGAAAGGGCAGGCATAGTGCAGTCCAGACTGAAAGCACTCTCAAGACAGGCCACCTCTTCTATTCTAGGGCCCTGGTGAAGATAGACGCAAAGCTGGAGGAATTTAAAAGTGATATTGCACTGCACTGGTGTTAATGGGAGGGGGTAGAATAAAACATAGATTGAACATTAAAAGAAAGTGGGCCATCACAGGATGGGGACACAGCACTGCCGAATTGCACATGGCTTTAGAGAAATCCCACATGCTAACAAATTTCCTAATACTTCTCATCCCTATTGAAATTCTCTTTTCCTTCAGGTTATGCCACCCATCAGTGTTCAGGTTTAAACCAGTAGAAAAGTGTGTGTTTTGATGAGGCAACAAATATGTGCCTGTGGATTTCAATTCCTCCTGAACCCATAGCAAATAAGTGTCACTGAGTCTCATTTAGTTGTGAGGGAAAGACTAGATCAGGGGTCGGCAACCTTTACTATCAAAAGAGCCGTTTTGCCCCCTCTTCCACTAAAGAAAAATAGTCTGGAGCCGCAAAACATAACACAGCTTATAAACTTTTAAAAATTTAAAAGAACACTGCCCTCCACTCCTCCCCAGCCCCCACCAGTCTCCTTGTCCCCATGCCCCCTCCACAGGCCTCTAACTTCATCCATCCCTCCCCAGCCCCCCACGAAGTCCCCACTCCTGCCGTGCATAGTCCCCTCCACCACTACCCAGCCCCCAGCCAGTCTCCTTGTCCCCCCCACCCCTCTCCACCCCTCTAACCCAGCCAGTCTCCTTGTCCCCCCCACCCCTCTCCAGGCCTCCCTCCAGCCCCTTCCCAGCCCCGTTACCTGGCCGGAGGCTCGGAGCTGCAGGGACGGCCGGCAGAGCTGCTTCTGGGCCAGGCTCCTCCCACCCTGAGCACGCTCTGTCTGAGCATGCTCAGAGCGGGAGATTTGAATCTCCCCAGCCCGGCCGCAGCAGGAGTCTGCGCAGCTTAGAGGGAACACTGGCGGGGACCCGAACGCAGTCCCGGCAGGGCAGAGCAGACCCCAGCAACGGAGACCAATCCTGGCCCCGTGCTGGGAGGCCGAGGCTGTCGGCGGAGCGGGGCCGGGTCGGCTCCGGGCCGGGAAGTCGAGGTGGCCAGTGGGTAGGAGCCCGGGAGTCTGCCCCGGCCGTGGCCACCCCGCTGCCCCGGCCAAAGGGAGCCACAACAAGGAGGCTAAAGAGCCGCATGCAGCTCCGGAGCCGCGGGTTGCCGACCCCTGGACTAGATGGTCCTTACAATGGCTTTATCCTCATAAAGTAGAAAATGGGATTACAGTGCATTTGTCTATTTGTGTTAAATCAGTTTATTTCCACTGGTTAAAGAAATGTTAGCTAAAATTGCACCACTTCCTTGGTTTTAAAAGAAACAAAACATATTTCTAAGCTGTCAAACCCTTGAGGCATTGACGTGATGTCATAGTGCAAATGCTGAAGTATTTCCAGTTTCCAAGGTGCAATGAAAAGGGAAGTCGAGCCACCCATCAGCCTCCTCCTTTCTCCCAAGCAGATGTACCTCTGTCAATATGGATGTGAAGAACAGGAAATGATGCGGTGACCACAGTCCCAAATCTTTAGACCAACATGTTTTTGACTCTCTGGAATACTGACCACATACCAAGCTTCTTGACTTTCACTTTGTCACTGTGTCACGTCAACTTGTCTTCCTGCTGCTCTGCCGCTCAGTATAGCCACGGGATTGTTTCATTTGCAAGATTTTATTTACATACTTTGTCTGATTGCTTAATTGGCAAGACAACCTAATTATCAGTCAAAACTGTTCCATTCTCTAGATCAGCATTGACCAACTTCTGCTTGCTTAAGGCACACCTTCAATTTTGATATTTTAAAACATTCATTTTCTCATGGAGCACTGCTTAAATGCATATTCTGAATTTTCTTTAATACAATTGCTTAAGAACAGTTCCTGCAGGTTTTTCTGCTGCCCTGTTGTTTGTAAGAGTCTTTTCAGGGAGCAAAGAACTGACTATCTGGAAGATGCAGTAAAAATGATTGCACACAGAGTGATGTCAAATGCACAAAGGAAACAAACTGAAGTATTCATAGAGTTCCAGGCAAGAAAGGACCATGAGATCAGCTCCTTGTCCGACCTAGCGTATGCCAATGGCTTAAATTTCCACCAAGTTACCCCAGTACTGAGCCCAATAACTTGGGTTCAGCTCAAACATATCTTCCAGAAAGACATTCATTCTTCATCAGAAGACATCAAGAAATGCAGAATTCACCGTTTCCCCTGGTAGTTTATTCCAATGGTTAATCACTGCCATGGTTGAAAATTTGTGCCTCATTTCTAATTTGAGTTTATCTGATTTTAAAGAATCATAAAGGATTAGGGTTGAAGGGACCTCCGAAGGTCATTTAGTCCAACCCCCTGCTTAAAGCAGGAACAACCTCAACTAAATCACTCCAGCCAGAGCTTTGTCAGCTTTCAGCCTTTAGGTCTTGTTATGCCTTTCTTGTTTAGATTTAAAGAGTCTTTTAATAACTGGTATTATTTCCCTGGGGAGTTACTTGTACATGATAATCAAGTCACCTCTCAGACTTTTTCTTTTTGCTAAACTGAACAGACGGAGCTCTTTAAGTCTCTCACTGTAAAGCATGTTTTCAGCCACCAATCATTTTTGCAGCTCTTTTCCACCCACTCTCCAATTTTTCAACGTCCCTTTCAAAACGTGGACACCAACACTGTGGGCACCATTCTGCTATTAGTCTCAGCAATGCCATTTGCAGAAGTAAGATCACCTCCCTATTCCTACAAGGGAGAGAGGAGAATTTTTTTTTCTAACTTCTTTCAATAACAGCTTCTATTCTTTCCCCTCTTTTGTTCTGCTTCATGGGTGTTGGAGGTGAATATGAGATCATAACTTATTAATGTTTTTAAAGTGTTTTGTAAACCCAGAATGAAACATTTTACAAGCATTTACTTGGAGCAACCTTGGGGAGAGTCATTTTTGGCTCCCTAATTTGACTTCCACTCTGAAATTTCCATGGTTAATTTGTGATCCTCTTAACCCATGAGGAGAAGATCATTTGTTAGAGCCAGAAGCTGTTTGTATGAATTCTTATGTCCTTCTCTACTTTTCTAAAGCCAAAGCGTAAAAAGCCAGTAAAAGATTTAATACATCTGCTTTAAAGACAAATCCATTGGAGCAGAGGGTATTTCCTTTAAAAACAGTTATTCAAACATGGATCAGACGACATTAAGTGCTAATAAAGTGAGATATTTCAGTCAAACATGATGTAATGGGTTTATGGACTTTATTTTGGTATTCCAGCTTTGAAACTAAGTAGGCCATTCATCATCATCACTATCTTTTGATTCTAATGAAATGCTACAACCTCCAGAGCACCAGTAAAACTATATAGAGCTTTGCATATGTTTTAGTCCCATTTTTTAAAGAAAAGGAAAGAGCTAAATAGTCTTTCTCGCTGCCACAGATGTGGGCAGAGATGCTAGATGTGGATATTCAGCATTATAAAAGAGAGAGGATAACTGACAGATGTTCTATCTGATGGCCCTGGATCCTGGAAAATACACTCTCTCTTTGGTCCAAATCAGTCTGAATTAGGAGAGTCTGCAAAAGACATCAGGGTGGGGGAGTTTTTGAAGAAAGCTGAGGGTACGCTTCTGACAATGAAGGGGCTGAAAGGATTTTTGTAGCTGTCTGGCTCCTGCTGAACTGATTGTTTTAATGCTGCTGAGGTTTAACTGGTTTTGTTAATGGTGTGTATGCAAATTCAGAGCTTGCAATAGGCGTCTTTTCATTATTTTTCCAACTGAAGTCAATCAATTTTGCCTGCATTTAACAGGTTATAGGTGCGGTTTTCAAAAGTGCCAGTGACTTATCAGTAAAAGGCTCTGAAGACAACAGGATCTTTTGGAAATCTCTCCCTCGGCATTACTACAGACTGGCTGAAGTTAACAAGCACAGTAGGTAATAGCTATCAGCTGCAGTGTGGTCACCTTGTCTGTAGATCATTTGCATGGGTGAATGACCTTTAGATACCTTCCACCGCCCTATGGATGATGTCCCGTTAAACGTACCCTGCTCTTTCTTTATTAGTGATTCTCATCGGTCTTCCTGGAAGATAGCAAATGTTTCCCATTTTAATCAAGCCCACTGCTGGGCACACTGTTGTCCACCTAGCTGAGGTCACTAGCACACTGCAACATGACGGGGCTTGGCTGCTGAAGAAGCCAATTTCTATTCTGAGGGAGAAAAGTGTCCTCCTATAGAGGATTGTGTCTTTTATAGGGCTGCCCGGCTCTTCTCTGTTCACCCTTAATGCTTCAGATCCACAGCAATATTTAGGCTCCTATCTTCCACTGATCCTCAGTTTGTGTCCCAGCTACTGCTACCATTTGCTATCTTTCTGCTCTCCCCTCTTTTCAAAGGTTTTCAAACCTTTTCAAAGGTTCCTGGGACATGTTTGTGTGAAGCAGCCTGCCTCCCATGGCTGAAAGGCTGAGGAAGCCCTCTTCAGTCCCTTCAGATATCCAGAAAGAGAAGCCCTGACATGATTAACAACAACAGACAGATTAATGTACTTTTCACACAGCATTTGCAGGGAACCCAAATTCATAGTTTGACTGCTTTGCCTCCCTGGGTGATGAGAATGTGGCTGGAAGCCGAGGCGATTTGGGACACAGTACCATATAAATTATCTTCCCCAACTGGCTGATGTTCAGTCAGCCTAGGAAGAACTTACCCTTGACATGAGCTTCATGCTTCTCCATTATCATTCTCAAGCACCTGATTCCTACATGGCAGTCTAGATGAGCAGTTCTACAGACGCTCTCTGGAAAGGAGGAGGCCACATTAAGTGACACTCCATTGTTGACACTAAGCGGATGCTTCTTCCTCCCTCTGAGGGGGTGGGAGGAACAAGGAAACTTATAGGCCTTGCCTCCTCTCATCTCCTGCTGAGAAATAAGACAAAGAGCTGCCCTGAGCAGAATGCAGTGGAGCAATGGGGCAGCTCTCAGTCAGACAACCGAGAGGAAGGGGGAGCTCAGTGTTCAGAGCTGGGAATGGACCTAGCTACATTTCTCCCATTACTCGTAAAGTTGCCCTCATTTTCAATAGGCATGGAGAAGGAAGAGAACCAGGTCTGCTGCTTTTCACAGTCCTCCAAATTGCCTCCACTCTCAAGAGAAGGGTTTCTTCCCCGGCTCCCGGGTACTGAAGAAGAGGTCACAGGTACTCTTGACCATCCTGACTTTAGGCCTTGTCTACATGATAGTTTTGGCAACAGAAGTACACTTTTGTCAACAAAATAATGGAGGTGTACACCCTGAAATGCTTTTCTCATGGATGTAAATCTCCTGCTATGCTGACATAATAAAACCACCTCAGTGAGAGGCACAGGGCTTTTTGCAAAGTAGTTAGAGTGACACAATCTGTGTAGACATTCTGTAATGTAGACACAGCCTTATTTCAAAAACTGTCCCTGGAAAAGTTTCCCCCAACTAGGCAGCTGTACATTAACAGGGCATACACTTTACCAGTAATAGATTTTCTTCTGATGTGTATAGATAGCATTATCCATCATCTTGGCTTCAATTCTGCAACCCTTCAATTCTCTCAGTGGTAAGGAGGAAGGAGGGAAAGTTGGTTGTGTCCAGGCACAGAAAAGTATTAAGATTGATTCCTTCAGTATCCTGGATGCCCAGGAGGTGCCTGAGTTCTCTCCTTGCCATACCCTACAATCCTCTCTCACTTTGGGTCCAGAAAAGAAAAAGCCAGGTGGAGGTGAGCATGTATTGATGTTCTTCTAGCAGCTCAGGCCTGCAACACGACATTGTTTTTCCTGTGGGCAGTGAGTTAAAAAATCATTTTTTTTCTCCCAGCCTGTCTTCCTGCATGCCCATTGGAAGGAAGAAGAATTATCCCAGCCTCCAATGCTTGATAAGCTTTTTCTGGACAAGTTGAACTCAAGAGGAGAGAGAGGACCAAATGTGGTTCTGTGCTAGCTTTGCAACTCCAGGATCCTGCAGGTGACCTAGGACCACAATGCTCCTTGACTCAAACCAGAGCTGTCCTAAGGGATTATTATTCATTGGTGGCCATTTCTGACTGGTTAAAGCCTTATCACACCCTCCTCCCCACTCAGCAACAACAGATTTCAGAGCCTTTCAGGTCAATTTTCCATTGGAAGAGAAATGAGTTACACAGGTCTTAGTGTAACTTGTTTCATCTACAATATATATATACCAAGCCTTGAACAAAGGTGATCACAAACAATATGCACACAAGCCCCTCTGTCAGGAATCTCTGCTAAAAGACCAGTACCTGGTTTCCATGGAGTAACTATCGAAGAATTCATCCTACTAGGAAAGACTGAATTAGGGAGAAACTCTCCTACTGCTTTCTTGTTCCTTCCCAACTTGTTCTTCCCAAAAGAAACCATATCTCAAGACTATCCACCGCACTCACACACTAAGGAAAAAAATTGCAAAGCAAGTCCAACAAAGCTATGTGGTATCATCCACCATAACAGCTTATACCAGCTGCAGTAGTGCAAAGGGATGGGTAAAAATTCAGAATTAGACCTTCACTGTGAGGGGATGCACATCCGTCCACCTCAGGACAAGATCTGTGAAACTTTTTTGTTCAGTTTTGCAGCATAATTGTGTGATTTGATGCCAAATATGCTATACCAGGTTCCACTGCGAATGCTTACAACATACTCTACATAATTACCATGGTGCCATGTTTCCTACAGCAACAGGTGTGTATAGATATGAAGCATGTTACAGGGTTCAGACTCTCAGGACTATCTCTAGCACAGAGGCTGGAGAATTACATGACAAAGGGAATGCAAATGCAGTGGTCACTCCTGTCTCATTTATAGTACAATTCTGCCTTGATTGGACATTTTCTCACTTGAAATTATGCTCTGATCAATAAACTAGTATTTGTTTTAGCTAAAGCTGTGTAGTCTTTAGAGGATGTGGAAGGCTGGGCACAATCCACTTCTTCGTTAAATGGTAGGATTTGAGACTAGGGTGATTGGGGGTGGGTCCCAATCCCTGTAAGACAGTGGCTCCCGGTGTGGGATCTGAGGCTGGGTGTGCTTGCTTGGAGACCGACGACTGTGTGGCTAATGGATTTACACCCACTGCCTGGGACCAGTTACACGCTGGTGGCTGGTGTGGACTGATTCATGAGTGAGTGGTCACCCGGGCAGGAGGGGGGTGGAATTGGAGTTTGAGGGGCCATAGCAGCACACCAGACCAGACCTGGGGAGCAGCCTTGTCACACCCATGTATCAAGATAAGAGCTCCTTCTGTTACCCAGGGATTTCAGAACCCTCTGGCAAATGATTGATATTAACTCAAGTGGTACATACATAAATAAATAAATAACCTCCAGCAGAAGCCCATTTGAACCTCACCAATCCCATTCTAGCCGGGCCATTGATTGTTCTGCTTTGGGGCCCAGAAGTGCTGTCATTGGGACCCGCCTACAGTGCCTTAGTCAGCAGAGTTGTGCCAATGAACCAAGTGATGCAAGCTGTGCTAGATATAGGCATGACGATGTTTACTTCCTCACCAGTACAGCTGCCCTGAGGGGTGGACGGGGCCCAGGGTAAATCACCCTGGGCAGACACCTGCCCCTGAAATGCTGCCGAATCACAGAGGCCCCCACCACTGAAATGCCACCAAAGGCAGCATGTCAGAGTCCGTGGGGCCCACCAAACCATGGGGCAGTCACCCCACTCACTCCTGCTCACCAAGGCAGCAGAGGAGGCTGGGAAGGCAGAATCCCCCCTTGCCAAGTCACAATTTGCCTCTTTCCTGTACACTACAAAAAGCGAGTGCCTTCTAGCCACTTAGGAGCCAGCAACTTCAAGACTGCAGTAGGGGTGGCAGAATGTCTATGTAGACTCTTTACAGCTTTGAGTAGGTGGATGCCAGGAATCTTTAGTGCCCAGCCCTGATTCTTTGTCTAGTCTACAACACTGGATCCCAGTCTTCGTGAGCAACTGTACTAGTTTACCAGACCTCAATGTCTAGCCAGTGCCTGGGCCTCTCAGTGGCTTTGTCTAACTTAGGAATCTGGGTCGACTTTACTAAGTCGACTTAAAGATGACCTTATTAAGTCAACTTAGAGAGTCTACACTTGACTCTCTAAGTGGACTGGTTAGGACCCTGAGCTCCCCAGGCTAGGGGGACTCATCCTGGGGAGAGCCAGCAAGTCCCGGAGCGGTCCGGGGGAGAAGGGAGCATGGAGCTCCCTTCTGGCCCGGACCGTGTGGCTCCCTTCTGGCCAGGACTGCTCAGGTCCTGGGCAGAAGGGAGCCCCGCGGTCCCGGGGAGAAGGGATCCCCATGGACCCAGCCAGAAAGGAGCGCGGGGCTCCCGTCTCTCTCGGACCGCAGTGGTCCCGGCCAGAAGGGAGCCCTGCAGCTCCTTTCTGTGCGGGACCGCACTCCAGCTAGAGGGCCGTGTGGGACTGGCTCGTCCCAGGGCAAGCTACTAGCAGCTTCCTGGGGAGAAGGGGCTCCCTTTTGTCCCTGCCAGCAGGTAGTGGATCTTCGGGGGCAATTACTGCAACAGTGGGGTGCAAATCAATCTTTATTGAAAAATGTAAAACAGTAAAATTTAACAATGGGGTGTATGGGGTTTGTCACAGTAGGCAATAATGGGGTGTATGGGGTTTGTCACAGTAGGCAGTTGGGGAGGGGGTTTCTCTTATTAAGCAGTGTGAAAATGAAGAGGTGTCACAGTGAGTCACAATTGGTGGCTAGCGATTCTACAAAAAAAAAAAGGCAATATGTCACAGTGGTATAGGTGTTGTGGTACAGTAAAGGCAGTGGTAACCAATGGGGTTTGTACAAATGACAGTAAAATTGCACAATAAGAGTGATTAGTGAATTTACACAAGTGTAATAGTACAGATGAGAATCAATGACGGTTTGTAGGACTGCAGTGGCAGGCAGTCTGTAAGAGAGTACCTAGAGGCTGGGTTAAGGGACAAGGGTGGGGGTGGGGTGAGTAATCAGTGGCAGAGGAAGAGGGAAGGGTACAGCTGCAAGCGATTCAGCAAGAGGCACTGAAGCCCTGCAGGGCGAGGCTCAGAGCAGTCTTCAGGAGCCTGTAGGCTAAACGCAGAGGAATCAAAGAAGAAAGGCAGCAAGGGGCTTTGGAAGTTCAGGGAGAGGTGGAAACAGCAGCAGAGGACTTGGGGTGTTCGGGGAGAGATGAAGACACAAAGGCACTTATTTAACAACTTAACAGCAACTATACAACTTATGCTAATAATGAACAACAGAAAGAAGGAAAAACAAAAAAAAGAGAGGAGCAATACAGCAAAACAATTATCTTTAATCTAGCTTAACTATGGCCACATAACAGGTAATGGCAAACAAGTATCCCACTTAACTACCACTAAACACAGACACAAAATTCAATTCTAACAGGACTACAACTTATACAAGCTAATAAAATACAACTTAACAAAACTAAGCCTAAACCAACTAATGAAACTAAACCTAATGGCACGCCTTATACTATACTGGTCCTATTGACTAGGGGGAGCAGTCCCAGAGGCAGAGTGGTGTGAGCCCAGGATACAGCTCCTGAGGGAGTTAGGGGATGGTGGCTGCAGCAGTGGAAACAGCTGAAAGCAGGGAGCCCCGGGACAGAGCACACAGAGGCAGAGCTTAGCAGCGGCACAGGCTTTTCTTTAAGCAGCAAGGGAACTGCGGAGTTAGAAATAGTTTCAGGCACAGACCAAGGAATTAACTTAAGTCTGTCTGCTGGGGAAGCAAGGCCAGCAGCTAGAACAGGGAGAATTTGTAAGAGGAGAGCCTTACCAATTCCCAGGACAGCAGCAGGAATAGAGGCAGGCACAGCAGCAGCATCAGAGGAGGCTCAGTTCGTTTTCAATCCTCAGGAGATCTCACAGGAAAATTCGGTGTTCGTGGGAAGGGAGTTTAAAAATGGGGGTACGCTCAAAAATTAAACGAGAGCGGAGAAAGGCTCCCAAAGACCTCTAGCTGATCAGACCAGGTGGCAGAGCAGGAACCTTTCTGATGTCTGACTCAAAATGTCTGGTTTTAAAGGCAAACTCAGGCAGCTTCCCGCCAGTAACTCTGATTGGCTCCCTCTGCTAGAGGGGAAGAGAGAGGACAGGGAAAACTGAAGGTAAGCGCAGAACAAGTTTGGGCAAAGATCTGAGCCACAAGTATGACTCATGCCCTTTGTAAAAACCAAGCCACTCTGGTCTTGCACTCCTGGGCATTGTCCACCCTACGCAGAGCCAGGGCTGGAACAATAGTTAAGGGGCCTCCTCCCTAGGCAGGGCCATGGCACCAAAGAAGCTGTAAAAAGGCCATTCCCATGAGCAGCCTGGGAGGGGTGGCCACACAAACAAAGGAGACAAAAACTGGCACAGGGGAACATCTGTCAGGGACACCTTTTTCCCCTGCCCTAAATCGACTTTTCTCGAAAGTCGACTTAGAGTGTCCACACTGGCTTAAATCGACTTAAGAAGTTGACTTGAGCCTTAAATTGAGTTAAAATGAGGTCTTCTTAAGTCGACTTAATTTTTCCTTAAGCCCAAAAGAGTAAGTCACCATTGCTACAGAGAGAGGGACCCCAGAGCACCAATCAGAGTCCTGGACTGCACCCTGGCATGTCACAGAGGTACACTCACTTTAGGCTTCCAGCTTCTCAACTGTCACCCTCTCTTGACTGTAGATTTTAGGACTGTCTTATGCTAAGATATCCCCAGCAAGCCAGACCACACAAAAGGCCAGCACCTGCATTTGCTTTTTCTCCAAGAGCTATGACCACCCATGTCTGTAGTTACTACATCACTACTACTAAGCAAGCACATTTATTTTTAATATAAAAGCAGTATAGAGAAAACATATGAAAAGAATCTATACACGTACTAAGAAGCTTATCAGAGGTCACCTCCAACTCCAACATGATGCTCTGGTGGATTTTAATCCCTCAAAACCCACAAGTGAGTTTTCCTGTACTTATAAGTTCATCCATCTGATAGCCAGAACCCCAAATGAGCAGAGCAGCAATTTCTTTATATGGTTTAGCCCTTTGATTTTGGCCTTCTGTAACAGACAATCAGCAGTGGTATTTTCTCACACAAAAGCTCATGTGATAAATAGATTTGTTAGTCTTTAAAAGTGCCACAGGATTCCTTATTTGTTTTAATCAGCAGACAATGACTCTTTCCTCAGGGCATAGCCTTAAAAGGCTGGATTTTTTCATAAACAGAGTTGAGGAATTTGTATTAACCTCTGCCAAGGGATTTCCCAGGAAATCCAATTATTGTCCGACACATTTTCAATAATCTTTTGAATGCCCATGTCTCACATCTCCCCCAAAAGAGGTTATATCCCAGCTCACAGTAATACATAAATGTAATACTTTAAGGTCTTCCAAGGATTTTGTGGAACTAAATCAATCAGTGTGTATGCAGATTAAGAACCTGTCAGGCTTACTCATCACTGTCTGTTTCTGTGGATTGTGCATTTCATTATTTAAAATTGCTTACAAGGTAAAATATTTGACTGAATATATTTATTAAGTATATTTAGGAACTACTCAGACTGGGAAATATTAGTGCTTTATGAGGATAATTAACTGAGGCACTGTCAAGATAATTAAAATCTAATTTAATTGACTCATATTTCTCCTTAAAATAAACAAAGTGCATCATGCCAAATCAGGAGATGAATCTAAATTTCTGTAGCATGCACTTTTTTCCTGCTTCCCTCACCCAGTACATTACACCTTCTTAGACTAAGCATTCACTGATGAAAACGTTTCTTTACCACAAGATAACAAACAGCTGTCCCAACGTAAACCAAAGTGGATGTAAGGCCCTTTACTTGTATGTGAGGTAACATAACAAGGCATATCTTCCCACAGTGCCTCCACATAGCTAGAGGTGGCCCTATAAGTGTTTCAGTATCAGTTTTTCCCATCAAAAGATTCCTCAAACTCCTTTACTTCACTCTATAATTAAATAATGACCTGGCTGAGGGGTAACTTATTACCACAAATGTTTCAAAATAACCCCCAAAGTTACAATACATAGTCCAACACCATAACACAAAAAACAGCCTCTCCTTAAATCAAAATGGCACATTCCCAGGTTTCTCCCCAGGGCCCTAGCCAAACTCAAAACCTAGACAAAAGGACAAATGAACAGCATCTACCCACCCTGCAACAAAAAATGTAAAGCAGCCAAGGTCTTACCACCCTGGGCTTAGGTACTGGGCTCTCACCAGGTTCATAGACTTCCCTTCAACTTGGCCTTAAAGAGGTCAATAAGAAAGCTTCCCTTTGCTGCTCTCATAGCCCAGAGCTTTTTCCAGCTCTCTTCCCTCTAGAAATTCTTTGTTACTGCTCCCTAGGGAAACTCCAGCAGGATGCATACAAGCTCTCTCTCCCCCCCCTTAGGAATTACCACCAGATCACAGTGTTAGAAGAACAGAACAGTTTGTTCCAGAGGCAGATTGGGTCACAAATACCCTTTATTGCTTGCTCCTTTCAAGTCAAACTTGGGAATGAGTGAGGGGGGCTGCCTTACAATTCTTTTATTCAAAACAGTATGGAAATACATACATGATTGACAACTTTTCATGGACCCTTATATGGTGATATTAACACCTATACAATGAATTTTGATGATTATATAGTGCATATAATTATACCCACCCCAGTTTACAGGTTTTGCATATATTGCACAGTCATTTTACCTTTCCACATTATTTTCTGCAACAGAAATTACTTCACAGTCCTTAACAGGCAGGGAGGAGGGGTAAGAAAGGTGATAAGCAATATTCCCATTGAGAAGCTTATGTAGGAGGGGAACACAATATAACTTTTACCTAGAATCTCCTTTACCGGACAGCAAGGCTTGCTTATAGTAACCACATTACCATAATAGCTATCATTCAGACCAGGTGGTCATTTAACTCTCTCCTACACACAGCTGCTCCTTTCTGCCTCTCTCTCTCCCAGCTGCTTCTGCTTGACCCTTTATACAGACCAGGTGTTTTCTCTCCAGTCCCATTAAAAGGCAATTACCAGGCATTGGCAGGGACAGCACCCCCACAATGGAAAAAAATCCACCTCCAACACGCAGCCATCATAGGTCCTGCTGGAGACACCCAGCCCAGGGGAGGGGCGGGTGCATGTGCCCCAGCTGCCGGGGGGACAGGATAGGACCTGGCACTGGAACCTGGGCAGGAGCATTGGGTGCACAGAGTGCCAGCTGCCAAGATGAGAGGAATGCAGAGCACTGGGCACCAGCCACTAAGGAACGGCCGTAAGAAAGGCAATAAGAACTACAGGGAACCCCTTCCTAGCCTGGAACCAGCTGCCTTCCACAACACCCTGTCTCAGTAGCTCACCTCACTCCCCTTCCTATCTTTCAAGCACCTGCATTCACAGGGTTTTTCTGCCCCCACCCTCAGTACAGATGGATTGGGCCCACTCCTTAAAGGAGCCAGTCCCCCTGTGACAAACTAGTCAAGATCAGCCATGGGCAAACACCTCATGGCAAACGCTACAAACACCCTGTGTCAAAGTAAGATTTAGCTGTATGATAGTTACAGGACTGTGCGTTTGTTATGGTTCTGCAAAGAACACCTTTAGGTCAGTGAAAACGAAGCCTAGACACAGTATGCTAGTCACACCGTGTTACTAATGTGTAACTGACACCCACAAGCACTGTCTCAGTTTGGCCCACTAACTAAGCCTAAGTCTAGGTTCCCGGCACCCAATGGCACAAAGCCTGCCAGCAGCAGGACATAATGGTGCCATGGCAGCTATAATCCACACTCTGCCTGAAGAGCTGGAGCTAGTTAGGGATTTTTCAGGTCAGCCTCACCTGTTGGGTTGTCCTGATGGAATTTAAAGCTACTCTCCCTAGATGGTAAATCTCTGTAAGCTCAGTTGCAATCATAGCAGGGTTCAGTTTGCACTCCCATGTCAAACTAGTCAAGTGAATGTAGCCCTTTAGTCTCCCTTCCTGTTCACTCTTGTGTAACTTACACCACTTTACACATAATTTCTGAATTTAGGGTTTAGCTGATAGCCATATTTGGAGTCAGGAAAGAAATTCCCCCCACTCCCTCAAGGAAGGTTGACAGAGGCCCTGGGGGGCTTTCACTTTCCTCTGCAGCATGGGGCTGTACCTTGAAGTGTTTAAATCATTATTTGAGGACTTCAGTAACTCAGTCTTAGATTGAAGCTTATTACAGGACTGGGTGGGGAAGTTCTGTGACCCACCTTGTGCAGGAGGACAGACTAGATGGTCATAATGGTCCCTTCTGACTTTCTAGTTGAACCCATCTTTTTACAAGTTCCAAAAGGATAGCTGTATTAGTCTAGGTCAGCAAGACAAACAAGGAGTCCTGTGGCATTTTTAAAGACTAATACATTTATTTATCACATGAGCTTCTGTGGGAGAAAAATCCCACTTTGTCAGATGCTTTAAAGATGGGGAACTTACAGACTGGGAGGAAGTTAAGTGCAGGGAAATGCAGTATATCAATTTTTCATTCATAGTACATACAGCATTGTACTTGAGGATCTTTTTATGCCTTATACATCCTGATTAATAAAACTCTATGGCTATGTCTACGCTTGTCAAAATAAGTCAACTTAGCATGTCTACACTATAAAATTAAGTAGACTTAAAGTGGACCTTGCCAAATCGACTTAGAGCACCCACACTGGATGCATAAGTTGACTTCTAGGGGCTAGGTGGACCTGGAACTGGTCCATGGTGGCAGGGGGGGGCACCCCTTCCAAAGTGCCAGGGGGCTCAGCATTTGCCCCATTGTACCCTGGTACAGTGGGAGCTGAGCAGCACAGGGGCAGGGTATAGGAGCGGGGTGGGCAGGGCTATATCCTGCCCTGTGGGTGGGCCTGCCAGGCTCTGGCTGTACCAGCCACCCTGGCAGGGAGGTCAGCGGGGGAGCCCTTTAAGTCAATTTAGGGCTAATCTGCGTCTACTTAATAAAGTCAACTTAGCCAGTAAAGTCGACTTTAAAGTAAGTTTAATAGTCGACTTAAAATTTCCTTAAATCAATTTAAGCTGCAGTTTAAGTCGACTTAAGGAAATTGTAGTGTAGACGCAGATTAAATTAAGTCAACTTAAACAGGCTTCAGTCGACTTAATTCACAAGTGTAGATGCACCTTATGGTATCTATGTTTTTATTTATTTTGAGGCAGGCATACCTGCACATTTTTAGATCAGCTCGAAAGCTAAAAATAGAATGCAGGTGTCCCAGTGCCCAACTCTGCCACTAGATAGCACACTTCCCCTCATCAGATCATACCATGCACCTATAGTTGGGTGTTGAACTGTATTATATTTAAGTCATCTCTTCACGTTTCTCCTTTTGAGCAGGTTGGTGCAATGTCTGCTGGTACGTGTTTGTAACTAGTCACTAACTGGTACGGCCATAGGCCCTTTATAAAACAAGTAAAGTCAAATTAATGACTTTATAGTACTGTTGTTCATATAATTAGGAATGTATTCCTTGTGCTCTAGTTCTGTTTCCTTTCTCTCAGTGGGCCACAGAGAGATTTCTTTCACGGTTTGCTTAGAGTATGATGAATTATTGAACTTTGCAGACAGTGTTCTCATATTTTGAAATAGGCTCTGGTGAATAGTGTGTTACTTGCTCCTTTCCTCTGGCATTTTTTTATGGCAGGTAAGAGAAGTACATGCTATCAGGCTGCTCAAGTCAAGTTATAATCTCACAATCAAATGTAAGCAATCAGGTGGCCCAGCTATTATCTATACCAGTGGTTTTCAAACTGTTTCTCTCAGGACCTAGCTGAAAAAATTATTTATGCCCACAACCCAGCAATGACACCTTTGAGCAATGTGTTCCAGTCGTTTGGTGGCGGCAGCAGGGGGTGCCACGACTCAGTACTGGGTCCCGACCCTAAGTTTGAAAACCACTAATCAAACCCTTTATGTTTGGGTATGTTTGTTAATGGGGATTCTGGATCATCTTATTACAAAGAAATTTACATCAGTTTTATAGCAGTATAATTCCAATGACTTCTGTTGAGTTACTCCTGATTTACAACTTTGTGAGTTCAGAATACTGCACTGAGAAGGGAAAGAGGGCTGGTTGTTTTTTTAAAAAGCACAAAAAACAGACACCCACACACCCCACAACTTGATGTACAAAGAACATACAAAGGTAAAATATCTTTATCGTTTCCCTTGGCAAACAAACTGGACCACTGACAGCAGATAATATAATAAGCATAGTATTTTTGGAAGCCAGAAAGAACATTGCTAACTTTCCAAGAAAGACATATTTCTAGTCTTTCTATTTAATTTGTGCTGTCAGTTTTAAAAACCATGGCACCCAGGAGGTTTCTATTACACAACTGCTCTCCAACATAATTCTTTCTTTAACTAGTAACATTTGGAAGTGTACACTAAGGTGTGTGTAACTGGTTGGGTTACATCAGCCCTCCCCACCCAGTGTCCAGAACTCTGCAAATGACTGCAAATCTAGCCTCACTGTAGCCCACCACTCCCTGGGCTTGCTCTAGGGCCCAACCATTCCTCAGTTTCTCTGGAGGTCATGCCTGTGCCCTAGATGTCCTCATGCCCTCCATAAAGCATGGAGCAGTCCCAACCATCCCTCTGTTTCTTCACCAATTCAGAATCCCAGAAGAGTAGGACTTGCAGTAGCAAGGAGGGAGGGGAGGGCAGGGCAGGGCAGGGCAGGGCAGGGAATCCATGTAGACAACACACCTCGAAGAACCACCATTGCTGTAAGGTAAATAACCATTCTTTTTTCTTTCCATGGTTGTGCGCATGGATTCCACCGTTGGTGACTTACAAGCAGTTTTCTATTTGTTTCGGGGTGGGTATTAGGAGTCCTATTCAAACAGCGACTGCAGAGCAGCCCCACCAAAATGGGCATCCAATCTGGAAGCTTTGAGCAAAGAACAGTGTCCTGTAAATGCATGGAACAAGCTCCACATCGCCGCTCCACAAATTTCAGAAATAGGAACATTCTTCAAAGAGGAAGCAGGGGCTACCTAAGCTCCACTGGAATAAGCTCTAAAGTGATGTAGTGCATCCAACTTGGTAATCACCCAACATAGCCTTACACTAACAAGGCCCATTTTGATAATCTGTGAGGAAATTGCCCATCCCCAAAGGCTACCAACAGTTTACACATGCTCCTGAATTATTTTCCTATTAAGATAGTCTGACGATGCCCTTACTACATAAAGTGTGTGATATGTTGCTTCTGCTGGACTTGAGCAAAGCTTGTGGAAGAAAAGTGGGAAAAGAATAAATTCATTCATATGGAACGTTGACACAGCTCTGGGTAGGAATGTGGATTGAGATCAGAGTTACCCTGCCCTTCTGAAGCACTGAATCAGGAGGACTTGCTCATGAGAAAGAGTCTCTCCCCTTTGAGCAAGACTTAGGGCTTGCCTACACGAGCACCGTATTCCGCATTAAAAATCATTACCGCGCGTTAACAAGCACACTGTACAGACGTGAAACGTTGTTGCTGCGCACTAAGCGCCTTGTTGCAGTGCATTCCAACAACCACTCCAGCGAGAGTGGTAACAGCTGTTGCGTATCCTCTGCTGCGCGTTTGTGCTCGTGTGTAAGCTTTCTGCACAATGAGCAGCCTCCGGAAATGTCCCATCATTCCCAAGTCGTCCTCTCTGGACTCCCCCCACCCTCTCTTTGGCAGTGACGAAACTGTCCCCGCCTACAGTTGACTCCCGGGATTTTCAAACATTTCGTCACTTTCATTTCCTGGTCTTTTCCTCATGGAGTGTATTGGAGTGCAGCAGTGTTCGCAGTTGCAATGGCGGCCCGTCGCGGAAGATGCGCACCCCTTTGTTCCCCAGCAGAGGTGCTTGACCTGATCAGCATCTGGGGAGAGTCCGCAGTGCAGGCGCAGCTTCGCGGCAGCAGACGAAATTATGACACATTTGGCATGATTTCTCGGGCAATGATGGAGAAAGGTTATGATAGAGACACATTGCAGTGCAGAACAAAGGTGAAGGAGCTAAGAATCAGCTATCAGAGAGCGAGGGAGGGAAACCGGCGATCGGGATCAGCACCTGCTACATGCAGGTACTATCAGGAGATCGGAGCCATCCTCAGTGGTGACCCCACAACAACTCCAAACACCACAGTGGACACATCTGTAACCACAGATGAAGTCAATGCCACAACGGAGTTGGATGAGGACCTTGAGGAGGTGGTGGGGGAGACGGAGGAAAACAGGGGGCAAAGCGAGGCAGCGTACAGCCAGGAGCTGTTCTGCACCCCCGCTGATACGTCCTCTCTAGAAGACATGAATTGCAGCATGTCCCTTGAGTCTGCTGAGGGGGGCTCTGGTAAGTTTCTGCTTTGTAATGCTAAAAGTCTATCTCACGTTAAAATATCACCATGTGTTGCAGGGGTGCTTGCTGTGTCTCCCAGCTGTGCAGGCTCCTTACTCCCCATCCATGAGGAGGGCATCAACACAAGCAGTGATTGTGAAGTAATCATCTGCCTTTAGGTCAGTAAATGATTCTTCGATGTACCTCCAGAGCCTAGTACTCAGGTTGGATGGGATGGCGTTTGTGCAGACGCTCCCAAAGAGGGACACTTTGCCCCGCCAGCTGCAAAGCACAGCCCTGGGAACCATGGCCGCAAACAGTGCTGCTGCATACGGTCCCGGGTGACTGGCGGCGGCATGTAGCAGATGAATTCTAGCGGCCAGGGGCACCCTGAGGAGAGCGATATCGGGTTCCATCTCTGTGGGCAACGCTGATTATTAGCCCCCAGTAAAGCTGTCTACTAGGACGTACCTTGTCCGCTTCACCAACAAATGGGCTGTTGACCGCACTGCACCTTCCAGAGTAATGTGCTACTGTAAGTGTTATTTTCTTGTCCTGGCTATGTGTAAACTGCAGATTGACAATTATTTCTTTCTTTAGAGCAGACCTTGAGAAGGCCGTTGTCTACCCCCGCTGCCCGAATGAGAAACATTCAGCAGCATTCACGAAGGAACAGGGAGGATATGTTTCAGGACATGTTGAAAGCAACACAGGAGTCCTTGAAAACAGCACAGGAATCCTCCTCTGCGACCAGAGCATTCAGAGCTGAATACCAGCAGATGTGGAAAACACAGACCGAGGAACTGATAAGCATGATGAAGGAGCAAACAGAACTGTTCAAGAGCATGGTCACTTTGCAGTCCCAGGCGATTAATGTTAGGGCTCCATTGCAGACACTGCAGCCGCGTCTGCCTCCCACCCCCCGTAGTCCCTATAAGAATTTCTATGAAGTGCACCCGTCCCACCATAGCATTCCAAAAAGTAGCTCCTCCCCCCCCTACTTTCTAGAGCCCCGCAGCTACACACACCTGTAACCCCAACCTTCAAAGTATGAATAAAAACAGAATACAATCATTTCATTAAGGCTTTATTTTTACACATGGCTACTTTCATAAGGTGCTGCAGATGCGTCCTATAAGAGAACTAGGGGAGGGCATGACTGAAATGCTCCCTGAGTGCCTCCCTTATGCGAGAATCTTCCCCTTTATCCCCCCTAATACTCCTAGTGGCTGGCTGTTTGTATGCCTCCTCGAGGCGCTGTGCCTCGGTTGCCCACACTGGGCAAAACTGTTCTCCCCGATTTTCACAAATATTATGGAGGACACAAGACGCAATCACAGCAGGGATGTTGTTCTCCGACAAGTCCAGCCGCCCATACAAACAGCGCCAGCGGCCTTTTAAACGGCCGAAGGCACACTCCACAGTCATTCTGCTGCGGCTCAATCTGTAATTGAACCGCTCCTTGCTTTGATCGAGGTTGCCAGTGTATGGCTTCATGAGCCATGGCATCAGTGGGTAGGCTGGGTCTCCGAGGATAACTGTGGGCATCTCCACATCCCCCACTGTAATTTTTCTATCAGGGAAAAAGGTACCCCCTTGCAGCTTCCAGTACAGACTGGAGTTCCTGAAAATGCGGGCATCATGCACCTTTCCCGACCACCCAGCATTGATGTCAGTGAAACGCCCTCTGTGATCCACGAGTGCTTGCAGCCCTTTCTGTTAATGTACTCGGTAGCGAGATGATCCGGTGCCAAAATAGGGATGTGTGTGCCATCTATGGCTCCCCCGCAGTTCGGGAATCCCATGGCATCAAAGCCATCCACAATCTCACTGACATTCCCTAACGTCACCATCCTCCGTAGCAGCACGCGATTGATGGCTGTGCAGACTTGTGTTAGGGCTACTCCGACGGTGGACCTCCCGACTCCAAACTGGTTTACGACGGACCGGTAGCAGTCAGGAGTCGCCATCTTCCAAAGAGCTATCGCTACACGCTTCTCCACAGTGAGGGCTGATCTCATGTTGGTGTCTTTACGTCGCAGGGCAGGGGCCAACTCTGAGCACAGTTCCAGAAATGTTGCTTTCCGCATTCGAAAGTTCTGTACTCACTGCTCGTCATCCCACAGCTGCATAACAATGCGATCCCACCACTCGCTGCTCATCTCTCGCGACCAGAAACGGCGTTGCACAATGTGCAGATGATTGGTGAAGGAGCTGAGCAACGCGGTGCTGTTGATCTGCAGGGCATCGATCAGCCCCTGCTCCTCTGTGTCATCCTCTGGCAGGGAGCTCATAACTTAATGAGCAACCATCCAAGATGTGTTCAGCATGTGGAGGGCGAGAGTGGAGACCAGAGCAGGATCCATGCTAACACAGATTTTGTTTCTATCCAATGGCGCGCTCCGTGCAAACAGTATTGAAAACAGGCGCGAGTTGCTATTGGCAACGCGGAAGACACTAGGGAAACGCACTGCACCATGGGAAACATCCAGTTTACCCATGGTGCTTTGTGCTCCTTTCCTTCATCCCATGATTCCAAGCGCCTACTCAGGGAAAATGGAACGCTGGGGTACGTGCCCAGAATTCAGTGTGCTAATGCGCATTACAGCGAGGAATCTTGCGACGTAACAAGGAGCGACGTGTGTACATGCTACAGCGCAATAAAATCCACGTGCTTCTTACAGCGCAGTTCAGAAGTTGCGCTCTAATTTGATCGTGTAGAATAAGCCTTAGGTAAGCAGGCTTGGCTGAGTCACGGCTACCAAAAAGGCAAGACACGTATCAGACCCATATACAAAATGTTCAGTAAAAGCTGATATGTTTGTGAGATTAAGAATTTTGTCATTGTGGAGAAGTACTGCAAGATTTCATCCATTTTTTTCTCATTTGCCATTATTTAAATTCAGTTTGCTTCAGTTGCACAAATTTCTCTGACATTTATCGAATTTTACTTCTCTCACATTTCAGGGTTTTGTATATTCTTCATCTATGTCTTGAAATCTGATAAACAATAATTGCAAAGAAGCACTAAATCAAAACAAAGGGATTTGTTTGATTTTTGATAGCGTAGGAGAAGAGCAGATGGTGTGTGGGAACAATTAGTTATTCTCTACCCATTATTACTTTACATTAATCTTTCTTTAGTGTTTATGAAGACTGCCAGATTGTTAGTCTGGAAAAATAAACTTCTGCCTTTCTGCACAGCACCGGTAGTGTCAGTGGAAGCACCTGTCTCAGTACTGACTTGCACCACAATCCTTCCATGAGTTCGTGTTGGCAAAGCCTGATACCCATGTGGGGCCTATTAACATCAGTGGGGCTGTGTGCATGGGTGCAGAAGTTTGCCTGCCTGGATCTCACTGTGGGAGTGGGGCCTTGGAGAGAGAACAGCTATTAGAGTTAAAAGAACAAGCCAGTATCTACACCCACTTCATCCTCACCCTTAGCTCCCAACAAGTTTGCCAGTGTACATCAACTGTTGCGGTAATATTTCTGACGGGAATGCTTTGTCTAGGAAGTGGGTCGGGATCATCAAAATAATTTTTCATAGGCCACTAAAGAGATTATAATGGCTTTTTGCTACTGTGTATGAACTGCTGATCTAGAGAGGAATAATGGCAAATGAGAAAAACGGAATGAAATCTTGCACTACTTTTCCACAATGAAAAAAATTCTTACAATCCTCCCAACTTTTACTGAACATTTTCCATAAGGGTCTTATACATGCCCCATGCCCCCAGGGATATTAACAGGGATAAGAAGCTAATCAACAATCAATAGATACTATTAGCATGTTGCTGATGTGAGTAGTATGTGTTATAGATAGCTATAAGCACATCAGCAGAAGCCATTATAAGCCATGTCTATAAACAACCTACTGAACTTTAACAATTGATAAACCCTTTATTAAAACAACTGTTAACCATTTATTAAATGTTTATAAACTACCTATAAGTGAACTTTAATAAAGTGACTGAAAACTCAATTATATTCACTTTCAACACTACTGCTTGCTGTTTCATGTATTTCTGGTGTTTCTCTGCCTCCATTTTGTACCAGACTTGAGCAGTTAGTCCCTTCTTTTTCACAACTCATTGCCACTCCTAGGATAAAAAATCCCTTGTCCCAAGGCCATTCCAAACATACATAAATAATAGTTAACAATCCTTCCCCTCCCAACAGTATTTCCTGGACCATGGTAAAAAATAAAAGTAGACTCCTCTAGGAATCCAACCTATCAGCCTGTTGAGCTAATTTACAGTGGCAGTGAATACTCCAGATTAACCTAAAATAGATTGTTCTGAGCCTGTTAGGTGCACTATTCACCTACTTTTATCAGGGTCTTATTAGCATCAGGATTTTGGAACACGGTAACTCACTATATGGTGTGGGAATCTTCAAGCAGTCCTCATGAAGGAAGTTTAAATCTATTAAAGTTGTTCTCAACTTGGAGACCTTGGACCACTGGGTTTGTCAGAAGGCATGCCTGCCATCTAGCCCCCTGCAGGCCACATATGGCACTCTGTGCCTCAATTTTCTCCTCAGGGTTTTCAGCCTCTCTGAAGGAGAGCCCTCAGCCAGGTCCTTTTCAGAGATCAATCCCCTCCTAGGATAACAAAAATCTAAACAAACCAGAAAGTTCTTTTATCCTGCTTGGGCTCCTCTTTAGCTCTTGCTGGGCTCCATCTAAGTCTCTCCAGTCTGAGAGAGTCCCATTCTCAGATTACATCTCTGGAGTCTCCTCACAGCTCAAAGACAGAGCCTTGATTCCCAGCCTGCTTCCCTAGAGTTCCCTTCTTTTGCCAACAGAGTCCTGTGGCACTTTTAAAGACAAACAGATGTATTTATCGCATGAGCTTTCATGGGAGAAATATCCCACTTCGTCAGATGTTTCTATCTTCAAAATCTTTAAAAGTGCCACAGGACTCTGTTTGTTTCTCTGCAATAAACTAACACAGCTAGCCCTTTGGATCTTCTTTTGCCAGGCATTGTCTCAAGGCTTTCCAGAGGAACCCTAATTGTTCCCTGAGGGTCTTCTCTCTAACTGCATTCTCTTCCATTTTTGAGGTCTAGATGTTTTTCAGATTGTCACCTGGCTCCAATTAGTCTTTCCCCCTTGGACTGCAAGGCAGCTAATTATGGCACAATCAGGAATCAATGAACAGGGCTGACTAGCTTGATGCCTCCTGTGTTTTAAAGTGATAGACCGCCCTACTTCAGTGTTCCACGATGCACTAGCTGATGGACTGTGGAAAGCTAGCAAGTCACATGGATCTGGCTTTTCCTACTTATTCCCAGCTGCTAAAGTGCATTAAAAAGACAAATACTTTCCTATTATCGCTCTTCCGTGTAAATGAATGTTTTGAGGTACCTCAGAAATGTTATTCCATGCCAGATACAAGAAGGTGGACCACATAATCTCTATTAGGAGGGGACATGATACATGAGATAACCAGTGCTTTAGAATATAGATCACATTATGAATGAAGTCAAAGACCCCTGTGTTTTGAGGTCCTGTTTGCTAAAAGACCATAAGATTAAAACATCTGGGCATCCTTTCTTTGATATTAGTCACCTCTAGCTAATATATAGGCTAACATCATGGCCAGCACTGTCCATTCTAATTCTGATATCAGGATTAGCTCTGACTTGTGTGTCCTCTGCAGTGAAAGAAGGGGATTAGCTCTTTGGGAATTGTGACCTTTAAATTTAGATTCTGAATTATGTCTGTTGGTCAGAGATTAGGAAAATATGTAATGGCTTCTGCGGGGCCTGAACCTAAGTACATCCTCAGGAGTTCAATCAGAACTCTGGTATTACTGGGCTGTCTAATAAAAAAAATTAATTTATGGAGCAATTTTCATTGTTTCGGTCTCTTGCAAGATGCTTTCTTTCTTCTGTTGTATTTGTCAGACTATCTATGTGTTGGATGTGTAGGAAAATTTCAGATGATTTCTCATTGTTTGTTGGGAATACATGCAGAAGGGATTTGGGTTCAAGTTTAGATTGAATCCATAAATCATGTGTCTAGAAGTTTCATCTCAAACCAAAGTAGACAGAAAAACTCCATCATTTAATGGATGCATGTGACAGACTCATCTTAGAAGAGCATAACAGACTTGAGTATAAAAATTAAAAAATGTATGATGTGTTGTCCTTCTGATTTAATACATCATGGAAGCCTATGCTGATGGTTCTCAATGACTAAAGGTTTGTGCATTGAAGTGGCTTAGAAAGCATCCAAAAAGATTACAGGGGTAACAGAGGTGTAGTGTTTTATCATGGTTAGAAACTGGAGTGAACTTAACTAATTAGGGGAGACCCCCCATCAAGTACTTGAAATAGCTCTGTGCATCCTGCATTTTACTTAATTGAAAGCTCAGAACAGGGCCTCAAGGCTTATGGGTTGAATAGCAGTCAAACAGGAGCTTTCCTTGTACCAAGCCACTAGGGCCATGTCTACACTTGTTAAATTAAGTCAACTTTGTTAAGTCGACTTAACAAGGTTAACTTTAACGGAGCATCTACACTTAAAGTTGACTTAGGTCAACCTTGTTAAGTCGACTTAACAGAGGCTGTAGTGTAGACATACCTGTCTACACTGGCTTTAAGATGACTTAAGTCAACTTAATAAGGTCAACTTATGCCTTAAGTTGACCTTCAGAGCTGGTGTTATTAAGTCGACTTAACGAAGTGCTTAAGTCGACTTAACAAGTGCCCAGTGTGAACGCAGAGTTCTGTAGGTCGACTTAAGTGTCCTTAGGTCAACTTAAGGCATCAATATAGACACACTCTAAGAGCTGTGCTAAGCTTATTTCCACTAGGAACCAATCTTTGCTCTTCTAAAAAGAGTTTGTTTAATATGTTATCCATTATAGTTGATTAACATGCCAATAGAACACTTGTTTACACTTTGTCCATGAACAAAACAGCTCCATACTCATCCATTTGGTGGGAACCAATAAGAGCTATACCCAATAGGACACATTCCGCTAATTAACATTTAAAAGAGGATTAAAAACATCTAGTTAAATTATAAGAACCAAGTAAACAAGGAAAATATTTGGAACTGAAGATAAAGAAACTGGGGGAAACTGTGAGAAGATGAGCCAGCTATTTTGTTCTCTCCTGTCATCCTAAAGGGAACTCTTGATACCTATGAAGAAAAGAGATTGCAAAACATGAAAGGCAGAAGAAATTACAACAATGAACTTCTATGGCATATAAAAGAAATAAATGGGAGGATGGGAATATTTCTAACTATTTTCTTATAGCTAAGTAAAGCAAAATGACTCCACTAAGGTGAGAGATTATTGAAGCCACCCTCATTTTCAGTTGATTTTCCAAAATATCATTTCTTTAGAGAACAAAATGAGGAGACTGGATGGTTCAGGGGGTTGATACCAGGATCCAGAGCCTTTGGCTCTGGGTTACTGATTGGAATTTGACTCAGTGACTGAAAGGCACTATCATCTAATACTGTTTGGTGATCTACATGAGGTGAGCTACTGGTCTTAATACAGTTAGGGTAAAAATTTCAAGAGCACCAAAATGATTTAGGAGACTAAATCACTCAGATGCTTTGGAAAATTGTGCCCTCAGTCTTGCACTTTATTTGATAAAGGTATCCTAGAATGAAGTTTCACCTACACCAAGCACTGCCCACACTGATAATCAAATCCCTTCCAAGCATTTCAAACTAGTCATCCAAAAAGAACTGAGCTTTTTGGAAAACCTTAGCCCAGGCAGGCTTTTTTGTGTGTGTGTTGTTTTTTTTTTTTTAATTGCCAGTGTAACCCATATGCCTCTCTTTGAGAGATCTACTGAGGGTGGGTTACTGTTGCTGGGCAGATTAGCTGCCCACCACTAAAAACTTCTAGAAGCAAGGAGTGGTATCATTTTTGAGCATGCTCCACAGGGTGCCCTGCTGGTATGATGTGTTGTGGTCAGTTGGATCACATGAGAGCAGCAGTCTGTGCAGACAACAGGCTAGCGCTGCTTTGGGAAGAGACCATGTGCTCAGTTTTCAGGAGAGAAGCTGAGCCAGGAGTGAACAAGATGTTTTCTCCCTCTAATGGAGTCATCTGCAACAGATTTTGCAGACATGCATATGGCACTGAGGGCTGGTTGCAAAGGAGACTGCATGGAATGCTACAGAAGATTCCTACAAAGAAACAAGAAGAAGACAGCTATTTCTTGCCACTCAGACCTCTACAATGGAAGAAAGACTAGCTGAGAGTTGGGTGAACTCCACCTGGACTTTGGGACTCTTGGGTATCTTTCATGTGGGGATTTCTTTAGGGATTGTTCTTGGTTAATTGTATTTTGTTTTCTTAGGATAAGGTTTATTTAGTTAGTAGTTAATTAAGTTCATTGTTATGTTTGTGTAACCCATATGCCTGAAAAGGCTATCTCTGAGAGACCTGCTGGGGGTGGGTTGCTGTTGTTGGGCAGATTAGTGACCCACAACTGGAAACTTCCAGAAGCAGGGAGTGGTAGCAATTTGAGGATGCTCCACAGTGTACCCTGCTGGTGTGATGGGATGTTGTCAGTCAGATGACTGGAGAGCAGCAGCCTGAGCAGATAGCAGGCAGGAGCTGCCTTGAGGGAGACCATGTGCTCAGTGTTCTGGAGAGGAGCTGAGCCAGGAGTGAACAAGATGTTTTCTCCATGTAAAGGAGTCATTTGCAACAGACCTTGCAGACATGCATATGGGACTGAGGGCTGGTTGCAGAGGAGAAGAGAAAGCCTGCATGGAATGCTACAGAGGATCCCAGCAAAGAAAGAAGAGGACAGCTATTTCTTGCCACTCAAGCTTCCACACTGGAACAGAGACTGTAGCTGAGAGTTGGGTGAACTCCACACAGACTTTAGGACTCTTGGGTATCTTTCATGCAAGGGATTGTTCTTGGTTAATTGTAGTTTGTTTTCTTAGGATAAGGTTCATTTAGTTAGTAGTTAATAAAGTTCATTGTTATGTTTGTTTTAGTAGTATTTTAATGTGGGAGGGTAACTCTGAGCAATCTTTGTTGTGAGTCCCATACAGACTGGATCCTGGGTCTCCAGCTGCTTCCTCCATAGGTATTGGGGTTTATTTCTGTGAGGCACTGGAGAAGGGCAATTGAATTAATTTTAGCCCACCCGAAGGTTACACCAGGAAAGGGTGTTGCAGTAGCTAGTACACCAGCCTGTGACTTGAGAGACCAGGATTCAATTCGGAGTGCTGTCAGACGTCTTGTGTGATCTTGGGTCCTCTCTCTGGGTTCCAGCTGTCCCTCTGTGAAATGGAGATGATAGCACTGCCCTACCTCACGGGGGAATTGTGAAGAAAAATATATGAAAAATCATGAAGTGTACAGATACTACAGTAATGAAGTAAATAGCTACAAGATTATTTTTTAAAAAAATCTTCAAGCATTCAGGAACTTGCACCAGAGTTTAAAAATCCTCCAAGGATTGAATCCCTCTCCCAAACCGTTCTCCTGCCTCCTGCTCCATGTATTAGGCTTCCTCTTAGTTATCCCTTTTTTTCATTGTCTTGCTATAGATCTACTGGGAAACATACCATAGAGCTCATTGAATTCAATTGAATGCAACTTAAATGGACAAATAAGAGCTGATTGGCATTTAGAGAAGTTGCCCTTTGATGAGAAACCTGTGAACATGACTGAAGCAACTGCCTTATTGAACATTTTAAGAGGGATATTCCAAATAATAATGTAAAAAAGAAAAAAACCAGAGAAAAGCAGTAGGCTATGGTCCTTTTTCTTACTCTATGTCCAATGGTCCTTTTTCTTACCCTATGTCTGTTTCTTTGTATTCAATGCTTCTGCATTAATTTACTTAAATGTTTACCTGGAAAAAAAATCAAAGGTTATGCTATTAACAACAAATTAATTTAAACATTTCAGCAAACAAACAAACAAACAAGTAAGTAAATAAGCAAACTTGGCTTTATCAGTCTCTTCAGTTCCTCCTTTCAGCAGCTCCTATTTGCCTGGTTTATCCTTGTCTCTTGCACAAAGGTCATTTGACAGCAGCATATTTAGAAATGTTTTAAAGCACCTTCAGGAATAAATAATTTTGCTATTATTGCTTTGCATTTTCTAGTTTGCATGGTATAGACAGTATTTGAAAGGGGTTTTTTCAGAACAACTATTTGAAAAAAGTGACAGTCATGTAAAAAAAAGCATTTAATATTTAGAGACTGTAAACCTGAAGTCAAAAAATAGCTGACATGTCTTGTTTTCATCTCTACATAAGTGGGTGGATCAGTAGACTGAGCTGCCAGTAGATTCTACAAACAACTCCAATTAATTTCATTCTCAGGATTACTGTAAACCTAAAGAATGAAAAATGGAGATGCACAAGGATAAAACAAGTGAGGGAAATTTTATGTTCTCAATTAATGGGGCAAGATTTTCAGGGTGCATTTTTAATGGTCTGACCCTTTTCCTCACAAGTAATTGGCAAGTCTGCCATTGGCTTCTGTGGTACAGGATCCCAGTTTCCTAAGTGGGAAATTATGGTTAAAATCATGTCTAAAATAGAACTTGTGAGTGAAGTAGTAAGTATGGGGACGGCTGTGCACCAAGTCTAGAATACTTAAAAATTTGCCTCGTTTCCCATTTTCCTCAGCTGCAAGCACCAGCCACTCATTAAAACAATGTGCCTTTGAATAATTCAAAAATTGTTAAACGAAACAATCAGCTGGCAAGTTTAAGAAGGTCATGGGGATCCCTAACTTTACTGAGATTGCAATGGGTACTTAAAGAGGTGGTTATACGACATCCTCTTCTGCTTAATAAATGCAGCAATATCTGTTGTTGGTCTGAGACGTATAGTGTTCATCAGTTGTTGGCAGCATGTGTCCTCATGTATGTGCTGTTTCATAGACTCAGACTCTAAGGTCAGAAGGGACCAGTATGATCATCTAGTCTGACCTGCTGCACAATGCAGGCCACAAAACCTCACCCACCCCTTTCTACAATAAGCCTCTAACCTATGACTGAGTTATTAAAATCCTCAAATCATGAATTAAAGACAGAGACAGAGAATCCCAGCTCTCCCCTGGTAACTAAGACGGCACTCATGATTGAAAGAATTGACATGACCATGGATTCGTTGAGCAACAGAGGCAGCTGGCCAGGTTTATTGTACTGTAGCACAATGCTAAGTGAGTTATATCTTACAAGTGCACTTAAAATGAGCAAAATAAAAAAAAGGAGTCCTGTGACCCTTTTCAAGACTAACAAAAAATGCCACAGGACTCCTTGTTTGTTTTGCTGGCCTAGACTAACACAGCTAGCCCTCCGGAACTTAAAATATGAGTTTTCTCTATCTATGCAATAGATTCAGCTCTGTTAACAGCAGAACTTTCTACTATCCCCAATGCTGGACAAAATTGCTCTCTCTGGCTATGTCTACACTTGTTAATTTAAGTCAACTTAGCTAAGTCGACTTAAAGTCAACTTTAAGTCAACTTAGCATGTCTACACTCAAATTAAGTCGACTTAAAGGGGACCCTGCCAAATCGACAGAGCGTCCACGCTGGATGCCTAAGTCGACTTGTAGGGGCTAGGTGGACCTGGGACTGGTCCATGGTGGCACCCCTTGCCAAGTGCCAGAGAGCTCAGCATTTGCCCTATTGTACCTGGGTACAATGGTGGCTGAACAGGACAGGGACACTGGCAGGGCATAAGAGCGGGGTGGGCAGGGCTCTGGGGGGGACACACCAGGCTCTACCTGTGCCAGCCACCCTGGCAGGGAGGGCAGTGGGGGAGCCCTGAAGCCCTTTAAATCAACTTTAAATTGATTTAAGGCTAATCCACGTCTACACTGGCTAAGTCAACTTAATCGCTAGTTCGAATTACAACAAGGTGTTATTAGTTCAGACTAACTGTTCCTTAATTCGACTTAAGGAGCAACTTATGTCGACTTAAGGAAAATGTAGTGTGGACGCAGATTAAATTAAATCGACTTAAGCAAGCCTAAGTCGACAATTTACAAGTGTAGACGCAGCCCTTAATTGGCATTGTAACAGACGTAGCCATTCTTTCAACTGAGGCCTCTTGTTTTAGCCAGTTCCGCTATATCTCAGGCCTCATTCCTGGCCTGTTATGCTAGGCCTCTTGCTTCAGGCTCTTTCTTTCCAGCACTTACTACAAGATGCAGCTCTTACATAGTGTTTGCCTCCAGTACATCTGCAGGCATTTTATATAGGAGGTAAGTTATCCCTGTTTCAGAGGTGGTGAAACTGGGGAAGACGGGGAGGAGACTTGCCCAAGAGCAGCCATTGGTAGAGCTGAGAATAGAGCCCCAGTTTCTGAGTCCCTGTCCACTGTGCAAACATTTCTCATTTACTAATCTCATCATTTATTTTATAGTTGGAGAAACTGAGGGTTGAAAGGAGTTGCCCAGGTCTCACTTTAATACACACTTGGTCCCAGGTCTTACATACTGAATCCCCACTAGTCCTCACTTTTGTTTTTGGGGGTTAGGGGGGTTCCTTTGGGGGTTTTTTTGTTTTGTTTTCTGACCTCAAAAGCCAGTTGTTTGCACTACTGAAAACCAATTAGTGAAAACATATTTGTGTTCATAGCAAACTTGGTAAACTCAGCTCAGATACATATTTTTGAAAATGTTGCCTATTTTTTCATTTTTGAATAGCTTCATTCACATACATTATGCATCACACTCCATTAGTTTTCTATTCTTGTGCCCAGCTATTTAGAGGGTGGTATTTAGACAGACATTAGACAGATTAATAGCAGTCTAATTTGATAGTAGCGTTCAACTACCTGGAGAGGGGGTTCAGAGAGAATAGAGCTAGGCTGTTCTCAGGGTTGCAGATGTCAGAACTAGAAGCAATGGTCTCATGTTATAGTGTGATAGGATATTAGGAAAGCTTTTTCACTAGGAGGGTGGTGAAGCACTGGAATGGGCTACCTAGCGAGGTGGTAGAGTCTCCATCCCCAGAGGTTTTTAAGGCCCTGCTTGACAAAGCCCTGGCTGGGATGATTTAGCTGTTGTTAACCCTGCTTTGAGAAGCGGGTTAGACTAGATGACCTTCTGAAGTCCCTTCAAATCCTAATATTCTAGGACTGCAAGTACAGATTTGAGATGCAAATCTCTGATTAGTTTAGCCTTCAGCATCTTTGGCACAGTTATTTGCTATTTGACAGATTTGGGTTTTATATATTCTTTTCCATTTGGATAACTGAGCTATCTTATGACTTGACCCATCTCCATACATCAAGATCTAACATTTAGTTTTGGATTTCAAATCCAAATTTCAGAGGTCTTCAGATGCTTCATCTCAGCTTGGCTTTTCATAAGGTGCATTTGGAATATTCAGATTTGAATTGTGCCTCAGCTTCTGAGGACTACACAGACAGATTTGTGAGCAATTGGGTAATAGGGCAAGGTTCATTTCCAGCCCTACACAAAACTACTTTCAAGACATGGGGCAGCTTCTTCCTCCTGTTACACTTATGTAGATCTGTAGTGAGCCCATAGAAATAAATGCAGTTACTCTGCATCCTGAGGTGTGCCCAGCCCATTTGCACAGTGACACAAGGAAAACAAACAAGCTCATCTTTCTGTGTTCTGAAGGTTTGCTCACTTCCTGGATACTAAGATACAATGCATTTAGTCATTAATAAGAGTTTCTTGCCATATTATCCAATGTCAGCAGAACCAGAAAGGCTTTTATGTTAAAATTGATGGTTTTCTGATGTCCCTGAAAGTGACTAACTGTATTAAAGTTCCTGCTGTGGCACTTGCTGAGAATGAAATGCATTGTAAAGAAAAAACCTCTCTCTGGATAACTGTGAAGTAGTCTGGAATATAAGAAACATTGTGTGTGTTTGAAATGTTTCAGTTTACAGGGAAAATGCAGCTGGAGAGCCTTTCTTGGCGTTTCCCTTTTTTTTGCAGCTGTCCTCTTGTCCCCACTTACAACCAGGGCAGAGACATCTCCCTGAATTACAGTTTTGACAGGAGACACAGCTGCTCTTGCAACAAAGCTGAAGCAGCTTTTGAACTTGGCATGTGTTGAAGTGGGTCTCTTATTCCAAAGTGCTGTTTGAACTGCCTTCAAATATTGTAGCAGAAATGTTGTGAATGTGGTTTCAAATTGCTTCTGCTAATGCACATTAAACATGGGTTGCAGGGGTGATGATACTCAACCATGCTATAAGCATTTAAGAAATCTGTATTCTTGACTCAAGTCTAGTCTTCAATACCAGCAGCTATATCACTGCTGTCAGATCAACTTTCCTGGTCTACTGATAGGGTCTGTGAAGACCCACTAAATTGATCAGGAAGCCAATCACTGAATACCACCTCAGCAACTGGAGTAGCACAGAGTTGAAGGCAGGCCACTCCCTTCAACTCAGTGCAGTGGATGTGCTGGGCATAGAGCAGTCAAACTGAGAGACATCTTACTTAAAATAACTTGTGTATCTCTGTTCGACTGCTGCTGAAAATGACAGGCAATGCAGACCTGCCCTCAGTGGCTGCCCTAGAACGCTAGCTAAGCTGGTTATTTTGTCAAGAACATGAATGTGCAAATGGTTTTTAAACATCTGTGAATACATCAACCAGGCACGCCGCATTTAAAGCGCAACAGCAGGAACCATTTTAAAGCTGTTTGGATGCTTTTCTGCTAACATGGTAAAAATTATGCCAGTATAGACAGAATCTAAGCTGCTGTAAAAAGGGAAAGTGAGACAATATTGGAACAGGATTTCCAGTTTCTGCATTGTGGTACTCTGTGCTGCTTTAAGGCTGATTTTGGGGCTGGTACTGGACCACAATTCAATATCTCATTTAAATATATGCTTAGATTCCAGCAATGGACACCCACACAGATTCACTACATATTTATACACAAAGTTTCAAATTCCAGATTTGAGATTGCAAGTCTTAGACACCTTAGTAGGAATAAAAAAATATTAGGATTGCCTTGCAAGGTATTAGAATGGGGTCCTCTGGCTTCCCTTTTTCCCCTCACGAAAGTGCACTAGAGCAGATACCTCTGGCAGTGAACCAATACACAAAGAGGAGTAAATCCCTAGCACATCTGTCAGTTTGTAATGCTAAACATCGGGGATAAAATTCCTTCCTTAGCCTTGCAATAATCAGCATGTATCCTGAAGTACAAGATGTCATTAACCATACTATCTTAGTATGCATGGTTACAAATGCTGTTATTGGTCATAAAATTATCCAACTCCTTTTTAAAATAGTGAAGAGGATAGATCAACTGATGCAAAGTGGTCTGGATCACCTGGGAGTCTGGGCACAAGATAACAGGATTTTTAATACAGCCAAATGTAATGTCATACACCTAGGAAAAGAGAATGCAGGCCATGCTCACAGGATGGGGGACTATATCATGAGATGCAGTAACTCTGAAAAAAAATGGGGGTCTTGGTCAATGATCAGCTAAATATGATTTCCAAGTACAATGCTGTAGCCAAAAGGCTAATGTGATCTTTGAATATATAGTCAAGGGATTCTCAAGTCAAAGCAAGGAAGTTATTGTTATCTCTGTATCTGGGTCCAGTACAACCCCTATTGGAGTACTGTGTCCAGTTTTGGTGTCTGCAGTTCAACAAGGATGATGATAATTGGAGATGGTTCAGAGAAGAGCCACAAGAATGATGAAAGGATTGCAATATGCCTTATAGTGATTGACTAAAGTAGCTCAATCTTTTTTGTTTTACAAAAGAAAAAAGTAACTTAATCATACAGCAACTAAAGTTCAAGAACACATTCTACATATATATTAGAAGCAAAAGGAAGTCCAAGGACAGGGTAGGTCCATTACTCAATAATGGGAAAAAACAGTAACAGAAAATGTGGACATGGCAGAAATGATAAATTTTTGTTCCATTTTTCACCAAAAAAAGTTTATAGAATTGGACATCTAACTTAATGAATTCTGGTGAAAATGGAGGTAGGATCAGAGACCAAAATAGGGAAAGAGCAGATTAAAAATTACTTAGACAAGTTAGATGTCTTCAAGTCAACAGGGTCTGATGAAATGCATCCTAGAATACCCAAGCAGTTAACTGAGGAAATATCTGAGCCATTAGCAATTATCTTTGAAAAGTCACAGAAGAAGGGAGAGAGTCCAGAGGCCTGAAAAAGGACAATATTGTGTTAATCTATAAAAAGGGGAATAAGGACAACCTGGGGAAATGACAGAGCAGTCAGCGTAACTTCAGTACTTAGAAAAATAATGGAGTAATCAATCTGCAAACACCTAGAACATAAGATTGTAACTGTCAGCATATGTCAAGAATAAGTCATGTCAACTTTCTTTGACAGGGTGACAAGTCTTGTGGGGGGAAGAGGGAGTAGATGGGGTATACTGTGACTTTAGTAAGGCTTTTGATATTGTCTCAGACGACTTTCTCATAAACCAATCAGGAAAATAAAACCCCGGTGGAGCCAATATAAGGTGGGTTCATAACTGATTGAAAACCATTCCCAGAGAGGTTACCAGTGGTTCACAGTTAAGCTGAAAGGTCATGTTGAGTGGAGTCGTGCAAGGATCAGTTCTGGGCTCTGTTCTGTTCAATATTTTCATCAATGATTTAGACAATGGCATACAGAATACACCTATACTGTTTTTGTACACCATCAAGCTGAGGCGTTACAAGTGCTCTGGGGGATAGGATTAAAATTCAAAATGATCTGTACAAACGGTCTGAAGTAAATAGAATTAAATTTAATAAGGACAAATGCAAAGTACTCCATTTAGGAAGAAGTATGCACATACACATAATGGGAAATGACTGGCTAAGGAGCAGTATTGTGGAAAGGGATATGAGAGTCATAGTGAATCCTAAGCTAAATATGAGTCAGCAGTGTAACACTTGCAAAAAAAGCAAATATTCTAGAATAGATTAGCAGAAGTGTAAGCAAGACACAAAAAGTAAATTTTCCACTCTAATCACGCCTCAGCTGGAATACTGGATCCAATTTTGGGGACTACATTTCAGATATGGACAAACTAGAGATAATCCAGAGAAGGGCAATAAAAATTATTTTTCCTTCAGGAGAAAAGAAGACAGGAGAAAACCCAGGAATTCTATAGCAAATTTGATCAAACGTGCATTTTTCTAATTTAGTACAGAGGCCATGTTGGTGTAGTACTTTTACAACTGTTCTGCTCTGGGTTATCAGAAAAAGCAAGTATATCATCAAGAAAGATTACAATATATTGGTCTAGTGTATCCCACATTGAGGAAACGTTGGAAAGTAGCTAGGGCAGTGGTTTTCAGCTGGTGTGCCATGGGACACTGGTGTGCCATGAGAACTCTCCCAGTGTGCCGTGAAATTTTGTACAAAAATAATGAAAAATCATAGAATCTTAGGATTGGAAAGGACCTCATGAGGTCATCTAGTCCAACTTCCTGCTAAAAATAGGACCACTCCCACTAAATCATCCCAGCCAGGGCTTTGTCTAACTGGACCTTAAATGTTTCCAAAGATGGAGATTCCACAACCTCCCTAGGTAACCCATTCCAATGGGTCACCACCCTCCTAGGAAGAAAGTTTTTCTTAATATCCAACCTCACCCTCTCCAGCTGCAACTACTACTGAGAACAGCCTAGTTCCTTCAGTCTCTCCGAGTAAGTTATGTGCCTCAGCCCCCTAATTATTTTCATTGCCTTCCACTGGACTCCTTCTAATTTGTCCACATCCTTTCTATAGTGGGGAGCCCAAAACTGGACACAGTATTCCAGATTCGGCCTCCCCAGTGCCGAATAAAGGGGAATAATCACATCCCTCGATCTGCTGGTAATGCTCCTACTGATGCAGCCTAATATGCCATTGGCCTTTTTGGCAACAAGAGCACACTGTGGCTCATATCCAACAACCCATGAATTAGAGGCAGCAGGTATCAATTCTTGTTTGTATTTTGAATCAAAGCTCAGTAATCTACACAGAGCTGGTGCCCACCATCTCTCTTCTTATCAAAAAAACCCCCAATCATCCAACCAGAGTTGATTTATGAATAAACCCTTTAGCTAGGTTTTCTTGGAGGGGTCATAAGGCTGCCAGTTTGACTTCATCGAAAAACAACCGGCATTCCCCAATGCAAATCTACTGAGCTATAGAGCTGGTTCAAGGGAAGGATATCTGCCTTTTACTTTTTTCCCTCCAAACATACCAGTGATCTCTTGGTATTTACAGGAGAATTCTGTGATAGGCCCTGAATGTTACATGCCTAGGAAGCCATGCTTGAGTGAGATCCTTTTATGCAGAAGGTTGGCTCAACATCAATAGATCAGCAGCACAATCACTGGTAACATTCCCAAGGGAAACTGGTTTCCTTTCTTCACCAGCAGATTGGCCGTTCATAATCTTCCTATCAGGAAATTCCAAGGATCAGCCAAAAGTGTAGAGAGTGCATTGCCCCAGAATGCAATATTACTAGTGCTCCCAGACAACAACTTCCATGGGACTATGTTTTCAAATACAGGTCCTGAGAACAAGGATGAGCCATCAATAGTCTCAGTGGCTTTAGACTGTAAGATTTTGCAGGATACTGGCCACTTCAATATCTATAAAATTGTTGGTTGTCCCTGAATCAATCAGGACCTGCTATATTAGGATCTGTCAGGCCTCTTGCAAGTATACAACTGGATCAATACTTGCAGGTGAGAGACCTTCCTGCAGATTTGGGTGCATGTAGTGGTTAGAGCCAAAGTTCAAAACTCAAGGGCTTCTTTTGACTTGAGGCCCAGGCCACTCTCCATTACTAAACCTGGCCAGCTCACTGTCCAAATTCTTTGGTGTTCCCACAGGACAGGTTAATATAGAATGACTAGATCAACCAGAATAAAAACACAAAAGTTGTATTTTTTTTCAACTCCATTTTTTTTTTTTTTTTTTTTTGTGGGGGAAGTGAGCTGCTGACAGGCTATGTCTATTCATGCCTACTTGGCTAGACTGCCCACACCCCAGTTCCTGACATGTTCAAAGAATGTGATCCAGCAAAGGTTGGCTTGACAAAGCCCTAGCTGGGATGATTTAGTTGGGGTTGATCCTCCTTTGAGCAGGGGGTTGAACTAGATGACCTCCTGAGATCCCTTCCAAACCCAATCTTCTATGAGTCTATGATTTTATGATTCCAGTATAAGCTTTCGAACCTTAAAAAGACTACCATTTATTCAGAGGATGGTGCATCGGACATCAGAAGATTCAGCTTTGCAGGTAAAATGGGTGCAATCATAGAATCAGTGTTGGAAAGTACCTCAAGGATCAAGTCACATTAATACTGAGCGGTCTAGTCCTCGAATTGTCCTCAGCAAGAACTAATGTGTAGAATCTTTTTTTAAAACAATATAGTACAAGCAGAGAATGGGAGCATGTAGGGTGCAGGCATGGACTGCAGACACTGCTAAGAAAAAAATGTCAGCTCTAGAATGCACAAATGCATGCTCAGTCTGATGTGGAACACTATGACAGGGTGGATGTACCCCTTACTAGCCAAGAAAGGATTAACCACAGACTATGGACAGTGGAAGTCCAGCCCCCTAGGCCTATTCCAACTGTTGCTTCAGTATACAACTGAGTAGCCCAGATCATTCCAAGCTGACTACCAAATGAGGAAGGATGCATGGTGGAGGCTCCAGGCCATGAACCACTACACCCAGTGAGAGACCAGGAGAACCTGACAAGATCCCCAGTGTATATGGACCTCCAATTGGAGTCAGAATCTCAGGGAAATAACTGTGCTGAGGAACCAGGAGGTGCTGACAACCTGTGGACCATCGTGCCAGGAAACAGGTAGCAAGTGACCCAGGGAGTGGGGAAAATAGCTGTGACCCCAGGTAAGAGTCAGTGTGTTGCAGTCAGATTCCCAGTGACTTGGTGGCAAGCAACCTTGCCATGGCCAGGGTCCTGGGCTGGGATCTGGTGCAGCAGGGAGGGCCCAGATGACCCTACCCCAGCCCTCACCCCTTCTTGTGGTGGCTCACTTACTCTGGCTGTTGGGCTACACAGCGCTGATCTACAGGACAGCCATTCTGACTCTGGCCATTGAGCCACACAGCCCTGACTTGCCTGCTAGGCCATACTGTCTGGGTCCAAGGACACCTGAGTAAGCTCCAAGCATGAGGCCACCATACACCCCAACCTGCCCCGAGGATGGATGGGGTGGACAAACCCTACAAAAAGTACCAATAGGGACAATAACTCAAAGAAAAGAAAGTTAAGAGGTGACTTGATCATAGTCAACTAGTACTTACATAGCAAACAGAAATTTGATGATAGACGGCTCTTCGATCTAGCAGACAAAGGTATAACAAGATCTAGTTGTTGGAAATTGAAGCTAGACAAATCCAGACTGGAAATACATTAACAGTGAGGTTAATTAACCACTGGAACAATTTACCAAGGATTGTGGTCGGTACTCTACCACTGACAATTTTTAAATCAAAATTGGATTTTTTTAAAAAAAGATATTCTCTGGAATTATCTTGGAGAAATTCTGTATTAGACATGAGACACCACAATAGTCCCTTTCTGGCTTTATAATTTTTCAGTCTTTATGATCTATGAAATCAAGTTGCCATACAATATGACTGATGTCCTGCAGCAGTGAGGTCTACAGTCCGATTAGATTTGTTGTGTAATAGCTTACTGTAATGTCTCTCATATGCTTTCTTGCCATTACCTGGAAGAGCTATGGAAGCAGCACAATCAATTCCTGGGAAGAGAGCATGTGGAGCTGCTTTAGCGATCTCATCTCTTTCCTGACTAAAGCAGTCAGTGTCACCAAGTGTGCGCTGAGCAATTAACCTCTTGGACAGAGGAAAGCTCTGCCACTGAGTCTCTGAGGAAATAAAGGTAAGAGGATCTTACTTACGTTAAACTTTCAACCAAGTTTTGCTTGAAATTAAAGGGAAGATGCGGTCCTCTGAAATTGCAACTAGAATATTCTCAGTGGGTAGCATGCTGAGAGGGAATTTAGCCAACTTTAAACAGCCACCCACACACCTGCCCAACTTCGCTCTGAGTTACTATTATATCAGAATCAAAATCAGTATAAATATTCAAATTGGACTTTTAGCATTTTAAATTAAGAGAAAAACGCAACCTGTTGGAAGAGATGTGGGAGTTGTGGAGGTAAATTGAGGAGAAGAGGCACTGTCTTAATGAAAACAAACCAGAACCCCAAGGAAAATAAAACAAAAAAAAGCACCCAGCCATTCTTATACTCTGAAATTCATTTAACACTGAAAATGGAACCTGATGGGTAGAAGGCAGAGAAAGAAAAGAAAAACACAGCAGTCTGGGTGACAAAATTATAAGGCTAATATTCTATATTCATGTAGTGTTTTCCACTGGCAAGGTTCATAAAGCATTTAAAAAACCCATACACTGTGCGTGGGGCACTGTTGAAATACATCTCCAAATGACTAGTGCCAGGCTTGCTGCATAACAGTGTAGAAAAGGTCTTTTCTGACCAAGAAGAATGCAGACCCTCTTCCCAAATGAAGCACCATGAGATCTTTAACGTACAGAACTGTAGCAGTCCACAGCATGGGGCTCACCAGCAGGGCGCCTCCTGGTGGTGTTATTGGGGAATTGCTCAAGTAGTCCCCTGCTGGTGGCTTGTGCTCTGTTTTCCCACACGCCGGGACTCTGGTTCCGAGTCCCTATTGGGGTCTTAGCCCTCCGACCAAGCCTGTTTCCACCCCTTCTGAGGTTCAGCTAAGTCCCCTGGGCCCACTTTGCAGCAGTGGTTGGGCCTAGTCCATTGACCACCTCCTGCAGTCTAATCCAGTTCATCTCAGCTCAGCCCACAGTTAAAACAGTTTAGGGCCAGCGAGCTTATGCATCCCTCCTGCCACCCGTGCTGCTGCTGGCATGCTGGGGGAGTGGGGAGGGACCTGGGCCCACCCTCTATACCAGGCCCCAGCCCAGGGACCCTATGTGCCTCCAGTGAGGCCTTCCACCTCCTCCAGTCTCTCCACTTCACAGACATCGACTCCTTGGGCCACTTCCCTGCAACCCCCAGTCACGCCACTCTCACTGGCCTGGATCCAGCCACTGTCTGCTAGTAGTCCTCAGACCACTGCTCCAGCCGCTTACCACTGTCCACTCCCTTCAGGAGCTTCAGCTTCTCCAGGCCCCTGCTGCTGCCCCACACTTGGAGCTCTCCAGGTTCCTGGCCCTGCAGCCTACCAGCCCAGAAGAGACCTTCACCCTACAACTCCCCAGGCAGACTGAAGCCTCTGTCCTGCTGCTCCTACCTTTATATTGTCAGCTGGGCCCTGATTGGCTGCTGCAGCCCAACCACTTTTAAGCCCTTTTGAACCCAGTTAACCACTTGTTTACTGGAGTGGAGCCACTGCTCCATTGCAAGAATCATAGAATCATAGAATAATAGGGTGGAAGGGACCTCACAAGGTCATCTAGTCCAACCCCCTGCTAAAAAGCAGGACTACTCCCACTAAATCACGCCAGCTAAGGTTTTGTCTAACTGGGCCTTAAAAATCTCCACAGATGGAGATTCTACCACCTCCCTGGGTAGCCCATTCCAATGCTTCACCACCCTCCTAGTGAGAAAGTTTTTCCTAATATCCAACCTCGACCTCCCCAGCTGTAATTTGAAACCATTGCTCCTTGTTCTGTCCTCTCTTACCATCAAGAACAACCTAGCTCTCTCCTCTTTGGAGCACCCCTTCAAGTAGTTGAAGGTTGCTATCAAATCCCCCCTCAGTCTTCTCTTCTGCAGACTAAATAAGCCTACTTCCTTCAGTCTCTCCTCATAAGTCATGTGCCCCAGCCCCCTAATCATTTTCGTTGCCCTCCGCTGGACTCTAATTTGTCCACATCCTTTCTGTAGTGGAGAGCCCAAAACTGGACACAGTATTCCAGATGCAGCCTCACCAGTGTCGAATAGAGGGGAATTATCACATCCCTCGATCTGCTGGCAATACTCCTACTGATGCAGCCTAATATGCCATTGGCCTTTTTGGCAACAAGGGCACACTGTTGGCTCATATCCAGCTTCCCGTCCACCATAACCCCCAGGTCCTTTTCTACAGTGCTGCTACTTAGCTGATCAGTTCCCAGCCTGTAGCAGTGCATGGGATTTTTCCTTCCTAAGTGCAGGACTTTGCACTTGTCTTTGTTGAACCTCATGAGGTTTCCTTTGGCCCAATGTTCCAATTTGTCCAAGTCTCCCTGGATCCTGTCCCTGCCCTCCAGAGTATATACCATTCCCCCCAGCTTGGTATCATCCGCAAACTTACTAAGCACACAGTCTATCCCATCATCAAGATCATTAATGAAGATGTTGAATAGAACCGGCCCCAGGACCGACCCCTGGGGTACTTCATTCGTTACCAGTTGCCAACTAGACATCGAGCCATTGATTCCTACCTGCTGAGCCCGTTGACTAAGCCAGTTTTCTATCCACCTTACGGTCCACTCGTCCAACCCATACTTCCTTAACTTGCTGATGAGAATGCTGTGGGAAACCGTATCAAAAGCCTTGCTAAAGTCGAGGTATACCACGTCAACGGCTCTTCCTGCATCCACAAATCCGGTCATCTCATCATAGAAGGAAATCAGAAGAATGTCATCTCAATGCTCCACATACCACTTACCCCATGCTTCTCAATTTACTTCAAGAGGTTGAAACTCTGAGTTGACTCTGAGATATGACTTTCTGAATATTGTTTAATTATATCTGCCCTGTTTATTAGAAAAATGTTGTGCTCTAGTCACTTGTGAGACCTGTGCCATTCATTTTCAAGGAACGATGACAGAGGTTATCTGAACAATATGAGTCAGACTCTAAGGACCAATTGAGAATATTGCTTTTTATAGTGTTTAAAAACATTTTCAAATATGGCAACAGACTTTCCTCAGAATGTCTCTAGGGCCCTTTCTATAACCAGAACATGGTCTCTCTCATTCAGCTCTCCAATAATGCGTGGGACAGGCATGTTCTTGTGGTGCCTAGCTAAGTATTTCAACAAAGTATTTCCAGAATTCACAGCCTTGGAACGTGATGTTCACTCTTTCCTTCTTTCTTTGGAAATTTTATACAAAGCCCACTTTCAGAGCAGCCTTAACTCTATCTCCTTTAATATCTAATGGTGTTAATCATATGATCACAATTTCTCAACAATGCAATATATCATATCATCATTTTTTTCTGCAAGCTGAGATACCTAACATGGCATTTTACAGTACACAATACCACACTGTATTTGCCGAACAGAGACTAGAAAATTAATTGATATAGAAAGTATAATGAATGGTACCTCCACAATGTTCTAAAGATTATATTTAGTAGACAATAATAGCAAAATTTTGCTGCTCTACATACTACCCCAAATGCATACCTTAATTACATTCATTGTTAACTGCCCTCTCCCTTGAAGCATCCCAATGGAAGATTAGGCTGCTGGTTGAAAAGAAATTCTATAGTACATGAAAGATGATTAAATTATTAAAACACATGACAGAGAGAGATGATAACTTTTGTTATTTATATATACAAACTGCATCACTCAGGTCAGTTTTAGCTACAGCTGTGTCATGCTTTGGGGTGCAGTCTAGACCCGTGAGCAGATGCTGCTGTGACTCAGAGCCAGAAATCAACAGCCGGCAGCAAGCACACAGTGAGGGTCTGTGTGTCAAGCATCTCTGATTCAGCTGTTCTGATTTCAGTAGCCTGCCTCTTTTCATAGAATCATAGGGCTGGAAAGGACCTCATGAGGTCATCTAGTCCAACCCCCTGCTAAAAGCAGGACTATTCCCACTAAATCATCCCAGACAGGGTTTTGTCTAACCGAACCTTAAATATCTCCAAAGACGGAGATACCACCACCTCTCTAGGTAGCCCATTCCAATGCTTCACCACCCTCCTAGTGAGAAAGTTTTTCCTAACATCCAAACTTGACCTCCCCAGTTGTAATTTGAAACCATTGCTCCTTGTTCTGTCCTCTGTTACTACCGAGAACAGCCTAGCTCCCTCCTCTTTGGAGCACCCCTTCAAGTAGTTGAAGGTTTCTATCAAATCCCCCCTCAGTCTTCTCTTCTGGAGACTAAATAAGCCTACTTCCTTCAGTCTCTCCTCATAAGTCATGTGCCCCAGCCCCCTAATCATTTTTGTTGCCCTCCAGTGGAATCTTTCTAATTTGTCCACATCCTTTTTGTAGTGGGGAGCCCAAAACTGGACACAGTATTCCAAATGCGGCCTCACCAGTGTCAAATAGAAGGGAATTATCACATCCCTCGATCTGCTGGCAACGCTCCTACTGATGCAGCCCAATATTCCATTGGCCTTTTTGGCAACAAGGGCACACTTTTAGCTCATATCCAGCTTCCCATCCACCATAACCCCCAGGTCCTTTTCTACAGTGCTGCTACTTAGTCGATCAGTTCCCACCCTGTAGCAGTGCATGGGATTTTTCCGTCCTAAGTGCAGGACTTTGTACTTGTCCTTGTTGAACCTCATAAGGTTTCTTTTGGCCCAGTTTTCCAATTTGTCTAAGTTTCCTTGGATCCTGTCCATGCCCTCCAGCGTGTCTACCATTCCCCCCAGCTTGGTGTCATGCGCGAACTTACTAAGCATGCAATCTATCCCATCATCAAGATCATTAATGAAGAAGTTGAACAGAACCGTCCCCAGGACTGACCCCTGGGGCACTTCACTCGTTACTGGTTGCCAATTAGACATCAAGCCATTGATCCTACCCGCTGAGCCTGGTGATCTAGCCAATTTTCTATCTACCTTACGGTCCACTCATCCAACCCATACTTCCTTAACTTGCCGACGAGAATGCTGTGGGAAACCGTATCAAAAGCCTTGCTAAAGTCGAGGTATACCACGTCAACGGCTCTTCCTGCATCCACAAATCCAGTCATCTCATCATGGAAGGCAATCAGGTTGGTCAGGCACTATTTGCCCATGGTGAATCCATGTTGACTGTTTCTGATCACTCTATTTTCCTCCAAGTGTTTCAGGGTAGATTCTTTGAGGACCTTCTCCATGATTTTTCCAGGGATTGAGATGAGGCTGACCAGTCTGTAGTTCCCCAGATCCTCCTTTTTCCCTTTCTTGAAGATAGGTGTTAGGACCCTCCCAAGTCCTTTCAGTTCTTGCTTCACTGACAGGAGCAGAAGACCAGAGTCCAGCAGCAGGCAATACGACAGGTTTATTGGGATCTTTTCCACGCAAGCATCCATTAGGACCCCATGGTCCTTTACACCAATAACTTTTCCCTCCCAGTAAATTTCTAGCCTTCCAAATAAATTCCCCCTCCAGCAAACCCCCCATCCCCCCAATAAATCCCACCCCCCAGTAAATTTTCCTCCTCCTTCCTGGTTTACCTTAGTTTCTATAATGTATTTTAACCAGTCGTTTCTTTGATATTATTTTAAGAACCAATCCTACCATATTGTAACATAATCCTCCACCCAATCATACTCCACCACCCTAACTGATACCAACTACAGTGAAACCTCGATTATCCGGTCCTCAATTAACCGTAAATTCGGTTAACCGGGACCGGGATCGGGTGGCCGCAGAAGCTCCCTCAGCCCCAGGGCTCGGCTTTCAGCAGGAGCTGCGGCGGCTTAACGCCGCAGCTCCTGATGAGAGCTGGGGGATTGGGTGGCCACAGGAGCTCTCTCGGAGCTCCTGTGGCCACCCGAACCCCTGGACTGTGCTGGGGGACTGGCTCCCGTTGGAGCCGACCCCCCCAGCTC
>ML685779.1:17878916-17920638 GCA_007922175.1 Pelusios castaneus
GCCACCCGATTCCCCCAGCTGGTTGGCTGTCAGTAAGAGCTTCGATTATCCGGGCTTTTTGATTATCCGGCTCACAGGCGCCGGTCATTAACCCGGATAATCGAGGTTCTACTGTAGTTACAAGACAGACAGAAACAATTAAGGATGCAGACAGAGCAATAGATACCAGGATGACCAAACAATGCAAAATGTAAATTTTGTCACAAGTGTGATGCTCTTGAAGTGTTGGCTCCTTCTGAGCAGATGTGTTTCTAATGTGTGGATGTGACTGCATGCTTCCCAGTCTATGGTTGCCTCTGATGCTTTTTGCCTTTGCTTAGCTCAAGTACAAGGCCTAAGCCAGACAAGTTGATTCTTTGATTTGCTACCACTGTAGCTAGCTAGTGATTTAGGCCTTATAGGCAGGCCTAAATATCTATAGTCTAACAATAGGTACTATATTTGCCTTTTTCCAATCCTCCGGGACCTCCCCCGTTTGCCACAAGTTTTCGAAGATAATGGCCAGCAGCTCTGCAATCACTTCCCACACCTCCCTCAGCACCCTCGGATGCAGTTCATCTGGCCCCATAGACTTGTGCATATCCAGCTTCTTTAAGTAGTCCCTATCCTGACCTTCCATTACCGAGGGCCGCTCTTCTTTTCTCCATTCTGCATTACCCAGCATAGTAGCCTGGGAGCTGGCCCTCCCTGTGAAGACTGAAGTAAAAAAAGCATTGAGTACTTCAGCCTTTTCCACATCATCCACCACGAGGATACCTGCCTCATTCAGTAAGGGACCCACACCATCCCTGATCCTCTTCTTGTTACTGACATACTTGTAGAACCCCTTTCTGTTATCCTCCACATCCTTTGCCAGCTGCAACTCCAATTGCCCTTTGGCCTTTCTGATTTTATCCCTGCAGTCCCGAGAAATATATTTATACGCCTCTCTTGTCACCTGTCCAAGCTTCCACTTCTTGTAAGCTTCCCTTTTATGTTTCACCTCATCGCAGAGTTCTCTGCTAAGCCACGCTGGGCACCTTCCACATTTGCTGTTCTTTCTGCACGTTGGAATGGTATCTTCCTGTGCCTTTAACAGTGTTTCTTTAAAATACTGCCAGCTCTCCTGGACGCCTTTCCCGTTCAGATTAGCCTCCCAAGGGATCCTGCCCATCAGTTCCCTAAGGGAGCCAAAATCTGCTTTTCTGAAATCCAGGGTGTGTGTTCTGCTTCTTTCCTTCCATTGATCAGTATCCTGAACTCTACCATCTCATGGTCACTGCTGCTCAGGTTGCCATTCACTTCTACTTTCCCTATCAATTCTTCCCAAACCCTACCCTGTTATCCAACTTCCTTGATTACTACTATTGACTCAAACACACTCTCAGTCCCCAATCTTTCCAAAACCAAGTGCTCTGCAATGTCCAGTCCTTTTGTGGACCATCCAGGGAAATAAGAAGGTATGTTTGCACTTTTAAAGAACCAATCCCCAGCAGCTTGCCACAGTAATTGGACATTAACTTAACAGTCACTTCAATTCAAACACAGCACTGAGACAAGAAGGAATAAAATTGGAAAGGTTTACTAAACAACCAGTCTAAAGATTGACTTAAGACAACTAAAGTCTTGGTTTAAAGTATGGTTCTGACTACCTTTCCTTCCTCCAAGATGGCTGACCACCCCCTTGGTCAGGATCTCCCACAAATTCCAAAGTGCTCAGTTCCTTTGTTTTCTTAGATGCAAGATAGCTTAGAGTTCTTGGCCAGTCTCTTTTATCGTCCAGTCACCTTTGAAATTGATTTTTCTGAATGTTACCCCTGCAAAGTAAAGTTTATTCAAGTTATGAGGAAGGATGCTGAAGGAGTTTCATGCTGGTTTCTTCCCCCACTAGTGCTTGCTCTTATGTTTTGATCTGTTCCTGCAATCTCCTCCTGCAATCCTACCACAATACAGAATAATTATCTCCTTCCTGTGTCAACTTGATGGCTTTGTTTGCCTTTTATGTAACTATATTCCCATTCCCTTTGAATGTATCTTGGAAGTATCTTCAAGGTGGCAGAACCACATTTTTTTTGTCTAGGATGGGGAAACTTCAGCCCTGCCTAGTAGATACACTTTAAGAACATAATTCTAGATATGTTTACAATTGTGTATTTGTTCTCTGTATATACACCAGGCAATATTAATGATCAATATGTTATTAGCTTTCTAGATATAGGATATAATATTAGTGAGTTGGAGTACACTGACTGGATTGGCCAGCTGATACACAGTACCAGATATCAGTGAGCTCCTTGCCCTTTTGTAGTGGAATGCTGTTAGAGTCATAGGCAATAAACCACAACAGATTATGAATGAGTAGGCTATTCAGGTGAAGGGGGATTCACTGATGTCCAGGCTCACATATCTGGTAGCAAGTACCAATACAGCAAACACTTATGCAGATTCTTAGCTTTAAGCACGAGAGTGGTACCACTGCAGTCTCAAGTGTTTGCAGGGTTGTAGCCTGAGTTTTTACAAGAGTGAGACTTTATGGGTAGAAGCACTGTGGGGGAAGAGGAGTTGGGGAAAAGAGAGACTGGGGAAGATTTAACAGAACAATCAAAGAAGGGATTAGTGAGAGATTGATGGGAGAAGCAAAGGACTATGTAAAAGAGATGTGAGGAATTCAGAAACAAATTCATAAATTGAGAAAGAGCACAGGAATACACAGGAAGAAAGTGGAAATAAAGATACACTAAGAGGATAAAAGTAATGCATGGAGGGAGCAAAAGAGAAAGGAGCAAAAGAAGAGGAATATAGAAATGGGAGGACAGAAAGAGAACACCACACAGAAGCGCCTTTAAGTACAGAAGGGCTTGAACTGGAATACCAGTTACAAACTCCCCTTAAATCTGGATCCAGAGCAGAAATCACATGTATCCTTAATCTTAGTAGTGTAATGAACTAAATCAAAACACCATAACCATACCACCCTGAACTTTGGGTGAGCTGGAAACCAATTATGGTTCTGAACTTGTGTTCTGGGCTCATCCGACCTTCAAAGAAACACTTTTTTAAAAAATTAATTACAGTACATTTTAATGGTATTTCCTGGAAGAAAAGAAAACAGAGGCAAAAGAAGAGTACAATTTGAACCCATGATCAGAAGAGCAAATCTTTGGCTATGTCTATGTAATCCATATGCCTGAAAAGGCTATCTCTGAGAGACCTGCTGAGGGTGGGTTACTGTTGTTGGGCAGATTAGCGACCCACAACTGGAAACTTCCAGAAGCAGGGAGTGGTAGCAATTTGAGGATGCTCCACAGTGTACCCTGCTGGTGTGATGGGATGTTGTCAGTCAGATGACTGGAGAGCAGCAGCCTGAGCAGACAGCAGGCAGGAGCTGCCTTGAAAGGAGACCATGTGCTCAGTGTTCTGGAAAGAAGCTGAGCCAGGAGTGAACAAGATGTTTTCTCCATGTAAAGGAGTCATTTGCGACAGACCTTGCAGACAGGCATATGGGACTGAGGGCTGGTTTCAGAGGAGAAGAGAAAGCCTGCATGGAATGCTACAGAGGATCCCAGCAAAGAAAGAAGAGGACAGCTATTTCTTGCCACTCAAGCTTCCACACTGGAACAGAGACTGTAGCTGAGAGTTGGGTGAACTCCACACAGACTTTGGGACTCTTGGGTATCTTTCATGCAAGGGATTGTTCTTGGTTAATTGTAGTTTGTTTTCTTAGGATAAGGTTCATTTAGTTAGTAGTTAATAAAGTTCATTGTTATGTTTGTTTTTAGTAGTATTTTAATGTGTGAGTGTAGCTCTGAGCAAGCTTCGCCGTGAGTCCTGTACAGACTGGATCCTGGGTCTCCAGCTGCTTCCTCCACAGGGATTGGGATTGATTTCTGTGAGGCACTGGAGAGGGGCAATTAAATGAATTTAGCCCACCCAAAGGTTACATCTACACTTGCAAGTTAGGTCGATTTAAGGAGGCTTAAGTTGACCTAACTTAGACTCTGTCCACACCAGGCTTTCATTAGGTGAACTTAAGAAAATCCTTAAATCGACCTAATGAAAGCTTAGGCCGACTTAGTAAGACCTGCCGGTTAGGTCGACCTAACCCTCCTTAGGTCGACCTAAGCGCTGTAGACACTTAAGTCCACTTCATTAAGTCTACCTAAGGGCAGTTAGGTTGACTTAACAAAGTGGATTAAGTCCACGTCCATGAAAACCACTTTGTTAAGTCGACTTAAAGTCAACTTTATTAAGTCAACTTAACAAAGTCAACCTAACTTTTTCTAGTGTAGACATAGTTTGTGTGTCCAATCCTGCCAGGGAGTCATAGAATCACAGGGTTAGTTGAGACCGTACAGTTCATCTGGCCTAGCCCATACGGGTGCTTTTCTACATACACCAATACCCCCACTATTTCCACTACACTCATAACCTAATATGAACAATTTGGTGTAGAGGCTGCAGGAAAAGAAACAACACAGGACCAAATCCAAATCCCAGTAAAGTCAATTGCAACACTTCCATGGACTCCAAATGGTGTTGGTTTAGTTCTATATTCTGTGTGATGGTAATAGCATAAACTTGCCACATTTCATTATTTTCTTTTATATTTTAAAGTGCAGACACACTGTAATTTAGATAGAAGCAAGACACTGACTTTAAGTTTTATAAGCTAAAGTAGTGTCAATTTCTGTTTCAGCATCCTAATTGGAAGTGCATAAAATCTACCTTCAAGAATAAACCTGCCAAAGATTAAAAGGATTAACTGAACAGAAATCATGCTTTTCCATCTGCGATTTACACTGGATTTTTTTGCTTTCAGATATTCTCCTATCTAATCTCTTCAAGAAGTGTATAGCTATAAAAAATCCCTGAGTTTAACTTTTGCAGCATGGTTTATCACTAAATCTGCAGAGAAATGGAAAGCAATTTTCAGAGGTGACAAGTGATTCACCTTGACCACCTCAAGATGCGTGATATTTTTTACTTACGAGGCTTAAATTTAGTTCCAAATATCCAGGGATAAGAAATTTAAAACAAAACAAAAAGAGAGAAAATGCTAGAAACTGTAGAGTTTTAACATGCCAGAGAAATTGTTTCAGGGCAAATATAATATCATTGCTGTGAGGCTAGAGAATATATTCTAACTTCAATGCATACATATTAATTGGAAAATAGACCTCCAGGTCTACTGGAGACAAGGCTGATGATTATGAATATTATAAATTGCCTGTATCTTCAGGATTTATTTCCAGAAGGTGTACTTTATAAAGAGGTGTGAAAAGGTTAATCAGTACATTCTAGAATCTATCTCCCAGAATACAAAGCCTTATACAAATTACTTTGAGTAGTTTTTGCAGCTTGTAGCAGGTGTTGTGTGTAAGCTACCAAGAGAAAACCCACAACAGGCAGTGGAATGACAAGGTGAAAGTTTCTACTCCTGTCTAGCAATCCCCTCAAAATAACAGGGAGGCCCTCCATACCTGCTCCACAAAAGCAGCTTCAGAGGACATGCTAGCCAACTGTCCATAGTTAGTGTGATATCTGAAATATTAACAATTTTTAAGGACATAATGCTGTTTAAAGATGGAGCAGCATATTCTAGTGGGCAAGTCAAAAGACTAGGACTCAAACAGAGCTATTCTGTTCCTGATTCTGTCTCTAACAAATTACACAACCTTGATAAAACCACTTCATCTCTCTTTGCTTCTGTTTCTCCTCTCACCCTTTGTTTGTTTAGACTTCAATTTCTTCAGGAGGGGGGCTCTCTCTTACTATATGTTCACAAACATTTAACACAATGCAAGCCCCAACCTCACTTGGGGCCTGGAGCAGTATTGTAATACAAATTATTACTAATAATATTATAACTTTGGCAAATGTCTCGTTAAAATAGACTGGCACCCCCATCAATGAAATAAATTCCACCCATTCATGCTTCCACACTGTTCACTCACTTACAGGAGATGGTGGTGTTAATTGTGAACAACTCTAACACAGGGCCCAGGACACTGTTCACAAATAGCTGGGAAGGCTACACAATTGGAGAAAATGCCACTTCCATTTCTGCCTTTCCCCCAGTTCCTACTACAGTTCGGCAGTTCCTTCTACTGACCTTGCTCATGCATCTTCTACTGGTAATTGTGAGTTGAATGTCAACTTTGTACACTCTTTGGTACAGAACATCTCCTAGCAGCATGCATGGACAGTGCTCCTTATTAGCCATGGGAGTTATGTGAACTTTAAAAGAATATGCCCCATATGCATACTATACAGAATGACAAGATGCCCCTCTTGCTTTGGATAACATTCAGCACTGCATTAAAATTACCTTAGCTCTATTGAAAATAGGTAATCATTTTCATACGAGACAGTAATATTTTATATGAACAAAAAGCCTCCTCTGTGGCTTTCTTTTTGATCAGCAAGTACAGAAAGCTTTCAGTGGGGCTGAAGGTGAATTTCGGATGAAGTTGCTGAAGGTGAGCAAGTCTGTCAACTGAGTCTGAAAATCATTATTATAGTTTGAGTCCCATTTTAATTCAAAATCCACAGGTTTGTTGGTACTTGCACCAATTAGGGAACCAAAATGATACAGATCTGTGAAGTCTGTTACAAAAATGCCACAATGTCATTTTTGCAATAATTGCATAACAGGATGAAGGTCTCTTTATTCAAGCTACAGCTGCTTAAGCAGAAATATATACACCCAGCTTTAAGTTTAAATACGACAATGAAACAGTAGAGGAAGCAGCATGCAGAGACTGACAGATATAAACTGCTTGCATAAAATCTATAAACTCCATGCAATTATGTTAATGTTTCAATAGATGTGTAAACACCAGATCAACATATGCCTTGGTGTTTGTTTTGTATTCATTGCTTCTCTGTGTATTTCCCGGCAAAGACAGTTTGCCTGAACAGACCTGCTTGCTTTCTCTTCAGAGAGTGATAATAGACTGATTGATACAGATAGAAATTAGCAACAATTCTTTCTAAGCAAGCCTACTTTATTCTAAAATAAAAAGCATTGCAAAAAATGAACATTAAAAACAATAAAAGAACCTAAATATACGAACAAACTTACCATGTATCTCCCCACCCTAGAAGTATCTTTGTGGTTAAAAGTTCAAAGCTTCAGCTCAGAACAAGCACATAGTCTTATAGGATGCATCTACACTAGTAAATTAGGTCGACTTAAGCATGCTTAAGTCGACTTAATTTACTCTGCATCCACACTGGCATTTGCTTAAGTCGACTTAAGCTGCTGCTTAAGTCGACTTAAGGAAATTCAAAGTCGACTTTATAACACCTCGTATGAAGTGGACTTTGAAGCTTAAGTCGACTTAAGCAATGTGGATGCCCTAAGTTGACTTAGTTGATTTAGGGCATGGGGGAAGGGAGCTTTTTTCTCGCTGGGACCACTCAGTTCCCGACAAGAAAGGACTGCGGGGCTTCCTTCTCACCGGGACCGCTCAGACTGCCGAGCAGCTGGAGCGCGGGTCCCAGGGAAAAGGAAGCCCCATGCTCCAGCTGCTTGGCAGCTGGCAGTTGGGGCACGGGTCTCCAGCTCTTCCTCCTGGCCGGGACCTGAGAAGGGTTATAAGGGTTTCCTTCTGCCCGGGACTTGAGAAGTCCCGAACAGAAGGGAGCCGAGTGGTCTGGGGCAGAAGAGAGCTCCACGCTCCCTTCTCCCCCGGACCACTCAGGGGCTTGCTGCCCTAGGGAGAGCCAGTCCCGTGTGGGGCTGGCTCTCCCTGGACCAAACTAGTCGACTTAGAGAGTCTAGTATAGACTTTCTAAGTCGAGTTAGTAAGGCCCACTTTAAGTCGACTTAGGAGTCCTGTGTGGACGCTCTAAGTCGACTTAATAAGGTCGACTTAAAGTCGACTTATTAAAGTTGACTTATTTAAGTCGACCTAAATTCCCCAGTGTAGACATAGCCATAGGGCCCCAGTAGGCCAAGACTTTCCAATCCTCTCCTAAAGATTGGGGCCCTCAGTGGACCAGAGGAAGGCCATGAGGCCCATTTGATAGATCAAGAGAAGGCCCTAAGAATCCATTTGAAAACCAGGCTTTTATCCAAAAGTCTTTTCTTTGTCTGCTGCTCTCTGGAGAATTCTCTTTGAACTTGTATATCTCCCCAGCGAGGGTCTTCAAAGGCTGAGTGGGAGTGGACAAAGTTCATGAGCATTCCCCACAGCAATATATACATAACTCCATTTTTAATACAATGCACCCCAAAGGTATTAACCATAATTCAATAAGGTTTAACTTAATTTAGTAAAATTCATCTTAATTCTATGAAGCTTTTTCAGAGTATTACAGGTTATTGTCAATCTGTCACAGATGGTATAAGAATGTACAAGTTAAGGAGACCACCCTACTTTTCAAAATCCGTCTTCGAAATCCTGTGAATGTAAAACATATTAATACCGCCTTACCCACAAACATTGGTAAATGGACATAATTAGGTTCAGGAAAGTTATGTTATATGTAAGGGAGTCTCTCACAAGTTATTTCTGAATTCAGCCCAACAATTCTTGACTGGAAATCCTGATTGTTATTGAATTTTGGTTTCTCCAAAATCCTCTGGTCACATGTGCTGAGAGAAGCTCCACCCTCACTTTCCAGCATGCACAACCATGAGTCCTCTCCTGGGGTAAGACGCCCAGGTCAGCCCTTTTTCACAAAACACAGAGGAGGAAGAAAGTGGATGAGATTTTGTGGCCTGCATTGTGCAGGAGGTTAGACTAGATGATCACATTGGTCCCTGCTGACCTTAGAGTCTATGGCTATGTCTACACTAGAAAAAGTTAAGTTGACTTTGTTAAGTCAGGTCGACTTAGTCCACTTTGTTAAGTCAATCTAACTGCCCTTAAGTCGACTTAATAAAGTCGTCTTAAGGGTTACTACGCATCCACATTGTCCTTAAGTTGACTTAAGGAGTTGACTTAAGGCTTAAGTTGACCTAATGGGTGGTTGTTATTAGGTCGACTTGAGCTTTCATTATGTCAAGTTAAGGAATTCCTTAATGAAAGTCTGGTGTAGACATGGAGTAATTTAGGTCGACTTAAGGGTCCGCAAGCATGCAGGGAGGGGGAGAGGAAGGGTGGGGGTGAGGTGCAGAGGCATGGGGAAGGGAAGGGAGGGGGAGAGCTCACACATTGCGACATGGTATAGCAGGGGCCGGGGAAGGGGTCAGGGAGCTGATGGAGCTGGGGAAGGGGAAGTGGTCAGGGAGCCCAAACAGCACAGGTCAGGAAAGGGGTTGGGCTGGGGAAGGGGAGCCCACACAGCACAGGGCCATGGAGGGGTTGGGTAGCTGTAGTGAGGGAGTATGGCCCCCCTCGGAGATGGACAGCCTGGGCTCTGTTACACCTAAGTGGGCGGAGCTGGAGGCAACCTGTCCGTCAGGCCGGAAGCAGGTGGGCGGGACAGGAAATATAAGGGTAAAGCCAGAGAGCTCAGTCAGAGGGAGGCAGCTGAAGGGGAAGGGTGTCTCTCTGCTCCTTCCCCAGCACCCGCCTGACAACTACCCTGCAGACGACCTACCGGCCGCCTGGGGCCCTGACGGTCAGCTAGACCCCGCTGGGACCGCCTGTCGAGACCGGCCACCCAGAAACCTGAGCTCAGAGGAGTACCTGGACCTACCGCTTCCCACACCGCCTGCGGACCGTTCGGATGACCCCCTCCCGACTCCGGGCTGCAACCTGGAGGAGCTCCCTCTCGCCAGTGAAGACGCCCCACCCCTGGAGGCTGGCTGCGACCTGGAGGAGCTACCTTTAGCGGAGGAGGTGGACGGGCTTTGTGACCTCCCACTGGGCGACTACCCCGAGGAGGAGGACGATGGGGGCAGGAAGTGGCCCAGGGGACTGAGAGGCCTATTATGACTCAGCGATTCCCGAGCCTGAATCAGTGAACCCTGGTGAGGATTCCGCCGGGCCCGTGGTAGAACCCTCTGCCACGGATAGGGCCCTGGGCTGGGACGCAGTGGAGTTGGGTGGGCCTGCGTCGCCCTGCCTCCCCCCTTCTGGTACAGCCCCAGAAGCCTCACCGAGCAAGGAGTCTTTACAGCCTGAGCTAGAGACTTAACTGCCCAGTTATAGAGACAGTTTGGTTTGCTGCCTGCCCTGACCAAGGGGCCAGAGGCAGTTCCCTTATCTGCCTGCCCCGCCTGAGGGGCCAGAGACAGTTCTCTTACCTGCCTGCCCTGCCCGAGGGGCCAGGGGCAGTTTGTTTTCCCTGCCTGCCCCGCCCGAGGGGCCAGGAACAGTTTGTTTTCCCTGCCTGCCCCGCCCGAGGGGCCAGGGACAGTTTGTTTTCCTTCCAGGGACGGAGGAACGGGTCAGGCCCCAGCCAGGGAGGGCTGGCCGCCTGACTACAGTAGCCCACAGGGAATGGGAAGCCTGCGCTGCGTAGACTGGCAAAGGGGTTGGGGAGCCTGAGTGGTGTGGGGCAAGAGGAAGGGGGTCAGGGAGTAAGCAAGAGTTGGGGGAAGGAAGGGAAGTAGGGGGATGTTCCATCACCAGGCCACACTGTTTCCTTTCCTTTCCCTATCTCTACCTTCTTTGCCTTCCCACCTCTACCCACCCCTGCCATCTCTCCCCTCCTCTGCTGTGCTCCCCCTTGCCACCCAACATGGTCATCCCTTGTCCTCCCTTGACCTACAACCCCCAGCCCCCCTTGCAGTACCTGTCCTGCTTCCCATGCTTTTCCCTCCCACCCCATGTGGCTACCCTTGTCCTCCCCTGCCTGCGATGATCCGTTGCCATCTCAACCCTGCCCCCCTTACCATCCATTCCCTGCCCTGCCCTACTCCCCACACTCCCCCTTGCCATCCCACATAGCCATCCCTGACCTCACTTGACCTGCCATGCTCCCCTGGGACACGACCCACCCTCCCTTGTCAGCTCTGCCCTGCCCTGCACCGTCCCTGCTTCCCATGTTTCCCCTGCCACCACACACGACACATGTCCTCCCCTGCCACATTCTTCTCCCATCTGTACACACTGACATTTCCTGAAAAAGAATAAGTGAGCCCTTTACAAGTTTTCACTAAATATGGTTTCATTAACCTGTGAAAATTTGTTGTGTACAGTTGTGAAAGTGACACTTATAACAGTTACTGTAGGGAGGATGGATATTATCTGAGAATTGTATTTAGGTACAAAATGTAAGATCATGGTTTTACAGAACCAAACTGAATTTGTAAACCGGTGTTTATTTTTTTACTGTTTACAGTTTATGAATAGTAAGATCAATATCTATTCAAAATTTGCTCACCAGCCTTCCGAGTGAGAGAAAAATTACAATGCAGTCCCTCACCCGAAAAGGTTGGACACCCCTGATCTAACCCAAAACTATTGATAACTTCAGTTCTTAGTGTTCTAGAGAAAAGCACTGAAATGTAGATTTTATGTTCAGATTCACTAGATTTGATCATTTCCAGTTTCTTAGTCTCCTACTCAGAATGAGCAGTATCTTGAAGAAACAAAAAGCCATAACATTACTGTCTTTCACTTCTGGTAATTTGTTCAACCAGTCGATATTCCAGCTAATGACTTTTCATGTGTATTAGCCATAATCTACTGCAAATACATTATCTTCTTCTGTGCATACAATGCCAGATAACAGGGATCCTGTTATAATCTTCATAGTTCTGTTTTATCCACCATAATGCCTTTTAATGACTGCATTACCTCTTCACTAATACATCATTCTGTTTGTACAACTGTAACCCACACAACAGCTAAAAAGTGAGACACAAAGGAGAAGAGGAGGATGGAAAAGAGTAAATGGAAGATGAATGTAAAACTTCTGAGAATGACAGGATTGCACAGGGAGCTCCACAGTCCCTATGGAAGTTGAGATATACTCTCTATCTGCACCACGGTCGCCCCCAAATAGGTTGGCTGGTGTTCTCCAGATGGGCTCTAACCCTATCATCCACGTTTCTTGCCACATTGGAGTGGGGGTCCAGACTGGCTTGGAGTAAATGACTGAAGAAGAGATGAAACTGGGGCTTATTAAACTTACAATACCTAAGTGCCATGTATAAAATGGAGGAAGAAGGAAGGAGTGGATGGAGGAAATCTTAGTCTCAGGCCAGGGGCAGTACATCAAGATATTTCTTCCTTTTCACTAGGAAGCCTTCACTGAAATACAGCTTCTGGCTTCTTCAGCCCTGTGTCCATGGTAAGCTCTTGGGCTTCCTGGATGACACAGGCTGACAGACGAATGGGCCAGGCTGGTCTTTTCCAACTAACTGTCCTTCCCACTCACTCAAATGTGGTGAGAGATTCCTCATGGTCATTTTGTGGATTAAACTTGGAGACAGTTGGACTGGATCATGCAGTGGCATCGCTAGGTGGCATCGGATCTGCTGGTTGCTTGGGGCAGATAAATTGCTGAACTTCGCAGCTGCACTACTACAAAGCACTACTAATCTATCTGCCTCCTACTAACTGCATTAGAAGTCTTTTCTCTAGGTGTCAATCTCAGGGTTTCCAAGGTAAGAAGCTGTGAGGGAAATTTTATCCAGCATTGATTTTTTTTTTTTATAAATCATTCTTCTCAGTCAAATCGTAGAGTTAGTCAGTTAAGAAGCACAAGAGGGGAATGTCCGAAGGACCACAGAGGACCGTAATTTTTTTTAAGGGAACCCTCTATATATCAGTCCTTTTGGTGTTTTTTTAAGGACTTTTCCTCAAAGAGGCTGGTTGTGTATTTGATGAGAGATACTACGGCTGGGTCAAACTTTTGGGACACACTTGGTGCTTTGTTTCTTGTTCAGAAAATGGTACTACTTTGACATATGCTTGCTGAAGCATTTGCCCTTGGCTAGCTCATCCCACTCAAATTGGATAATCTTCTTGAAGAATGAGTGCAAGGGAAGCCTTCTTCTTTGACTCACATTGGAAATATTTCAAGAGTTCCTTCCCATTTATAACCCACTGGAACTTCTTCCACTGCCATGTAAGGAGGGTTGTGGGGTAGAAGGTTGGAGACCTAGAAAGATGGATACACAGCTCAGACTCATCTCTGAGAATTCTTCCAGGAAAGCTGATTGTCTGCATCTTATTCCTCAGATCTCTCCCTCTTCTCGGGAGGATGATGAAAAGGCTAGATTGGAGAAGCAAAGTTTCTTACTCTAAACTTTCACTGTCTTATTTTGTTTCATGATTGGCAGCCTCTCTGACTTTCATTCCTTGCAATGGTGAGATCCTGAGGGGGAGTCAGAATGCCTCTTCCTCAATTTACTTACATGAGGCAACTACAGATTATCAGTTTTCAGTCTTGTTTTATGCACAGTACATACTCCAAACTGGAAAATCTTGGTGATAAATCTAAGATAACAGCATAATAAGATTGGAGAGCCTCAAAAGGTACTTGAGCTACCTATTTACTCCATCTTTTAACAAAGAATTAAAGGGTCACCCCATGAAATTGATAGGCAGCAGGTTTAAAACATACAAAAAGAAATATTTCTTCACACAACACTCAGTCAACCAGTGGAACTCTTTGTCAGAGGATGTTGTGAAGCCCAAGAATATAACAGATTTCTAAAAAGAATTAGATAAGTTCATCAAGGATAGGTCCATCAATAGCTATTAGCCAGGTTGGTCACAGATGCAAAGCCAAGCTCTGAAGTGTCTTTAGCTTCTGTTGCCAAAAGTTGGGAATGGGTGACAGGATCATTTGATGATTTCCTGTTCTGTTCATTCCCTCTGAAGCACCTGGCATTGGCCGCTGTTGGAAGACAGGATACTGGGCTAGATGGACCAATGGTCTAACCCAACATGGCTATTTTTATGTTCTTATGACTATAAATATTGAATGGATGACATTGTGGGACAATGCCAGGCATTAGAAGGGGGAACAGATATGGCAAAGCTCAACAGAGAGAGCTACCTGTTCAGTCTTCTCAAGCAGCTTCTTTCTAAGAGCGCCAACAGTGCCACCATAAATAAAGACATACCCTTAAGTACCTAGTTTAGGCTCCAGAGTTTGGCCTGCATCTTTTTGCCTCAGTTTCCTTCTCTTTAAAATTCTTTTCCTTATCTCATAGAGGTAACTTCCTTAATGTTTGTGCAGCATTAAGACAGTATAGGAACAGTAATGAGTGCCATACAAGTGCCTAGAAATAAATAAAAATAAATTAGTAAATCTTATGAGAATCAAAGCCAGATCTGAACCTTTGCTCAGTTTAAAAGCAGATTTGTCAGAAACAATGTAAAAAGAAATTGCACTTTAAAACTTTGATCCACAGTGTTTGCCCTGAGAAAGTAACCCTCTGTGTTTTCACTAGACTTATTTTCAATTGCTACAAGAAACTTTCTGTATTCAATTTCTTTCAGATAAGAACAATATAGTACATGTCAAGATCACTTGTGCAGTATTTATTTGGAAAGACACTGTGCTCCAATCTAGGTAGCTCTGCAATCTCTCTCCAACCACATTTCTAAAGCTGTCTTCCTTCAGAGAGTATCTATATAATGTTTTAGGATTACCGGTCTAGAGGGCAGCATTCCATCAATACAAAATGCCATCAAATCATTCTGGGTACAACCTTTAGCTGGCTTTTCTGACATCTAATTTTTTCTTACCAAATGAAAAGCAATCACATACCAAGTTTTGACTGAATATGTTTTTGGGAGGTGCTGCTCTTCACTCACGAGCACCATCTTTCTTTTGTTTTGAAAAAGTCAGTCTCTATAGAGTGAAGCTGAATTTTCTAACAATAAAATCTGAGAACTACTTATACGAAACAGATCCTCCATGGTGAACATTGGTATGGGGCCACTTCTGTTAACAGACAAGCACCGCTTCAGACTTCCTGAAGAGCCAGTGTAAAAGCTTGAGAGATCGTCAGACTGCGTACCCTTAACACATGCTTCCTGCACTTGCAATTGCAACTTTGATATGTGAAACAGTGAATGACTCTGAAGACTTTACAGTGAATTATTGTAACTGTCACCTGCACCTCCCTAGTTCTTCTCCCCTTGTGTGTCTGACCTATATCCAGGGCTGGATTAATGAAGGGGCTTTAGGGGCTTACGCCCTGGCTGAAAGGGGGCCCCAGGCTCCAGCCCCTATGGCCCCTGCAAAATCCAGCCCCCCCCCCCGCTGCCACCCACCTAAGCCCGCACAACACTGGGAGCAGACAGCAGAGAGCCACTATCCTTCCGGGCCCTGGGCTGGAGGTCCCCGGAGTGGGGCAGCTCACCTGTTCGCTCCACTCTGTTCTGGGGGCGGGGCTGGGGCCGCTGGTGCACAGAGAGGCTCCGGCCGGTGGGGCCTTCCACAGGGCCGCACTGAAGGCCATACCAAGGCTCTGGTATGGCCTCCGGTGCGGTCCTTCAGGGCCCCGCCAGAGCCGCACCACACACCAGTAGCCCCAGCACCGGCCCCAGAACAGAATGGAGCGAACAGGCTGGCCTGCCCCATCCCCGGGGACAGACCAGCTGGCTCAAGGGTGGGAGTGCCACCTCTGCCCCCCCATCTCTCCCAACGTCCATGGTGGTGGGGGACTGTGGCCCCCAGACGGAGGGGAGCCCATAGTGCTGGGGCAGCCCAGGGCCCCGAGGCCTCTTAATCCGGGCCTGCCTAAGTCCCTTTGGTGATACACATCAGTGGGAGTGCATGTTGGCTTCAACTCAAGTGAAATCCAGGTCCACCACAGCAAGTGGGCGATTTGCCACTGATTTCAATGAGGCCAAGATTTCTCCCTGATATTTCTGGCTGGGATTGAGGCTCCAGAAATTCCTTACTCTTCAGCACCAGTTCCCAGAGATTAAGGAATGCTCATATCTTTGCAGGCATGTGTATGAAGTTACCCATTCAATGGTAGATTTTATTTAAAAAAATTAAAAGAGAGAAAATTACACCCACCCGCCCATCCATCCCCCAAAAAACCCACCACCACCACCACCACCAAAAAAACCAAACAACCAACCAATCCCCACCTCTTCTGAATACTTTGCAAAACCCTGGAAGGCACACTTCCCTTAGATTAGTTATAGGGAACAGAAGATCTTACATCTCTTCAACATGGCTATGTCCCTTCAGACCATTTGGAGACAGGCTGACACAGCCTTTCCCTTCTGTGTCCCAGAGATCCTTTCCCATCTCCTCCAGACCTGCTTACAAACACCCTTGATTGAAGCCAGCTCTTAAGTACTAGAGTTAATTATTACATAAGGGTAAGGGTACATGGCCACAACAGACAGTTGCAGGAGGAAATGTAAAAATTGCATGGGGATCGGGATAATTCTGATATTCTGATTCTCCGTATTCTGATCACACCCTCAAGTGCCCATTTCCTTGGCTCCTAGAACAGCATTTCAGACATGTAACTCGTTGTCTTAACAGCCATAGTTCCAGATGAATGAAGTCACATTTGCATTCTCATGTTCTTGGCTATAGGAATTAGATCATTCCCTAACTCTAGCAGGATTCAATTTTTGTACAGGGGTCTCTCAAATAGGCAGAATGGACTTTCCTCATTATAAATCTCTCTTGCCCACTTCCCTTACTTTGAAATATACGTTCCAAAGGGGTAGCCATGTTAGTCTAGGTCAGGAAAACAAACAAGGAATCCTGTGGCACTTTTAAAGACTAATGACTTTATTTATCCCATGAGCTATAAATAAATTTGTTAGTCTTTAAAAATGCCACAGGACTCCTTGTTTGTTTTGAAATATAAATTACTGACAGACACCAAGCTGTCTGTTTTCTGAACTCAGTGTCATAAATTTAATATGTATTTTTAGTTCTCTACTATATTTCTAACGCATTTTCCATATGTCTGTCTTCAGTCCCATCAGTGACACATTTTGTGGAAGAAAATGTCTTAGTCTGTGCCCTTTTGGCTGAGACCCCACAGGAGTTAGAGTACAGACATCCCTCCTTTTCTATCATCTCTAAAATTCCCCAAACAACAGACTAATTAAAAAGGAGATTATGAAGAACAGATTGAAGAAAAGGTCAGATTAAACAGAAGAAATGGTCTGCATAATGACATGGTCATATTTGGAGTACTGTGTTCAGTTTTGGGTCTCCCACTACAGAAAGGACGTGGACAAATTAGAGAGAGCCCAGGGGAGGGCAGCAAAGATGATCAGGGGGCTGGAGCACATCATTTTTGAGGAGAGGCTGAAGGAATGAGACTTGGTTAGTCTGCAGAAGAGAAAAATGAAGGGGTATTTGATAGCAGTCTTTTAGCACCTGAAGGGGGTTTTAGGGAGCATAGAGTAAGGCTGTTCTCATTGGTAGTAGATGGCAGAGCAAGGAGCAAGTTGCACTGGAGGAAGTTACGTTGGCTATTAGAGAAAGCTTTTTGACTAGGAGTGTGGTGAAGCACTGGAATGGGTTTCATGAGGAGGTGGTGAAATCTTGATCCTTAGAGGTTTTTAAAGGTGCGGCTTGACAAAGCCCTGGTTGGGATGATTTAGTTGGGGTTAGTCCTGCTTTGACAGGGGACTGGACTGGATGACCTCTTCAGCTCCCTTCCAACCCTCATCTTCTATGATATCTAGTTGAAGAATTTGAAGTTTGAGTTAGTCAAGTTCACTTTAAGTTTAGTTGCAGTTCAATAAACAGACGTACCTTATATTTCACACAACTAATGGCTTTTGCTGTACAGAATAATTATCCAACTAATTTAGGTTTATCTGTTTACTTCTACAGAATCATCCATCTGAGAATCTCAAAGCATTTCATTACCAATAATGATGTTATATAATTAGGAATAATTTACATCAGTGTATCAATCTAAATCTACTAATTCAAAAAATTGAGTTAAGCTGTTTCAGGTATTTACACGTGCCTTCAAGTCCCCTGCCACTTTGATCGGTTTACAATCATATTTTCTTATCTTTTAAAAGGTTTTCTTTCCTATTACTGAGTAAAAAACAAAACAAAAACGCATGTACAATAATAAAATTGACTCACACTCTTAATTTGTAAGTTCCTTGGCCAGGACCCATATTTTTACTTTGTCTGTGCATGTATGTACGGTACCTAACACAAAGGGGGCCACAGTTCCTGATTGGGAGTGACAAGGACAGCCAGGACCATTGTGAAAATCTCTAGGCCCTACTGCTGCTGAGTGTTTGTAAATACTCAGCTTCACTGTGTTGCATGTGAATACATGTTAACAGGAGAAGCAGAGTGCACTGAAATTTACTGTATACAATCTCCTTGCAAACCCACAGTATAAATTAAGTGGAGAAAAATATTTTGTCTGAGTCCTTTCATCATGGTAATCTTGACTGTTACTCAGTTGTTACAACGGCTGGTAAAACAATTTTCACATGACAGTGTGATTTTTTTCTGTTGATAACCCTTACATTGTGTTTCTCTATTAAATTTTAATTTCCTGCCCGAGCTCTGAGCCATGCCAAATAGCATTCCAGGCACTCAGGCTGTCTCCTGGCAGAATTATGGTTGTTCCAGGAATTGGCTGAGAAGGAAGAATGAGGTAGAGTTTACACTTGAAAAGGAACGTTTAATAAGGAGCCCGAGAAAGCTTTTTAATAACTAGCCTACCAAAGTGTAATCTGCTACAAAAAAGGCACTAGAGAACTTTGGATGCCCTTGATGTTTTTATGGTTATATTAGACAACAGGCCTGTGCAGCTTATTATTAAGGGCTCCCTAGCTATGTCTACACTTGTAAATTTAAGTCGACTTTAGCTAAGTCGACTTAACTAAGTCAACTTAGCATGTCCACACTTAAATTTAAAATCGACTTAGAGGGGAACTTACAAAGTTGACCTAGAGCGTCCACACTGGATGCCTAGGTGGACTTGTAGGGCTTGGGCAGGTCCATGGTGGCAGGGGCGGCACCCCTTGCCCAGTGCCAGGGCGCTCAGCCTTTGACCCATTGTACCTGGGTACAATGGGGCAAAGGGGGACAGGGACCCTGGCAGGGCATAGGGGCAGGGTGGGCAGGGCTCTGCCCTGCCCTTTGGGGGGGCATGCCAGGCTCTCCCTGTGCCCCCCCAGCAGGGAGGACAGTGGGGGAGTCCTGGAGAGCCCTAAGTCGACTTTAAGTTGACTTAGGGCTACTCCAGGTCTATACTGGCTTAAGTTGACTTTAGGAAGTCGATTTAAGCCTAACATCAAATTAAAAGGAGGTTTAATAAAGTCGACTTAATTTTCCTTAAGTCAACTTTATTTTCCTTAAGTCGACTTAAGCAGCTTGCTTAAGTCGACTTAAGGAAAGTGTAGTGTAGATGCGGATTAAATTAAGCCGATTTAAGCAAGCTTAAGTCGACTTAATTTCTAAGTGTAGACGCACCCCCTATTATTAAGGGCTCAGCTGTAAGTAGAAGGGAAGAATCACCAAGCTCCCCATCCCAGCTCAAGAGAGTTCAGGACGACACAGAGAAGCAGCACCATCTGAGGCAGTCGCCAGTTGGTCAGCACTCAGCAATAGGCCTCAGACATGTTCTGCTCTTGTAACTGGCTGATCTTGTCTATGACCAAGAATGTGCCACTGAGCCATAAAATAACATTGATTTGAAATGAGGAACTACTGGCTCATTTGTATATTTCAGGAAACCATTCTGGTTTTTAAAAGGCTTTCTGAACCATTTCTGTCTCTAATCAAAACTTGAATGGTGCTGTTATTAGCAAATGATACCAGGCAGGCTGGGACACAGGCCAAGATATCATGATACAAACACATGCTTTCTCCCAATACATAACAACCGTTCTTCTTCTATTTCACGCTACACCCCAAGTACAGAGCAACATCTACGTTCTTCCCCAGTAACAGTGTAGGCAGGCAGAGTCTCTCCAGCTCCCTCTCTTTCCACCCCAGAGTAATGCAGGAATAACTGCCTCAACACTGGATCCATCTGAGCCTAACTGCCAGTGGTGAAATTCTAGCTGTCTTCCTTTCCAAGGAAAGAGCAGAGGCCTGTCTCATAGGCGCTCTGTATTTTTGCCTCGCTGGGCAAAACATTCAGCCCTTCTTTCGTTTCCATGAATATTTGAACAAGGGTAGGGAGTTTTGTTCAATGCAGGCACAACTCTAGCAAACGTTTGAGAAGGTCCCGTCTGAACTATGTACATGGACGTTTGGAACAACAGCATTTTCAAAAGCACCTCCATGAATTAGGACCCTAAGTTCCATTTTCAAAATTAACTTGGACACTTAATGGTATGTCTATACTGCACGCTCACTGGCAGCAATGTGCAGGGTACATGTGCAGCAGTGGGAAGCAGGCTTTGCCCACACTATGGTGGGTAACTACGCATAGCAGTGAAAGGCTCTGGTAGTGGGGGGAAGCAGCAGGAAAAGGAAATGGGAGTTCCTCACTGCCAGAGTTTTCCCCCACTCCCTTCTCCACTGCCAGACCCTTTCCCCACTGCAGGGAGCGGCTGGGGTCTTTCTCTGACACAGTGAAAGAGACTCCAGCAGTGGGGAGACAAGAGAACATTACATGCTATGGGGAAGACACTGCTTGAGCATGTGGAGAACCGTGTAGAGCACATATCCTTAGGGTTTGGTGTGTCTTTACTCACTTAAGCAGTGCTTCTCTGTCTACACTGTTATTTAGACATATGCTTGTGCGGCATGCACTGTATGTACTCCATACACTGCCATAAGGAATATGAAGTGTAGACATACTTCCGAGTATCTGAGCCTGCAGGTAATTAGGCACCTAATCGCCAATAAAATCAGTGGAATTAGGCGCCTAATACCTTTCAGAATCCGGGCCATAGGAGACCATCTCGCTGAAAACCAGCAGGACAGCGGGTGTTGAGTGCCTAAGTCCCTTGAAAATGAAACTTAGGAGTGTAAGTCATTCAGGCACTTTTAAAAATGATACCCCAAATCTCTTCCATTTCCCTCCTCTTGGTTTTTAAGTTTCAGTCTTCCACTCAGAAAACAGAAACATTATCATGGGGCTTAGGTAGGCAATCATATCCACAAATTACACAGAGGAGACCAGACCGTCAAAGATGTAGCTGAATTGACAAGTTTGTGGAACACCCATAGGTGTGGAGTGGCCTGCATTAAAATGTTTCCTTTTTAACTTTTTCTTATTGGGCCAGATCAGGGCCAGATTAACGAAGGGGCTTATGGGGCTGTAGCCCTGGGCCCCAGGCAAAAATAAATGAGGTGTGGGCTGGCAGGCCCAGAGCACCTCCAGTGGCCGACCTAAGTGCTGCCAGCCCCTGCCACGTCACACTGCTGGCCTGGTCCACCAGCCCCACTGTTGTCCCCCCACCCCCGCAGCTGGCTGATCTCCAGGCCCCCCTGCAATGACTAGCCCCAGCACTGAGTGCCAGCCTACCCCACACTGCTGAGGGGTCTTCCGGGCCCCATTACCAGCATGTTAAAGCACTGCCCCACCCTGCCCCCATGCTGGATGTCACCGTGGGGGGAGGGGCACAAAAAGGGACAGCTCTGAACCCTGAGGAGCCTTAATCCGGTCCTGGGCAAGATATTAACGGCGTTGCTGTAAAGATAGGGATACCTGTCACAGCAGTAATACCTTATCGATTGATATAAACATCAAAAGAAACTCTAAGATCATTCGTTATCAAATATTTTTCTAACAAGTCTGTTTGCAGGTTATTTGCAAACAGTCAAAAAGGGCTAAACTTGTTCTGTAAAATCTGCTTTAAATACTTTGTCCAGCTCTATTTAGTGCTAAAGTAAGATGTTTCTTCCGACTGCATGTAATGCTGGATCTGGCTTAGTGACTGTAAACAACCACAGTGCTTAATGAGCTATTTGAGACAATTGGTCTCTGGTTTTTTAATAGAGAGAGAAGGGTTTCCCAAGAGGATGCAGTGCTCACAGACCATGCTGTAGACATCCTATGGTATTATTAGCAACACCAGTTAACAGGCTGGCTTGTGTCCAAGTCTACGAACACTGAAGTGTCTATCACTTGTGAATGAAGTTAAGGAGAGTGTTCACATGTATGTACAGGACAGCATGCTGCTCTGCAAATGCTTAAACATCCTCATCAATGACTTCTTGCGTGGGATCTAGAATTTTGGAAGCTATGGCTATATCCAACTCTTACTCATATTTCCTTCTCTCAAGGTTCTAATTCCTTTTCATCCCTAATCGGGCCTGCTTAATTTATTTACTTGCTTCTTTCAGTCACCTGTCTCATTTTTGTATCATTTCTAGATCTATTTAAATATCGCTATGTTGTTTAAGGTATTTGTTCAGACAACATATTGTATAATATTTTTTCCCTGTACTACTGACTGCATTCAGCTCAAATACTATTGCCTACTGCTCCCCACGGTTGGACTCCTAAGGACAAACTCCTACCTGTTCTGAGGAGGTAAAAGTCCCTCATTTTTTTGGAACTCCCTCCTTGTAGCCCACAAAAGCCAAAATTTAGGCCACAGTGCAAGAGACACTTGTTTAATTTGGCCTTCAAAGAGGTAGAGTATTTATTGTTGCTGGGAAAGAGGAACAAATTGTTTTTGCTGGAAATACTGACTCCATTAATGTCTTCCACTGTTTTAATTTTTGCAGAATATACCCAGATCTATAACATAGGGGAAGAAAGGACAAAATAATTAATCCATATTTTTTTAAAAAAAAATTGTATCTGAAACCATGTTTGAGAATCCAATCAATTATCATTTATTCCTAGGGCCCTACCAAATTCACAATCCATTCAAGTCAGTTTCACTGCCATAGGATTTGAAAATTGGACAATTTCAGATGCTTTCATCTGAAATTTCACAGTGGTATAACTCTGGGGGTCCCAACCCAAAATGGGATTGTGGAGGTGGCAGGATTGGCATCCTCACTTCTCTGCTGTCTTCAGTGCTGGGTAGTGAAGGCAGCAAGGAGATGAATCTGATCTCTCCTGTGCTGCTAGGACAGCCCAATCCAGATAGGACTAGCAGCTAGGGGAGTTCCTCAGGGCTCTGTCTTAGCCTTAGGACCAATTTTATTTAACATTTTTACTAATGACTTTGGCACAAAAAGGGAAAGTGTGCTAATAAAATTTGTGGAGAACATGAAGTTGGGAAGAATTGCCAATACAGAGGAAGACTGGACTATCATACAAGAAGATCTGGATGACCTTGAAAACTGGAGTAACAGAAACGGGATGAAATGTAAAAGGGCAACGTGCAAGGCCATGCATTTAGTGACTAACAACAAGAATTTTTACAATAAACTGGATACTTATCTGTTGGAAGTGACAGAGGAGGAGAGACCTGTTTGTAATGGCTGATCACAGGATGCCTGAGAGCCCCTAATGTGATGTGGCCATGAAAAGGGCTAATGCAGTCCTAGGATACATCAGGCAAGGTGCTTCCAGCAGAGACAGAGAAGTGTTAGTACCATTACACAAGGGATTGGTGAGACCTCATTTAGAATACTGTGTGCAATTCTAGTCTCCCATGTTTATGAAAAATGAATTCAAACGGGAAAAAGGTGTAGAAAAAGGCCTGTTAAGATGATGAATGGAACAGAAAACCTACCTTATGATAGGGAACTCAAATTTTGGGTACGTCTACACTGGAGCCTTAGGTCGATTTAAGGAAGGTTAAGATGACCTACTGACTGCTGCATCTACATTGGGCTTTTATTAAGTCAATTTAAGCACTTCCTTAAGTCGACCTAATAACACCACCTCTTACAGTCAACTTAACGCTTAAGTAGACCTTATTAAGTCGACTTAATCCAGTGTAGACAGGGAAAGCCCTTAAATTGACCTAATTGGCCTCCAGGTCCCCGCCCAGGGCTGCCCACAATGCACCATTCCTCTGTTGACCTAGCACCTGCCAGTGTGGATGCAGGCAGTCGACAGGAGTGTTCAATGTGGACTTTCTAAGTTGACTTAACAAGGTCAACTTTAAGTCAACTTAAAATTGACCTTGTTAAGTCGACTTAACAGATCCTCCAGTGTAGACATACCCAAAGAGCTTGCCTGGTTAGCCTAACCAAATGAAGGCTGAGCTCAGATATCACTGCTCTCTATAAATACACCAGAGGGATAAATACCAGGCACAGAGAGAAGTTAAGCGTCAATGTTGACACAAGAACAAATGGGTATAACTGGACATCACAAAGTTTAGTCTTCATGAAGGTTTCTATCCATCAGAGGAGTGAAGTTCTGGAATAACATCCCAAATGGGAGTGGTGGGGTAAAAAAAAACTAACTGGCTTCAAAACTGAGCTTAATACGTTTCTGGAGGGGATGTTTTGATGAAGCTGCCTACAATGGCACATAGTTGAACTGCGACTGCTAGTAGCAAATGGCTGCAACGGCTGGTGATGGGACACTAGATGGGGAGTACTGCAGAGAATCCTTTCCCAGGTGAGTGGCTGTTGTGTCTTGCCAATATACTCTGGGTCTAACTGACCACCATATGCGGGGTTGGGAAGGAAGATTCTCCTTTGTCAGATTGGCAGTTCTGGGGTTCTTTTGCCTTCCTCTGCAGCATGGGACACGGATCACTTAAAGATTTAAACCAGACTAAAGGGTAGGTTCTGTATAAGTAGAAATCTTTAATTCATGATTTGAGAAATTCTGTAATTCAGTCATAGGTTAGGGGTCTATAACATATCTCTTGAAAAGTGAAATTTTCTGTAAAGACTTGTTTTCCTTCTTAGATTGCTGAAATATTAGCTATGTTTGGAAATACGGTAAGATGTCTAAGGGCAACTGTCTCCTGAGACTGGAGTTCAAAGCCATTTAAATGAAATCTTAATTTAAATCATTCCAGACAGACCAATTTCAAGTCAGGATATATAAATAATGAATTCATACTTAAAATTCAAAAACATTCTGTTTGTTGGAGCAATATTTCTTAACTTTTGGCAAAGTAAATGGCATTTTACATGAAGACTTCAAAAAACCAAATCACCTATCCATTTTGGAATGCCATTTGAAAAAAAAAAGTGTTACTTATGTTTTTAAAGATTATGTATGTGTGTGCTTGGGTGTGGTGTTTTAGAGAGAAGGGATGGTGCACTGGCCTGGAATTCAGGCGTTCAATTTCCAGCCCTGCCACAGATTCCAATGCACTACTGGTCAAGTCACTTAAACTTAATTTTTGGCACCTAAGTAATGCACAAGTCCCATTTTCAAAAGTGAATTAGACACTTGGGCTAGCTCCACGAAGGGATTTAGGCACCTATCTTCCACTTTATGTGCCTAAATAAAAAAATGTTATAACCCCAAAAATCTCTGTTCAGTTGCAGTTGAACACTGTAGGCACCTAAAGTCCCTACTCTTATGCACCTACGACTCCACTGGTTAAATCCCTGAGGCAAATAAACATCTACTGGTCAGCATGTACACAGCTATCTCAGTCCCGAAACACATAGTCATTGAGCCAAAGAAAATGTGAGTGGCAGTATAGCCCAGTTAAGGTAATTAGCTGGTCTGTTAAAGCTGCAAGGTCAAAACCTGGTTCCACTGATTACATAGTGACTTACAGAAAGTGGAAAACTTTCAGTAAGGGAGATTGAGACATAGCCCAGTGGTTAGGGCACTTACCTGAGCTGTAGCAAACTTCGTTCAAAACCCTTCCTCCACATCAGGTGGAGGGTTGATTTGAACCTACGTCCTGGGTGACTGCTCTAACCACAGGGATGAAGTTTATAGAAGTGGCACCAGCTCTTACTGCTTATTGTTGCCAGAGAAAGCTCAAGAGCCTAATATCAGGAGAGGATCAGACCTGTAATTACTGAACAAAAGGAGGTGCCCTCCTCAGGCCCAGATTTTAGGCACTTAACTATTTTGAGGGGTGTACACACCCTTCTTGGCATTTCCTATTAGCTATTTTATACAGCTCCCTGCTCAGCTTGCTGGCTTTTGTGGGTCTCGTTCTTAGCTGCCAAATTCTCCCTATGCATTGTTCAGGGTGCTAAACTTGAGGCTGTGGATTTCACTAGGCAGCAGAGTGACTAAACATTCAATTTTGCAATGCTGATTTTATGTCCCCTTTCAGATCTAGCCTTTAGGAACCTAAATCCTCTGGACTTTCAATGATCTTTGCAGGATTGGGACCTTAGATTGTATGCTTTTTGGAGCAGGAGCAATGTGCTATTCATTTGTGCTGATGGGCACCTCTTACACTTCTTGGTGCTACAAAATTATAATCAAAATAATAATTAGAAATGATTCACATTTCAGTATTAAACAATTACATTTGCTATGGAAATACTATTCTGTTAAAAAAATGGCTTTTGTTCATGCAAATTCTGAATTGCTCTGTCAGTTTGGGAACCGGATCCAGGAAGCACTACCCCTTTTAAAGGTTACTCAGTAGGCTAGACTGCATTTTATTCCAAATGGATATAATGAGAGAGAGCAAGAGAAATAGCTAAGTCAGACACAGTTTGCCATTTGTCACAGGCTACAAGGGATTAAGCAAGCCATCTTCTGATGAAAGATTGATATTACGGGATTATTATGAGGAATATTTGATATCTGGAATAATACTCTTGATCAGGGCCAGCCCAAGTGTTTTTGGCACCCTAGGCGAACTATGACTTTGGTGCCCCCCTCCGCATGTTATAAGAGATAACATATTAAGAGAGAGAGACAGAGAGAGAGGGAAATTCACTTTCATTTAATTTGGCTCCCCTTAAAGCCTGGCATCCTAGGTGACTGCCTAATTCACCTATTTGGTTGAGCCAGCCCTGCTCTTAATAAAAGGCACACAATTGTTGTATAAGAATAGCTAGTGAGCGAGCCAAAGAATTATTTGTTTTTCAATTTTGCTTGATCTATAAAATGACTGCTATAAGCCAAATTAGCTTCAAGAGAGTTTTAACTAGGTAAGGTCTGCAGAATTTGGCTCCTGATTCTTAACAAATTTTGGGTACATCTACACTGGCAAGTTAGGTTGACTTAAGGATGCTTAAGTCGACCTAAACAAAACCGCATCCACACTGGGTTTTTATTAAGTCGACTTAAGCATTTCCTTAAGTCGATTTAAGCATTTCCTTAAGTTGATTTAAGGAAAGCTTAAGTTGACTTAATAACACCAACTCTTTAGGTTGACTTAAGCCTTAAATTGACTCCTTGAATCGATTTAAGCCCGGTGTAGACGGGGATTAGAGCTAAATCGACTTTTTTAAGTCAACTTAAAGCCAGTATAACGGCTATCTCTGCTGTTAAGTCGACTTAACAAGGTCGACAAAGTGTAGCCAATTTGTTAAGTCGACTTAACAAGGCCGACTTTAAATCAACTTGAGCGGTCCCGGCGACAAGGGAGCCCCGCGGTCCCTTCTTGCCGGGATCCTCGCTCCAGCTGCCCGCTGCTGAGCACCTGGAGCGCGGGTCTGAGCCCGTGCTCCAGCTGCTCAGCAGCCAGCAGCTGGAGTGCGGGTCTCCAGCTCTCCCTCCTGGTTGGGACCGCTGGGTCCTGGCTAGGAGGGAGTGCAGGGAGCATGGGGCTTCCTTCGCCCCAGGGTCTGTGCTTCAGCTGCTGAGCAGCTGGAGCACGGGTCCTGGGGAGAAGGAAGCGAGCCCCACAGTCCCTTCTTGCTGGGACCTGAGTGGTCCTGGCGAGAAGGGACCCATGCACGACTTAGGGCTACCCCACGTCTACACTGGCTTAAGTCGACTTAAATAGTCGACTTCAACTTCAAAGTCAACTTTATACGAGGTGTTATAAAGTTGACTTTGAATTTCCTTAAGTCGACTTAAGCAGCTGCTTAAGTCAACTTAAGGAAACTGTAGTGTAGACGTGGGGTAAATTAAGTCGACTTAAGCAAGCTTGGCACTTGCTTAGTTCAAACTAAAATTTGCTAGTTCGAATTAAATTAATTCAAGCTAACTAAAATTAGTTTGAATTAGTTAGTTCGAATTAACTAATTCGAACTAACCGTAGTAAGTGTAGACGTAGCCACGGAGCTCAATACATTTAGCTTAACAAAGGGAAAGTTAAGAGGTGGCTTGATTACCATCTATAAGCAGAGGCGGCCTTTGGCTATTGGGGGCCCTAGGCGAAAGCACATTGCAGGGCCCCCTATAGGCCTGTGGGGCCCCATATAGGCCCACAGGGGCCCCCTGTTGCCAGCCCCAGCTCCCCGCTGCCAACCCCGGACACAGGGGCCAGCTCCTCTGCCTGCTACCAACTGAGGCAGACACGGCTTTTGGGGCAGGCAAGGGGGCCACTTACAGCTTGGGGCCCTAGGCGTGCGCCTGCTTTGCCTACCCCAAAAGCCACCTCTGTCTATAAGTACTCACAAGGGGAAAAAGTATTTAATAAAGGGCTTTTCAATCTAGGAGAGAAAGGTGTAACATGATCCAGTGGCAGGAAGATGATGGTAGATACTCTGGAGGGCAGGGACAGGATCCAGAGAGACTTGGACAAATTGGAACAGTGGGCCGAAAGAAACCTCATGAGGTTCAACAAAGACAAGTGCAAAGTCCTGCACTTAGGACGGAAAAATCCCATGCACTGCTACAGGCTGGGGACTGATCAGCTAAGTAGCAGCGCTGTAGAAAAGGACCTGGGAGTTATGGTGGACGGGAAGATGAATATGAGCCAACAGTGTGCCCTTGTTGCCAAAAAGGCCAATGGCATATTAGGCTGCATCAGTAGGAGTATTGCCAGCAGATCGAGGGATGTGATAATTCCCCTCTATTCGACACTGGTCAGGCCGCATCTGGAGTACTGTGTCCAGTTTTGGGCTCCCCACTACAGAAAGGATGTGGACAAATTAGAAAGAGTCCAGCGGAGGGCAACAAAAATGATTAGGGGGCTGGGGCACATGACTTATGAGGAGAGACTGAAGGAACTAGGCTTATTTAGTCTAGAGAAGAGAAGACTGAGGGGAGATTTGATAGCAACCTTCAACTACTTGAAGGGTTGCTCCAAAGAGGAGGGAGCTAGGCTGTTCTCGAGGGTAACAGAGGACAGAACAAGGAGCAATGGTTTCAAATTACAGCTGGGGAGGTCAAGGTTGGATATTAGGAAAAACTTTCTCACGAGGAGGGTGGTGAAGCATTGGAATGGGCTATCTAGGGAGGTGGTAGAATCTTCATCTTTGGAGATTTTTAAGGCTCGGTTAGACAAAACTCTGGCTGGGATAATTTAGGGGGAGTGGTCCTGCTTTTTAGCAGGGGGTTGGACTAGATGACCTCGTGAGGTCCCTTCCAACCCTATTATTCTATGATTCTATGATTCTATGATTCTATAAGATACTCCATGGGGTTGCAATATTTGCCATCATCTTTATTTATCTTGAGACTCAGAGACTCCAAGTTCAGAAGGGAACATCATGATTTCCATGGGACCACAGAAGATGCAAACTGCTTCTTTGATATGACAGGCATAGCCACATGGGTGTCAGTTTTACCTGCATGCACCAAGCCCGGGTAGGGCATTGACCCACTTAATTCTGACCCAGTAATTCCGCCTGAAAGCACTCACTGTATTAGAAGAGCAACATTCCAGGAAACATAAACTACCCAAATGCTTGGAGGAAATTGCTCTGCCGTTCAGCTCCTTAAAGGGTAATCCCCTTAGGAGACCATGGACAGCTTCTTCTGCTCATTTAACCATTATGGCTGATTAGTTCTTCAGTGCTATATGCAGTACCGAATTTAGACACAAGCCAAGTAAGCCATGGCTTAGGGACTCACGTTATGAGGAGCTTCTAAATATGTCGGAGATAACTAAGAAGATTTATCATAATTGAAATTAATACAAATAAGGTTTCTTACAAGATGTATGCTTTATTTAGTTGTTTTTTGTTCCCTCTTTGCCTATGTATATATGCAAATATAATTGTTTATCATGCATTTTTTCATTACCCTTTCTGTTATAATGTAATACACTTTATTCTCTTTATTTTTTTTGGTATGGGGCCCCTGAATCTTGACATAGCTTAGGGCCTCAGCATGTCTTAATCTGGCTACTTGAAATCTATCCATTTCCTGCAGTTCAAATTTTGCCTTTTTGGCAGGCAGTGTGCAGACAGACAGTGTTCAACAGAATGATTTTCAAGGAAGGAAAAGAAAAGAGAAGAAAAGAAAAGCTCATTAACAATTGAAAGAAAAAAACCATTTGTGTTTTCCGCAGCACTCCTTCATCGGCTGAAGTAATAGAAAGAGCGCTTATGGATAACTGAAAACATTCCACATAATGTCTTCATATTTCTCTCAGTGATCCTGAGAGCTAGGGAAATGTGTTGGCATTATTTCTGAGAGACAGCTTTTGCATACTTGGAATACATCGATCTGTTGACAGGTTTTCTGAGCGCTGGTGTTTGGATAGTTATGTTTCTATGGTTTGGCTTGGCCATTCAATAATTAGTAGCTGTGCAGCATCCCCAGACTCTGATTGGTTCTGAGACAATTCCATTTCACTGGGTTATTTAAGAACACTGCCAATGTGTGATAATGGGAACTGAAGACAGTAAATAGATATGGAAAGTGCATCCGTGGCCTAGGCCATAATTGAATGTTTTGAGCCTAGGAACAGATTGTTTAATGACATGAAGTTTTACAAACACAAATATATTTGAGATAAGCAATGACCTAGGCAAGAACAATTGTTAAAGATATTCCACATAACAAAGACTTATCCTCATTCCCAGTCAGCTGGCTAGAAAGCAAGCATGTGATTCAGAACCTTAAAGGTCAGTATCTCTGTTTTTCCATCATCAAGTGGACACAGGACCTGAACTTGCTTCTCTTGAATTCAATGGTCAAACTTCCACTGACTTCAGAGGGTGCTGGATTGGGCCCTTACTTTGCATTAGTTATTACTTAGTTCCTCTTTATGTAATATCCTGAGAGCTGACAAGGAAATGCATTTTATCCACGCAGCCACATATTGAAAACCACTGAAGTAAAAACAACATTTCCATTAAGTCATCCTTATCAACAAGACAAACATGACTACATTTTATCACAGTTATACCAAGGGACAAAAGAGAGACACACTATCTCTCCTGGTGCCTTCATACACAGTTCAAGGGGAAAAAATATATTTAGTTTAACAGGGTTTTGTTTTTTGTTTTTTTCTATCCTATTCAAACTGATTTGATTTTTGCTGTACATTACCTTATCGTCCTACAGCAAGATTATACTATAGATCATAATGTAATTTATTTGTGTGACTGTGTATGCTGTTCTATTTATATCATGATATGAGTCATTCTGTGTTCCTGATTCAGATCAGTGGGTGGCCACTGTACATGCTACACTGGCCAGCCAACCTTTTGCAAACAAATGCATTCACGGTGTTTAAAATGCCTCGTACAAGAAGTCTGACCAATCTGAATTACTTCTGTACTTGTTTTGTCCCTTTTAGTGTGTTGGTTTTAAGGTCTTCTGTTTTTAAAAACTTGGGTTTTTTACATTATTTTTCAGTCAAGACTAAAAGTAGATCAAATCAAAACCTATGAACAGCAGCTTCTCAGCACCAGTTGGGATTCAAACCACTGACTATGGGGTTGCCAGGGTGCTGCTCTAACCCCTGTACCACAGGGCCAGCTACCTGGTTAGCTTTGTGCTGGGTGCAGGTTGCCATTAAAATCTGTAAACATTACACCATCTGGAGAAAGGTGGGAAAGCACAGGGAATACAGACAGACAAAGCAAAGTTAATATAAAGGTCTGTGAAAAATCACAATCTGATGACCGGAAAGAGGAGATGATCATCAAAAAAAAGTTATGACATTCATAAATAAATGGTAGGAAACTGAAATACCTAGCAGAAACCTGCCCAAATTCTGCCTGCACGTGCATCAGTAAGCGTTCACACACCATTCACGGTAAGGCTTTTCTCTGCTGATTAGTATCTCACCCTTTTCAGGGGACTCTGATTGGAACAGAACAGTAATTTTTTCTTTTTTGGGGGTGGGGGGGAACGCTTCATGTATTTGTGCGTCATCCTTGCGCAGGGGCCATGCTAATCTTCTCTGTATCATTCCAATTTTAGTATATATGGTGTAATGAATGCTATAAATAGGCAAGGAGAAAATGCTTGTGAGACATACTCTTTAGGGTCATCTTCATGAGCAACATTGGTGACCTAACTTCAAAGAAATCTGCCCCTTCCTTTTCCTAACCCAGACACTGCTGTGGTTACTAGTGCTTGAATTGTTATGACTGCTTCAGTTCTACTTTGCTTTTAAATATGAAAAGAGGAGCTACCCAATAACTCATAAGCTGATGAGATGTCTCAGGGAGAAAATCTGAATATAGTATTCAGCCATGCTACCTATTGGGCCTTTTGCTCTTTACAGAACAGACATAATATGAAGAGACACATTAGGACAATAGGGTCCAAATAACCATGTTTTCTAAATACACCTAACATGCAAAACCTAGCTCGGTATATACTGACGCTCTGGCAGGTATCTGGTAGTTTCTAAGACACAGAACACAGTGCACACCACAAATTATTTAAAGAGATACAAGCATAATGTCTATAGTCTATGGAAATTCATCCAAAATAGCAGAATTTCACCTGATTTACTGATGAAACAACATGGTGCTGGAGAGCTTTAACTGGTTTCTACCCCAAAATGTAGTATGCATGATGAGAGGAACTGGGGAAACAGGGTCAGATTTTGGGAAGGACCTAGCTTGGTGAGGTGCCAAGGGACTTAGTATTCAGGAATGCAGGTGGAGAACACGCACTTTTCTCTCTCAAACTGAAAAGCTTCAGCACATATCACTGTCCATTCTGCAGTCTTAATAAAGATCTTTTTTCTACAACTCTGCCACACCATTCATTCCTAAGGACTCCCCCTTCCTTTCCATGGGGCCCTCCTATCCCCTCAATAGGGCCAAGAACCGCCCCCTGCAAGTCACATGTTGATGATTTTGTTGTGGGGTGCAGCAAATGTGACTGCAGTCACCCTTTCCCTTAACCTAGAGAACCATACATGAGTTAAAGCCCACTACCATAGTGCATTCCGAGAAACCATAGTGATATAAACAGACACTGCTGTAGCAGTGGGACCTGTAAAGCACTTTGGATCCTACTGCTTCTGAACGGTTGAAGGGAGAAAGCAGTCTGCTCCCTGAAGATCCTGTGGGCTGACTGCACTTGCCCTGTGACAACCAGAGATGGGAGAAGTGGTCATCAAGAGCTTACGAGGGGGAGGGAGGCAGGTGGTTGCCTCCTGAGACATCAGCAGAGAAATGCTGCAGGATGGTGCACTGTCATGTATTAGGATTAAATAATGGTCAGTAATCATAACAGGCTTCAGAGTTCCCTTAGTGAGCTTCATTCAGCATGTCTGTCAAGGACTGCCAGAAGACACACAGGTTTTCCGGAGTACTTAACAATCCTCCCATTTATCACTATGGAAACCCCCAATGGCCCCAGTAACCTGAGACCACATGCACAACAAAGAAAACAAATTCCAAAGAAAACAAAGAAATCACCAAAGGCTAAGAGAGGATTTGCTGGCTGGAGGGAATGGCATGTGGAAGGTGTGAGGTAGACCAGAACTGGAATATACGTCCAAGTTTTCCCACCTCAGTGAACCTGCATGAATTGTTGGATTGTAATGTGTTTCATTTGGTTGGGGTTTTAATATGAACTGTTTGCCTAGCTGTGCTTGCCAGGGAGAATATAATTGCTATAATAAATTATAAATATAATTGCTATAATAAATTACAAATTACAAAGCGTCTGACGAAGTGGGATTTTCTCCCACAAAAGCTCATGCAATAAATAAATCTGTTAGTCTTTAAAAGTGCCACAGGACTCTGTTGTCTATAATAAATTAGGCACTGAAACCAGAGTTAACTATGGGATATTAAGATCAGACCAGGTAACTGATTTAAAAGAAAAGAGAACTGAAAGCAAGCTGAAACGGGTTGCTAAGCAATAGTAATAGGTTGGGGGAAAAATCTTACTGAAATTCACCTAATTTACTTGCTAAGCTTTACAAGTAGAGGTAATACACACTTTGTTTTTAGGCATGAGATTGGGAGTCTGGCAACATGGAGACAGCCACAGATTCTGTGCCATCTTGGACTTAGCTCAATTTTTTTAAAAAGGTGGTCATTAATTTAGTATGTTTTGACATTTTAATACCCTCTTGAGACACTTTAGGCCTAAATTTCAAAAAATTGAATAAAAATCGTTGAGTTTTTGTACATTGCATAGTTAGAACTGTTTTAAATGAATACAGTCACATGGAAAATTTGATTTAAACTCAGTATTCTTCAGTGACTCATAAAATTGCTTTGCACACCTGCTTGTTATTCCAGGACATTTAAAGAGATGCTATGATATCAGTACACAGCATTTTGTTCTATAAGATCTAAACCTCAGTAAAAGAAAAGAAAAATTCTGCAGTCCCTGGAAATTCTTGGTAAAACTACTTCTGGCTGAAAACTGGAATGGTGCAAATAAACCTTCTCGCACCTATAAATTTGGGGCCCCATCTGTCCTCTTGAATATGCAGCTACATTGCAACTAAAGAGAAGCCAAACAGAGTGATTTTAATTTTGCAAAACCTCATCACATGGTTATTGGTTTTGTACAATGCATGCCAGAGGTGATTAGGAATTGGGTCACATTTTATCCCAACTTCCAAAGAGTATCAGAAAACTCATTCCTTATTTTGGTTTGTCTTTAAAGCTCAGATGTTTGATAAGTATAATATGAAAATCTCAGTACATAGTGCATGGGAGTCAGAGATAAAGTCTTCTTTAACAAGGGGATTTGGCTGTGGAACAAATTTCCAGAGGAGATTAACCCAGAATCTAACCACCTAAGGGCTCCTTTCTAGACTCTCCTCCTTGATAAATCGTTTTTGGTATAACTGGAAGATTTGAGGTGTTCAAATATTAGGGTAAAATATCCCATAAAAGCACTTAAGAGACACACACAATATGACAAACATACAAACTGCTCTCCCTCTCCTCCAACTTACTGAAATCCTAGGAAGAATCTTCTCTAACCAAAAAAGGGAGAAGAAAAGAAAATTACAAAAATTCATAAGGGGCTCTCCACTGAAATCAAATTGAACTAGTAAGTTCTTGCATAATGTGCTGGTTGGCACTACAGAAAACCCTGAATAGATATTCCCCCAAGAGTTATTCACAAAATACAATTATACAAGAAACAATAAAAAAGAGCTGGTATAAGTATGTTTCTTATCACAATCCTCCCTTAAGACTTACACTAGCAATTATTAAACAGGATGATGTATTCATATCATGTGAGGCCGATGAAGTACTTTCCAGTCCATTAGTATTCAATGCTGTTAGATACCATCTGCAGGGGATAAATATTTTTTAAATAAGCAGCAGGCCCAGATAACTTGCACTAAAAGAGTTGGCTAAGATATCTGGCTCACTGGTGTTAATTTTTAACATATCTTGAAAGAGAGGGGAAATTTCTGAAGATTGAAAGAAGCTAATGTTGTGTCAATATTCAAAAAGACTAAGTAGCAGAGAGTGGCCACATGGAGCTGCTGCTTTTTGGCAGTGGGACCCACAGGGCCCTGCTCAGCTTTGTTTGGCCGCCTCACCCCCGGCCCTGGATTGGGCCCCTTCCCACCTGCCCTCGCCTTCCCATCACATGGGCCAGAGGTGGCCGAGCGGCAGCTCTGTGGCCCCTGGTGCTGTGGGGGGAACAGGCAGTTGGGACGAGAAGCTGCCCACCTTCTGCTCTGCTGCCCACACAGAGCAGTGCTCCCAGCTGCCCCCGCTGGCTGCCCTCCCTTGGAGCAGGCCGTTCAGCAGAGTTCACAGGGACAGAGGGAGGATCAGCTATACTGGGGGGCAAAGGGGGGGGGGCGGAGCAATACATCTATATGCAGCTCTCGGAATACTTGTTTATGCAGGGTGGCCGGGGGGAAATGGCTCTTCTTCTCTTTTGGGTTGCTGACCCCTGCCTAGCATAACCTGCATCCACAGGTACCTGTCAAAGGACAGAACAGAGACAGAACAGAGACAGAACAGAGAGGCTTTATGGTTTATTATAACAATCTGTAACCCATTAACCCCCCTTTTGCCCTACGAGTGCAAAGGTATTAATATGCCCCCTTACCTTGAATGCTCCCTGAGAATATGTGCCAGCTACATAAGCTAAACAATCTCTTCCATCTTGCATTTTGCTTTGAGGCTTGGAGTACCTTTACCAGACCTAAAGAACATCTCTGTGTGGCTCAAAAGATCCCTCTACCCCTTTTTTCTCCCTCTCCCTGTCTCCCACAACAGAAGTTGGTCCAATAAAAAAAATATTACTTCACCCATCTTGTCTCTCTAAATCCTGGAGCGGTCATGACTATAACAATGTACACAAAATTTAATCCTGTCCATTCCAATAATGGACCATAATCCAAAGGGCTGCAGACCTACATTTATAGGAGAGACTTCTGTAAACTTCATTTTCCACAGTTTGGTGGTAGATATTCCAGTGCATTTTCATGATTATTTTTATCAGTGCTCAACACCACAACAATTTATCCAATTTAGTCTAATATCTACAAACAGCAAGACCCTAACTGTTAAAGCAATTTCCACATAGTTACAATTCTGTTCTATTTGCCAAAGAAAATTTAATTTGTGCAAACTTCCTTGCCATTGGGTATGTAGAGCTTGCTTATTAGAATTTACTTTCAACTTGGGAAAATGTTGCTGGTAATGGCATATTTTACTTTGTGCATTAAAAAAAAAATCAAAAGAATAGCCTAAGAATAAGAAACTGATTTCAAAAATAAGGAATGATGGACAGTTTAGGCAAGTCTGCTAACACACTGATCTGAAGTAAATGAGAACAAAGTACCTAAAGAGATTCCTTAACTTGTCTCCACCGATTAAATATTTTAATTGGTCTTTTTTGCTTCTTCATTGTAGTCTCCTGAGTTGTGGGGACTTAATCTAAGCAGCCTACAGAGTTACTAAACTAGCATCCACTGCTTCGCAGAGAGAAATCACTTCAATCACAGAACATTTCTGAAGACAGAAAATTATATTTTGGAGGATGATGGGGTTTATAGGACTTAACTGGCTCTAAGCTAGTCAGATCTTTTTTGTCACACCCTTATAATTATTTATAAACAGCCAAGGATGTATGCTGGATCATCCCCCACCCCCGCCATTAGTAGCAAGCCTCATTAATAATCTATCAGTTTTACAGGCTGATAGTGAGTTGACTATATGCTAATGTTGACTATATGCGCTGAACAAGACAAAGATGAAATTCATACTGCAGAAGATCTATGCACAATCTACATCCCATTTATATAAAAGAATTAGGGGATGATAGCGTCACAGCGGGAGAGGGAAGTATTGTTAATGATTAATGCTAATCATTTCCAGCACCTTTACTCATCCCTAAAGCCTTAGGTGTGCTCATCAGCCTTTTTTAGGAACAATTAAGCCCCTTTATCTAGTTTGACTGCTGGAAACAATGGAGGCTACTGCACAGGGCACTGGGCCACATGGCAAGGCCTCAGAAGAGCTGAGCTGAACGGGTTGAAGGAGTAGGATTTTGGTTTTTGCAAACTGTGTGTGTGAGCAGAGGCAGATTAGGGTCAACTGGGCCCTTGGGCCTCCCACTGGTGAGCCTTCCCCCTCTAGTCTAGGATCTCATTCTCTATTAAATTGTATATGGTTTTAGAGAAACAAAGTGGGCAAGAGATTATTTGTCTACCTCCCCAACAGAAGTTGGTCCAATAAAAGATATTACCTCACCCACCTTGTATCTCTAAGGCTATGTCTACACTGGCAAGTTAGTTCAAATTAAGGAGGCTTCATTTGAACTAACTAAAGCCATGGCTACATTAGGTTTTAGTTAGTTCGAATTAAGGACTTCCTTAATTCGAACAGGGTATTCGACCTAAAGGGTTAATTCGAACTAACTAATTCGAATTAACCAATGTGGCCATGTTAATTCGAACTAATTTCTTAGTTTGAACTAACCGGCCATTGAAATGAATGGGGATCGCTAATTCGAACTAAGTTTTCCTAGTTCGAATTAAGTTAATTCGAACTAACTAATTCTTACTAATTTTAGCAAGTGTAGACATAGCCTAAGATTCTAAGAGCAACATAGCTACAACACATCATACCAATGGCGTAGCCAGGGGTGAACCAGATCCCACCCATTTAGCCCTTGGCAGTGGTGTGAACTTTGCCACCATGACCGCAGGGCCGGTCAGCAGCTGGCAGCCACGGCTGAAAGTGGGCTGCTAGTCAGCTCTGTGGCCGCAACGTTCGTGCCACTGCCAGCTCAAGTGTGGTGGCTCCAGTCACATGACTGGAAGCTGCCCTCGGCCAGGACCACCCAGCACTTGCGGTGGCCCAGCCAGAAAACAGGTGCTGGCTATGGCCCTGTATCACGCAAGATGTGTTTTTGAAGTAATTTCGGTAGAACCCTATTACATTTCTACAAAGCCCTATTGCTTTAATTCCTTTTCTGTTTCATACAATCTCTACTTAACAGTTATGTAGGTCTCCAGTTAAAGCCTTTTAGTCCATTTGCATTTTAAACTCTTCTCTTAGGTAGGACCATGGTCCATTCCTACTACCTCCCACATTGCAGATGCACTGGAAGCCACTGAGATCAGCACCGTGAGACACCTCATTATCCGCAGTCTTGTCTCAGTGAGCCTGTCACTTTCTAGTAAGAGATGTTGGCATTTCCTGGCCATGGTGTAATTTTCAGCATATTTGCTAAAGAAAAAGAGTCGGCCTGGGTTTTGTTTTGCTCTTTCATCTAGAAGCAATAGACTAGTGATAATTACTGAGGCAGACAGCCAAGTATTTAGCAGACACATTAGTGAGCAAAGTTTGATAGAATATATCAGAGAGGTGCTTCCCCACAGCAAAGAGGAGCGCAAAGGGTGTTAAGGAAGGTTGCAAAGGAAGAGAAGGGTGGCTGCCTTATGCATCACAAATGGAAAGAAGCTCCAGAATATTTAAAAATAATGACAAGAAATGTGCTGAAAATAATCTGGATTTACATAACAGCATTCACTTGCCGATCCTACGGTGCGTTAAGAATGCGGGTGAGTGTATCATCCCTACTTTACAAATGGGGATGCCAAGACACAAAGAAACACTGAAGGGAATAGTACCTTTGCCTCTTGTCTACAAATTCCTTGCTCTAGCCTTCAGACAATGCTATCCTGTAATGTGGATTTTCCACAGTATCCCAGAAGGCAAAGCTCTCCCCACACCAAAGTCCTGACTAATTGGCCTTCAGAGGAAAATTTTCTTCCCAAGCCTCGTTATGGTAACAATCAGCAAAGCTACAGCTCTGCAGCAAGTGTCAACTGTAAGACTCAGACCTGAAGACCAGGCTGGTAGGTCCCAAGCAGACTGAAAACAATACCTTAACCTTGGCCTAATATCACATAGACAATACAAATAGGAGGGTCTGGAGGGAAGGAAACTCTCCTCAGCTCCCTGGTAAGAAAGCTGCAGGAATCCTTCTTCTGCTGGATGAAGGGCTGTCAATCCCTGACTCTTAGCACCCATGCGAACACATGGTTACCAGGATGCTGTTGCCCAACACACCGCCATTTTTGAGGGCAAGATGAGATCCGTGAATAGCTGAGAATCCACATTTGTGTGATCACCTGCAAGTTCATGGAACAGCATGATTCAAGAGAATTCACACTGTGTAGACGTCTGAACTATGACTGTCATTAGTGGGCAAAATATTGATCTCCTTTGTGTAACCAAGCATGCACATCAAATATCTCACACTTTAAAAGGCATGTGTGTGCCTTCCTTTTGGGAATGCTGTTTCTGAAAACACTTGCTGGGGAAAGTGTCAGAGGCAGATCCACTGCGGAAATCAGTACATAGCAGTGTTATTATTCACCGATGATCTCTTTAGCAGCATCAGTAAATGGATTTCAATTACAACTGAATTCTTCTGAGCTGCTGTGAATCCATAAAAGTGATGGTTTTCTTGTAAAAGCCTAGAAATGACTTGTAGAATTGGACTGTGTGGTGTTTTACTGGGGACTTACAATGAAATGTTATTGAAAGGATGGTTGCATCTTGTACTGGAGGGAGTGGCTAAAACTTAAGAGGAATTCATGTTACATGAAGGAATACCCTTGCAAACATGGCCGTACAAAATATAAGATTTCACTAATTCCTCTGACAAATTCTTACCTGCAAATGAGTGCAGCTGTACAGGCTTCAGTGGAGTTATGCCTGCTTTTACCAGGTCTGAATTTTACCTACTGTTTACGCTTTATCTTAATAGGTTTTCCAATGTAATAGCTTTTAGGGAAAAACTACCTGGTCAACATGATCCAAAGGGATAGCCGTGTTAGTCTAGGTCAGCCAAAAAAAAAAAAAACCACCACCAAGGAGTCCTGTGGCACTTTTAAAGACTAACAGATTTATTTATCACATGAGCTTTCGTGGGAGAAAATCCCACTTTGTCAGATGCTTGAAGATGGGGAATTTACAGAATGGGAGGAAATTAAATGCAGGGAAATGTATGATGCAGGATCAGGTCAGGCTGTAACAGCAACTCAGAATAGGTGTTGGGATTCAAACACTGGGGAACAGCATATAAAGGAAAATGAGGTCAAATCACCTGTTGTAATGAGAATAAAATCCATAGTCCCTGTTTAACCATGAAGCAATGGAGTCAAATTTACATATAAGTTCCAATTCTGCAGTTTCTCTTTGAAGCTGTGATTTGTTGTTCATTGTTTGAGCACTGCTATTAAGTCATCAATAGAGTGAGTAGGGAGATTGAAGTGTTTCTCTATTGGTTTTTTAATGTTGTTATTTCTGATGTCAGATTTGTGTCCATTTATTCTTTTGCATAGAGACTGTCCTGTTTTTCCAATCTATAAATGCAGGGGGGCATTTCTGGCACATGATAGCATAAATCATATTGGTGCACGAGTAGGCGAATGAGCCCTTGATGGAGTAACTGGCTTGATTAGGTCCTATGATGGTGTCTTTTGTGTAGATATGGGGGTAAACTTGACAACGTGGTCTGTTTCAGGGATATGTTCCTGCTTTAATGTTTCTGTTGTTTGGTCTGTGGTTGCTGGTGAGTGTCTGTTTAAGGTTGGGGGGCTGTCTGTAAGTGAGGAGAGGTCTGTCTCCCAAGGCTTGAGAGAATGAGAGATCGTTGTGTAGTATAGGTCGTAGGTCCTTGATGATGTGCTGTAGAGATCTGATGTGGGGGTTGTAGGTGATGACCAGTGGCGTTCTGTTGTTTTATTTCTTGGGCTTCTCCTGTAGTAGTTGACATCTGGGTACCCGTCTGGCTCTGTCAATCTGTTTCTTCACTTCCGTGGGTAGGTAGTGTAGGTTTAAGAATGTTTGATAGAGATCCTGAAGGTGTCTGTCTCTGGCTGAAGGATCTGAGCAAATGTGGTTATATCTTAGGGCTTGACTGTAGACAATGGATCGTGTGGTGTGTCTTGGATGAAAGCTCAAGGGATGTAGGTAACTATAGTGATCAGTAGGTTTTCGGTATAGGGTGGTGTTTATGTGCCCATCGCTAATTTGCACTGTACTGTCCAGAAAGTGGCTCTCCTGTGTGGAGTGTTCCAGGTTCAGTTTGGTTGTGGAGTGGAAATTGTTGAAATCTCTGTGGAAATCTTCAAGGGCATACCTACCGTGGGTCCAGATGATGAAGATGTCATCAATGTAGCGTAAGTAAAGTAGAGGTGCTTTGGGATGAGACGTGCGGAAGTGTTGTTCTAAGTCAGCCATAAAAATGTTGTCATATTGTGGGGCCATGTGGGTACCCATAGCAGTGCCGCTGACTTGAAGGTATAAATTATCTTGAAATCTGAAATGGTTGTGG